>OY855914.1:26150971-26890971 GCA_963693305.1 Meandrina meandrites
TTAGTAGAATTATAACTCATGTTCCTTCAAATAACGATTTCTTATTATTTTTGTACAATATGAACAAGTATTAAACTTCATGCTTTAGCAAAATCGCGCGCGGACTGAATTTTCATTTAAAACTTTCAGGTGTGTACTCACGCTCATCAGTTTATTCAGAAATGTTAACATTAATTTTTAAACTCGTGCAACGGTGAATTTCCTCCTTTTAGTCTTCGCGGGAATTGAATTATCCAATAATGTTTCTAAGCTTCGTCAAAAGCTTCGGAGAAACGAGAAAATGTCGCCATTCTGTAGACGATCTTCAGCCAATGCACACTAATGGCTGATAGTGTGCAATAGCTCAGCCAATCAGGTTGCAGCAATTGCATTAGTATACTAGTAGAATTCTACTAATACTAGTTACATACATACACATACTTTATTTAATGAGTAGGTTGAGTAAAAGGCAGCCAAAGGGCTGATGTGGACATACAATCCTAAAAATTAAGAATTACATTTATAAAAGTTACATTTATAAATTTCGAACTAGTATATACAAATAAGTCAGAATTAACTAATACTAACTAGCGACTACTGTTGCCCCCTTGCCAAATGAGAAATTGTCTATAATTTTAACATGTTTACGTAAAATTTGTTTAAAAGAATAAGAATTATCTGGTACTTTAACTAATCTATTTACAAAATTCCAGATTACAGGACCTCTGTATTGTAGGGTGTTTCTGCCAGTCTCTGATTTAAATCTAATGATGTTAAATTGGTTAGGAGCACGAGAAGATCTAGAAGCTACTCTTTTAGAAAACAGTTCACATATTGATTGGATCGTTGTTTCATAATATACTTTGTGCATAAGTAACAGTACAGATTTTTTATAGAAGTGGGAGATGGGCAGCCAATCGGATTTCATGAGACATGTGTCATCTGCCATCGTTGAATTAAGGTTATTCACAATACGAGCTGCTCTTGCATGAATATGTTGTAGAGAGTTCAGTGCAGAAGGAGAACAATTTCCCCATACTGAGATTCCATACGTTACACTGGGAATGATTGTTTTAAAGTATATTTCCTCGAGAACCTTCTTGGGGAGGATTCTCATTCTCTTCAACGCTCCAACCTTCTGCGTGAAGTGTTTCTTTATTGAGTCAATGTGCACAGTCCATGTCAGCTTATTGTCGATTTTAACTCCAAGGAAAGTGGTATAGTTAACCAGATCAATATGGCCAGTGTTGAAGTAGAGGGGAGATATAGGCCCAACAAAAGAGGTTTTTCGTATTATCATTGCCTCAGTTCGTATTATCATTGCCTCAGTTTAGCTGATTTCTAACACTCCACATGAGGACTTGCTCCATTGTTTTGTTTAGTGATGACATAACCAGGTCAACATTTGGACCAATACAATAGACTGCAGTGTCGTCTGCATACATGTAGAGATCTCCTGAATCAATGTGGTCAGGGAGATCATTAACATATATGGTGTATAGCCTGGGGCCAAGAAGCGAGCCTTGAGGAACTCCATAGCGTACATAATCAGTGGTAGACCTACAGTTATTTACTTCAGTAAATTGGCGTCTATCAGTCAGATAGCTCATTAGCCATTCATGAAGAGATCCTGATATTCCAATGGCATGTAATTTATGTGATAAAATATAATGGGGAACAGTGTCAAAAGCTTTTTGGAAATCAATAAAAACTGCTCCAACTGTTAGACCATTGTCAATTGCTGTCTTCTATCTCTCAGTCATTGAGATAAGCATTCCTTCAGTTGATAGTCCTTTGCTAAACCCCCATTGTTTACAGCTTTTTGTACCACAGCTGTTCAGATGGGTATCAATAATGCTGGGGATACTTAATAGTGATATTGGCCTATAATTTGAAACGTCTTCTGGACTTCCTTTTTTGAAAATTGGTGGTGATGATGATAATAACGATGATGATGGCGATGACGACCACGAAGATGATGATGATAATAACAATGATTATGATGGTGGTGATAATGATGACTATAATAAACGTCTTGACTGGAAAGACGTGATTGTCTAGTAGAGTTTGTTATTCATCTTTTGAAAAACTTAAACAAGTGTCAGATGAATCAGAATAGTTGGCTGGCGATCGTGCCAAGCTAGAGGGAACAATCATGGGCACACGCTGAATTTGTTAAGGACGGTCTCCAGACATTTCTATAATTGTATTTATCTTCTCTTTTCGCTGTAGTTGGTTACAGTCCAGGCGACAGCTCGAGTTCCAGTGACTTTTCAATTCTTCGCCTCAGTGCTGTGGTTCCGTACGGACTGAAGGCAGTTGTCAAACGATGCAGCGACAAATGTACGAAAGAAAAAGGGAAGCCCATCGAGTTAGCTCTTAGTTACGGCTTCTCGGAAATTGTCGGGAAATTGGCGATTGGCTTCGGAAACAAGAGTTACGAGTTGGCAGCTTTGAGAATAAAGTTGAACTCTGGAGGGACAGAGGGAAGGTCTGTAAAATTTAATTTGCATCTATTTGCTCCTTAAACATGTCAAAACGAAGAAAGACATTCATCTTATACGAAGTAGCTGGTACTGTACAAAATGTATGGCTACCATTAAGGCGTTGACAGCCCTTTCGACCATTTTTTTAAAGTGCCTATGAAGTAAAAAAAAAAAAATTGCCCAATTTGCTTGTTTATGTCTTAATTAAAACGAATTTGTGGGTTTAAGCGATCAGAAGCGCAATCGTTTCGATATTTTGGACCTCGAAGTTTGGATTTCGCAAGCCGAAGCGGTTCCGTTTTTCGCTCGGCCAAAATGCTCAGATTACACAGGAAGTGACGTAGTTGGTGGTGCAGAAAACGATAGCGCTTTGGCGGACAAGAGAGCAAAGAGGGGAGAAACGAATTATTGTGCGGCCGGTGGCCCCAATAAAGTGCACTGTTCCAGTAGAACTGGAACACCGGGAATATTGGTGCATTACTTTCCCAAAGACGAAAGTTTGCGGCAAAAATGGACCCGATTCGTCCGCACACACCGAAAAGATTTCGAACCTAAGAAGTCGTCATGTTTGTGTTCGGCGCATTTCGACGATTGCTGCTTCAAGCGCAAGCCAGTTTTCCATGGTGAGGGATCTGGAGAAGCCGTGGAGATGAGGAAACTGCTAATCAAAGGTTGAGTTTCATCCAAAAATTCTGATGTCCCGAATACATCGCCTATAACGGCGAATAGTGAGGTTTACGATTATAAACAGTCCATGCTGTGTCACCACGTGCGTGTTTCAAACACGCATACATACACGTTTAGTCGCGAACAAACTACAATCAATATTTATTTTCTCATCGAAAAATATATGAAATTGTTTTAATAGAAAGATATTATGAAGCAGTTGGGGCTAATACAACATTTTTTTAAGATTCGGCTATATGTTTGAAATTTCACACATACAGTCTTAGCGCGCTTCTAATGTTGTCACTCACGCCTGCAGGATCTAAGGAAAATTGCGACAGCATTTTAATAATGGCGAATGCGCTCTTTAAAAATACACTTAGAGCTCGCAAAATGTTGGACAAATTTTACGGGTCCTGCAGTTCTCGCCCCGTTCATTTCGCGGCTGTCAACGCGGCCTGTCGGTCGATTAACCCGCACTGTAATCACGAGTTATAGGCATTCTTAAAACGTATTGCTTCGGATAAAGGCGAATTAAACACACCATAGGGCTAACTTGCAATAAGGAGAAATGCCTTGTAGGGGTAATTTTCGGTTTCGTGCAGTAAGAAAGTCTAAAAGTACTAGTCTTGGGTTCGCAGAATTATCTCGCCGTCTCAAAGTTTAAATATGACACGTTACACTCAAATTCTCTCACGCTTCGGAAAATATTACCACATTCTCCACAAAAAACACCTTTAAAATGAAAGCGAGCTACTGATCGCAACTAGTATTGAAACCACCAAATTATGATATAATCATGAATGACTATCAGGATAAGGATAAACAGAAATTACACAAGCTAACAGCGCTCGAGTTTCGAAGCTTATTGTGGATCCAGTCCCTTAAATCGAAGCCCGTCGATATATCCACAATAAAGATTGCTGTTTTCAGCGCAAGCTCATCCTTCACTAGTAATTCATTTCAGGGAATTTCTCATTCGAATCTACTTCGCCGAACTTCGATCGTCCTCGTCGAGCCAACGTTTGTATGATAGAGCGCTATCGGCCTTCAGTTGGACAGGTACAACTGCACTTCCATTAGTGCCGATGGTTTTTTATCGCATATTTCGTTGAGAGATTCTTTCCTGCTTGAAACACACTCTGCCAAGTCCGCAGATGACTACATATCGTCCTTTTTGGATATGGTTTCGCTTTTTGGACGAAAAAGCATCAGCTATCTCAGATGAAGTAGCGAAATTCACTGTAAATCAACAGAAATCAAAGTGTGAACAAATCCGTGGAACCACCTAGTACGTCATTTGAGCCAAACTCGTTCCCAGGCTCTGGAACCACTGTTTTGACTAAAAAGGGCACTTTAGACGGCAAAAAGTCTGATTTCTCTGTCTTTGACATTATTATTTTTTTGGCGTTTTGAAAAGTAGACATAATGAGCTACCAAAAACAGCAAAAAAATTGTTACTTCATAGGCACTTTAATTACCCTTTTTTTTACTTGACAACCAAGTACAAATTTATTATTACTTTCAATAACTATTACTTATTTACAATTATGCTTTTACCAAAATGATAACATTTGCAACATATGTACTTTTTCAACCTTACAATTTGTGCTTTGATTTTTAGCTCCTACATTACAAGCTCGGTACTCATAGCAGATAGTGCAACATGAACAGTTGTTGTGGTGTGTCCTACAATAACATTGCTCTATAATTTGAGACCTCAAGCTTGAGTTGTGATCAAGGAACATTGGAAATAACATACACAGCAAGCTGTACTAAACTGATCTTATGATTGTAATAGAAGACCTGAGAGTGGTTACTTGCGTTAGTTTACGGTATGCTATAGTGCAGTTAACAATGTTCTTTGTCTGCTCTGGTTTCAGGTTTTGCTTACCATGTTGGAACTCTAAGGTAGGTTTTAAGTTCCAAGGCTGTCCGCTCACGGGAGTTTCACTTGTATCGACAAAAAATTGACATCTAATAATGATGATGATGATGATGATGATGATAATGATGATGATGATAGGCATTTCCACAAAGTGGCCCTTCATCCACTGTTCCCCGATTGGATTGGAATCTAGAAGTGTTGATTTATCGCGCAAATACAATAAGTGTCATTTTTTTATTTCATCCTGATGCAAATTCAAATTTGTGGTACTGACAAGAACGAATTGTGAGGACTTTTGAGTGACCAGTAAAGCAATTACCGCGCGAGTAAAGCCATTGGCGACAGAATGCACCCGCGGGTAAATGAAGTGCATGCAATTAGCCAAATAAAGTGTATTCGGTGTATTCATTTAGTCAATGTTATTTTTGAACTTTATCCTTTCAGCCATCTGCCTGCGAATGTCCAACTACTCCACCACCAACAACAACAAAACTGACAACCGAAACTGACACCACCGTACGAACAACAGAACTGACAACAGCTACGACTCCGACCGCAACCACCTCTCCCCCTTGCAAATGTGCTGATGGAAAGAAAGGAGTTATTGATGAAAACGGAAATTGTGACTGTCCACTGTAAGTACATAGAAATGAATTTAAATAAGTCAGTTCTTTCTTAAACAAATACCCTGGAATTGTTCTCTCGTGCTATGGAATGTGCCCTCCAACAAAATGATACCAAACAATTTATTACCAAAACGTTATGTTGGTGAAGACTAATTCAGTACAATCCGATCTCTTTCTTGCTTCCGACAAACCCCCCCCCCCCCCCCTCCCCCCTCCGAAGTCAGAAGGCGGGAATAGACAGATCTTTTTTGTCACTTTAGGAAGCGAAATGCTATTTATTCTTACTTCTTACTATATTTACTCCCTATGGTGCACGTAAGCTTTAAAAATTTCTTAAAGCATGTTAATTACCGTAAAAATTATCGAAATTTAAATCGACATTTAGAAATTATCCAGTACGATAAGCAACTGAGCTGGCAAATGCTTTTGCGGTGATGTTACAACGGATTCTAAAACGTCCTTTCTTCACTTTAAAGGGGATGTGCGAAAGGAAACAAAGCCGTTATTGTAAACAATCGTTACAAATGCCCCGATCATCCACGTTGCGGTGAACTCCCGAATTGTGTTTTGGGAAGGAGAGGACCCGGATGTTCCCAACCAGACGTGCAGCCTTGTCCAGGTGAGGTTTGAAAGAAAACATGTCACAATAAGACAATCAATTGAGCCTTTTATGGTGATGAACAAATTAAGTTTTAAGCTAAACGGGGATGTAAAAAAAAGTTTAAATAAAATTCAGCACAAACCAAAACCAAAACCAAAATGAAAAACAAAGGTATAAGTTAATAAATACACCTTATTAAGTCGATGGCTTAGCATATAATACGCGCGGATATTTTGCGAGTTGCGAAGGGGCGAGGAAAAATACGACCAATGAGCAAAATGTCCGCTCGCATTATATGTTTAACCATCGAATAAGTGATTTCTTATTCCACTATAAAACAAAGTTTTTTTTCGGCCATTTTGTCGCTCCGCTTTTTGTCCTGTTCTACAATGTAATAACGTGGCATATTTTGCGCGTTCTTTTGCCCTCATATGGTAAAATGGCGCAATAGTGGAATAATAATGGCAAATATTGAAACGAAATGCGAACGACAAATGGGAAATGCGATGTATTTTGTTTAAGATACGCTGCTTCTTCAAACCTGTCGGTTCCGAGATAGAAATTTAAAACAAAAATGTAAAGCACATTACTTTCGAAGCAGGGTACTTTGTTTTAAGTACATCTCAGATAGAAAGGTAAGCGTCCGATTAAGGTCATTTCCCCGAAGTAAAACTGAACATAGACTTTCAACCAAACTTTGCCTATAGGTTGATTACCTAAAGGGAACTTAAATTTTGAAATAAAAAAGGGGGTCACCACATTCGTCTAGGAGCGGGAAGACCTTGTATCTACCACATAATTCCTTATAATTCCATTGCAAATACTGGCAAAGTACGCGTTTTCGGTGATTATCTTTTTTCAAATATAGAAAATGATCTGTATTCATTTTACAGAAAGGGTTTGATCGTTAAACCCAAAATACGTCAAAAAATCGACGATTTATTTATCTCGTGGACTAATTTGCATAGAAAAAAGCCGCCATTTTGTTTATGTGCGCGCGCTAATGGCGCAAGAAATCGTGCGCAGTAAGGATGCGTAATGCAAAACAGAGGAATGACTTTAAATGTTTTATTTATGTTACTTTGGACAGAAATTACTAATCTTACGAATTTTCCGATTGAGTTCTTATATCAGACATCTATTGACTAAGCGTACTGCGCATTGTGGCACAGCAAGCTGCTTTTTTTCTTCTTTCAAGCTAGGTTATTTTTCTCTTCCATGTTGATTTACGTGCTATTTTATTGCAGCGGACTGTTCTGGCAACGGTGTGGCAGTTTCTCTGGCAAACTGCAGGTCTCGCTGTTTTTGCTCTGCAAGGTGGATTGGAACATGCTGTGAAAGGAGGCGCCCACAGAGGAACTGGGGCGATCCACACCTTGAGACACTAGACGGTAAGCGTTTCAGCTGTCTCGTTACGTGCTTAAGTATTTGAATAATATAAAGGCATGCTGTAGTTTTAAAAGCAATCAAAACAAATGATCATAGATCGTGTATTTCTAACTTCGTTGAAGAAGGATAATTTATTTAGATACGTCAACATGGCTCATTTTGTAAGCGCTATGTGTAAATAATTGCATTCCAGTATACAGATTTCTATCATTTCACACAAATCAAAGGCGAATACACAACAAAATTATTCCAAAATACCGTTTGCGAGAATTACGAGGTTCAATCTCCAAGTAACACTCTACAAAAGGGGCCTTTGTGTCAACAGTACCACATCTTTTGGAATCATTTCATTTGAAGGTAAGTTAGCACATTAGGCCATGGATCTAATTAAAGTGAATAGATCGAGCGTTACCTTAAACATCGTCCCTATATTGAATTACGTTCTCCTTGTATAAATTACTAATAATACTAATTAAGTCAATCTGATGCTACGTATGGTTTCTTCTTATCATATTTGGTATGAAATTGCACCGCAACCAAGGGGAATTCGAGTGGTTTTCTCCAGTGGGTCTTGTAAACCCTTGTCACCTGACCTTGCCAATAATAAAAAAGTGATTCATGTACTAAATGAGTGCTAGAAAAAGAAACGGCGTAATTTTGATACCATTGATGACTGAATGTTCATTTTAAAGAAGGTTTGAGGGTTAAAAAATAAGGAAGATTTGTGTAAAAACATCTAGAATTGTTAAATCATCTATCTTGCTAATTCCATCACGCTATCCAAATTCTAGTATCCATATTATCCTACGACCATATTTAAATAATCGGGAAGATCTCATGAAAGGGCTCTGCCACCTTTGAGGATTCGTTAGATTTGCCCAATTTGTTTATAAGCCACAATTTTTTTTTTGCAGGAATTGAGTATGATTACTACGGTATTGGAGAATTCTGGGGCTGTAAATCTCGCTTCAATGACTTTGGAATGCAATTCCGTTTCTTTGCCTACCAGCGTGCATCGTTGACAGGAGGCGTGGCTTTGAAGGCGGGGCAGAGCGTGCTGTCAATCATGACTGTCAAGACAAATGACCCTCTAGAATTTCCAAAACTACGGTAACTATTGCATTCTCGTCCAGAGAGGTCGCAATCGTTTTGATCAGCTTAAAAAAAATCACGACCTCAAGCCGTTTTCAATTTGAAAGTCTGGTCTTTTCCGCACACTTAGAATTTATTCCGGTGAGCTTAAAAAAATGGGGCCTCTGGGGGCAACAATGTATATTGTTGGATATGGCTTTGCGATATCTGGATTAACAATCAGGTGTAATTATTAAACCTAGTTGCCAAGGCGTAATGTCAAGACGGGATCACACCAAACGGAATCTTAAATCTTCCATATTTTAATTTGTTTTAAAGGCAATTACGACTGACGTACTGCTGCGCGGAATGAGTCGTGGCATATTTACCGACATTGCTATGTGTATGTTAACTTGAACCGTCTGTGAACTCTGAAATGAATATGGCTACCACTGACGAACAGTTTAACGAGACTGTTGTGCAGTCCCAGCGACATCTCTGATATGTGTATATGTTTTGTATTAGGGTTGGGATTTAAGGAAAAAGTAACGACGAAACAGATCGCCATGGCTGTCGCTCGAAGGGTATCTGCTTGTGCATATGCGCACATGTTCTAGCAAACGGCAAAGATTGGTAGTGTGGCAATTGTTACTGCGTTTAATTGTATTGGTTTTACCTTTTTATCAACAACTCTTTTTCACAGAATCGATGGAGCGTTGGCGAACTTAACAGCCCGTTTTGGACAGAAAATGATGATTAATAATGGAACTGTTTTACTGGATATCCAAAAGACTTTCAGCTCGGAATCGGACGAGACAGGAGTAATGTTAATATCTTTACAATACGAGTCAGGTTTGTTGGGTTTGTCCCAAGTTCCAAATATAGATTCTTTTTATCGTTATTCTTTGCATTTTTTTTACATTGGTATGAAGACATACCGTTGTGCACATGAGTGTATAAAGTGTGTAACTATGATCAACCTTTCGTTATTTGTTTCCCTTTGTTTCAGGGTTGACTCTAACATTTGACGTACGTTACAGTCACGTGATGGGCCGCCAGTATCTGAATTTGCTGTTCACACCGACAGTAGCGCTTAAAGGCCACACTGAGGGGCTCTGTGGAGTAATGGATAATGACCCGTCCAATGATTTGAAGGGCCCTGATGGAGAACAATATATTGATCCCATTCAGTTTGCTGATTCTTGTACGTTCAACGTGATGGAAATTTCCATTGCCATCATTATCATGAAATATTTTAACATTTGGCACAGTTTGTTAGATGAAATAATAATTTCAAAGTAATAACTATGCTTTCCTGGACTAGCTTCCGTAAATCCTCTATTAAGTCCTCCCTTTCAAATAATCAACACCCTCTCTAATAAGCCCCCCCCCCCCCCCCCCCCACCCCTTGCCGTTTTCCTTCTCATCCAGAGCAAGAAACAACAGGCTGTACTACAGAAGACTTTTATAGTGCTAATCCGGACTCGATTTAACATACAATACTTGCATTGTGAGTTTTCTTGCGAGAGAGGGGGGTATTTATAGTACACGTATGGTAAATGAATCGTAAATAATTACAAATGTGCCACTTAACTGATCAGAGTACGGTACAAGGCGTGTTTTGTTCCCCGCATTAGCCCCCATTGCAAGCTAATTACAGTCCAATTCTGAGAAAATTAATATGGTCTATTTACTCATTGTTGTTTTTTTCTTGGTATCACTTTTCTTCTAGGGCGTATAACCACTTTCCACAACAACTCAGGCCTCAGAGGAACATGGGCATGGAATTCATCCAACTTTCACATTGATGACGTCATGGATTCGTCATACAGTGATCCTAATTATGTTCCTATGTATTCCTTAGATGGCATTGATGACGTAACTGTCGCGGTATGATGTTTGTTGCTTACCTCTTACAGAGTACTATCAAACTACCTTGTTCGTTATTTAGCTATATATGGGGCTAATTGCAGCGAAAATTCGGAAATTCAAAGACGATGATTATTTAACGACAAGCCAACCATCTCAAAATATCAAGAACTCCGAACTGTGCAACACTGAACTTAACGAAACATTCGATGGTACGTCACGAAATGAAAATTTTATTGTGACGAGCAACTTGCAGCAGCTATTAGACGGCTAATACCATTATTGCTATACTTTCACGCGTTTAGAAAGCCACTACAGCCTGCTTATCGCTAGGACTCTCAGATGCGATGTTGAAGAGTTGCATCTATGACGTAGCCGTCACAAATGACACGTCATTGAGTGATCAAGAGACTCTGAAGCAAGGTGAGTAGAAACAACACAACAACAGCCACCACCACAATAATGACAACAACAACAATAAATTCCAGGAAAATACTAAAACAACACTTTTTACCTTATCCTCATTACTCCAGTTGTACTCCCAACTTACCACCGGCAATTTTGTTTCCAGAAACATTTTACCTCAAATACTTAAATAACTTTTATGAGGAAATTAGCTGCACTATCATTTTAGTTGAATGTATGCGTTTGTACATTTTAACGTTTGTCCTTGCTAGATTCATAATCTAAGTTTATGCGACAAGTCCTTTTCTTTTTTAACACAAATCCTTTTCACAAAAGGCAATTAAGGAGACTAGCTATCAAAATACGGATTTGACTGCAAATGAAATATCACCATTTATGGAAACAATAGCTTATAACGCTGAGATAGATTTTACAAATCAATCGTGTCATTCTCAGCCCAAAACCGGCCTGGCGGAAACATGGGGATGATTAGCAAAACAGCTGCAGCAATGTGACTGATTTAAAACACGACAATATGAATTAGCTGCCATGAAATAAACCTAAAGAAAATGCCAAAGATCATTTATGGGTTCTTCTTTTCCTACCTATCAGACATAATTGCTTATTTTAATTCGAGTTTATATTTGGCAGTGTAATGACTCTTTTCTCTTTTTTAGACTGTCCGGATGAGTGTTCTGGGAAGGGAAGATGTGTCAATTCCACGTGTCAATGTATGATTGGTTGGTCAGGGGACAGTTGTGAACTGGGTTAGTACGTTGTTGAAGCGTCTCTGTATCATATTTTCCGATGTTGACAACACGGTTTTTACCCAGTAACATCGCTACACAATGCATTAGTTTTGCGTTTTGATCTACAGGCTATGTCTTCCATTCGTGCTAATTCGTGCGCGCGAAATTTTGTTAAGATTAAGGTAATGTTTTTGTTTTGTTTGTATTGTGCAATCAAGTGAATTTAAGGTAATTCCTCTGAAATAGAACTGACAATAGATTTCCATTCAAACTTTGTCTATTAATTGTTCATCTTAAGGGAACCTAAATTTCAAAATAAAAAAGAGGGGTCCCCGTATTCGTTTAGGAGCAGGAGGACTTTGAATCTACCCCATAATTCCTTACAATATCAGCCTCCAGAAAAGTGTCATTTGAACCGTTCAGTTAACGTTTCGCGGGAGCAGAAAAAATAGGGAGGACGCAAAACGTGAAATTTATCAATAGAAGCACTGCATGACTTCAAGAAACAATTTACTGTTTCTTTCAGGACAAAGGCACGACAGCGAATCAAATTGTTCGAAACGTACTGTGCTCTAGAGGCCACAAATTTATCTTCACTGGTAGCGGCGAAGTTCACGTTTCCGTTGATTACTGAAGTTTCAACAACAGAAATTTGTTTATATTCACTGTATAGAAAGGACGCGTTCGCTGGACTCAGAAAAAGAGAAAAAATTGATAGGTCACCGTGCTCGTTTACGAGAAAACGACGATTTACCTCGCGCCGTAAAGAAAAAACAGCCATTTCTTAATGTGCGCGCGCTGGTATGCGCGCTAATCACGCGTAAATTTATGCGCAGTAAGAATGCGCAATGCAAAACAGAAGAATGACCTTAAAGCTTTCTCTTGTTTTCAGGCGACTGCACGAACTGTTCAACAGAGCATGGAAAATGCGTCAAAGGATTTTGTGAATGTGAGGATGGTTGGGAAGGCGTTACATGTGAACAAAAAGGTTAGTGTAGAAATTCAAGTGAAACGTTTCCTGATACGGACTTTCAAATAAAAGTATTATCTGTGACAGACATAGTCCTTGTTAAACTCAGTTCAACAACCATTCAACTTTGTTGAAGCCTCTCTGTATCATATTTTCCGATGTTGACAGCACGGTTTCTACCCAGTAACATCGCTACACAATGCATTAGTTTTGCATTTTGATCTACAGGCTTTGTCTTCCACAAAGGTTCCCTTTAATGCAATTTTTTTAAAGAAGTCATTTGTTGATATTCTTGGGATCTTAATTTCAGCCACGTGCGACGGTGTCAGCAACTGCACAAGTCCAAATAACGGGATATGCTGGAGAACAGATGAGTGTCGCTGTCATGACGGATATATTGGTAAGAAAACGCTACCATTCACATTATCATTTAAATGGTCTGTTCTTCTGCTCTTTTTTATAAAGATCAAACCATAAACAGACTTTGAAGTATGCATTAAGCTAGTCCAGTTCTGGCCCTCTCTCTGAACTGGACTGGCATTATGTGTGATATTTCGATTCTGGCTGGATCCTGTAATTATAGCTACATGGGAATAAAGCGTCATCTTTTTTATTCGAACAGAAGGAACCTATCATTAATCTAAATTTTATTTTATATTGTGTGTTTAATAACTAAAAAAATACAAAACATTAATACACGCCAGAAATAACTAACAAATAATTCTTTTCTCGTATTAGGTCGTGATTGCAGCATTATTCCAACTTGCTCCAATGTGTCTGACTGCTCTAGACGAGGCATCTGCGTTGACTATGACGTATGTAAATGTCAGAAGGAGTGGACTGGTGAAGACTGCACCCAGTTCTCTTGTGCATCTCTTGATCATTGCTCTGGTAGGTATTTTAACTATTTTTCTTAATTCTATATTTTTTATTTTGCTTTTAGAGGAAGGTTTGTGAACTGATAGTACTCCTCACAAATGCAAATAGAGCGTTTTCATATGACGTCACGGCACCATATTGGTGTACCAAAACAAAGACACGGCGGCTATATGGGTGTGCCAAACCATTCATCGGGGAATTTAACACTTTTATGCAAAAATCGTCTTTTGTTGGTTGTGTGTGTGAAAACACTCTCTATATAGGTTCTAATGCATTTGCAAAATAGTTACACACATATGCAATGTCATAAGATATATTTGGAACTAACATACCTCACTTAAAAATTAATATTCTTTGAGATTGGCTAAAGAACTTCATCTTACTTTGTTTCTTGCTAATCGTTCTTTTATGTTAGATTTTTCCTTACCAAACATGTGTTACGGCTGACCTTATTCCCTGACACGATTTATGTTTCTGGAGACCATTTTAAAAGTTATATCAGTGTAATCACATATATCATCTTCCTATAGGTCGTGGAAGCTGCGTAGCTCTCTACAAGTGCGACTGCATTCAGGGCTGGGCTGGAGACAGCTGTGCCCTCCCTGATTGCGCAGGCGTCAACCAATGCTCTGGTCATGGAGAATGCGTGTCAAGTGATACTTGCCAGTGTTACCCAGGATTCCAAGGTGTCAACTGTAGTGACCTAGCTGATTGTGCGAATCTTGGAAACTGTAGTGGAAATGGGGTTTGTATGCAAGAAAAAGGCGGGAATCTCACTTGCAGGTAAACGGCAATATGGCATCTCTGCTTTCTTAAGTTTAAAAAATAAAAAAATAAAAATAACGTCCAGCAGCAAGTTCTAAATGTGCCGGCAGCTTGTCTGTCAGAAACAGATGTCTTAATGAAAGATAAGATTTCCCCTCCCCTTTGTCCTTATTCCACTGCTCTTTGATTCCAGGTGTTATGCTGGTTTTAGCGGTGAAAATTGCAGCCTTGTCTCGTGCGTTTCCGTGAACAATTGCTCTGACCGTGGTGTATGTATGGAAGCAAACTTTTGTAAATGTTATCAGGGGTACACTGGGGCAGATTGCTCAAACGCGTCCTGTGAAGCTCTTAATTATTGCTCAGGTTAGCCAGCATGAATGTAGTTTTTTATGTTTCTTAAAGGAGCTGTGTCACACATTTTAGTAAACATTTAGGCATGTAACTGGTCATAAAATTCGGTGAAATAGCCGCAATGAAGCTAAGGTTTTGTGATTTACATCCATAGAAGTGATTTCTTTACAAAAATTAAGTTTCATAGCGAGTATTTGGCAAAAAGGTAATAAAATAAATGAACTCAAAAGTGACAAAGTCCCTTTTTCTTGGCCGTTTAAGGTGGCTGGCTACCGTTTCCAACACTTTCCAAGACTTAGATTTCGATTGGTCATTATAACCACTCTTAATCAGTTGATGCTACAATCATGGTGTCAAACAAATGATTAGTGATTGGTGAACACGTTGTTGTCTTTTTCATTACACAATATGTTACCATAGCAACACTACAACCTGTTAAAAACACCCTTAATTTTAGCTTTAAGTGCTTCTAACTCAAAAACGAGCCCGGTGACCCCCATTTTTTATTACGAAATTTTGATCAGCAAGACAAGATGCAACTTTTGGCAAAATTTTAAAAAAATCTGCACATGGGGTTCAGAGCCACCTTAAATTTTCGTAAATTTAAGGTGGCTCTGAACGCCATGTGCAGATTGTTTTAAAACTTTGCAAAAAATTGCATCTTGTACTGTTGATTACAATTCGATAATAAAAAATGGGGGTCACCGGACTTGTTTTCGAGTTATAAGCACTTAAAGCTAGAATTAAGGCTGTTTTTAACAGGTTATACTGTTGCTTTGGTAACTTGCAAAGTCCAAAAAATAGCCATAACTTGTTTACCGGCCATTGGGCATCTGTTTGATACCATAATTGTTGGGTCAACTGAAAAATAATTTTGGCAGTGATCCGTCAAAATTGAGGTGTTGAAAAATGCAGGAAACTGTTCTGAGCCACCTTAAGCAAAGCCAAACATCCGTGATCGTTTAGCAAAAGGTGGGGTGGAGAGTGATGGATCCATCTTTTTTTTTTTGGTTTTATAAAACACCTTGAAATCATAATTCCTTTAGTAAATAGCAAGTACATTACATTTGAGAATAAGTTGGTTATCATTTGGAAATGACTTTGTATGAATTCATTAAATATGCAATCTCTCATAACGTCAGTTTAAAGCCTAAAATGATATCAAGGAATTACAAAAGAGTTAAAAGATGTAGAAGTACACTGTTGCTGCAAATTAGCCAAGGAAAACATAAAAATACTGAGACATAAGAATAAACAGTTCTTATGTCGAATAATCAACAATCTGAAAAAGTCAGGAATCAATGTTAGCTGATGATCCAAGAAAAGGGCTACTACTTAGTTAGCGTCTTATCCGTACTCCAAGGTTTTTTTCTTTTTATTGGCAAAGCGTTTTGAAGAATATTTGATTCCTTACCTGCTCTAAAATTCCTATTTTATTTCATACTTTCAGGTCACGGTGTTTGTATTGGTTATGACACTTGCGCCTGCGATCCTCTGTGGCATGGCCCAGCGTGCAGTGAGGCCGACTGTTCCAGTCTCAACCATTGTTCTAGCAAAGGAGATTGTATTTTACCGAATACGTGTGAATGTTATCCAGGATATGACGGCGCCGCGTGTAACACGACAGCTAAACCAAACCTTCACGCTCCAGTTTTTATTGCACCGTTTTACAATGCGTCCGTGTTGGAAAACAGTCCCATTGGAACGAAAATTCTCCGAGTTCAAGCGAGCGATGCCGACACAGGACGAAATGCACAGTTTTTCTTTTCGTTGGATGACACCAATGCTGTGAGTAGCTCTTTCACAATCGACACAATTTCGGGCGAAGTTTTTACATCATCGAATTTGGATTACGAAAGCTCGTCATCTCCACCCCAATTCAAGCTCAAGATCGTGGCTTCAGACAATGGAAGACCAGTCAAGTCAAGCTTCGTGTTCATGTATATCAACATTCTAGACGTAAATGACCACTGCCCTGTTTTCCAATCGCTTCAATCGAAGTGGCTTAACATTTCTCAATATACCCAACCGGGAACTCTACTGATGGTGATATCTGCTACTGATCAAGACAGCGGGCTCAATGGAGAAGTGAGATATAGCTTGTCACACGCAATCGACCACCAGGGAACTTTTGAAGTGGGGGAAGAAAATGGCGAGCTGACAGTTTCCAAGGAACTACATGAGAAAGAATATCGTTTGGTGATTGTTGCACGTGATCTCGGTACGCCATCGTGTTCACGCCAAACTGACGTAACAGTGAATGTATTTGCTGAGTCAGCAGTTACCGAAGCTGCAAGTAAAATTTCAACAGCAGTTAATACTGAAGGTACAGGATCCAAATGTATTTTATTTAGAATCGCATAGCTCAAAGAATTCTCGCGCTCTGATTGGCTAGAGATGCGAGGGTATTCAGCGCGGTATTGCGACTTGAAAGTGAGGCTGCGCTAAAATTCGCAACATTCACCACATCTTCATTTTTAAAAGGTTATGCGATTCAAGGAAAATCAATTACCTGACTCGTGAATTCCACGTTAAATTTCACTTGAAAAACCGATATCGCACTCATCGCTTCGCGGTTCGTGCGATATCGGTTTTCGCGTGAAATTTAACGTGGAATTCACGAGTCAGGTAATAGATTTTCCTATAATATCGAGAATAACTGGCTCTTAATAGTAAAACTTTTTGCCGCGGCTCTTCCCTCCTAAAAATAATAATGAAAATAAAGCCAAGAATATGTAAATCTTGAAAACGATCCATCACAGTTTTATCAGCCCTAGAAATACCTTAGTCGCTATTTACTAAATTAATATTCCTGTCACTAAATTCGACATGCGTGGTGATGATGGTCACTGTAATGGATGATGAGCTTCCTTAATTTTTGACTATTGTCTTTCAGTCTCAACTGGGAACAACTTCACAACTGCAGCAACAAGCCCTTCCACCAAGGCGTACACCGAGGAGATTCCAACCTCCTCGCAGACCTCCAAATGGTTTAAGAGCACTCCGGTTGTTGTAGGAATTTCCGTTGGAGCGTTCTTTGTCTTTGCTGTCGTTTTAATTATTGCGATGGCCATATCGCGCCGGAAACAGAAGCGTACATATAAAGTGACCCATCGTACTCCCTCTTTCCCAGGAGCCACGGCCGGGAGTGCGTTCTCAGTTAATTCTGCTACGGAATGCGGCACTACCAACGAGATAGAAATGGAAAATATTGGAATTTCCGTTGATGAAATTAAGGGTTAGCAAAAGTACCAAATGAAATTTTGCCTAACCTAGACGTAAAGACCATACCTTTTGTAAAACAGTTTAGTCGAACCATGTGCACGAAGTCAAACTTTGCCTAATTTCAGGTGAATGGCTTAGCTGATGGCTGTACACGCTACGAATCTATGCTTAACTTAGACTTGAGACGCTACGTTTCCTAGAATGGTTAAGTTGATTAAACTTTGCCTTATTTGGACTTAGAGACGCTTTAAAGTTTAGGTGAATGGCTAAGTTGACGGGTGTGTACCAAGTAGAACTATGCCTGATTTGTTTTTTTTTAGACGCTAGGTTTTGTAGACTGGCTTGGTTGATGGATGTGCACGAAAAGAAACTGTTCCTAAAGTAGACTTAACCGCGCTATGTTTTGTAGAATGATTTAGGTGGACGGCTTTGATAAAGAATGTGAATGAACTGAAACTAAGCCTAATTTAGTCTAAAAACGCTAAGCTTTGTAGAATAGTTACGTTTAATTTATAAAATGGCTTAGGTGAAGGTTCAAATCAACCATCATTGAAAGCCGTCCATGATTTTATAAATAACACGGGTTTTAGCGTACGCAATTCGAAAGGATGTTTGTGGAGTCGGGAAATAAGTACCGATTGCATGTAATTTTTTGGTAGACCTGCAAAAACGATGGAAAACTTATGCGAACACTTCCGAATCGGAAGATTGTATCCTGTTTGGGTTGGGGTACATGAGTAGTCAGCGAAATGGTTTGCTACTGGACCTTTGAACCTTTTGATATAGAGAGTTTTCACTCACGTGACCAGCGGGCCATATTGGCTTACTAAAAAACAATATTTTTGCGTAAAAATAGAGTTTAATTCCAGGAGGAATGACGTGATACACCAATTTAGCCGCTGTTTCTTTGTTTTGAAACACCAATATGGCTGCCGTGACGTCACAAATGCCATATTTATGACCTCTATCCAGGCTTAATGTAGTGAAAGGATACTTGTTGCCAAGCAAATACAATAATCTGTTCCCGAGATTTATCATCAACTTTTAGTTTTATTTGGTATCTTTATAGGGTCAGCGCCTGCTGTGTAGTGGGAAAAAAATCGATCTGCAACAGCTCCTAATAACGTTTCATTTAGACGAGTGAACACTAAATACGACCACAATTCACGTATGATCATAAATTTACTGTTTCACTCCGTCCAGTTGTACTTCCGTATGGCGTCTATGTAGCATGTATAAGGGAGTAACCCAATTTGATCTTGTATTAGTGCTAAGTATTAATTAAACTAAGCAGATGTAATCATTTTTAATGAGTAATTAACGCTTTTGGGCTCGCAGCGGAGTTTTGTCAAAGTATTATTAAACCTTTTTTAATACCTTATCGCATAGACGCACTATATACTTTGTATGCCTGGCCATGCAGAGAAAATTAAAATGGCTCACAACCAACACCAGGGCTCTCGCATCAGTCAGCTCACCCTCGTGATCCGTCGCAATTACCACGGTCCTTCTCAATATAAACTCCTGATAGCAGGGTTGGGGGAATGGGGAGAGGTGGGGGTGGAGCTTGGGTTTCGTTCTTCCTTCATCTTCCGACCTTGTTCAAATACAAGAACTTTCGAGTCAGCTGGCGGTGAAAGTAAGCATTTTTGAAACGACCTTAAAAGTTCGTCAAAAAAGAAAAGAAAACGTGATGAGTCAAAAAAGAAAACGTCCGAAATTTGGGAAGAGACATAAAAAGGGAACCAGGGTGATATGCCCAGGATTGAACGCTAATGAAAGGCACGTGTCCTCCTTAACAGTGTAGTCGTTTATTTTCATAACAGTCACTGAAAGATCACATTTCAAAAACAAACAAAGCATTATCCCACAAAAGGTGAGGGGGAACCCGCCATATACATGTAATAGAAAACAGGATGTGGAAGGGTAGAAAATTGTCTTCGCAGAAGAGGATTGAACACGATGCACGATGCAGTTGCGTAGTCAGGAGGGTAACGCAAAAGCACACAGTAAATCCCATGGCTTACGTGATTGGTTTCGTCTTCCAACTCTGTAACTCTGACGGTGAGATAGGCAACCAGACGATTTGCCCTTTGCAGGAGGAACAGGTGGCTCTAGAAAATGTAAATTGATTGACTTCATTTTAACGAACGGAGTTTGAAATCTGGCCAGTCAAATTAAATCAAGTGTTTCAAAATGCCTTTGTTATAAGAGTTTAAAACGGTTGATTTGATTGAATAGATTTTAAGTTCCTTTGTTAAGCAGATAGCTTATCAAATCACGCGCATGCCTAGTTTTTCGAACGGTGTCCGAAAGGCGAAAATTTAATGTCATTGTTTAAGGTGCGAAAAAAAAGTAAATTAAGTACCCAAAAAATCAACAGAAATTTTTTCACGGGAAACTGACCCGTGAAACATTCAAGGTAGGTTAATCTCGTTCCCAGATTTCTTGGACAAGAGATCTAGGAATGAGATTAAGGGTAGCTACCATGACTGCGGTCAGTAAGCTGCACACAGCACACAGTAAAGAGTTACATCAATAATGCATGTGACGTTTTCCGCGATGAACAAAATCATCTTTTTGGCCCGCGATGAAGGATTAGGGGAGGCGGGTACTCCATCTGCGCATCTGACCAATTAATCCATCTAAGCTAAACGTATTTCAAGTCAAAAAGTGTCAGTTTATTTTTATTAAGAACAAAAAGTTACTCATTTGCCACACAGCTAAATAACATGTCAACCAACTCAAATGGAGAGCACACACTGTTCTAATAGCTAGACTTACTAAAAAAATCGGCTGCAAGAAAAAAGATCGATTCAATATAGACCTATTGTACTTCAAACACTGAGATTCAGGACTAAAGCTGACAAAATGACTCCAAAGCTTGCAGCTAATCCCAATCCTACACTCGAGGGTGGTGGGAAAGTTACTGGGACGGTGGAATTAAAAGGCGAGTTGCACAGGTATCCTTCACAACAGTCAAGCGAACAATCAGTCATCAAGCCAGTGATATTCGTCAAAGTGCAGGCTGCAAGATAATAAAAAATGGATATCAAAACTGTGTTACTCTCTGCGCTTTAAGCTCTGTGTTCGCGAGTAGTTTATTTTCTTGGCATTTATGGCGGGTTAACATGAAAAGGCAAGACAAGAAAAGGTTAGGGAAGGCTACGCAAAGAGGGGTAAATTATTTTCCTGCTACTCTCGGAATCGAAGGACTGACTTGTTGATCCACTACAAGTAAAATAAAAAAGTCGTTTTTTAGCTTAGATGCTCAGTTGTTGAAAGGCGTGATGTGTTATTTCTGTTAGAAAAATCTCAAGTCTCTTTTTATCTCTAGAAAAACGCCAAAATATGAACGTAGCCATGAAGGATCATTGGCCACGCGAAATTTGTAAGTACAGTACTGAGAATACTGTGGTTTTACAGAATTTGAAATTCGTTATTTCCCAGATTAACGTGTTTCTTAACCGTCACAAAAACGGATATTGTTATCGTATTGTTCAATTTTCAGACGTGATGATGTATATTAAGTAATATCAAAAATGATTTTAAGAGAACACGAAGAATATTTACCGTACAATCTACTTTACATATTGTACAATTCTGTGGCCGCCATATTTGCGTTCCATAAGAGGGACACAAACATGGCTGCTGCATACAAAGTACCGAAATTTTCCAAAAACAAAACACCTCGTAACTCGTTAGTGAATAAGACTACAGGGCCGGGTTGTTCAAAGCACGATAAAGCCAATCAAGGGTTAGCGTAAATTAATTTTGATTTCAGTTTATAATCTTTTCAGTGAGGTTTTCTATTAATATTTAATATTTAATATTTTTCCCTCCAGTTCTGACGTCAACTAATCTCAATCTTCACAAAGCATAAGCAATAAAAACACCTTTATACAAGAAAAACTGAACTCTCGATTAACTTTTAATTCTGGGTTTGTGTCAATCGGCTTTCCAACAACCTGGCCCAGGGCTATAGTTAAAAAAAAAAAATTCTATTTCACTATTCTATAATCTAATAGTTTGGTGAGTGATGTTTTTTCATGCAACCAAACATTTTTGTAACGATTGTTTACTGTAACATAATAGAAAGGAACAACGAACAGCTGCCAAAATGATATTCTCGCACTTACTGTTTAAGTTGCCTTTCGGGTCACATGCAAGACTGTTAGAGCAGTTTCTTAGCTCAATCGATATGGAGCTATTTTCTATAACTGACATGGTGTATTTGATTGTCATGCATCTATCGTAAAATAAAGGGCATTTAATCTTTCCAGCACTGGGATTGTCGCACTTGGTTCCTCCAGGCTGGTTGCTACACTCGTAGCATTCGATACCAAAAGCTGTCAAATATAGAATGAAATAAGAATATTAAGTTAAAATGCTGGAATGAATTCTATCCCTGTTTACCTGAGGATACTGTATACATGTAAAAAGTAGGTAAAGTCTGCATACGAGCCTGGTGGCCCATCAGGCCGGCGTTTAATCTGGTTTTCATAGCATGAAGCGACTAGGAGTATTTCTACTCCCCCCTGGATGGGATGCTAGTCCAACGCAGGGTACCCCCCAGCAGTAAATTTCCCGGTACCCATTTATATACCTGAGTGGGGAGAGGTAGGGCGCGTTAAAATTAAATCTGCAAAACTTTTTCATTTTGAGTTTCGAAACACGTCTTTTCGTTTACAACTACTTTTTAATTGCAACTTCTGTTGCATGCTTATTTGCGATTGTAGTTACTTCTTCTTTGCTTTTTGTGAGGTTAATGGAGTGTTACTTGTAGTTTTAAATCTCAGTTTAGTTGCACTGCGTGCAGAGATGTCTTGTGTATTGTCTAAACAAATGGTACACATTTTCTAAATATATCTCAGTTAACAAACTGCTTTCCGTCAATTGTTCGATATTCGCTCGCTTTACGTTTGAATTCACTTTTCGTGTGATTTTCATCCAACTGAAGTCTCTGGTGCTGTACCCAGCCTGCTAGAAAATCTTTTTGGCGGCTTCACAGTTCAGCGTTGACCACTAAAACTTGTACGAGACGAATCATTTTTCGATTTGTTTATGCTGGGAATTAGACAAATCCACAGTCATGTTATGATAATTAATAGAACCACTTTGTTTGCAACCTTTTGTGGCCGAACTCACTTTTAAATCTCTCGAGAAGTGATGCAACATAATTTGCATTTATTTTTGAAGGATGCATATCAAGAGCTTAGTACAATTGCTTCGTCCATTTGATTGCTTGCTTCGGCATGTTTTTTTGGGCGGCTTCGCAAATTTTGACTCTGTGCGAAATTGACTTTTACCTCATGCACCCCTTTAAATATTCTTATTTAACTTTTGACGCGATCAGAGCAAATGTTAAGCTTAGCAAATTTTTTAGCGTAACGGGGGTTCAACGTTACAAACGGCATCACGCACAGAGCAAACAAACGGGGTAAAAAAAAAATAACGTTTCCAGATTTCGAAAACTCAAGATACATAGAAGAACGACCTGTAAGGTCTCCTATTACATAAATTATATGCTGGGCCAGGTTTTTTTTTTTTTATTTATAACTCATTTATTATTGCACTGTTGTCAACGCGGACAATGGGCTTAACAATAGCAAGCTCCCTGAAGTCACGGGAACACGGTCAAGAGTCGGTCAAAGTATCGAAATTTAGCGACTAGAGATACTATAAAACTCGTTTCAAATCTTTTGAAGTGTAGAAATGTAGCTAAATGGCATTTAATAAACGTTAGATCCAAATCTTCCAATGAAGTTGCTCGTAAGCAGCAGTCAGAAATAGCATACGGTGACAAAATTCATTGAGCTGTTTATACAAGAGGAAATTTCAGACGAGGAAATTTAACGTGACAAAAATATTTAACAGGAATAAGCTCATCCTGTTAAGGTTAGTTTAAGGTTACTGTATTTCTTTCACTTGATTTTTGTGCTCTAGAGTTAAAATGTGTTCATTTTAACTTTCATGTGTACAACTACAGCTAACTGTAATTTAAAAGTACGCCGATGACATCGAAGAGAGTATTTTTCCACAAATTTGCGGGTCTTGGTCATAGCATTGACCATAGCGTTAGCAATCGCTTGTAAAACAATATATATGAATAAGCAAGCAAGAGTAGAATCTGTAATGAAAGCTGTACTCAGGTGAAATTCGGGATTGCGTGACGACGGGCGAGCGGAAAATCTGGCGAGTGGACTAGTTGATCTGATTTCGACACTGAAGCACTGAAGCGACCGGAACGGGTGAAACCACCGAAACGAAACCGTCAAAGGCTTGAAATTCAACTAAACCATTACCATTATTAAGAGCTAGCCGTAAACAGGCCAACCTATTCAGGCCAACCGGAGTGTCAAGGAGTGAAAGCGAACCGCTTGGTCTACTCTGAAAAAATGGAAACGGGTTTCGCTTAGCTTGTTTCGGTGATTTTGTTTCGTTTCGGTCGTTACGGCGGTTTCCTTTAGTTGTTTCGGGTTTTAGTAAACGTCGTTCGATCGCGTGTCTCGCACGTTGTCTCGCTGGCATTCACCGACTTTCTAGTTTTCAGCACGATAGAGATGCAAATATTTTATATTATAACATACCACATTCAATCATAACGGGTTGAACTTACCAGACGGCATAAAAGCCAGCAGAGCGACAAGTAGGAAAGATGAAATGTCCATGATTTATCAACTTGAGAAGAACAGGGCTAGTCACCTACTGTGATCTACTGACGCCGCATACAATCCAGTAATTACCATAAGGGCGAGACACAGCCAGGTGTTTCTAATTCTATCATTGTATGTAAATGACAGATGCCAGCGGCCTCCTTCACAGGCTTTTCCAAGGCCAATTGGCCATGTTCTAAACGAGCAGGGGACTGGGTACGAACATACTTTTTCTTGGTACGAACATTCAATATCGATTGAATTAAAAATGGGGCAAGTCATCTGAAAGAGCATCCAAAAATTAGTAAGTTCGCCAAATTTGATGGTTATTGGTTTAAACGCAAAGGCATGGTACACTTTTAAAATAAGAGAGCTTAGTATGGATTGGAGGACGCCTGTCCCTCCAATCCATACTAAGTGTACCATGCCTTTGGATTTAAACCAATAACCGTCAAATTTGGTGAATTTACTAATTTTTGGATGCTCTTTCAGATGACATGCCCCATTTTTCAATTCAATCGATATTGAATGTTTGTACCGAAGAGAAAATATGTTCGTACCCAGTCCCCTGCTCGTTTAGAACATGGCTAATTGAGCGCGGATTCTGATCGAGAGTCTTGAGAGGGGGGATTGGGAGCGAGCCCGAAGCGCGAGCGGTGGGCCGGATGGGATAATCCCCACGAGGCAGAGGCAGAGCTGCCAGTCTCAAAATGAGCGAAACGTGGAACTGGCCCTTTCCTTCACTACCCTCCCCTCCAAGGTAAAAAGTATCGCACGGGTCATGTCCTGGGTCCATATGTGAGTAGGTGCCCACTAGAATTTACTGTGAAAATCAAACTGTAATACCTTGGTAGCAATATTTTTCTTGTCTTGGACAATGAAGTGAGGAGATAAGCATATAGTTTTGCTTGGAATGGTAGAAAAAACTCGCTAGATCGAGGAAGCGACTCTTGGCTGAGGTGTTTGAAGCTTTACACTTGAAAGCAAAAGCACCACATTTTGCTGTTATAGCGTTTTGTCACCGTTGCTATTATATGCGATATTTTGGACAGATTCAAAGTTTTATTTGTTCTCTGATATTTAATTTATAGAATTCACAAGACGTAAAACTGGTTTGGTCTAGTTTCTTCGTGTTTTAGTCGCTACTAATGGAAAATGCGCAAGATTTTTTTTTTTTAAATCTATAAAATACATTGTCACCGTGCGTGACATCAGTCTTTCATGTAGTCTTGACCATTGAAAACCCTCGTGCGTTTAATAGTATAAATGTTCTTTCCCGTGACACAGGAGCATAAAAACTACAAGCCGTTTAACAAATGAATTTTGAGAATTTGCCTTTTTTCGTGGGACAGAACATTTTACATGTCCATCGTGTATTTTGAGAGTCTCGATAATGCAAGATTTGATTATATATGCAATTTTATACCCTGCGTTATTTTCGATTCTGTACACCCACGTCTCATTCTAGACACAATGAGCTATAAATATCACAAACGCGCCCAGTCTATATATTACATCCTCGCACCACAAATAGTTCATAATTTACTTAGTCGTTTGGAAGCGAAGCATTGGTTTATGCACCCAGTAGAAATTTCACTCTATTCAAGTCGGTTTACATTTGTATTTATTCGTAATCAACTGTTTTATACCGACTGTATACACGACAATGCCAAGAACCCCAAATCTAAACCGAAAACAAGCCGTGTAGTTATAACCGTATAAAATTAGTTTGATAAACAACGAAGGGGTTAAATTGAACGGGAACAAATCCGTTGTGTTGTGACAGTCCGACATTTCTCGAGTGAAGAAATGCTATTTGAAAATTAACAAATTGAAAGCGGGTCAGATCAGATAAGATATTACAAAAACTTAAAAAAAAAAAAAAAAATTCATGTTTCCTTTTGACTCAATTAAAATCTCGTGCATGGTTTACAATTAAAGATGACACAAATAAGGGCCATAAGAACCTCCCCCCCCCCCCCCCCCCCCCACCCCACTCTTTCTTAGGGCAAGCATCTGTGTAAGTTCTTCGTCAGGGAAGGGAGGGGTGGTAGGGGATCGGAATGTGATGAATATAACGGCTAGGTTCGGTTCCGCATACTGCGCCGCGCAAGGCAGTTATCAACTGTCGTGACATCATTCCCACGCACAGTGAGTTATAAATAGAATAACCCCGTCCAGCCTATATATTAGATTGCTCGCAGCAAAACTAGTTCATAGCCGTGTTCTGACCTGTTCTAGCTCTTACCTTCGAATGGACAAATCATGGAAATTTCACCTTTCCTTCTTGTCGCTATGCTGGCTCTGTGCATGATGCCATCTGGTAACATGTAAAATGCAACATGTAAAACTTGTCTGGTCTAGTTTCTTTTGTTTTAGTCGCCACTAATGGAGAATGCGCTAGATTTTTTTTGCGTGACATCAGTCTTTCATGCAGTCTTGACCATTGAAAATCCTTAAATAGTTTAAAATGGGACAGGAACATAAAAACTAGAAGCCGTTTAACACCTAACTTTTAAGAATTTGCCTTTTTTTCGTCAGACAGAACATTTTACATGTTTATCGCGTATTTTCAGAGACTCGATAACGCAGCATTTGATAATATATGCAATTTTATACCTTGCGTTATTTACGATTCTATACACCCATGTCTCATCATTAGACACAATGAGCTATAAATAATTATCATAAACGCGTCCAGTCTATATATTACATCCTCGCACGATAAATAGTTCATAATTTACTTAGTCTTTTGGAAGCCAAGCATTGGTTTATGCACTGAGTAGAAATTTCACTCTATTCAAGTCGGTTTATATTTGTATTTATTCGTAATCAACTGTTTTATACCGACTGCAACCACGACAATTCCAAGAACCCCAAATCTAAACCGAAAACAAGCTGTGTAGTCATTACCGTATTAGTTTGATAAGCAACGAAGGGGTTAAATTTAAGGGGAACCGCTGAAATCCTTTATTGTGTGACAGTCCGACATTTCTTGAGTGAAGAAATGCTATTTGAAAATTAACAAGTTGAAATAATAATTCATGTTTCCTTTTGAGTCAATAAAAATCTCGTGCATGGTTTACAATTAAAGATGACA
Organism: Meandrina meandrites; assembly: GCA_963693305.1. Classification (NCBI taxonomy): domain Eukaryota; kingdom Metazoa; phylum Cnidaria; class Anthozoa; order Scleractinia; family Meandrinidae; genus Meandrina; species Meandrina meandrites. The sequence goes on from OY855914.1 coordinate 26,178,647, forward strand.
CAAATAAGGGCCATAAGAACCTCCCCCTCCCCTCCCCCCGCCTCTTTCTTAGGGCAAGCACCTGTATAAGTTCTTCTTCAGGGAAGGGAGGGGTGGTAGAGAGAACGGGATGAAGATACCGGCTAGTTCCGGTTCCGCATACTATCAACTGTCATTCACACGCACAATGAGTTATAAATAGAATAACCGCACCCAGTCTATATATTAGATTGCTCGCAGCAAAACTAGTTCATAGCCGTGTTCTGACCTTTTCTAGCTCTTACCTTCGAATTGAAGAATCATGGAAATTTCATCTTTCCTTCTTGTCGCTTTGCTTGCTCTGTGTATGATGCCATCTGGTAAGTTTACTCAGTTACATTTAAATTGGTTAAATGGTGTTTCTGCGCTCCGCTTGAAATGCGTGAATCGAAACCAACTTGTTTACACGAGGCAAACCTAACAACCACGAAGCTGATGAATCGACCATTTTTAAAATTATTAAGTGGAAATCAAATGGTTTGGGCGATATATAACTTGAATTCTTTTGCCTTTACTGGCTCTTGATACAACGCCTTTTGAACTAAATGCAAATCAGAAATGTTAACTTTGTTCACAGCCATTTTTTCAAGAAACAGAAGGTTGCACGCATTTAGTGTATGAGTGTATGATTGCATATATTTCTTTTCTTTTTCTCACTCAGTCATGCAATTGAGCGATTTCAATTTCTGCACCGAGGATTGCAAACGAAGAGCTTTATAGTCATGCTTTCTAAATACATAACTCGAAAGTCAATTTATCTTGTGCCCTAAAGTTATGATGACATAGAACGAAGAAGTTGCCCAAACCATCTCATCTGCAGGCGACAGAATTTACACTGAACTCCGTGAGGCTGACGAAGCCACCGACTGAATGATCTATATTATGAGTTTCAATTGCCATTTATAGCTCTTGTCAGCTACACACCAACAGCACTTACAATATTGCATGAAACTTTGTTGAGTGCGTGCAAGGGGATCTCGAGAAATTCACATGTGTTTCCACGACTGTGCCTTACCTCCTCACGTCTGTACTATCTTTCTTTCACCGAAGTTTGCAAACTGAACAAAGTGCTTTTTTAATCACTGTATCGCTACGTTGTTTTCGCAATATACGAATCCAAAAGCAATTACCTCGTGCACGCCAAATGCAGCCGAGAAGCCACCCAAACCTTCTTCATCTGTTAGTGTAGGCTATAAAATTAGAAATTGATGTGTGATGAAAAGCCCGGCCCGAGAAAGTGGATCGGCAGGTATATAACGCATCTAAAAAAAAAGAGAACTGTGAAATACTTCGAACTATTAAAATCTGACGAGTGAAATGCTTTCCTCCACAATAGAGTTCAAATTTTATTCCACTCGTCGGTTTTGAATGCAAAAGATGACGATTCAAGGACCCGCAAATCTCAGTAATCGCTTCTTTCTAAAATTCAAGAACATTAAGGCCATTTTTGATAAATAACGGCAGAGTTTGAAAACAGGAAAACAGGAACAAATATATCTTTAGTTATTTGCTGTCCAGTTTAAGTTAGCTCTGTTTTGTTCTGTTCAGCTGTGATATAAAACATGCATGGTCGGTTCACTTGGTGGAGGTTTGCATTAAAAGTATTCTTCACAGGAAACAAACGTATCAGTTTCTGCTTTCACAGGTTATCTGCTTATTTACCCGTCATGACTAAGTTTCTCTTTCTGTGAATAAAATCACTCTGTGTGGTAGAAACAGTAGTCTTTCTTCGACTTTATGCTCTGACGCGCAGTTGTTATCTAATGAAAGAATATTCCGTTATCCTTATTCAGCATTTTAAAACCTTTCAAAAAGCTACCATTAGTCCTTTTAACTTAATTAAAACAACATCATAATTTTCTTGTTTCATTACAAGTTTAGTCAATTTATTTTTTTTTTTACTCGGTACAACTGTGCATTTTCGCCTAGTCATGATGAACTTTGTACTTGTACAACTGCGTGCTTATGTAAATAATTTATTTGTTTGATATTCATATCGGGATCAGCTCCTTTCGAGGGGAGTTTCTCCCTGCTTGTCAATCAATTACATTGACGATTACGAATGCTGAAGCAATAAACTACTGTTGGAACCAAGTTCTGTCTGATCCTTGAAATTCGTAAGAAGAGTATTGAAGTAGATCTCCGTGCACCAGGGATTTGTGACGAGATCTCGTCTTGCTGGCCATAGAGGTGCTCTACCAAGTTAATTCAACCTCGTATTCGAAGAGTTCAGAGCGTTCCTTGCCAAAGTCCAGAAGTCGTTCGCTTGAAAAACTTACTGGCACACAATGTTGTCTGATCAGTTTTGATGTCAGGGAGCTTACACTAACCTTGGCTGAAAACCAAAATCTCATTTTCTGTCAGTGACCCTTGAATTGTTGCAGACGGAGCCCGTTTTTTTATTACATTTATGCATTTCGGAAAATGTGAATTTCTTAAAAACCAGACACCCCAAATTTACGGTGACACCGATTTCGTTTCAGGCTATGTAGCCATATATCAGTGAAATCAGTTGCAAACTCTTTTTTGTGTAAAGAATAATCCAATTGTTAGCAAAATTGTTTATATAAAAAAAAAAATTAAATAGTTTTTCAATTAAGTCTGAGTAGTTCAGATAAAATAATTAAAAAACTCTACCGTAATGCTTCTTATTTGAAAATAAGCCTAAGAAAGTATAAAGCACAACTATCATGTGATGAAGGAAACCTGAGGGACAATTTGAACAAAACAAACTGACTTTATTCTGCTGTCACAGCTGACTGATTTTGTCGAATTTGAATTATTTCCGGTGTAACTGGTTATGACAACTGAAAGCAAGGGACCGCGCAGCATTTTCGAGGGGCATTTGGGTTCTTGCTCGATTCTTGTAACCTACGTTCGATCTTTTTTTGTGGGACTACTGCCTCACTTTGCCTTGAACATTTTCTTTCTTTCGAATATCCTTTCTTTAGCGGCGGATACTGATATGCGCACCCATACAGTTGCATTCGCCTCGCGCTTGTCAGTTCTGCGGATAAATTCCCCGGGGGGGGGGGGGGGGGGGGGGACTCCCATATCAAATGGATGGGGATGCTCGTCGTCTCGCTTAGGGGTGTAAATTTCGGATTTTGGTCTCGCGCTTAGGGTGCTCTGGGCAAAATGTCATTATTTTTAGCCGTCAAGGTCTCGTTTAGGGTCGCACGAGAAGAAATAACAAAAAAGAAAGAATTTTGATTCGTTATATTTACCCTTTTAGGGGTCTGCATATCGTTCGGCCACACCCAGATTGGTCTCTTTTAGGGGTAAAATTCAAAATTTCCGACGAGCAACCCCGTCAATTTCATATGGGAGTCCCCCCCCCCCCCCCCCCGGGATAAATTCTTTCAGTGTGCGAATTATGCTTATAACACCTCCCCTCCCCCTCCCCCTCCCCCATACCCTTATTTCATTCAACAGTTATACTTGGTGTAAATGGGAAAAATCTTTAATAAAATAAATAGTAATAATAAAATAGTCATAAAAATAGTCATAATGATGATGATGATGATAAATACATGTTCAAATGTTTTATTCCAGTGTCAATGATCTTGCCGAGCAAAACAACTTAGAGGGCACTGACTCAGAATAAAATTATACGAAAGTTATTTTGTGAAAAATTCCTGATATAAGACCACTGTTGGTTGAGAGGAGGGCCTCGATTAAAAACAAACTCACACACACACACACACACACAAAAATCCGTACATTTATTAGTTTTAACAGAACTTACTGGCCTGGTGTCTAATTGCACGCTTGATTGTTGTCAAGGTGACCTGTGCAATGAACCGAGTTCAATACCTACTCAACCTTTGACGGTGAAACCAGGCAGTGCTGTCCTGTTGGCTGGCAGCCTTGGCGCCGTATGTTCGGCTTTAGTATTGACTGTGTTTGCAGGATTTAACTAAGGCGAGCTACGCCTCGATTTTCTTTGACTTTTTTTTTTAGTAGAAATGTGGCTTGTTAAAGAGCTACGGCTACCTGCGCGTACTTTCACTGGCAAGAAGGAGTTAAAAAAGATTGATTTTCAACTGCCATTGCTTCGTTGGGGTTTCTTTTTGTCTTTGTTTGTTACCCAGTTTTCTTTTAGATTTGTCTTTTTTTATGGGGAGGGGGGGGGGGGGGGGGGGGGTGGGAGGGTTGAGGTAAGGGTAGCAAGTTTTCCCTGCTTCCCGTATATTCACCGTTCCTCCTCCTCACGAAATATATGATGCTCAGTCATTTTCCGAAATGTACTCTTTTATTTTCCGTGAAGCGTGAAATGCCAATGTTAATATTTTTCGTGAACTGCGAAAGGGCTGCTTTATTTTCCGGGAAACGTGATCCATACCCATCCCCCCAACCCCCCCCCCCCCGCCTCCCCCCCCCCCCCCCGCCTCCCCGCCCACACACACACACACCACCTTTGCCAACCGCAAGTTTCTACAGGATATTTACTGTTCAAACTGCATTAGTAATTAGAGTGGTGGAATGTAGCAGATATAGTTTTCAAATCTATGCAAAAATCAAACATTGTTTTAGTGTCAAGAAAATCTTGAAACAAGCGTTACAGGAGAAGGCTCAAAGAGCGTTTGATTAGAGTTTTCAAGTCACCGCACAATCGGCTTCCAAAGCCATAGTAATTCCCCCCATCTAGCGGCTGTGATCAGAAACCAATTTCGATTAGAACATTGATCGGCGCCTCCACTTTTAATAAGATTAATGCATGCATTCTCAGCTGCATTCTTGAAATTGACTAGCGGATGCAAATTTCGAATAAACAATTCATTAATGTACTCCAGCGGGGGTGGCGGGGGGTTTGGGGGGGGGGGGGGGTACGCATAACTACAAAGTGTTCTGCAACTGCAAAAATGATAAAATTCACGGTTGTTAGTAATGGGTGGAACGACGGAACACGGAACGGCGGAACGACGGAACGAGAAACAGCGGAACGGGATTTTTTTTCTGTTTTTTTTTTTTTTTTTTTTTTTTAAACAAAAAAAGAACAACAAACAAACAGTAAATATATCTCACAAAATAAAGGGCATGCATATATTCTTTATCCTTCGAGGTCGATCTAAAGCCAAGTTGTCGAGTTTATTTCGAGTGAGGATTTCGAGAAGCGTGACTGCCCTTCGGACTTGCTTGGGCCATCCCTTTTTTTTTTTCGTTTACTGTCGAATGCGTTTTCTGATCTTGGGTCGGTCGGTCGGAAAAGAAAAAAACAAAAGAAACAAAAAAAAATTGGAAAAGGAGTCTGGAACTAGGAGGCCCGGTATCTCAGCGTAATATCCGTGGAGCCTGGAAACAACAAGACGTGGTTATAAAGTCAACATGGCGGCAATGGAAGAAGGAAAAATCGACGTCGTGGTTAAATTCAAGCGAGAACAGCGCAAAAAGGATGAACGACCAAAACTGTATGGCAAAAAATTGCCTATGTTTCGGATTAAAGTGACATTTGTTTGAAATAATGTGTCATTGCCTTCTACATAACTTTTTTTTTTTTTTTTTGAAAACGCGAAAATCTGGGTCGGTCGGACGACGCTAAACCGTACGAAATTTAACTTACCATCATCACTATCTTCCATTTTGATGGCCTCGTGTGTCGTGAGAAAGTGAGCCCGCGAAAAATTGCGCCGGGGAAATCTCGCAAACAGGCGGGAAAAGGTAGTAAATCGCGCCAAATACGAATTCTTTAACAATTAACTTTTCTTAAATCCTTAACTCGTAATCCTGGGACGAAATCGACCTCGAAGGATAAAGAATATATGCATGCCCTCTATTTTGTGAGATATATTTACTGTTTGTTTGTTGTTGTTTTTTTGTTAAAAAAAAAAAAAAAAAAAAAAAAAAAACAGAAAAGAAAAGAAATCCCGTTCCGCTGTTTCGTTCCGTCGTTCCGCCGTTCCGTGTTCCGTCGTTCCGCGGATTACTAACAACCAAAATTCACAGGAGTACTTGCCTTGGGAGCAATACATGACATACATGTTTGCGCTGCAATTTCTCAAGTTTAGATCGGCGACGATTTACGACTATTTGTGACTATTCGTCACTATTCAACGACTATTCGCAACTATTCGTCACTATTCGCGACTACTTGTCACTATTCGCGACGATTCAGCAACTAGTTGTGACTATTCTCGACCATTCAATGACTACTCGCGACTATTCGTCACTATTCGCGACCATTCGTCACTATTCGTGACTATTCGCACTATTCGCTAGTCGCTATTCGGGTTTTCTAGACACCCACTGAAATGTTCGTATTTCCGTCAACTGTTACACTTCGGTGAACGAGAATTAAAAATCCGAACGAAAATGGGCAACGCACTGTACGTTGCTTTATAAGTTTGGCATTTTCGTCAGGTCTTCCTTTTATGAAGATCGATAGTTCGGTACTTTCCGTATAACCCGGTGATACGTATACAATCTTGCAAATCTCGTTATATTTTTTGACCGCCTCTAGGTTTCAGTGATGACTTCGATGTAATTGTAAAAACCCATTTACACAATCAATTTGTACTCTCTCAGCGGTACTTTGATAAACGTTAATTTTGCACTGAATTTACTGTATAGAGAGAATGAGTTTTTGCAAATAAGTGACTCTGTAGCCTGGGTGCAGACGTCTAAAGGCCAATTTACTAGATTTACACCGTACGACTTTTTTGCATGCGACAGGCTTACGACATGAATTGCAACTGTTGTGAGGATGTTGTAGATTTATTTGGACGACGCGATTCGTGTTGTAGTCATGGCGTAAATATGTCGCATGCAACAATTGTAGACAAAATCCTACCGTCAAAATCGCCCTCCTCACGTGATATTTTTATCCAACTTTTGTCACGCTCGAGCTCGCGATGAAAATCGCTTCGGGTGATTTGGGCGTGATTTGTCGCGGCGAGATTGCAGAGGTTTTGAAAATACAAGTCGCACTAAAACCGCCGCTTTTCATTACGATTTCTGCTGTCACAGCTGACTGATTTCGTCGAGGTCGAGTTTTCACTCAGAGAGAGATCCACGGGCAGGCTGTCGGGACGACGGGATTTTCGGGCGAAAGTTTACAACAAGAACGGGAGAGCCCCTTAGCCTGTGAACAGGCTCTCCGGTCGAGGATAAGAAAGCGCAAGGAAAAGGTGGGGAGAGGGGGAGAAGGGAAAGTGAGAAGGGAAATTGGACGACTAAATCCAATGCAGGACGGCAAATGTGCAAATTTCACCACAGGTAGCCCAAGCTCGATATATGAGTAGCTTTCATGTTGACCTTTGCATTGTTACGTAATTCGAGCACTTTGCATATTTATAAGGGTTTGTATGGGGAAAGAAATAAAGCCGAAAAGAACGAAAAATTAACCGTTGAATTACAATAAAAACTGCTCACCTGAACTCTTGCGTTCCTTTTTTTGTGTGCTGTGTGGTTTTTTAACCGATTTGGTGCCATTTAGTGCAGTTTTAGTTCCAATGGTATATAGAGAGAGCAACCATTGGAACTAAAACTGCACTAAATGGCACCAAATCGGTTAAAAAACCACACAGCACACAAAAAAAGGAACGCAAGAGTTCAGGTGAGCAGTTTTTATTGTAATTCAACAGTTAATTTTTCGTTCTTTTCGGCCTTATTTCTTTCCCCATACAAACCCTTATAAATATGCAAAGTGCTCGAATTACGTAACAATGCAAAGGTCAACATGAAAGCTACTCATATATCGAGCTTGGGCTACCTGTGATTTCACGAACGTAGGGGTCCGTGTAGGCCTGTCACCTCGTTTCTACTACGCCAGAGATCGCAAGCAACGTTTCTGCTCTTCTTTCAGCTGTCTTATATCGACGAATTCCCTTAATGAATCGCTTAATACTCTTTGAAACAGATCATCCGTAACTCGCCCACCGCCAGAAGACACCATCATGTTTACACTTCGCTGAGCCGAAATGAAAATTTTGATCGTATCGCGTCTCATGGCGTCGGCAAAATCAAGATGTCAATAAGACCCGTCAACAATCAGCAATTTGGCCAATCAGAGGTTGCACCAGAATCTGGTGCACGGCGGGTGCTTGGAACGGCGGCATAAAACCTTTGTCTGCAGGCTCCCCCGATTTTAATTCTCCCTCAGGCCCTTCTCGCCTCGCTTCTCTCGCCGATTTCTTTGGGAGCCTGCTCGCAGGCTAAGAGCCCCTGGGCACTTACCTTACCGAACCAGTTCAGGGAGTGTTTGAATTCTTCCTTCTGATTCTGATTGATTCTGATTTTTTCTGGCTGATCAGAAGGGCGACTCTGATGTCTTCTTACACAATTAAAATAAACCTTTTGAAACAAAAATTTAGTTCTGTTGTTATACAAATTGTAAATCGCGTCTTTGTAACACAACACCGCTCGACGACAAGAGTCACGTTCGCGCGTACGTTTCATGTCATGACTTTGAGGTCGTTTAAAATAGTTTATTGAGTGCTTGGATTTCCATTTTTATTCATTTGTACGAATAAAAAGAATGTGACCGTGAAAGGCCATTAACATCTCGCGTAATCGGCCTTTGGGCGCCTTGTTTATTTATACTTTTGACATGTAAATATTGTTTTAATTTTTTGAAAAATACGTAACCTAAATACGTTTATGGTAGGTAGGTAGGTAGGTAGGTAGGTAGGTAGGTAGGTAGGTAGGTAGGTAGGTAGGTAGGTAGGTAGGTGTCTCCCGAATTAGTTTACATTTCTGTAAGCCAGATAATTCGACACACTAATAAAGTTATGATGATGATGATGATGATGATGATGATGATGATGATGATGATGATGATGACGACGACGACGACGACAATTATTATGCTGTAGGTTAAACGTCCTACCATGCAGCCATTTCCGGATGCATGTGGCTTCTCGTGGCTTCTCGTGCCCTGACCTCACTCCGAATTTATTATAGAAATACTGCTAATAAATGCACTTAAATGCAAACCGAAAAAAAAAAACAATTCGAAAACTACATACAAAACCTTCAGAACACAAAATCTGCACACCCAATTTCCAAAACCCTAATCAGTCTGATCCACTGGCGACTAGTTCATACTAACCAAACTATATTTCTTCATGGGATTTGTCGATGCCATGGTCCTGAATCCTGCATATCTTCTCTAGTCCCTGTTTCAATTAGTCCGAAAACATTCGCAAAAATCCTCTTTTGTATCGCAATAGAGGACATTGAGTGAATTTTCCGATCGCAAAGGTCTATAGTTCTGAAAGCCACCAATGAAAATTCAGAATCTTACATTACAGTTTCGACAACTTGGCACATGGTTGGGGCGCTCAATTGAGATCACAATTGCCGAGGAGAAACTGGAAACCAAAATATAGGAAAAATTGAAAACTTTATCGGATACCAAATCCGAAAAAAATCACAAACTGTTTTTTCTTTTTTTGTTTTTGTTTTTGTTTTGTTTTGTTTTTTTTGCTGAAAACCGAAAAACAAATGATTAAAACAGGAAAAACAGCAAACAGCAAAAAACCGCGGTTTGTTGGTGCGAAGACAAATACGGAAAACAGAAAATACCAACGCCCCCTCATACAAATGAAAACTTCGGCAAACATGTACAGACATCTCTTATAAGTCGCCTGGTCTACTCCATGGAGCGGACACCGAGCGTGACACTCAAGACCGTCTTCGGTCATGAATGCACATAGCCGTACCTTCCGCGCGTTCGTTTTCAACAAATAATTCACCCAATACCGCCTATCCCACACAGGATACTCAGAAAACAATCTTATTTAAACTTAAAACAGCAAGGGACCGCAAACAACAGAGCTGCCAACGTAGGATGTCCATCCACATTTAAGAGTTTTTCTTTAATGTCCATCCACATTCTGCTTTGCGAGACATCAACGTGACACTTTGTCTTCTTCTTCCCCGAAACACGTGATGTGGCAGCGCGTGATTTGGGGACAAAAGAATTCAAAGTACAAAACATGATATAGGATACAGGTTATTGCAATTTATTTGCGCTGGCATTTGAACTGGCTACACTGCGCTGACGAGTTCCAAAAAGGACGAAACAGCTGTCCGCGGTTGCAACCCTGCTATATCTGTTCTGATCGTGTTGGTGTCTCGCAAAGTTTACTTCACGAAGTATCACCCTTGCTACATTGTTTGTAATCTTATTTATACTGAACGTTCTTATTTAATGTTATTTTACAGCTCAGTCACTTGAATGCTATGAGTGTACAAACTCGCCTGGATTTTCTGGAGTAACCACGTGCGACAGTAACAGTGTTACAAAAAGAACTTGCGATCAGCTGTCTGACAGATGCATGACAACGAAGTTCAACTTCTCACTTGGGGGACTGGCCACTATAGACGTATTGATGAAGAACTGTTCCAGCAGCCTCGCGTGTGACCCAAATTTCGACTACAGCTGTAAGTACAGGAATATTAACCAGTTCCGGTTAGAATATTTTCCCCCTGAACCACTGTGCTTATAATACAACCACCCCCAATGTTAACAACTTATTTTTGTTTTAGGGTGCAAAACGTTCGAAATTACTGGTCTGGTTTCCAACTGCACGTTTGGCTGTTGTCAAGGCGACCTGTGCAACGAACCGAATTCAATTTCTACTCAACCTTCGACGGCGAAACCAGGTAGGTAGGTAGGTAGGTAGGTAGGTAGGTAGGTAGGTAGGTAGGTAGGTAGGTAGGTAGGTAGGTAGGTAGGTAGGTAGGTAGGTAGGTAGGTAGGTAGGTGGGTAGGTGGGTGGGTGGGTGGGTGGGTGGGTAGGTAGGTAGGTAGGTAGGTAGGTAGGTAGGTAGGTAGGTAGGTAGGTAGGTAGGTAGGTAAACTTTATTTCTACACAGTATCAATTCATACTGCTCTTCCATTAAACCGTGTTTTTAAACAACAATAGATTAATTATTAAATTAAATTTATTCATCCAACTTAATTAATTATCTATACAAGATTATTCAAAAAACTATAAAACTATACTATTATTAACAATTATTCAAAAACTCATTAATAATTCATAAAGAAATTACAATAGAAATTAATGTTTAATGAGTGTCTTTATATCTGTTAAAGATACGGCTAAACTTTACGTCCAATTTTCTAGGCCATGATAACCCCAAATCTAAATATTAGTGCAAGAATGATTTGATCTACATCAGAAGATTTTGAAGCCGTTCAATAAATTCACAGTTCGTGTTTTATCAAGGCCAAAACACTCGGCTGTGCCTCGTATTTTAAACTTGATAAAACACCGCTGCTCATTACTTAAAGCAGATAGAAATTAAATGCTTGCTTTAAATGAGCTAAGAGTGGGTTGTGTCTTAGCGCTCAAAGACAAGCCGTTCCAGAGAACAGAACAGCGATATTAGAAACTTCGCTTGCCTGCTTCAGTACTCGGCCTAGGAACGAAAAGGTTGTACTTTGAATTTCTTAGATTATGTAAGTGGACACTGGGTGTGGCCTTAAAAATACTATTAAGACAAGTCAGAGAAAGATTATGGAGAGCCTTAAACAGAGTAATTGCTATATTTGCTTTGAACGCCTTCGCTCCAGAGAGTCCCAACCGAGGTCACTGAATAAAGTGGAAGATCTAAGATTTAGCCGGAGAAAGTGATTAAACATGCAGCCCTACTTTGGAGTTTTTGAAGTCTCTTAGATTGGCACACACCCATAGTGCCCCATACGGAGCTGCAACAATTAAAGTATAGTTGGATGACAGCTTTAGATAAGAGTCTCACGAAGAACCAAGTTAGGGCAGTGCTGTCCATGGCACCATTAGTTCGGCTGTAGTATTGACTGTGCATGTTTGCATGATTTAACTAGGGCGGGCTACGCGTCGACAATATTTGTCTACTTTTTTAGGGTAGAAATCAGCTTGGTTTCTAAATGCGAGCAGAAACTGGGGAGAGTTCAAAATGCCAGTGGGTAGGGAAAATCACGATATTAACCCCCAGCGCCCCTACCCATGGGCATTTTGTACTCCTCAGTTTTCGCTCGCATAAGATACAAAGATGGCGACCCCTCCACTCAACAGGTAGGTAGGTAGGTAGGTAGGTAGGTAGGTAGGTAGGTAGGTAGGTAGGTAGGTAGGTAGGTAGGTAGGTAGGTAGGTAGGTAAACTTAATTTATACACGGTATCAATTCATAATACATGGGTCACCCTGCCCTCCAACTTAGCAATTTTTCAAATAAACGGTTTGCGGCAATTTCTAAAGAGCATAAAGAAATGTATGAAAAACTCTTTCGACTGGGGTAGCTCGGTATGCAGAGTATAGGCTAATTTACGTGCTACGATTTTTCGGGCCGATTTGTAACCACGATAAATCGACAAGCGAATCGGCGCGTGTGAGTGGCACGACTACAACTCTTCACAGATTTTCGCGTGTCGGGCCTGATGAACGGAAACGTAACCTGCAAAACATTTGACGCAAAACAACGTGGAGTACTTTAACTTAAAACAGACCAACTAATCTATTACCTATCATTTCGTTTTCCAAAACGTTTTATACGAAAACTTTTTGACTATAAAATTATGAAACACCCCTATTCAGAGGACACCTGTATGAGCGGACGCGGACACTAAAATAAATAGTAAAATCTGTCGATTTGTTTTCCATTATTTTCAAACTAGAGCTAGGACACGATATTTCAAAGGTTCATGACAAGTTTCAGTGTGTTTTTGAACGGTTTAAAGAATTTCCGACGGAAAGACAGGTATTTGTGCTTTCTAAGTTGTCGTCGCTTTGCAAACCCACATGGCTTAATTTTATTAGGTGTTGTTGGACGAGCGTTGTTAATTTCAAATTCTCCACGATTTTCTGCCGCTTGGGATTAGCTTTGCTTTTGAACGTGCAATTCCCCATCCTCGGAGACCCAGGGGCAGTTAGTCTGGGCAAAACGAAGTATGGTTCAAATGATTCCCCGACTTTTTTGTGGTTCTCTAATGTAAATTGAAATAAACTGCCGTGTAAGAACACACGAAAGTGACTCTGAAGTTACTGTTCGCCGATTCGGCAAAATAATACAAAGGATTTGTTTTTTTGCTCAATCAGGAACCAGCATTCGCAGAGGCGCTTGGAATGGTCTGGAAAGACTCGTTTCCTAGGGGCTCTTACAGTTTTATAGAAAACTTTTGCCGCTACGATTTCTGCACGATTTACTTCCTTTCGCCCCGACTAACTCCTCCGTGGCCATGGAGCAGACACTGAATCGTGGACCCATGATCGTCTTCGGTTACGCACATAGCCGTACCTTCCGCGCGTTCGTTTTCAACAAAGAAGTCACTCAATACCGCCCATCTCACCCAGGCTACTCAGAAAACAATCTTATTTGCACTGAACGTTCTCATTTAATCTTATATAACAGCTCAGTCACTTGAATGCTACGAGTGTACAAACTCGCCTGGAGTTTCTGGAGTAGCCACGTGCGACAGTAACAGTGTTACAAAAAGAACGTGCGGTCAGCTGTCTGACAGATGCATGACAATGAAGTACAACTTCGCACTTGGGGGACAGGCCACTATAGAGGTTTTGACGAAGAACTGTTCTAGCCGTCTCGCGTGTGACCCACAATTTGAATTCAATCGTAAGTACAGGAATGCTATTAACCAGCTTTCGTTAGAATTCTTTCAGTGTATTAACTAATCTTATAACACCCCCTCCCTCCTCCCCTTATTTCTTTCAACAGTTATACTTGGTGTAAATGGGAAAATCTTTAACCCCGTACCTTTTTCGTTCTTTTTAGACCGGGGGAGGGAGGGGGGGGGGGGGATTCCGCCCCCTTCCTCCTCCGTAACTTCCAGAATATTTAATCCATCGCAATGAAACTTAGAGGATACATAGTATGTCCGAAAATCTATCCTTTGATATACGTCACGTTTGACATCATGATGTCAAAACAGCCGCCATCTTGGATCCGGCACTTTTCACCCTCAATCCCGTCTGAACAGCGTTAATAAAATAAATAAATAATTAAATAAATAAATAATAATAATAATAATAATAGTAATGATGATGATGAATAGATGTTCAAATGTTTTATTCCAGTGTCAGTGAGCTTACTGAGCAAAACAACTTAGAGGGCAGAATAAATTTATACGAAAGTTATTTTGCAGAAAATTCCTGATGTAAGACCACTGTTAGTGGAGAGGAACAACTCGATTAAAAACAAACCAAAAACACACAGGCAAATTATAAATCCTAGCATCAATAAATTTTAACAGCACAGTATTAACACTTCATGTTTGTTTTAGCGTGCAAGACGTTTGAACTTACTGGCCTGGTGTCTAATTGCACGCTTGATTGTTGTCAAGGTGACCTGTGCAACGGACCGAGTTCAATTCCTACTCAACCTTCGACGGTGAAACCAGGCAGTGCTGTCCTGTTGGCTGGCAGCCTTGGCGCCGTTTGTTCAGCTTTAGTATTGACTGTGTTGGCAGGATTTAACTAAGGCGACCGACGCGTCGATTTTCTTTCACTTTTTTTTAGTAGAAATATGGCTTCTTAAAGAGCTAGCTACCTGTGAGTACTTTTCCATTTCCATTTTATTATCCGAGCTTGATGTCACTGACATGAAGGAGTTACTTTCATTTACTTTTAATAAAAAAAGATTAACTTTCAACTGCAATTGTTTTGTTGGAATTTCTTTTTGTCCTTTTTTCTTTCTTACTAGTTTTCTTTTAGAGTTGTCTTTTTGGAGGGGAGGGGGGGGGGGGGGGGGGGAGGTAAAGGAAGTTAGTTTTTCCTGCTTCCCGCATATTTAACGTTCCTACCTCTCACCAAAAATATGCTGCTTATGCATGTTGTCGTTTGTATTGTTTTTCGTTCGTCGTTAACGACAAAAAAGGCGATTCCTAAATTGCACTAAGAATCGGAACGAACAATTTTCATTAACTATCAAAACTAAATTGGGAAGGTGTAAGCGACTTAATTTGAGTTCCCATAAGCGCTTATGATTGTTTTCCATGTCACTGAAAGTAAAAACAACAACACTGACCAACAACAGCAGCAGCATTGATTAATAAGGTGAATGGCAACGTTGTTAGCACTCTCAAGCACTCCACTCTTAATCATGCAGTTGATGCTACAATAATAGTTGTACGAATACCCAATCATTGTTAAAACACTTTGTGGGCATTTTCTTGACATAAAGGGTTACCATAGCACCAGTAATGTCCGTCAGGCAAAGGTAAATTCCGCGTTAGAGATAAACGGCCCGCGTACATGTCCAGTTTATGTAGCATTACGAGGAGTATTCCTCTCCACTTGGGTTGGGAAAGGCCTTTGAAGAGTAAAATGTTTTGCCTAAGAACACTATGACCCTGGCCTGGGCTCGACCATTAGGCGACCGTACCTCCCGCTATAATCTGTCAGAAACACAATTAATTTTCGCTTTATTAATTGATTGTTACTCAAAAAGACTCGGTGACCCCCGATTTATCCCCCTTTTTAGCTCGCGCATCCGATTAACGTGCAAAATTGTATTCCTTTTAAAAAGGAGCGTAGAATATTCAAGTATTGAACACTAATCTTATGAAAATTTACCCGGTGCTTTTCGTGCTGAACAACATATTTTACATGTTCATCGTTTAATTATCCATACTCAGTTGATTTCGTTTGAATATGCGAATAGTTATGATGATTCAGCTGTCCCACCCAACGAGTTATAAATAGCATAACCGCACCCAGTGTGTATGTTAGATTGCTTGCTGCATAGTGCTTTTGCTATGTTTCTTGAGTTCACGAATCATGGAAACTTTACCGTTCCTTTTTGTCTTTTTTCTGGCTCTGTGTACGATACCATCTGGTAAGTCTACTTTACGATGTTGAAGTGTGCTGTTCTCGAGTAAATCAAGGCAAATTCTTTGAAAAATCAGCGCGTAAGTACACAAGGCAAAATTCTCACTCGTCGAGTTTGATGAACATACTGCTTGCGATGTGAAAACCGTATGCTGAAGTAAGTTGCCTGAAATGACCACTTGTTTGTCATGTATTATTGTGCTCTTGATATACGGCCCCCGAAATAAATGTAAAATATTTTTATTTCTCCCACAGTTTTGTGCGATTAGTATACCTGCTAAAACACAGGTAATTCTGTCTTCGGTAGATCGATAGTTCTCTTGGCCTTATATATAATTATGAATGGGATGGTGGCTTTGAACGGCCACCAAAGTTTACGAAAGAATCGAAGTGGTTTTGTAAATCATTGTTTCGCTTTGTTTTCGTATAAGTGTTTAAGTGGTCGTAATCAAATCTTCTCTTCGTCAATCCACAAAATTAGAAACGTTCTGTGCAATAAAAAACATATTTTAAAGTACAGCGAAAATCAATCGAATACCGGCACAACACATTAGGGAAAAACACGTTAGAAAAAAACGTTGGCCTTCTATATTTAGCCTGTCACTTGCACTCTTCTTTTGGAATGTCTTGTTTTTGTTTTGTTTATTTTCAAAGATTTGCTGGGACAAAATTTTGGGCGGGTATAAGTTCTCGAGAATTGTACCAGGACACCATCTTGATGACGTCATGATATAGACAAAACTGTCTATTGCCCGCACTGTTAAATGTTCTTAAAATGTTCTTATTCTTTAAATTTTGAAAGCAAAGAGGTATCCAACCGATATGTAAATGTTCAAGCAACAGATGTATGACGACAATGTTGTTCCTGGTTCGATTTGAACGAAGATTGATTCATATCTGTTACTCCAAACGGGCAGTTGAACATGCAATGCAAGAGAAAAGGGGCTCTAATATACATTTTTGTTAACTCATTCCGGGAGAGGGTGCACTATCGCTTTCAGTTTGCGATCGACAAGCTTACCTGTAAAGTCTCAGATTATTGAGCGTATAAATTCATTGTTGAATAGTTTCCCCGTTTTTCTTCAACTATGCTATCGCTGGACATGCTCCAACATTAAATGTAACTGGCACTGGAGCAGCCTTGATA
Source organism: Meandrina meandrites (assembly GCA_963693305.1). Lineage (NCBI taxonomy): Eukaryota > Metazoa > Cnidaria > Anthozoa > Scleractinia > Meandrinidae > Meandrina > Meandrina meandrites. The sequence goes on from OY855914.1 coordinate 26,195,580, forward strand.
GTGTCCCTTTAATCTTATTTAACAGCACTTTCCCTCCAATGCTACAAGTGCACAAACACGCCTGGGTTTCCTGGTATAACCAGGTGTGATAGTGACCGCGTTGGAAAGATTACCTGCCCTCGGATGTATAACAGTTGCATAACAATGAAGTACGGTGCTGGCTCGCCAACCAGAGAGATAAGGGACTGTTGTCCCCAGTGTAACGATCCGCAATCCTACTATTACGGTAAGTGTTGCAATAATCGAGTTAACACCGTTAACGTATCTGCAGTGTAGATGTGACCATGCAAATAAAACAGTGCGTGACTGCTTATCATGTACAATTCTGTAGATGAAATTCAGTGTTTAACAATTGAAAAAAAATGATGGCAATTGAGTAGCAGTTTTTGTTTTGTGATCTACTGTTGATTATGCTGTACAAGGTGAATCTACACAAGGTAGCCTGCGAGCAGGCTCCCAAAGAAATCGGCGAGCGAAGCGAGTCGAGAAGGGCCTGAGTGTCTTGCCGCTTTCTTTTCGCCCCATCCTCGACCGGAGAGCCTTTTCACAGGCTAACACAAGGTGACTTTGAATCTGTGGATAAAAGCTACTGCGTGACAGTCCTTGACATTGCGTGACCATTCGAATGACCCCAAATGAAAGCTACTGCGGAAATTGTTTTCATTTTTACTGTTCATTATATTTTCCTGTACAGCTGAATCAATTTTATTTATTGGCTGTAAGAGACAATTCATGATAGTGCTCACCTTGCAACTAAATCCTGAAAATAAAACGCATTTGCTACACGATAACACTATGATAAACTAGTAACGCTGTCCAGGTGATTGTGTGACGCAAATCTGATAAACAGTGGCCGAGAGAAAGTCTTCATTTTGGTTTAAAGTAATATTGACAATATTCAATTTTTTTTATCCTATAGCCTCGTGTACCTTGCTGAACAGCACCGATTCCGGATGTACACTTGTCTGTTGTCAAGGGGACCTGTGTAACAGTGACCAACAGAGTACAAAAACAGTTACAGAGTCCACACCAATTGCGGGTCAGAGCTCGACTATCAAACCAAGCCAAAACTATAGTACTACACTAAAACCAACCTGTGCTTCCCCTCGATTGGCTGCAAGCTCTGGTGCCATTTTCTTGGTTTTAGTACCGACTGTGTTGGCGAGATTCAATTAAGGAGAGCACTGCACCAATTCTCTACTAATGATGACGATGGCGACGAGGACGAGGACGATGATGATGATGATGATGATGATGATGATGATGATGATGATGATGATGATGATGATGATGATGATGATGATGCCTCGGTTAAACACGAAAATAGCACCTACTAGTTTCATAGCACAACTGATTAACAATTCATTTTACCTTAAGGTACAAGACATTTGAACTTAATGGCCTGGCCTCTAATTTACACGCTTAATTGTTGTCAAGGTGACTTGTGTTACACCCTGAACTCCTTGAAATCCGAGATTGACGTACAGGGTTCGGCGCCATGTGTTTGCAGGATTTAAATAAGCCGAGCGACCAGCAATTTTTTGTTTTAATGTTTTAACCGATACATGGCTGAAGGTACTCTTCATGACTCTGGCAAAAAAATGAGTGTAATACTTTAATTCACTTTTAATAAAATAATAAAAATCATTGTTTTTCCACTGCCCTTTTTTGCTGAAAGTTCAGAAAGTTCTTTGGCCTTTTGTATCTTATTTGGTTCGGCTTTGTATTTTTTAGGCTAAGGTTTGTTACGAGTTTTGTTTTAGCTTTCAATTGGTTTTTTTACGGGGAGGGCGGGGGGGGGGGGGGGGGGGGTGAATAGCTGGATGTGCGAGAGGGGGAAAGAAAAGCTGTTTAGCTTTTCTCCTTTCTCTGATGCGCCATTACTGCCGCTCTTAGTAATGCGCTTGATGCTACAATAATTGTACCTAACGAATTCCCAATCATTGTTGAACACTTTATGGGCATTTTGTTGACATAAAACGTCACCATAGCAACAGTATAGTCAATCTGCGTTCAAGCCTAGTGACCTTAACGGCTGGAATGCATCTCCCGTTTATGTATTCCCCGTGTATATCCGAACCCACCCACCCCGCTAGTATTTTAACTGTCTGTTGGCATGGTACCCATTCACAGTTGTATACACTTGGGCCGCGTGAAGAAAGAGGAAAATGTTTTGGCTAAGAACACAACATTAATCATGACCCCGGCCAGGGCTGGACCATTAGGCGACCGCACCTCCCGCTGTAATCTGTCAGAAACACAATTAATTTTCGCTTTATAAATTGATTGTTACTCAAAAAGGAACCCCCCTTCCTAGCTCGTGCTGAGCGATATTTACGGCTTCATCGTGTGACTTCCCAGACTCAGCTGATTTCATCTGAATATGGGAATATTTAAAGTTGATTCAGCTGTCACACACAACGAGTTATAAATAATAGCATCACAGCACCCAGTGTGTATATTAGATTGTTTGCAGCACAGTGCTCTGTTTCCCGAATTTACGAATCATGGAAACTTTTCCTTGGCTTCAGTTTGTCGCTTTTCTGGCTCTGTGCACGATGCCAACTGGTAAGTTTACTGTGTACTATTTAAATTTGCTACTCGCGCGTAAATGACGGCAAAATCCTTCAAGTACACGAGTAGAAATTTGCACTTGGTCCGAAATTGACGAAACTGTTGTCTTGTGAACTGTACGCTTAAATAATTTGTCTAAAATATACCATTTGAGATCATCAGGCTCTTAATAAACGGCCTTCAAAATAAATGTGAAATATTTTCATTTTTCCAGGAAGATAAGAACAGGAGAAATTCACACAGTTTTAATTTGTGCGATTGTATATCCCCTCTGCAGTTCTTTGCAACCTATTTTTGTCCGTTCGATAGATTGAGAGTTCCCTTTGCCTTTACAAATGCATGGAATGATGGCTTTGAATAGTAATCAAAGTTTACAAACGAGGTGGTCTTCTAAATCTATACACTAAGTCTATTCACCGACGAAGAAGCCCTTATCGTTTTTGTGAGTGTTGAAGCCATCCAAACCATCTTTGCATTAGCCCACAAAATTAAAGGGTGCTGTGCGATAGAAAGGAAATATTTAAGTGAAGTGCAAAGCAATCAAATACTGAACTGGTAGATAACATAATAGGAAAAAATATTTAAAAACTTTTGACTCTTAAAAAAATTAAAAGTCTTAATTTTTTCAAAGATTAAAAGGTTTTTATTTTACAACAAGGTGGTATTGCTTATCAAACCGATAAATGCATGTCAGTGACGTCACTAATGGTTGACGAGAATGCTGGCTCCAGGATGGATTCGAATAAGGATGGATTCATTTAGTTTTCGTATTTGTCACTCACGACAAATCAAAAATAATAATACAATCCTAGAATTTTCTTAAATTTTGGCGTCTTGCAGCCTTGGCTTGTTATAAAAAAGGTTCTTATAGAAGAGTGTACTTCGAGTAAGCATTCTTTCACTTCATTAACGTTTCTTCGTAACGGCATTTAAATCAACCGCAGAAAATGCCAAGGCTCGCAAACCCAATCGAAAATTCCGTCGTGCAAATAAATTTCCAGAAAAAAATAAAGAAAACACTGTTGTAGACGACAGCGGACTTTTATTTTCATCAGTTACAGGTCGCTTTCTGATCCCTGCTCCGTTAAGGTCTTCAAAAGCCTTTCTGCTCTTACGCCACGGGGGGCTACTCAAAAATATTTGATACTGCGTGGCTCCGCCGCAGGTCCAGACCCTTAATTTTTATTCACGTGTATATACCAATTCTGACAGGTAAGGCAGTAAATAAATATGGCCATGTAACAAAGCAAGGTTAGAAGTGAACGACGTCAAGTAATAATATATCATTATTATTCCCAGTACTCATATAATACGAAATTTTTGTCAGTAAATCTACAATCTAGAAAAAAATACTTTGGTGTTGTATATACTGTAGGATGCAGTAAAGTTTGCTATTGATCTACAACACTTAAATAATGTTATGACGCAATTTATCATCAATAACAGGACCGACGCATAAAAAAACTGACGTCAAATTGACCAAGCTTGCTCGATCAAGATGGCTGGATTTTGGCCTCGTTCTTTTTGCGTTTTTCTTGACCTCGACTTCGCCTCGGTCCATTAAAACGCAAAAAAGAATTTGGCCAATATCCGGCCATCTTCGATCTTGACCTCAGCCACACTTGGTCAATAAGGCATATAGCTTACGCAGGTTACTCTAAAGAATTAACGTTACTATTTAATGTTACTTAACAGCATTTTCTCTCCAATGCTACGAGTGCACAAACCCTGGACTTCCTAGAGTAACAAGGTGCGACAGCGACAATATTACAAATATTTCTTGCTCTCCGATCTATGACAGATGCATGACAGTTCAGTACACAATGTCACTTGGTCCTGAAACTGACACACTAAGCGTTGAAATCAGGAGCTGTAGTGCAAGTGTCGCGTGTGACGACCCACAATCAGACAACTACAGTAAGTAGGGCAATTAATGATGTAGAATCTTGACATATTATGGCTTCTACAATGTATTATCAGAAGATTATTGTTATCTATCAATTGAGCTCTGAAACAAGTATTCAATCTAAAGTTATGTAATGGCTGTTGAGCAGTAGTTAAGCGGTATTATGCTGTACAAGGTGGTTCTAACTTTTAAGTCTGTGGATGAAACCCTAATGTGTGACCATTCAAATGAAAGCTATTGAGCAGTACTTTCATGAGGTATTGTATATTATGCTGTACAAGGTGGTTCTAACTTTTGAGTTTGTGGATGAAACCTTGACCATTCAAATGAAAGCTATTAAACAGTACTTTCATGTGGTACTGTTTAATATGCTGTACAATGTGGTTCTACTTTTCAATCTTTGGATAAACCTTAGTGCATGACCATTCAGATGACACCCTCAATTTTTTTCATCGATCCTATTTATTAAAGCATCCTGTAAATACCACTGAATGTAGTTTTTATTCACGGTGAAGAGCCATTCAAGATAGTGCTCTTCCACAACGCCGTGTAACAAAATATTATTGTTAAGAAGCGAAATACTTTCATTTTTACTTTTCTGATCAAAGGTCGTTTTGGCAAGCCAAGATGAACCGACACACCCTTTCTGTTTCCCCAGAGATCCCACGCCCAGAAAAACACCTCCACCTGTGATTATGTTTTTGTCTTTCTTGCAACCTTGGCTACTACTTTCCCTAATTAGAACCAAGGTTAGCTTTCCCTTAAAACAATTGTGTTTTTCCAGTTTCGATTGGTTAATCTTTGCTTGCCTAAGTAGGTCATCTGCGTACGCTTGGGATGTGCATCCAAGTACTTTGTTTTTAGCCACCTGGCCAGTGTTTGGCTGTTGTCCCAAGCGTACCCTAAGATGGCATAAAAGCTCGTACATTGTAGCAAGTAGTTTGAGATATAGTTAGTTAGTTAGCTGTTGGCTTGCTATTAAAAGACCTTCTAGAAGATTCTCGGTACCTCCTTGCTGTGAAAGCGAGTGCTGTCTAACATAATCCTCATTTTCTATACAATAATTACTATGATAAAACTAGTAACGCTGTCCTATAGATGTTTATGTGATGCCAACCAAACCAAAGTCAGGGCAGAAATATTAACAATATTAACAATGTTGACGGTTATCTTTTTCCATCCTATAGCGTGCACCGTGGTAAACAAAAGCGGTATGGCGGACAACTGTAAACTTGCCTGTTGTCAAGAGGATCTGTGTAACAACGGTGCCGGCCCGAGTTCAAAAACAGTAGAGGAGTCTACTCCAGTTGCGGATCAGAATTGCAACACTACACTGACCAGTGCTGTCCATGGATTGGCTGCGAGCTTTGGCGCCATTTTCTCGGCTTTTCATGTAGTACTGACTGTTTTTGTTGTATTCAATTAAGGCGGGCGAGCGCTGCATCAATTTTCGTTTACTTTTTATACGAAATCAAACTCATTACCAGGTGCTCCTTATATCAACTATTTATTTCTATCAAATTTGCTGTTAATTGTTTGAGATGTGCAAGAAAAATGAAGTTCTTTTGCTTTTAATAAAAGAAAACTGTATAAGTACAAGTACAGTACAACTGTACTGCTCATTTCTGCAGAGAGACGTTGGTTACCAGCTTGAAGCGTTGACTGCTAAAACAAATTGTGGGAAAAAAATCGCATGTGTTTAATTTTATTCCAAAATATATAAACGGTTCGCAGCAATTTTGAAATAGAATATAGAAATGTAAAAAAAAAAAAACTTGATCGCCTGAGGTAACTCGGTATGGAGAGTATAGGCTCATTTACACGCTGGCATTTCTCTGGCCGATTTGTTGGCCACGATCGGCGCGTGTGAGTGGCGTTGAGATGCGCGCACGGCCCCAATCGACCGTTTCGAAAAAATCTACGACCTCTTCATAGATTTTCGCGTGTCGGGACCGATGAACGAAAGTGCACCTAGTAAAAGATTTTATTTAAAACAGGTTTACCTATCAAGAACTGTATCATTTTGTTTTCCAAAACGTTTTATTAGAAAAGTTTTGATTATCAAAATATTAAAACAAACCTTTATTCCGCGGGCACCTCTATGAGCGGACGCGGGCACTAATATAATTTTTATTTTGATTTTATTTTTTAAACCTTCATTAGCGGACGCCGAACTGAATTTACAATGCAGTATTGACTCTTTAAATAGTCGATTGAATAGTGGTTAGTCCAAACATTTAATTGTCAATGAACCGTTAAGACCAACGGTATGATTGTGAACTCACCGGAGTCAATCACGATAAAGGTTATTCACCTAACTCCTGCATTAACAACACACAGGTTACACGGGTGTCCTTGGTTTTATAAAGGTTTCAATGCACTGAATACACACAATTGAAAATATTAACGGATGCCTTATAATTAGCATATCTGCACCCAACATGTAACGTACAAGGACAGGCTCATGAAAATATTGCTTCTGTTCATCGAGGCGGCGAATCATGGAAACTTCACCTTTCCTTCTTGTCCCTTTGCTGGCCCTATGCATGTTGCCATGCGGTAAGTTGACTCTCAAATATTTAATATTTACGACTTTCTCTCACGCGACAAGCTTACAACAGGTCTACGACACGAATTGCTTCGTGGAAATCGAACCCACAACTGTTGTAAGCATATTGTCAATTGATGAAGCCATAAGGTGGTGGCAAACGAGGACACAGTGTTGCGGACACATTGTTGCGGACAAATGTTTCCCCTTTTGCCCGTGCGCGCAACATTTATTGCGGACACAAACTTTGTGTCCGAGACACAAGAAATGTTTTTGATTTTTGTCAGAAACATCTTGTATCCGGAACAAATGTTTCCCCGTTTGCGCGGCACGGACACAATCGTTTGTCCACCCAAGAAACATCATGAGCAACAATGTGTCCGCAACAATGTGTCCTCGTTTGCCACCACCTATAGTTATGGCGTACTTGTGTCGCATGCGATAATCGTAGGCAAAAATCGTACCGTCAAAATCACCCTTATTTCCTCTCGTGAAATTTCAATCTAACTTTTGTCGCGCTCGAACTCGCGATGAAAATCGGCGATTTGGGCGTGATTTGTCACCACGATATTGCCTTGTTTTTCATTAAGTTGGGTTTATAACGGCAGGAATGAGGTGAGTATGACAGAATGACGAGCTCGAAAATTTGCATTTCTGATAGATATGTATTCAATTCGAACAAGAACAAATGTTTTTGCACAGGCATCCCAAGCTCACGTTTGAAGAAAGGGAATAATTAATTATCTATTAATTTATTCATTCATTCGTTTAAGCGTCACGGTGAGCCGGAACGTGACCTTTGAGCTGACGCGGTTTTAGGTTACACAAGAACCGTTGAGAATATGAGCGCTTTATAAGACGTTGCATGGGGAATAAAATAACGTTGATTTAGAACGCTAAATTCTTCAAAATTACTATACTTTTAGGTTAGATGAATAAAATTAACTCTCCTCTTGTGTGTCCGTTGTGCTTTATGGTTATTTTCGCCGTTTAAGGCTTTTATGCCACTGCTGTTATTCCTTTCATAAGACGAAGCAGCCTTGACTTCGTCTTATGAAAGGAATAACAGCAGTGGCATAAAAGCCTTGGCGAAAATAACCATAAACCGCAACGGACACACAAGAGGAGAGTTTATTTAATTCACCTAGCATAAAAATATAGTAATTTTGAAGAATTTAGCGTTCTAAATCAACGTTATTTTATTCCCCATTCAACGTCTTATAAAGCGCTCATATTCTCAACGGTTCTTGTGTAACCTAAAACCGTGTCAGCTCAAAGGTCACGTCCCGGCTCACCGTGACGCTTAAACGAATGAATGAATAAATTAATAGATAATTAATTATTCCCTTTCTTCAAACGTGAGCTTGGGATGCCTGTGGTTTTTGTTGATGCTTTCTGCCGTCACAGCTGGCTGATTTCGTCGAGGTCGAGTTTTCCCTTTACAACAACAATACTACAACAATACTTTAGGGACGGACCATTAGAAATAACCAGAGGGGTGGGTGAAAATTTTCGGTGCAGGAACTTTTTCCTACTGGTCTACCGGAATTTATTTCTCCGTTGCACAAATATTTGCAGGATTTTTTTTTGGGAAAAGTAATCCCCTCGTTTGTTTCTTATGGTCCATTCCTTAGTGTCATTATCTAAACTATTCTTCGTTTTCATGTTACGTCATAAAATTCTAAAATCAAGATTCACCAGGCCTGCTAAATTTTCGTTGTTATTAGGCGTAAGATAAACTAAAAATATATCATTTCGCAAATTTCCAGCTCGATAGTGTCCTTCGTTTTTAAAGCAGAGTATTTTGAATAGTTGAGTTCTCCGTCGTATGTGACATCAAGCTGAGTGCTCTGACAAAGCTATTTTGTTTGAAAAAAGGCTTTTCCTTTCCATTTTCAGCAGATCGAACATTTCAGATGTAATATTAATAAGTGGAGTTTATGTGAAAGTGTACTAGATCATGAGCCAAAGATATTCGCTGTTGTAAAAAAATTGAGTTTCAGATGGTTTATCTGACATCACGGCGGCCATATTTGTGCCCCTCGTCAGAGCACAAATATGGCGTCTCCATACTAAGCTTTACAAATTTGCGTGGAAAGGTTCGGAAAATAACTCGCGAATGGTATACCGCAAAAAAAAAAAAAAAAATGAAACTTGGAGAAATTGTTGATCTATTTATCGTCTATAATATTTGAAATTTATAGCTTCTGTAGTTGAATGGTTTCGAATTTGTTTTTTGATTGCTACTTAGAAAACGATCTTCTTTACACTGACCGTTTGTATTTAATCTTATTTTACAGCTCTGTCACTTGAATGTTACGAGTATACAAACTCGCCTGGAGTTTCTGGAGTAACCACGTGCGACAGTAACAGTGTTACAAAAAGAACTTGCGGTCAGCTTAAAGACAGATGCATGACAATGAAGTACAACTTCTCACTCGGAGGACTGACCACTATAGACGTTTTGATGAAGAACTGTTCCAGTAGCCTCGCGTGTGATCCAAACTTCGACTTCAGCTGTGAGTACAGCAATATTAACCAGTTTCGGTTAGAATATTTTCCTGTTAAGCCATTGTTCCTTAAAATACACCTCCACCAAAAGCATGACATGACATGACATGGCGTTACATGGCCTGACATGGGCATGGCCATGACGTGGGATGGGATGGCATGGCAGTGGCATTACCTGGCCATTAAATGGCATGACATGACATGGGCATGACATGTCATGACATATGACATGACGTCATTTCTTTACTGTTTAATCACCCTTGCTTTTTCGTCGATATGCAATATTAACAACTTATTTTTGTCTTAGGGTGCAAAGTGTTCGAAATCACCGGTCTGGTTTCCAACTGCACGTTTGGCTGTTGTCAAGGTAGCCTGTGCAACGGACCGAGTTCAATTCCTACTCAGCCAATGACAGTGAAACCACGCAGTGCCGTCCTATTGGCTGGCAGCCTTGGCGCCGTTATTTCGGCTTCAGTATTGACTGTGTTTCCAGGATTTAACTAAGGCACAGGACGCGTCAAAATTCGTTTACGTTTTAGGGTAGAAAACCGCTTGAAGATTTAACAATTTATACTTTCCATTGCTTTTTGATTGTATCCGAGTAAGTAAATACGTCTAAAACCATATAGTACGCCAATATAAAACGTTTGTAGACATTTGGTTGAATCAGTGTAAGCAATACTTCCATTTTTATAGATTTTAAATAAAGAAACATAAGTTCTTCCACTTTTGACTGAAATTGACCGTTCGGGGTGGGGAGGGAGGGGAACAGGGGCGTGGAATCAGGCAGGTCAGAATTTCTCGCTTTCCGTAAAGTCGTTCTTCTCACTTATGACCATGTGTGTGTTGCGACGCTGTTAGCAACATTGGTGTCCAGGATTGAACGAAAATACTTCATCTACTGTTTGACTGTGTTTTTTGACATTTCCATATTACTTCATATCACAAAGAACGCGCAACGCATTACCATTTAATCCTAGACATATCTGGTTTTTGGAGGGTTTGTCGATTTTGGGGGGTTTCTCTGTTTCTTATCATATATGGCCTTGCGCTTTTGTCTGTTCTTGGCCTCAGGCAATACTATTAAGTTTAATTCATCTCACGGGCAGCGTTTATTAAATTATTCCTTTTTGCAAGTCGGTCATTTTGTTTTTTCTTTCTTTGTGAAGGACGAAGTATGGGTAAGGGGAGGTTTCAAAGGAAAAAGGGCGGATATGTTTATGTGAAATCTTGATAAAACAACTGCAAAGTCCCCATAAAGAGTACGCGAGAACGATTTACCTTAAATAATAGCTCAACTTTTCGAAACCCATAAAAATACTGCATATCTTAAGCCCTACCACAAGTTCCTCAAAACTATTTCAGCTACATTTGCAGCATTTTAAAGCAAGAGAGCCATGAATTTATTGGTGGTTTTCACTGTCACGCAATAAAAAAATAAAATCGAAACCATTCACCGACAGAAGCTATGAATTTCAGATATCATAGAAGATAAATAGATAAACAATTTTTCCAAATCTTAGGTCTGTGTGTTGCACCGTTTGCGAGTTATTTGCCGAACCTTTCCACGCAAATTTATAAAGCTCAGTATGGAGACGCCGTATTTGTGTCCTTCCGGCACAAACATGGCCGCCGTGATGTCAGAGAAACCATCTGGAACTTAATTTTGCTATTAATAGCGACTACTTTTGGCTCATGATCTATTATACTTTTACATAAACTTATACTTTTACATAAACAACATTCGGAATGTTCAATCTGCAAAAATGGAAAGGAAAGGTCTTTTTTGAATCAAAAGAACTTTATCACGGCACGCAGCTTGACATACGGCGGAGAGCTCAAATATTCAAAGTGCTCTGTTTTTAAAATGAAGGGCACAACCAAGCTGGAAATTTGCAAAAAGATATATTTTAAGTTTATCTTACTTCCCAACAGGACTAACTCCCAGTCTTACCCCAAGCCACCCAATCAGTTGAAAAAATAACTCCTGCACGCTTAGCTTGTTCAGCCAGTGAATATTATGATCCCAAAGGGGTTAAGGACTCCAGGGCTCCTGCCTCAAAAAAGCGGGGCTCCAAGGCTCCGGGTCACAACATAAAATAGGGCTCAAGGGCTGTAATCTCGAGAATTTGATCGAGGACTGCAGGCTCCGTTGCTTATTTTGCATTTATACAAAATTATATCCTCGGAATTGAAAAAAATACAGCAATTTTTATTTATAAACGCTGTTTCTCTCCGCTTTATTCTTTTTTATAATAGTACTTTATTTTACAATCAATACACAGTGAAACATTATACAGTATTACATTACATTACATTACATTACATTACATTACATTACATTACATTACATTACATTACATTACATTACATTAAATTACCGCCTTACTACACTAGCGCCTTTTTGTTTCGCTATGTTCCCTGTTCTCTAGATTATAAACCATCATGTCGACTGCAGAAGAAGGCAAAGAAGATGAACGATCGCCTCACTGAGCATACGAGAGAACGGAGTCTGCTTTTGATGGTACACCATGTTTATACATAAACTGGCTGCAGAGAAAACCTGTCATCGACGGAGTTTCATTTTCTAACGCGACTGCAGTGAAGGATCGATTCGGAGTTTAAAATTTACTTGACCGTCAACGACGGCCTACGCAACGCCGCTAATAAATTTGGCATGCATAAAGTAGAAATCTGCTAACACCGAAACAAGGCCAAATCAAGTTAGCTAAATTAATTTCATGTGAAGTACGTACGGAGTCTGACTCAATTCGGAACGGCTGATTGAATTCGGATCGGTTCAAACGCCGATCTTCACATGTACACCGGGTGAGCCCATTCAAATGCATACATTATTAAAATTCATTTTCGAGCTGAATGCTTCATTTTCCCCAATCGAATTAATTTCGGCTAAATTAATCTCGGTATTCGCGTCTGAACCAATTCAGCCGATCTAAAAAATTAAGGGCGGCTCAAAATCGTAATTCGATTCGGCTCATGTGAAGTACCGCGTCTGAACTGGGCCTAAATTAAGACATGCTTCCATTCCTTCCATTATACAAGCCGGCAATCCACAAAAGAGTGCGAGTCATAGCATATGGACTAGATTGGAAGACCAGATTGATTAGGTTCGATTTTTATTACCGCTGCTTTCCAGAGTCCGGTCGTACAGCCAACTAATAGCTGGTATTACATCAAACAAATTAATTTAATCCTTTTTGCACTTTGGGTATGATTCAGTTGCCAACCTATGCCCAGCCTTAAAAGCGCGGGAAAAGTTTCCCTATAAGTTTGTTGGTATGTGAAAACAACCAAATTACCACTACGTTCGACATTGTTTTTCGGTATGTCTGAACGTCTCCAGCAATAAACTCTGGGTTGTTCTTATTAGGACCTTTTCTTTTATTTAAACTGCAAGATAAGTGGTCAATTTTTCTTTGTTAAAGCGAATTCTCGGAGCATAGTTATTTATGTATGACTTCTTTGAATCAGTGGATTTAAATTATGTTTGTCAGCTACAGTATATGGTTCGAAAGCGGCAAAGTCGATCGTGCGTGACACAAATCGGGGAGAGTTGAAGTGTATTATTGTGTTGAAGTGTATCTACAGCCATCGCGATGAAAACAATCAAGCTGGAAGGGTACCATTAGTTCTCACTTACCACCCTCTCAATGAGCAAATTAAGAAGATCCTGCTCGGCAACGTCCGCATTTTAAACAACGACCCAGAGACTGGGCGGATCTTCACTGATGCCCTCCTCCTAGCACATCGCCGAGACCGTAACATCCGAAATATATTGGTGCATACCACTGTTGGAAATCAATCCACCGACCCCGCTGGCACTTTTCCTTGCAACCATCCAAGATGTCGTACCTGTCAACATGTTAGCCCCTTACTGACTGTTGACGGTACAAAGTGCTCCATAAACATCAAGGAACATTTCAGTTGTGACTCCAGTAACTTGATCTACTGCATTTCGTGCCGTAAGTGCTCAGCTCTCTACATCGGGGAGACCGACCGTAACCTCCGAAAACGCTTCGGAGAAAACCTCCGGAGCATCGAGAAGAATTCTCCCGGTTTCCCTGTAGCTGAGCACTTCAATGGATTAAACCACAGCTTATCTGACGCCGAAATTCGCGGTATCAAGCTCTGCTCGGGCAACAACATCTTCCGGAAACGACTAGAAATGCGTCTAATCTTCAAGCTGGGAACTACACGACCTAGCGGGATGAACATCAACTTTACATTCATTTAGACTGCGCGCGCGTCTCTGCGCGCGCTGGGCTTTGAACGTTACTTTTAAACATAAGTTCTGTCGTGTTGTTCAAGACAACGTTATTATTACCACTGCTGAAGGGCGAAGCCCGAAACGTCTGGTATTTAAACAACTTTTTGGCACTTTAATACCTTTTTACAATTTTTACTTAGAGTTGAAATGTGACTACTTATTAGTATTTTTCATGATGTAGGCAATCTTTCAAAAAAATACTATTTTCCAAACGTCTGAAACGTTAGTAACTTTAAACATGATTTTACTGTGTTGCCTCTAGCCAGAAAATACATTTATTATTTCGTTTCGTGTCACGTGTCACGTGCTGAGTTGTTCATTTCAAAGGCGCCGAATTGTAATTTTGCCGAACTTTGATCGACGTTCGTACGAAATTGCTACTAGATCCCACATATTTGAAACCGTAAACCTAAAATTCAATGACAGGATCGGACTCTCTCTCGTTCAAATATCAGAAGATTTGAAGCACTACCGGTCAGCTTTTTGCCTCGCTGGATTTGGGCTATTTGTGTTTGTGTGTCTAATTGATCGAGGCTGAGTTCGCTCAGAAATAACCAAAGATATAAAAAAGAACTATCTTTCGACTAAGGAAGAGTCAATCTATACAATTAAGTTAGGAAAGATTCACTGCCGTTGAAACATCTGTGTAGCATGAAGCTAAAAAGTGTAAAATTTCGGATCGTCGAGAAGTGAAATCTGAGCTTCCGGTACGATGACCGTTTTTTGTGGATTTCTGCCGTTAAATTGAATATTTCAAAAAACTAAAAACTTTATATCTTTCAGTTACATACCTAGGCCTTCAAACTGACAAAGAATTAGCGAAATCGATTTTTTGACCGTGGCCACGATTTCTCTGATTTTTATTGACACTCACTCTTAAAAGTTTACCTAAACACACACAATTCTGTCATAAATAAAGTAGTATGAAAATGGTCAACAACCCAGGCACATATGAAGTACTTGTTAAACGATATGTGCGTTTAGTCCTACTCAGGGCCTTCGTTCCCTTTGACCATGCCAGCGGTCGGGAATTGAGCGACCCTGGAAAGATCCGATTTGAAGTCCGAACATATCGAACACCTGGTTGAATTGCACTTGCCTAGTATTCAAAAGCAAGGCTCAACGGATTCCTTGGTGTTTTGCTTCCGGCCATTTCTATTGTGTCTAAAACCAATCAAAGTCGATCTTGCAACTGAATTTTCGAGAGTCGCTCGTTTCGTCAAGCTTGCGCAGTAGGGAACGAAGACTCGAGGTACGAGATTGTCAACCGAGCCAGAAATTGGCCTGTACAGCGTATCTCCAGACTTGTTCCTGGTAGGCGAGTCAAAAAAAAAGCCAAAGTGTTTACATGAAAAAAAAAAGTTGGCCCAAGGTCACTCTGCCCTCCGATCCAACTTTGAAATTTCTCGTATAAACGGTTCACAGCAATTTAAAAATAGAATACAGAAATGTAAAAAAAAGAGGACTTGATCGCCTGAGGTTACATTTGCATGCCGCCATTTCGGCGCGTGCGAGTGGCGATCCGATGCCCTCACGGCTCCAATCGACCGTTTCGGAAAAATCTGTGACCTCTTCGCAGATTTTCGCGTGTCGGGCCCGATGAACGAAAGTACAAGCTGTAAAAGATTTGATGCAGAAACAACGCTAACTACTCTATTGCCTATAAAGAATTCTATCATTTTGTTTTCTAAAACGTTCTATAAAGAACGTTTTGATTATAAAAATATTAAAACTAACCTCTATTCAACAGACACCTGCACTATGAGCGGACGCGGACACTAAAATACAATTTTTTTTTGATAATTTCTTTAGCGGACGCCGGACTGAATTTACAATGCAGTATGAATAGTCGATTGAATAGTGGTAAGTCTATACATTTAGTTGCCAATTAGATTAGACCGACGGTCGGATTGTAAACTCACCGGAGTCAACCACGATCAAGGTTCACCCGGGTTCACCTAACTCCTCCATTAACAACACAAACACAGGTTACACAGGTGTCCTGGCTTTATGAAGGTTTCAATTCACTGAATACACACAATTGAAAATATTAACGGATGCCTTATAATTAGCATACCCGCACCCAGTATGTAACGTATACAAGCTCATATTGCTTCTGTTCATCGAGGCGGCGAAACATGGAAACTTCACTTTTCCTTCTTGTCCCTTTGCTGGCCCTGTGCATGTTGCCATGCGGTAAGTTGACTCTCAAATGTTTAAAATTGCCTCATTCATTTCCCTGCTCTCGTTCAAAATATGGCGAGGAAGCTGCTGAAATGAAAATGTACTGCTTGATCTAATAGGTGTAGGGTGAGCCATGTTTGTTGTATAGAACGGTGCTACATAAGTTTGGCATTTTCGTCAGGTCTTCCTATTATGAAGATCGATGGTTCGGCAATTCCGTATAGCCCGGTGATACTTAACGATGTACACCGGCATACTGGGTCTTGCGAATCTCGTTTCTTTTATTACTGCCTCTATATGTTTGAACGATGGCTACGATGTAAAGGCCTATATTTACACAATCAATTTGTCGTACTCTCTCTGCAGCGGTACTTTGACAAATGCCAATTTTGCACTGAATTCAGAGAGAGATAAATTTTAACACAGTTAGTGACGCTGTACTCTGCCTGCTGCCGTCTATAGGCCGGTATATTTACGACTTTCTCGCACACGACAAGTTTACAACAGGCCTACGACACGAATTGCTTCTTAGTGGAAATCAAACCCACAACTGTTGTAAGGATATTGTAAATTGAGGGCCGTAGCTATGGCATAATTGTGTCGCATGCGATAATTGTAGGCAGAATCGTACCGTCAAAATCACCCTTATTTCCTCTCGTGAAATTTTAATCTAACTTTTGTCGCGCTCGAACTCGCGATGAAAATCGGCGATTTGGGCGTGATTTGTCGCCATGATATTGAGAGGTTTTGAAAATGCAAGTTGCCCTGTTTTTCATTAAGTTGGGTTTATAACGGCAGGAATGAGGGGTATGACAGAATCACGAGCTCGAAAATTTACATTTCTGATAGATATTATTCAATTCGAACAAGAAAAAGTGTTTTTGCTGATGCTTTCTGCTGTCACAGCTGACTGATTTCGTCGAGGTCGAGTTTTCCCTTTACAACATACAACAATATTAAACAGTTTTACTTTAGGTACGGACCATTAGAAATAACCAGAGGGGTGGGTGAAAAATTTTCGGTGCAAGAAATTTTTTCCTACTGGTCTACCGGAATTTATTTCTCCGTTGCACGAATATTGGCAGGTTTTTTTGGGGGAAAAGTAGTCCCCTCGGTTGTTTCTTATGGTCCCTTCCTTAGTATGATTATCTAAACTATCCTTGGTTTTCATCTTACGTCATAAAATTCTGAAATCAAAATTCACTAGGCCTGCTAAATTTTCCCTGTTATTAGGCGTAAGATAAACTAAAAATATATCATTTCGCAAATTTCAGCTCGATAGTGTCCTTCGTTTTTAAAACAGAGCATTTTGAATAGTTGAGTTCTCCGTCGTATGTGACATCAAGCTGAGTGCTGTGACAAAGCTATTTTGTTTGAAAAAAGGCTTTTCCTTTCCATTTTCAGCAGATTGAACATTTCAGATGTAATATTAATGAGTGGTGTTTATCTGAAAGTGCACTAGATCATGAGCCAAAGATAGTCGCTGTTGTAAACAGAATTGAGTTCCAGATGGTTTCTCTGACATCATGGCGGCCATATTGTGCCCCTCGTCAGGGCACAAATATGGCGTCTCCATACTAAGCTTTATAAATTTGCTTGGAAAGGTTCGAAAAATAACTCGCGAACAGTATACCGCAAAAAAATGAAACTTGGAGAAATTGTTGATCTATTTATCGTCTATAATATTTTATATTTAGAGCTTCTGTAGTTGAATGGTTTCGAATTTGTTTTTTGATTGCTACTTAGAAAACGATCTTCTTTACACTGAACGTTTGTATTTAATCTCGTTTTACAGCTCTGTCACTTGAATGCTACGAGTGTTCAAACTCGCCTGGAATTTCTGGAGTAACCACGTGCGACAGTAACAGTGTTACAAAAAAAACTTGTGGTCAGCTTGAAGACAGATGCATGACAATGAAGTTCAACTTCTCACTCGGAGGACTGGCCACTATAGACGTATTGATGAAGAACTGTTCCAGCAGCCTCGCGTGTGATCCAAACTTCGACTTCAGCTGTGAGTACAGCAATATTATCTAGTTTCCGTTTGAATGTTTCCCGTTAAGCCATTGTTCCTTATAATACACCTCCACCCAATCCCTTCTTGACATATACTCGAATCGTAAATAGGTAAATGGCATTACCTGGCCATTAGATGGCATGACATGACATGACATGGGCATGGCATTACATGGCCTTGGCATGGAATCTCGTGACGTGACGTGACGTGACGTGACGTGACGTGACGTGACGTGACATGGCATGATATGACATTACATTTCTTTACTGTGGAATCACCCTTGCTTTTTCGTCGATATGCAATATTAACAACTTAGTTTTGTCTTAGGGTGCAAAGTGTTCGAAATCACCGGTCTGGTTTCCAACTGCACGTTTGGATGTTGTCAAGGTGGCCTGTGCAACGAACCCAATTCAATTCCTACTCAACCTATGACAGTGAAACCAGGCAGTGCTTTCCTATTGGCTGGCAGCCTTGGCGCCGTTATTTCGGCTATAGTATTGACCATGTTTGCAGGATTCAACTAAGGCACAGGACGCGTCGAAATTCGTTTACGTTTTAGGGTAGAAAACTCCTTGAAGATTTAACAATTTATACTTTCCATTGCTTTTTGATTGTATCCGAGTAAGTAAGTAATTATGTCTTAAACCATATAGTACGCCAATATAAAACGTCTGTAGACATTTGGTTGAATCGTTGTAAGCAACGAGGCCATTTTTTTATACATTTTAAATAAAGAAACAAACGTTTTTCCACTTTAGACTGAAATTGACTTTTTTGGGTGGGGAGGGCGGGGGGTTGAGGTTGTGGGTAGTGGGTAGTGGGAGAGGGCGTGGAATCAGGCAGGTCGGAATTTTTCGCTTTCCGTAAAGTCGTTCTTCTCACTTATGACCACGTGTGTGTTGTAACGCTGTTAGAAACATTGGTGTTTCCAATGTTTTAGTCACTTATGTCCAGGATTGAACGAAAATACTTCATGTACGGTTTGACTGTGTTTTTTTTACATTTCCATTTTACTTCATATTACAAAGAACACGCAACGCATTACCATTTAATCCTAGACATATCTGGTTTTTGGAGGGTTTGTCGATTTTGGGGGGTTTCTTTGTTTCTTATCATATATGGCCTTGCGCTTTTGTCTGTTCTTGGCCTCAGGCAATATTATTTAGTTTATTAACTAATCTCACGGAAAGCGTTTATTTAATTATTCCTTTTTGCAAGTCGGGCATTTTGTTTTTTCTTTCTTTGTGAAGGTCGAAGTATGGGTAAGAGGAGGTTTCAAAGGAAAAAGGGCGGATATGTTTATGTGAAATCTTGATAAAACAACTGCAAAATCCCCACTTCATTTGCAGCGTTTTAAAGCAGGAGAACCATGAATTTATAGTTCTGAACACAGGCGCTCTTGCAACTTGCACAAATGCTTGGAGACCACAGATGGTTCGTATCGCCGGCAACACTTCTAAAAGAATTAATGTACGCTAAGAACATAAAATACAACATGATTTTATTGTCAATTAATTTATCCGAGAAGCGTAGTTTTCTCCTGGCCCTTACTGCAATGGAAAGAGAATATATATTAGTTTCTCGTGACCTTAGATACAGGAGCTACATCTGAAGGAGTGTATCACTCGAAGTCTCTTTTTTATTTTTATCATGCAGGCTAGCAATTCAACATTAAATAGCAATAAATATCTTTAAACTGACAACTAAATCGGGTCTAAAACAAGTCACCGAGCCAGCGGTTTTCATCAGGCGGAGCAGGCATTGCAAAAATTATGTAAGTATGATGTTAGAGACAGTTTAGAGTTAACGAAGTATTTCTAAATGAACAATATAATAGTGTCGCTTATGGCAAGATTCTTGGTCACTTTGAAGAACAATGGCCATGAATGGTATTTGATCGCTCAATTGTAGTCGTTTCGATACTCAGTGACATATCTGACTGCTATAAATAGAAAGTTCTCTGGCCATTGGCACGCACCAATGGTTCTCGGCGTCTGACCGAGTGTTGCGTTTTACTAATGGCCACCTCTAATTAAAACCTTGCGTTGAAATAATTATATGAACTATTTTTGAGCCTTGAACTAATTCTATCTACATCTGTACAATACAGTTACAGTGCTAAAAGTCTAAATGATGCATTCTTTTCATTTCGAATGCCTCTGTGGTCTTGATTCCGCGCAGAACTCTATCCAAATGTTCCATTTCCAAATCTTCGATGACGCCAAGATCTGGTGTAGGGGGACGGGAGCTCTCGGCACTTGCGGTTACAACTGCGAGACGAGAACCCCGGATGAGAGGGGAGTGGACATTCACCTTAACTTTACGTTTCCACTTCCGGGACAGGATAGTAAGAAACACAAATAGCCCTATGCATAAAACAACGAAACCACCAACGGAAATTCCCATGATAGCCATGGGGTTCTTGTACCAGCTCTTGGTGGGCGCCGAGACTGGAATCTCACCGGTGTTTGCCTCGGTGGATACGCTTGTTGGATTTTCGGCTGGAGAAAAATAAAATGCAATGTTACAATACAAGTCAAATCTCAGTTCGTTTACTCCTTGCTACAGGTCGCTTATGGAGCGTGGGATCAAGAATTGCGAGCAGAGAAATGACAGAGTATTGGAAAGCCTGGTAGAAGTCCAATCAGTGAGAGAGTAGCGCTATCCCCCCTTCCCTGCCCCACCAAACTAGAGCTCTGCAATTTCTCGGGTGAAATCTTAGCTTGTTCGATTCTTTAATCTGATTATAATTTTGTGTCATCCGAAACAACAAACGATCCCATAGTACAAACTCCGTCATGTCGGATGGCTAAAGAATCCGACAACCTCCCAAACAAAGCGACTTTGACAAGTCAAGCTTAACTTTTCTTTGTTTTGGATGTCCATGTGCTTAACTTTTTCATCCAAGGTGGCTAATTTTGCTACAAAGTTTAACGATGGCAACCGTTACTGATCTCTCGGTCACTTTTTGTTGACCATATTCTACTTTACGGCCCGCTTGCTGCAAGCTCGACTTGAATTGTGTTTGTTTCTCTAAGCAACAAGACATTTATTATTTTTTTTAACCTTTCTCGCTTAGGCCTGTGGGAGGCGTGGTGGCCTAACGGTTTCGATCCCTGGCCGGGGCCATTGTGCTTTGTTCTCTCTTCACCCAGGTGTATAAATGGACCGACGACACAATGCTGGGGGGGGGGGGGGGGGGGGGTACTGTGCGATGGACTAGCATCCCATCCGGGGGGGAGGGGAGTAGAAATACTCCTAGTATGTATGCCACTTGGCTCAAACACAGATTTTACCTTACCTTACCTCGCTCGGGCAAGAAGCCAGAGGGAAAAGCGCTCGGTCTACCTCTTAAAACTCGGATCTCTAACTCGATTATTAGAAGGACTTACGAATTTATAGCAAAATAGGTCGCAATACCTTCAGTGGTTACTGCTGTTGAAATCTCACTTGGAGCTTCGGTAACTGCTGACTCAGCAAACACATTCACCGTGACGTCAGTTTGGCGGGAACACGATGGCGCACCGAGATCACGTGCAACAATCACCAGCCGATACTCTTTCGCCTTTAGTTCGCCAACAACCGTCAGTTCACCACTTTCTTCTCCCACTTTGAAAGCTCCGTCAAGGTTGCTACCATATGACAAACCGTACCTCACTTCTCCGTTGAGCCCACTGTCTTGATCAGTAGCGGATACCACCGTCAGTAGAGTTCGCCAATGAGTATGCTGTGAGATGTTAAGCCATTTTGTGTGAAGAGAGTTAAAAACAGGACAGTTGTCATTCACGTCAACGATATTGATATACATGAACACGAAACTTGACTTGCGCGGAGTTCCATTGTCTGAAGCGAAGATCTTCAGCTTAAACAGGCGCGGAGACGAGCTCTCATAATCCAAAACCGACGACGTAAAGATTTCACCCGAAATGCTATCGATTGTAAAAGCGGGGCTCACATCATTGACATCATCTAACGAGAACAGGAGCTGCGCATTTCGTCCTGAGTCGGCATCGGTCGCTTGAACCCGAAGAATTTTCGTTCCGATGGGACTGTTTTCCAACACGGACGCATTGTAAAACGGAGCAGTGAAAACTGGCGCGTGAAGATTTGGTTTAGCTGTCGTGTTACACGCGGCGCCGTCATATCCTGCGTAACACTCACACGTATTCGGCAAAATACAATCTCCTTTTTTAGAGCAATGGTTGAGATTGGAACAGTCGGCTTCACTGCATGCTGGGCCATGCCACAGAGGATCGCAGGTGCACGTGTCATATCCGGTACAAACACCATGACCTGGAAAAAAATAGCATCTGGAGTTAGATCTAGCATCTCGCCTTAAGTGCAAGTAACAATATATCAATACGAGAGATCGACTTCATAAGTACGGAATTTACGACATCATATATCATGAAATCTCAGTCGTTTTGTTTCAGAGTGCTATACAAAATCGTGGACGTCTTTGATCAACGCAAAGATCTTTTATTACCATTGTTCACTACGGTAAAAAGATTTGCTTTGCAAAATGAATTCCAGATAAGAGAGCCAAACAAACAAACAAGGAAGCAAATGAATTTAAAGAATGAAAAGCAAAGCAAACGGAAAAGAAGATAACAACTTGACATCATACATGCACGGCAGTAATTATTTGTGATATTATCGTACATGTTCGGAAAAAAGGGTGGTCCTCACCTGAGCAATAGTTAACGCCTTCACAAGAAACATTTGAGCAGTCGGGCCCGGAGTACCCCACATCGCATCTGCAGAAATCTGCCTCTAAGCAGAGGCCATGTCCGGAACAATTGTTTACGGAAAGACATGAGGCAAGGCTACAGTTGACACCGCTAAAGCCAGCATAGCATCTGTAATTTAAAAATCAAGAGTGTTGCAATCTTAAAGACGAACAAACATGGGAAAATGTCGAGAACTTCAAATGACAAGTAAAATAACGTGATGTGATATGTAATGAGATGAGATGAAATGAGAGAGGAGAGGAGAGGAGAGGAGAGGAGAGGAGAGGAGAGGAGAGGAGAGGAGAGGAGAGGAGAGGAGAGGAGAGGAGAGGAGAGGAGAGGAGAGGAGAGGAGAGGAGAGGAGAGGAGAGGAGAGGAGAGGAGAGGAGAGGAGAGGAGAGGAGAGGAGAGGAGAGGAGAGGAGAGGAGAGGAGAGGAGAGGAGAGGAGAAGAGAGGAGAGGAGAGGAGAGGAGATAAAATGATATTTGCATAAGTACTGAGAAGCCAGCAAGGAATATGTACCTGCAAGTAAGATCCCCGCCTCGCTTTTCCTGCATACAAACTCCATTTCCACTGCAATTTCCAAGAATTGCGCAATCGGCTGGGTCACTACAGTTAACACCTTGGAATCCTGGGTAACACTGGCAAGTGTTACTTGACACACACTCTCCTTGACCAGAACATTGATTGACAAATTCACAATCAGGGAGAGCACAGCTGGCTCCGGCCCAGCCAGCATCGCAGTCGCATTTAAAGAGATTTACGCAGCGTCCATGCCCTAGAAAAAACTGTTGGACGTAAAAATGATCTAATGAGTCTTTCGACTAGTTTTACGTGAGACGTGGGGAAAGTTGATTGTGTAATCTAGCATTTTCCCACTTCATCTCTCCTCTGAACAAATTTAGAACTAGAATAGGTTGAGATTAGGTCAGGACCTGGGCACGAAAGGACTCTTACCAGAGCAGTGGTCGAGAGATCCACAAGAGAACTGGGTACAGTCTTCACCAGTCCACTCCTTCTGACATTTGCATACGTCATAGTCAATACAGATGCCTCTTCCAGAGCAGTCAGACACATTGGAGCAAGTTGGAATAATGCTGCAATCACGACCTGGTGCATAATAAGACGAAGCACTTAATGCGTTTTCGTAACATTTACTTGGCGTGCTTCTAACTTCGCCAGGCAGACATGTAACAAAGTACCTGAACACTTCGAATTTGTCCTGAGTTAATTAACGCTACGCAGTTCTTTGATAAACTGCTTTTGAATTTCAAATTTCCAGTATCTTTGACAGTGACAGTTTGAAACAACTTACCAATGTATCCGTCATGACAGCGACATTGGTCTGTCCTCTGGCATATTCCGTTTGTGGGGCTTGTGCAGTTGTTGACGTTGTAGCACGTGGCTGCAATGAAGTGAAAAGAAGTTATTATCAGAATTGAAATCATCGTTTTCAAAATGGCTTTTTGCTTATACTAGTAAGAGGGCGGATATCCATGCGGAGACTAATTACAATTGCATAGGATGTGTTTGGAAGGAATCAAAGAAAGATATACTATAGTTTTAGTACATTGTTGCGCTCAGGGCTCCCATTGATAACAGACAGCTTTTTGCATCTGAAGGGGCTACCCTGAGCGGTATAAATCAATAAAGGTTCTTTGTCTTTGTCTTTGTCTAAAAAAATGCGATGCGACAAAAAGGACTGAGAATGATAACGGAATTAATGAGCTGTAAATGAGAAGTTTTAGTGGAATGCGAGTCACATAAATTGGCGGGGGTGTGAGGCAGAACAATTGATTATGTATGTATGTTATTGTTTTCATTTTCATTTTAAATTTTTCACGAGTTTTTAATTAAATGCGGGCTAATGTTTTCAGTGTTCAAATAATAACTGAATTAATGAGCTATGCATGAGAAGGTTTAATGAATTTTGGCGGTGGTGTTGGCGGTGGTGTATGTATTTATGCTATTGTATGTTTAGAAAATCATTGTTGAATATTTCATGGCTTTTTTATTAAATGTGGACTATTGTTTGATTTTCAGCGTTTATTTTGAATATTCAATGAGCTTTCAGGAGAGATGTGTGCGCTGTGCTTGAGTTATAGAGCCGCCCAACCATCCGGGTAGTACCGCGCTTATATAGCAAGAGAACAAAGGCTTGACTAGGAACCAATCAGGAAGCACGGCCAAACCGGTTTTTACACCAGTTTGAATTGATTATTCAAAATGGCGGAGATATTTGGTTATAAATAGATCAAACCCGTTTTGAGGTAGTTTTGATTTCGAAGATTATTTTAAAATAATGGTCGAATTCTAAAATTCTCTGAACGAAATAAAAAAAATTGTTCACGTCAGTTACTTGCAAACATGGTGGTGCGTGAATAAACCAGCTATGACTGCTTATTGTATCAGATCACCCGCATGTAGAGTAGAAGCGCAGTGTTTATTTATTTAGAGGTTGAAGATTTCAATAATAACAAAGATGCCGAAGTGTTGGACAGCGGTGAAGAAAGCAAAGTAGACAAGTGCGTACAAAATATAATAAGAATTGTACAATGACTACGGGTAAGGAATACGACGACGGAGGTGATTTTGCTCCTGGAAAGGAAAGATATGGCAAGGCAAGGCAAGGCTTGCGATTCAGCGTGAATAGAAATCATATACATAACAGCAATTGCATTGCGCTTTTGAGATGCCAAAAACAACAAGCGCAAATCTCGTCTTCATTAACGAAATATTTAGATGGTTCTAATTTCTGTTGGATGTGCACCTGCCTCCTTTCGAGTGCTTTTTTGAAAGCCACCATCTGGCGCTTTAAAATCTACATCAAAAGCTAATCTTTATTAAGAGGAAATGAAACGTGAAACGAAATGCAAATAACCTGAACAGACACCGCGAACATAAACCGGATATCCACGCACGCAAATTCGACTATCACGTCGTTCACCCGAAACTTTCGCTGAATTCAAACTCAAAATTGATTTTAGTGCATGAAAAACCGAACAACCGTATTCTTGTGATGAATAACTGAAAATGAAAACAGGTCAGTTGAAAAGTTTTTGAGCTGAAAAGAAGTCCTTTTGTTTTAGGTGTTAACCGATCGTTATAAAAGCCCCAGTGAAAACAAAAATTAGTCACCTCAGCAAGGCATTAATTTGAATAAATGTACAGAGTCATCGAAATGGGTCAGAATTTAGCGTCAAATATTTTTTAAAGCGAATTATTTGTTAAAGATAAATAAAACCGTTTCATCTCCTTTGGACGGGTGCTTAACGTTTAGCGCTTAAACTAATCGGGTGAAAAGGGGAGTGCACTGCTCTGTTCTGCTCAGCTCTGCTTTTCTCTGACCTGCCCTCTGCGAGCGTGTGCCGCTGAGTATTTGAGACCCTGGACCTGTTCCGCACAACAAGAGATGTATTTGTGACCCTGCTCCAGAAAATAGTTATTAAAATAGGTACCCTGTCCCAGGCAGTAAGAGACGAGAATATACCTGGGCAATGTATCTAACTCATTGCAGAACAGAAATGGCTTGCGTAAAAAGAACTCGCTTGGCTTCGTCCGTGGCCGGCTTAGTGATAAAGCAACGAGGGAGCGTAGATTCGCAGCTAATCTTGATAGTGAATAACAAGGGTTTATGAGGAAAAATCGGTCTTTTCCAGAGTCAAAACTAAAGTAAAATATACTCCTCTTCCAGAGAGAAAGGGTGATTTTTATACCCTGTTCCTGAGTCGGGGAGGCAAAAAGCATACCCGTTCTTGTTCTCAGTTCTTTCAGAGCTTTTACATTTTTTTAAATATATGGTGTTTTGAACTACCTTTTTGTTCACAAGTAACACCTTCCCAGCCATCCTCGCATTCACAAAATCCTTTCACACACGTCCCATGCTCTGCCGAGCAGTCTGTGCAGTTACCTGAGTAAAAAAAGAAAATGCATTGCATTTTAAGCTTTCTAACAACAGCAATTTTGGCAAGATTTGACAAAATCGAAAAAAGGTTGAACAGATAGGAGAACTTTCCTAACTTTGTTACCAAACGTTAATAGATCGTCTTCCTCGACAAGTATAAGGGCTCAAAATTGAAATACAATGCTTCTCAGAACTCTCAAACCTGATTGGTTGTAGAGCATGTAAATGGAAACATTACCTACCAAATTCACAGCTGTCACCGGACCAGCCACTCATGCACTGACACGTGGCATTGACACATCTTCCTTTCCCAGAACACTGATCAGGGCAATCTTCAACGACATAAGATAAAAACGACAACTTCATCAGGGAACATTGACTAAATTGATATTGTTAAGAATATACCTTAGCCTCTGACTTCACGACTGGATAGGAAATTTAATAATGATGTGTTAGCAGGAATGAATCTACATGACTACTTTATCACCTTGTATAAACTGGCATTGAATATCTCTCACTGTTGTTGTTGGGGTGGTGACTGTTGTTGTGCTGTTTCTACTCACCTTGTTTCAGAGTCTCTTGATCACCCAATGACGTATCATTCGTGACGGCCACGTCATAGATACAGCTCTTCAGCATTGCATCTGAGAGTCCAAGTGACGAGCACGCTGCAGTGGCTTTCTGTAATACAACAGACATTGCAGATACCAATTCGACAAGCTCTGAAAAAATGCATTACAGATGTAAAGGAAAGCATTCCTGTCAGGCAAAGGGACGTCTGCAAAAGGCCTTCACTGGCATCGTACTACCTCTAGGCGTAGAACGAAGATTTTTTTGTCTGATTTACACCTCTTTACTGATCGTAATACGCCTGCTAAGGGGGCTATAGCCTCTCTATATCTATACGCTAAAACAGTTTGTTGTAATTCGTTAGTAGATTGTATGAAGTACAACATGCATCATGCATCATACCGCGATGATGACGTCACTGATACCATCTAACGAGTACACAGGAACATAGTTAGGGTCATTGTATGACGAGTCCATGACGTCATCACTGTGAAAGTTAGATGAATTCCACAACCATGTTCCTCGCAGGCCTGAGTTATTGTGTACAGCAGTTATACGCCCTGGAAGAAAAGAAGCAAAAGGAAGGCTCTTTAATTTGCCTTGAAGACTAGAGAATGCGATTTGTGCTTAATATTAAACATGCTTTTTCAAAAACTAAAATAGTCTTGAACATGAGTGCAGTTTAAACATAATATGCTGCCACTTACAAGAGTCAGCAAATGGGATAGGATCGTCATATTGTTCCCCATCAGGGCCCTTCAAATCATTGGACGGCTCATTATCCATTACTCCACAGAGCCCGTCTGTGTGGCCTTTAAACTCTGCTGTTGCTGTGAACAGCACATTCAGGTACTGGCGGCCCATCACGGGACTATGACGTACGTCAGCTGTTACTGTTACACCTGGAACAGATAAAAGCTGAGTTTAGAATGTATAAAGGTTGTTGTAGTTTTAAGGATGTCCTAACTGAAGATGCTCCATAAAACGGCGATAATAAAGTGCTAATTAAAAGCAATTCGCTCCTTCTTCTCGATGCTAGGCTCAAAGGAATTTAATTAAAAAAAAAGGACAATACTCTTCAGTATAACTCATAGCAATAAAGAAAATGCTGATAAATATGAAATATGAAAGATGAAATATTCATCACGCCACAAGCGTTGGACAAAGAAAAAATTTGAGTCACTGGCGGGAATCGAACCCATAACCTTCCAAACACCGTGCGGTGCTCTATCCACTGAGTTACGAGAATTTATGGTGAGCAAGGCCATTTTACTAGGTTCATATGTGACACCCGCCCTGCATACCATTAGGATCGGCAGTGTCGATAGCGTACTGTATGATGCGGATAAACAAAGAAAGATGCTGACCAGGAGTTCTCGTAGCTCAGTGGATAGAGCGCCCACCCGGTTTTTGGGAGGTCATTGTTTCAATTCCGGTCGGGGACTCACATTTTTTTGTCTTCCGCTCGTGACATGATGAATTTTTCATTTGTCATAAATAAAAAATTAATGCTCTAATTTACTCTTCATATCATGGTCTGTGATTTTAGCAGAAGCCATGACAAAACTGCGCCATGAAAAGTTTTTACAAACCTGACTCGTATTGTAATGATATGAGCATAACCCCTGTCTCGTCTGATTGCGAACTAAAAGTCTTTTGGATATCCAGTACAACAGTTCCATTGTTAAGCTTCATCTTCTGCCCAACATGAGCTGTTAAGTTCACCAGCCTTCCATCAATTCTGTAAACAGTGGAAAAAATGTTGATAAAAAATATTAGCTCCTTAAGTCCCTTAAAGGTAGAAGAAGAATGCATGGAACTACTCTACTAGTGGAGTCGCAACTCACAGAACGAGATTTTATGTCAAGTTATACCTGTTAAATAAAATATATAAAAAAAGCTCCACTGATGTTGTATTAATTTCTTTATCTTTAAATTCTCAAAACCACTTTTCAAGTTAAATTAGTTTAGGATGGTAGTTGTAAATTATTATTCCAACATAGAAAACCTTTTCCTCCAAATTATATCAATTAATATTAATTTAAGTTATAAATAATAATTAGTTAACTGAGAGGCCAAAGTAAGTATGGACTATACGTCATTAATGAAAACGGATTCTTCATCTAAAATGAGCACTCACTTTGTGCTTTCCATCTATCGTAATGGGATAACAGTGCTTTATTAAAAACTAGCAATGGTATATTGCAATTCCTGAGATTTGATTGGCTAACAGGCAATGGTATATGAGCTCATATACCATTAACCACAAATTTCTTAGCCGATGCGCGTCAACGAAAACAGCTGGGGAGCTCAAATATTGCAATTCTTTTGGGCCTTTTTAATAAAACAATTATTCCACTCGCGCTTGTTGGATATGAGATCGTTAAAGCCAAATCAGCGCTACGCGCCTCGTTGGCTATCTACCATCTCATATCCAACGCGCACTCGTGGAATAATTGTTAATTATACGTTGTGTATAAAGTGAAGAAAGCTTTACCAAACAGGGTGATAAAAATACTTGCCTTAGTTTTGGAAACTTTTGAGGGTCGCTTGTGTTGACAGTCATGATTGACAGCACGCTCTGCCCCGCCTTTAAAGCTACGCCTCCTGTCAACGATGCACGCTGGTAGGCAAAGTAACGGAACTGCATTCCAAAGTCATTGAAGAGAGATTTACAGCCCCAGAACTCACCAATACCGTAGTAATCATACTCAATTCCTGAAGAAGAACAAAGAAAACTATCATCAAATTAATATTGTTGGAACACAAAATATTTCTCTTTTTCAGCTTACCGTCCAATGTTTCGAGATGAGGATCGCCCCAGCCCCTCAAGGGCCGCCTCGTTTCGCAGCAAGTTCCAGTCCACCTGGGCGAGCAAGCACAGCGAGACCCACAGTCTGCCGTAGCTATTGCCACACCGTTACCAGAACAGTCCGCTGAAATAAAATAATACAAATAAACATCATATAGGAAAAAATAAGCTCTCTTAGCATGTCGTTACCCAGAAAACGGCTTGCAATGTCGACAATTTGTTCCTCTCGCTATGATCTTTTAAACTATTAAGGAGAAGATTCCCTGGGACTCTAAGGTCACTTAACAGCAGCGTAATTTATTGTGACATTCTTTTAAACCTCACCTGAACAAGGCTGCACGTCCGGTTGCGAGCATCCGGGTCCTTTCCTTCCCACAACACAGTTCGGAGGTTCACCGCAAGGTGGATGATCTGGACATTCGTAACGATTGTTTACAATAACAGGTTTCTTTCCTTTCGGACATTCACTTAAAAGTAATAAAAATAGTTCAATTTCGGTGATAAACCGGCATTTACGATAATCCAATTCTAAGGAACACATACGGTTCTTTTTTTAGAAATAAAGTTAATTCATTCTGTACACTTACGGTGGACAGTCACAATTTCCATTTTCATCGACGATTCCCTGCTCGCCGTCAGCACATTCACAAGGGGGAGGAGTGGTTGGAGGCGAAGTTGTTCCGGAAGTCGTGGGAGTGGGAGTAGCCGTGGTTACAGTGTTTGGAGTAGTGCTTCCGGTTGGTGGGGTAGTCGCTTTGGTTGTCCCAGTAACTGTTGTTGGTTCTGTTGTACCTACGGTTGTAGCAGTTCCCGTTGTTAATTCTGTTGTAGCTGCTGTTGTTCTTTCAGTAGTGGTACGTTCTGTCGTGGTCCGTTCTGTTGTCGTTAGCTCGGTTGTTGTTGGCGGTGGGGTAGTTGGACATCCGCAGGCAGGCTGAAGAAGGAAACCAGTTAAGAATTTATTACTGTCGCGGATTTTTTCTTTCTCCCACGCTAACGACATATTCAATATTCAACTTTCACATTTCATTTAGCGAACTTAAAATTTTCCAACTTTCTTTACTTATCACCAGAAGTTCAGGTAAGTTTGAAAACGTTCCCTATAAGATTCCAGAAAGTACAACAAGACAGCCGTATAAAGCAAACATCAGACTTTTGTAATGTATCATTAACATCAAGAACGTAGAATAAGTATAAGACCGTATAATATATTTACCTTAGAATTTCCACATCGGAAGCATTCTAGGCTGAAACAGAACAAAAAATCATTCGATTGAGTACAGAAGATTTAGCTCAAAGTAAATCCAGACCGACTTCACGCAAATCTTGCAGATCAGACTTGTTCAATAAAAATATAGTTTTAGAGCTATTCCATAAAAAGTACAATAGAAAATTGATATTGAAAAGATTAACCACATTCAGGGAACATGGCTGACTCAAAATACCTGGAAATAGCAAATCAGAGAGTCAAAATCTGAAAACATTTCCTGGAAGTGCATACCTTCCGATCCCCCCTATCCCCTCTAACGGCTTATGCCCCCTTTTTCAGGGGGGGGGGGGGGTTGCATTCGTCTTGTACCATTGGCAGCATTGACTTCTTATAAGGACGTATTGTAAATTTGGATGTGAGATAGTTATAGCCAACAAGGCGCGTAGTAACTCGCATCCAAGGCGCGCTCGAGGACTGAATGTTAAATATTCCATCGAAGCGTAAGTACTGGAAAGGAATCTAAGTAACTTAATGTTGGTCATGAGAGACATCTCCTACTCAAAGTAAAGATAGATGCTGATAAACGTTAAACAAACCTTTTCTTAAATCCTAGGCCATACACCTTAGCACTTAAAGCTGTCAAATCATATTCCACTTCTCCGAAGCCAATCGCCAACTTCCCGCCAAGTTCCAATATTCCGCCCTCCATGGATAGCTCGTTGGGCTCTCTTTGGTTCTTTTTTATACACGCATGGACGCAGGGTTTGTAAGTGAACTTTAGTAGGATCGGAGATTCGACACTAAGTCGAAGAAGTGAGTAATCACCGACACTTGAGCTATCGCCAGCGCTTCCAACTGCGTAAAAAAAGTTTAAGTAAAATTATGCAACATTCAGGGTACTAGGTCTGTAGAACGCCGACATAGCTCTTAAGGAGGATAGAGTGCTCACACGTGAATTAGAATAAATTGTTTTAAGTTGTGTCCGACTGTCCGTGATGTGATACAATCGAACCTTCCGTGGGCGACAACCAAAAATGTGTGGTCCGAAAAAAAAGACTCCCAGTTCTTCTGACACTTAATCCAGGTCCAAGTGTTCTAATTGTTACTTTGATCTCCCCCAGGATTTAATGCTAGCCCAATATAGGTTTCCCTGTATTTTGAAACGCTGCCAAACAAGTTCCCCATGCAATAAAGCCGGAACACAGCAAATAAATCATGTGTTACTTACGGAGTATTTCGAAGATTTTGTTCAACTGATTCGCCACACGTTTAGGCACAGACGGAATCCTCAGTGTAATTCTAGGAGTTAAACGACCTTCCCCCGATACCTCAAATTCGACATTAGCTCTGTTTTTGTCAATGCGAGGTTTAATCCCATACTGCAAAAACAAAATATATGTGGATAACTCTGTCAGTTTTAAAATGAATAACAAAACGGGCAAGCTATTCGAATTCAGATACGTCCGTATTTCCTTCGTTAATCAATTTAGTGTCTATTTCAAGTCTTAGGTTTTCCTTTTTATCAGTTTGCATTTTGCAGTCTTCAGGAGTCTCTCAGTTTACGATTTGCACTCAACGTTTCTCCCAATTTTTCACTTCACAGGCATGTAATAAAGCAACTCTAGAATTGATATTTGTTTTAAACTGGAGGCAGGAATAGTGAAGTTTCACCGTTTTCCGCCAAAATGGTCCGTTCGTCACTCCTTATAAAACAAAGTTGATTTGCTTTGTATTTTATTCCTCTGGCATTATTTTCCATTACTCACATTAGGCGTGATGGTATGGCATCCACCATATCTTGTACAGGAGCCTCCCATTTTCATATGAGCTGAACTCTTTCGAGATATAGCCACATAAGCCTTCCCCTGGTTGACAGTAACGACAAAAAGCAAGTGTAAAATGTAATTAAATCAAACACATTGAACAACAAAAGGCTACAACAAGACATAAGATAACAGTCAAACAGAGAAAATACACTTTAACTGCTTTGCAAGTAGGTTAACAAATGCGCAAAAATGCAAACAAAGCTGCAGCGCTAGCCGTGGACAGCTGTTTCGTCGTTTTTAGGAACTCGTAATTACGGTGTTTCAGATTTTCAGATGCTTTTGCCCATCTACATTTTGGTTTGCGATGCAACAACGTGACACTTAAAGGGAACCTCCACTCTTGGGACAAGTTGACGTTAAATTGTTTGAAATAATTCCTAATTTCCAAATTTTACAATACAAGGGAGAAATAACATTTAATTATAACATTAAATGGAAAAGTTTATGGCTTTTAAATTTCCAGCGGGCCGCCATTTGAGATTTTATGACGTGTTACGGTTCCCGCTATTGTTTGGAAGCTACAATAGCGGGAGCCATGATAACACGTCATAAAAATCTAAAATGGCGGGCGCGCTGGAAATTTGAAAGCCATAAACTTTTCCACTTATTGTTATTATTAAATGTTATTTCTCCTTGACCAATAAAATTTAGAATTTTGCCATCATTTCAAACAATTCAGCGTCAACTTGTTTTAAGAGTGGAGGTTTCCTTTAAGGCTTCTTGTTTCCCGGACCACGTGACGCGAATATTTCCAAACGCGACGATAGATTTTTTTCTAATTAATGTCAACTAGCTCAAATTAATGTGAGCAAGTTTCAACGAAATCGTTTGTAGATGCCTCTTTTATTTTTCTGAAAATGGGGAGAAGTTGAAAATAAACGTGCGAAGCCTGGGGAGATGGGAAAAAGAAAGCGCCCGGTAGTCACTTTCGCCCTTCCCGTCGTCATCTGCGCTACCCCTATTTTTCATTTTTCATGTTTTTAAGCCTTCCTCCTCCACTGAAGGAGCCTCTGTGGAGGACAGAGGGAAACAGTCAGTAATGTGCAGCACAGGCCAATGACCTTTATCTAGACATTTGCTGGACCGCAGTCTTACGGCTCTACTCAATATACTGCCTCCAAGTGAGACAAAATACCAAGTGAGAAGTATATGGTCGAAAGACTGAATTTTGTATAATACGGAAAATGTCCAAATGTCATGAACGTGGCAGTCGTGTACGCCTATCACCCCCATTTTCCTTTGACCCTTTTCTTTCCTAGGCAATCTTGGCAGGCTCTTTGAGTGTGTTGTGCTCCGTCGCCATTAAAACAACACATTAGATATTTGGATCTCCCGTTAGCTTTTTCCCGCTCTTTCTTTTCCGCAACGGAAGCCTTTTTTGCGCGAAGAATTTCAATCACAGCCACAGAAGCTGTCGACAAGTTGTCAAATGCAAATCAGGAGGAAAAAGCCAAAAAGGCAGCAAATCCGGGCAGGCGGCTTTTCGCTCGTGGTCGCGGCTCCGCAGCTTACTCGCGCGCGCGTAACCCCGATAAAACCGACAGCTACGCACGATATTATTTATGTAGTATCGGCTTTGCAGCTTTGTTTGTATTTCAGTTCACGTTTTAACTGATTAGGTCTCTTGTAGATCCTACGACAGCTAGCACCATTATCGCTGACGGTCCTTTGGTTGTTTCACTTTTACTGTAACATACACATGGCTGTTTGAGTTATTCTACAAGTATCTGAATTGAAACTGTGGCGAGCCAAAGTCTTACCTGAACATTAAACGTTGTTTGGAATTGCAGATCAAAGAAGTAGGCACTTGGAATACACACAAAATAGATACGAATGCAAAATGGTTTTCCTATCCGACGTGGTTCCACAACTTGCCACTTTTTGTGAAAATATCGAAGTTTACTATAAAAATGACAGAGAAAAAAAAAATAAAATAAAAAGTGAAGTGAAGTAAAATCTTTATCAACGTGTAGATGCCTGAATTTAGTCTTTGACAAATCAAGTGGGGACACCTAGAATAAAAACATTTAAAATTCTTATGAACGAATCATCAATACTCAAAAAATCAATAAACCAACCAATGCCTCTATGTGACATGCCTGCCGAGAATCACGGTGGTTGTACTTAGAGTTGACAAGTTTTGTTGATTAGTATCATAACTACCATAATCTCCAGCCGGCATGCCTTATAAGGGGAATCCTTTCGTAATGTCACCTTTTAGTGTCGTTTAGCCGTAAACAATGGGATATAATGCAGTGCGGCTACTCCAACCAAGGCCACCAAAGCAAATTCTTTGTAAACTGATGAATGAAAATCTCGGATGTTACCTATAAATGTTTGGGAAACAGGCGATCCAAGCAACTTGCACACCACAGAATCAATACATTTGTGACAGTTTTATCGTTTCAACATGCAAACGTGGCCAATTTGCAAAGAGTTTGCTTGGGTGGCCTTGGTTGGAATAGTCGCACTGACAAGTACGTCAGCCCTGATGCATTCGCAGAGAGGTCTCTATTCCAAACAAGCGTCTCTATAACATTTGTGACATCGTTGTCTCATTTTTCTTTTTTATTTATTTATGGTTGTTAGTTTTATTAGTATATCAGTTTTTATCAATGTAAAGCGCCCTTGAAACCCTTTCGTATGCGTTCCATACTTTCACAAGCATACAGTAGGAATCTTTTGTAAAGTTTTCACTTGTGTAAAAACGACTTTAACTTACCCGAGGTTTGCTTCGACTCCTAGCTCTATCTCCCCGCTGTATGTCGTTTCACCTGCCATCTCCAAACCAATTAATGCATCTTTTGTTCTTAGGTTACCGTTTTCATCACGGCTAGTAAACATACCCATGCGAAAAGTAAAATCTGCATACATATTGAACGACTGCTTGACAGTTACGTAACCATCTATGTACGGTGATGGAATCTAGTACGAAAACAAATATCATGTAAGTATGAAAGCAAGGAAGTACGTCAGGTATCGCACAGTCAGTCAGTCAGTCGGTCAGTCAGTCATTCAGTCAGTCAGTAAGCCAGTCAGTCAGTCAGTCAGCCAGCCAGCCAGTCAGTCAGTCAGTCCGTGAGTCAGTCAGTCAGTCAGCCAGCCAGTCAGTCAGTCAGTCAGTAAGTCAGTCAGTCAGCCAGCCAGTCAGCCAGCCAGCCAGCCAGTCAGTCAGTCAGTCAGTCAGTCAGTCAGTCAGTCAGTCAGTCAGTCAGTCAACCACTCAACCAGTCAGTCAGTAAGTCAGTCAGTCAGTCAGGCTAGGCAGGCTGGCGGCAGGCAGTTAATACTGCGTGTCTCGTCTGTTCTTAGGGAATTTATCGCTCACTAACGGGCTCTTCATGTAATTCTACATTGATTTTCTCTAATAATTTGTTTCCTTATTCATTATACTAACTCACCGTCAACTTTCTTTCCATTTGATAGCTTCTACTTATCCTTTTCTTAATCGGTGTGATGTCCCTCTTGTGCCTCCTGTGCTCCTTGTGCAGTTGATCTAATCTTACAGTGGTAACAGCTGTACCGTTTGAAACAGATTGAACTGGAAGAACCTCAATCAGCAAAAAGTCCTCAGTCAAGCGTGATTGCACCACCTACAAACAATCGGTAATGCTTTAGGCAGATGTCGATTTCACTGTTATACTAGGATAGGGAGAAGTCAGATGTATGGTTTATTACAAGCTTGTCATGTTCCTTAAGGAACAAGTTTCCAGAACTAAGGACAAAAAAACGTTTTTTCAAACAATTGCTATATCAGTAGTTACAAGTAGTTTATTCAATAGCTCCAATTTTGTCCTCGAGACTCATTTTCACCCAATTCGAACTGTTTCCAACGTTACATTGGTCTTTTCATGACTATCCTTTTCATGCTTGTTGTTTTCTAAAGTTTGAAATTCGTCCACAAGGAACTAGCCTCCCACCCAGTCGTTTTTAGGGGAGATCGGATTGCACGAGTGCAATCCGATCTCCCCTAAAAACGACTGCGTAGGAGGCTAACAAGCAACAGAATGTTGACATTTTGAAAATCGAAACATGGAACTGTACTAGCAATCAAGCCACCTTAGAACGCTTTTCGACAGTTGCAAGGGTTGCACAAGCTGTGATTGGTTCACAACACTATTCAACAGTGCGGCGTAAGCTGCCTGCAATATACGCAATAACTGATGCTGTCAACCTCAGTAACTATCTATTATAATTATTGACACTCCTTAAACCATAATTTTCTCTCTCTACATTACATAAACGATTTCAGCCGCTTCCACATTGATGTTTTGATGGTTTTTGATTGATGGCTTTGGTACATGACTGCAATATGCGATAACTGCAGATTGCACAGAGAGAACAATATGATTTTAGGAGGGCTAGTAATTGTTAATTAATATTTTAAGCGAGTTTTGGTTATCGATGTATTAGTTTATTTTACCGAAATCAGTAGAAATAACAGTTTTTGTTTTCACCTTTGCAATAATGGGATTGCTTCTCCTTCCTATGATGGAATCATTTACTGATATCGGTTGTTGTTCATCATCAGGGTCAGTTATTATCAGGCTGTAACTGTTATCACCCCCGGTACAAACCACATCATCATCAGACGCCAAATCTGGCAGACGGGGCTTAAAACTTAAAAAGAAACAAGAAACAACTTTAACTGTCAAGAACCAAAAACCATGACAACGCTCTTATTCACAATTAAACTTATTTCCTAGCGTTCTAAAGTGCTTCCTCATAAACGAAAACAACTTGGCCAATTTTCACTGAAATGTATGCGTACTTTTTGATGCAAACAATGTGTTAGGAACTTCTCGATAACTATAAACCTTTAGAAACTTGAAATAACATTTTCGACGACAGTTTTCCAAAAGCGTGCTTCACGCAAGGTATCAGGGTCTATGATTTTTCGAGCCTGTCCAGCAACTCTCGATATTCTCAGTCAGAGGCTCCTAACCATCAACCGTCAAAGCAATTACCCCATTGAGAACCTCTCAAAACAGTTTCGTCTTTACCTGCGTGTCCATGTAGAGTTTTCTGTGCACCTCTCAAGCTCAGTTTCCATGAACACCACTTCGGAAGTTTCATTGATTCTAACCACTTTCTCGATAAACCCGTGGCTTTGTGCAGAGACCACTACATCTCCTGGTGTAACACTTATGGCGTGATCTTTGTTTATCACCAGAAACTGAGAGGATACTAAATCGTCGTCAACCTTGTAAATATGCCCAACGCACTTAAAAATTGACGTGTCTGAAAACCATATTCAATGAAAACGTATTAGAACAGGGCAATACGTAATGATGTACAAGAATTTTACACTTCATCCACTCCTAATGTATGAAACGACAGTTCCATATTTAAGTTACTTACCGTATTTTTATGGCTATAAGGTCATGTAAAAACGAACCACTTACAATTTGCTGATGGAGAACTAGACAAATTGTGTTACCTGGAGGTATGACACGAACATCTGTATTGTTCAACGTAATACTTCCATCCACGAGGCCATGCAAAGTCTCTGAGTCTGGTTCCTCATCTAATGTAGCCTCGTCATCCAACTCCACTGGAGAAACGTTCTGAGAAAAATCCGCGTATTGAATAACATCCTCAATCTTGGAAAGTGTTCCAATTATTATAGTGAAGGGTCCTGTAGATTACCAAAACATAACATTTATGGTCTTAAATTAAATTAAGCCTTTTCTTAAATACAAGCAAAACAGAGCTTGCTGGATTGCATGAGTGCTTTAGGGAAAAACAATCAACGTTTGTCAGTATCAAAGTTCTAAGAAGAGAAAATACTTGGGCTCTGTGTTCTAGTTTCGCCGTACGGGGTCTAGGATTCCAACCATCCCTTCTCCCTCCTCCCCCCGCGTAAGTTAAAATATTTAAATGATAAGTGAAATGGTGACTCAGATCAAGTGAAATAAATGAACAAGAGTTCTCAAGTCGAACACACAGAAAAAAGATTTTCTAAGTTCCCGAACGGGAGTCGAACCCATAACCTTTCAGGTACCGGTTGGACGCTCAAACTACTGAACTATGTGGGACTCGTGTTGAGCGAGGAAGCTTCTTTTTACATTAAAACATTTAACTGAAATTAACTAGCCCCAGGCTAAGATCCCTTAATGTTGCGTGGTTGATAATATACATCTAATCGCATTATGCATATAAATCTTGCCTATAGTTGTAGTGTTGTCAACTTTGTGCATCACGCCGCCAGCTTGCGCACTAGATAACACATCACCAACATTGATTTCCAGACTCTTAGGAACAATGAACACCGAAGTTGGTTCATCTTGACCGGGAAGGAGAACTGGACAGCTGTAGATGATGGTGGTGTTGGGATCGATGGCCTTCACATTGCTTCGGATTAGGGTGTTATTTATTCGGTTTGGATCTGTGTAATCAACTTGCACCAAGCCATGAGGACAACGCGTTTCATTCCACGCTCTGCATTTGCCCTTTTCCTGTAAATTGAACAAAGAGCCTTCGGTATCAGTGAGATGTTTTGTGTATATGTTTTAGTCCTGTTTTTGTACCGTGAAACAGCAAGGCGTACTGTAACTACCCTGGATAGGATTCTACTCTATCACAGTACCTTGCCCCCACACCTCCCTCCCCCTGAGTTTTTCTTCATAATTAATGACTGTGAATATTCTACTCCTCCTTGGTGGAATACTAGTCTATTTCACGCATGAGACCCCGTGGGCTTCTGTCAGGTATACTAGGGTGGAGAGAAGTGAGAAGGATGAAGTGCCTTGTCTTGGAATAGAAAGGGACGGACGAGTGTTGGACTCCCGCATCTCTAGATCGATAGTCAATGGCCACAATACTGTCAACAAGAAAATCGTGGAAAAGCAATCGTACCACATAATTATAGCACTTCTCCAGATCTTCACATCTCTGACATGACTCCGAGGTGGTTGTCTCTTGGGTGGCGTTACACTGTCTGCTGGTGCAGTCTACTCTCTGTAAAACAAGAACATCAGTTAGTACCAAGATAAGAATTGGTACTTCTTCCATTAAGACATCACATGAAATTTAGCTTAGAAATCTTTTGATGATTTAGATTATTTCAGTTTCATAATCTCTCTCACTCCTTCCTTAAATTCTCAAACTGGATGTTGATCGCTCTCGTGAACCAGTTACCTGTATTTTATTTGAACAATGGTTCACACTACCAACAGTGTAACAAGTGTAGTAAAACCAATCTGGGCACTGCTTGGCATAAGGTGCAACAGAGGTTCCCGGCATACACTGCTGTAAGCTGTCGCACCAGCCGCAAGCTGACTCCTGGGAGCAAGTCGAACAACGACGATACTTGGTACAGTAGGAATACGTACAACCTCGACCCTGCGAGAAAATGAAATATAATGTTGAATTTGAATCTATAGCCTGCTCTTTAATTGCCTCGAAGTTTCACATCGGTGAATGTTAACACAGTAGTGGCGTCAAAAGGCAAGCTTTTATTGACCTTTTTCGACTTCTTAAGCCTATAGAAAATGACAATACAATCATAGAATATTGACCCATGTATACGTTAGAATTTGCAAGCGTATCAAGTCTTGAAACATGGAAATCAAATGAATGCAACACAGAGATCCTAACAGGCTAATGCAAGAATTAAACAAGTTGGCTTGAAGAAAATACCGAGAAAAGGAACCAAATCTACATAGTTAAGCGAGGGCTTGGACCATGGATGAACCATGGAACTCCGGATTACAAGAACAGGGCCCCAACCACTCGATTACGTTGCGTGTTCTAAAATGAGAGGTTCTCCCTTGAGAGTATAGCACAATGGCAAGCATAAGGACAAGAAAAAGACAGTTTGTAAAAAAAGCAAAGTGTGAACTAGTGCTTTACCGATCTTTAGAAATCGGGATTCATTAACAAACTTACAAGAAATCCCGGTGTACACTTGCATACGTTTGGTCCCACGCATTGACCCTTGCCAGAACAGTTGTGTACGTCATTACAATGAAACTGAGAACAATCGCGTCCAGTCCACCCTCGATAACAGAAGCATGTGGCGCCAACACAGTCACCGTTGTGGAAACAGCCATTTGGACAGCGGATAACTAAAAGAAAAAAGCAAGATAAGCCAGTAAAGCCTTAAAGGATAAAAGAACTAAAACGCACCAAGTATGAAATCTGGTTTCCAGCAAATTCTATTCTATTTATTGTTTGCGCCCTTCTAAACTTTGCCTAAGACGGGCTTTCAAAGTAGTACGGAGACGTATCTTAGGAAGGCGTGTCTACTGGTTTATCCGACTAATATAAACTTACCAGCTGTTCTTGTGCAGACAAAAGGATAAAGACTTTGGCACGGAACAACTTTTTGAATTTTGTTGTGTGTCATCACGGTACATCGCGGACGTTTGTTTTCGCCACCATTTTCTTCTTCCTGATTGAAGAAAAAAGACGGATGTTGTTATTGTCAATGAGAACGAGCTCTCGCCAATATTACTTACGCACCACTTTTGTTCTTTAAGTTAGTTTCCATACATAAATAAGCGAGATATAACAAGCAATAAAAATATTAGACTCTCTGGTTCAGCTCTGGTTATAATATAAACGCATACCAAGTCAGCTTCTGTTGTCACCCATATGGGCACAGGTGGTTTTCCATCCGGTCTTGATGCTTGTATTGCCACGTTGATAAATTCCATATCATCTGGTATAGATGGCGATGCAACATGTCCTCCGTAGTACTTAAGAAGAACCAGAATTAAAAATCAAAAGATGCGAGTTTGAGGCAACAAAGACACTATAGCATTAATAGTCAAATTACGTCCTTATTACAGCCGAAGAACACCGTGTGTGTTTGCTATTTCTAGCAGCTGCTACTTTTGTTTGTCGTTCAATATTTTTCTGCCATAAGCCTTACAAAGTCTTATCTAGAGATTCTCCTGCATTCCTGCAAGAGAGCAAATGCCAGAACTCCAAATGTGGCTTCAGCATAACGTCATAACGAAACCTATTGTTGGGCTTCAACGTCTGTGAAGAAACCTACTGGGTCAGTAAATTGCATACCTGACAGTAATCCTTTGCTTCCTCTAGCGTCCTACTTCCGCCTCTAAAGACAAAGCAGGTTGATTCTACGTTCAGCCAGTCAGCTGGACAGCCAACTAAAAATAACAGAACACGAGTCGTTAGCTAGTGCAATTCGACATGTCAACCATGGACTAATTGACTCGTCACTTCTCGTCGCGTCAGTTGGCACGTAAGACCGTCACGTTCTTCGGCCAACACTCTCTATTCTGTGCAGTCGCTTTGGGTACATCTACCTTCAGTTTGGGGGCTGGGTGCGGAGCTAACGACCATGTCCCCCCCCCCCCCCCCCCCCCCTTACTTACTGGATAAAATATTTCTTGGTGGCAGCTTTCTGAAAGGTTTGTATTCCACAGTGGCTAGTCTGTAATCATCCTCCTTTTCGTAAATTCGCAAACCAACTGAAGATTCGATTCCAACGCCCCACCAGTTCCGTGCTGCATCAATCGGATCTGAAACTGCTTGTCTTGTTGAACTTAACTCGTAAAGATTAGACGGATTCTTCAAATTATTTCTGTGGTATTCCATCGGTCCATTGGACATGATAGTAACACCGTAGTTCTGTCCAAGACCTTTGTTGAAGAATAAAGTGTTTAATTCACACTTCTGTTCTTTAGACAAAGCGCTGGAAAAGGCGTA
This sequence comes from Meandrina meandrites, assembly GCA_963693305.1. Taxonomy (NCBI): domain Eukaryota; kingdom Metazoa; phylum Cnidaria; class Anthozoa; order Scleractinia; family Meandrinidae; genus Meandrina; species Meandrina meandrites. The sequence continues at coordinate 26,238,342 of OY855914.1, forward strand.
CTCGATCGAGTGTAACCCTGAGTTGTTGTAGAAGAAATTGTTTACGATCTCACTTTGCACCTCAGAAAGTTTAATGGTGCTCCCTTTGCCCAGGTTACTTCCAAAGGTATTGTCCACAATGGAAACAAAGCTGTAATTGCGTTTCAACTCTGTCCTCTCTTGAACGAATATTGTTCCGTTTGCATTACTGGAAAACGTGTTGCCGTATATAAAGCTTGTTGGTATGCTTGTTCCGTAGCTTCGCCCCAACCGCGCTTGAATGCCACCTAGCCGGTTTCCAGAGAGGAAATTGTTGGTGAGCGTGAAGTTATTGTCTTGGACATCTAAGGTAATAGCACTCTTTTGAGGGACGTTTGAGGGAGAAGCAGGCGTGTCGATGATTTTACAACGCTCGATGGTGAATTGAGGACGTGTATCGCTTCCATCGGACACAGAAGTGTAGCTTATCGCTTGGTGGATGTTGTCACTGAATACACTGTTAGATATGCGGTGTTCTCCTGCAAAAAAAAAAGAAATACTCAGTTCCTAAAAAATCCCCTTAAGAACCATGTCCTGTCATTAAAATGACAAAAAAAGAAAAATAATAAGTAATCAAGGAATCATAGATGGCGAAAAAAAAGTGTTTAAGTACTTGGAATAATCTTGTTAATTTGTCCCTAACTGGAAACAGAAAAATTGTTCATGACAACTACCTATGATACGAATTTCTAGGCTTGGCTACAAACTTCTAAAAGCTGGACATTTGTGATGAAACATCGGAGAGATAGCAGTAAGCTAAGCAAGACTGACTAGTTTCGAGAGGCTCGTTGAAAAAGAGAAAGTGATAATTTTTCTTTTTTACGTTAATGTGAACAGTTCTTCGGTCTAAGCGATCAATAGTTTTTTTTTTTTACAGAATCTGAAGTAGATTAAGAGTGGCACACAGACGGAGGATATGAATTCGTAGGAAAACCGATGAGCGGAAATAGTTTACCTTTATTAGAACAGCTTCGTAGTTCCAAATTGTCAATAGTCACATAGTTTCTGGTCCAATAATTCGTCGTCTTGTTGTATTCCCCTTCAAATAGCAGTTGGTACTCATCAATGTCATTTGGAAGTTCAACAACAACTTTCCTCCAGTTCGGTACCTCAATATCTTTTGCTTGCCAAATTAAGCGCTGTTCAATGTTAGGATATGTTCCTGTGGAAAGATGAAAAAGAGAGATTTATCAGTATGACCCTTGGATTCTCGTTTTATATCAGAGTTTCTTGTTGCTCCACTCAGTGGATTGAAATCCATGATTGAGATAGATTTGTACAATTAAAATGTTCCCCTTTCTCTATCAAAGCTGGGAAGAAAAAGAGATGGGACTCCGATGAGGGGCGCCCTCTTTCACTTTTCCTATCCCCCCCCCCCCCCCCCCCACCCCCGGCCCAAATATGCCTCACTGTTAACAAGGCGGCTGGCGAGTTGTTCCTACCCACAAACAGCCAGGGATTTCAGTGCACCACAAGTAGAACTAGGATCATATACTTGACTAACCTGTTTGGATATAGAGTGACAGACCAGCTCTCCCTCGTTTAACCATGCGGTAATAGAACACAACGGAGCATAACTGGGACTGCTTTGTGATTTGAGGGCTGATAATGGCTGCCCGTCCGTCAACTGTTGGCCAGCGGTCATTACCGATGAAAAGTCTTTTTCCTGAAATACAAGGATATATATTTATGTTCTCTAATTGCCGCCAGCCCAAGTATTAGCAGTGGAAATGCAGCAAAGAAAAAGATTATACAGTGAATTTCGAATGAATAATGATAACTTCAGTCAAAGAGAACTCGAAATCCATTAAGTTTTGCATATTGTCGAAGTTGAAACTAGGGAGTGTTCACTGGGATAAAAATAACCTGAACTGTGCTCGCGCAAAAATTTTCGCTTCCAGATGTACTCAAATGTCCTCAGTTGTTCTAAGCAATTATTATAAAAGTTTAGTAGGCACTCTGCATGTAAAAGGTGAAAATCCACTCACCTGATTGGCTCTCCCACAATCTCGTTCCCAGAGTTCACGTTCCCGTAGACCAGCGGTTGAAAAAACGACCGGTCAAGGATAACGCGGGCTCTGGGAACGAGATTGATTCGCCCATTGTCCTCTTTGGCTATTTACCTATAGAACAGACACTCGCACGCGTAGTTCTTTAAAGGGAATTCTTGATTTTTGGCTTAGAAACGGATATAATTGTATAGGTTTTGGATGCATTCTTTCGCCGGTGGCTACTGAAACAGTTAGACTACTTGTCAAAGTAAAAGTCAACGAGTGTGTCTCGTTGTTTATTTGCTCATAGAATACTCACTCAGGTTCGCAGTCTATTGTTAAATAAACTTAGACTTTAAGACAACATTAAGGAAAACGTACCGTTTGAAGAAAAGTAAGAATAGTCATTTGGAGCATCTGGCCATGTATGACGAGCTATTTTCCATGTTCTTGTGACCTGAAGTCCATTGATTGTCATATTGGTGAATGTCTGCCAGCCGCAAAGGCCAAGTTCAAATGTACATGGAGTATCTGTGAAGGATCAACGGAAAGGTGTTATAATCATGAGAGAATACGCGGAAACACCAGATATTCTTGGTTAATATTGGAGTCCATGATTAATTTACTTTATTCTGCTATAGCTTCAGACGATTTACTTACGGGGTTTAGCCTTTTTGTATACTCGAAGAATTTATACAGCTGAAACTTAACAAATTAAAAAAAAAAATGGGTGCTGCTTCTCTGAAGTAGATATCTGCATCATTACTCGACATCTATAGAAACGTTAAAAACATAAGTACTTACCACTAATGTTCACCTCCTCGACTTGAATAAGCACTTTAGAGTTCACATCACCATTCCACTTTAACAGAATTGCATCACGTGGGATGAATAACTCTTTATGAACAAGAGATGCTATATCTCTATTTGACTTGTCCACGATCAAATTCACAATTTGGGTGGAATCATAGACCATCAACCTCTGCGAGCCCTCGTAGTATAACAGAGTCAACTTGATTCCTTGGCCCTTGGGTACGGTTAGAACTTTCTCACAATATTTCTGCGCCATCGTGTTTTTCAGCATCGGGATGTCGAAATAAAGAAGTGTTTGATTCTTAACATTAACATACTGCTCCTTATCGCATAGAAATGCTCGTCCATAGTGAACTCGAGGGACATTCTCAGCACTTGGTTCTTCAAAGGTAATGCCTCGTTCGTTTCTTGCTGATTCGGAGCTTTCCACCAGAATGCTGTGCCGTGTTTGTAAAAAGCTTATACCAGCCTCTCCAGTGTTAACAAATATGCTGTTATTCAAATGTACATCGGTTTCTGGAAAGTGAACTCGTAAGCCACCAGAGGTACAGTTTCTTATCGTGATGGATTCTATTCTGGGTGTGTTTATTACCGCTTCTATTGCTGGAACAGCCATTCCATGGCGATTACCACAGTGCGAAAATTCGACATGAGTCAATATGGACTGCGTTTGGGACGCGTTTACATCTCTGTAGGATATAAAACGGATATTTCCCCAAGGTACACCTTGACATTTTACCACTGTTAAAGTACTGCTATAGTTGAACGCTCGCTGCTCACTGGGGCATTCATGCAGAAATGTTTCGTTACCATTGCAACGAAATTCCATTAGCCACGTGGCATTAAGATTCCGAGTAAAACCACCTGCGTTGCCCTTCACAACAACTGGTGGACCATATCCAAGCTGTCTACAGACTACTTTAGTGGTGTTCCATGTGAGTTTGTTGTTAGTAGCAAAGACTGGTTTCCAAGACTTGTCATGAAACACTTCTGCCCTTCCCTCCCATGGAAAATCTCCATCTACAAGTCGTACAGGAAGATGTGAATCGTTATTACTACCAGAAGGTTCCTTGGCTGTAAGCACAACTGGTTTGACAGGCGTTCCGTGAGCTTGGAGCGCTCCAGCGACAAGAATGCTCATCCCAGGGCTTATCTTGACCGTGACACCTGCTTCTATGGTTAGCGTGACGTTGTCTAGTACTGTCAAGTCCGATATCACGACATATGGGCTATGAGAGGCTTTGAGTGTTAGAGACTTCAACAATCTTCCTGAAAGAACGCTTCCATGTTGTTTGAAATCATGCCGTTGGACTGCAGTTAAAGATGGGTCATCATTCCTTAGCAGGAAAGGCCAATCATTGGCGATAGCAAAATCGTAATTGTCGTCAAAATCTGATATCCTGTCACGCACTTCACTTGCGATCGCTGTACCCCACCAGTTGTGTGTCACGTTCACAGCATCACGCGATGAAATTGCAGGGACCCGAACACAAAGTTCCCTCAGGTATTTAGAGTTATTGAATTTGTTCAAGCAGAACTCCGTTTCTTTGTGATACAGGATGCCTGACAGAACCACTGTGCACGAATCTTTTGACGACTTTGTTGAGTTATGAGGGATATTTCCGTATAAAGTGTTGTTTTTGAAGGTAAACTCCTTATTCTGAAACGATGGACGATGACTATGAACCACTTGCAGCAAGAAAACAGTCCCTGCCTCGTTTTGAGTGAAAGTGTTGTTCGTGAGCTGAGCGTCTTGATCCAAGCGAAGGGCTTCTATTAAGCTCTTATTTCCGCAATCGTTTTCATTGAACACGTTATCTGCTATAGAAAGGGGAACATAGGCAGCTGTGCCTTCAAGAAGCACACTGCGTCCTGAATTGAGCTCGAAATTGTTGTCTTTGATGATAAAACTATTGGCTTCCCTTCGAATGTCAATCACGGCATAATCTGGGCACTGATTGGCCAAGAACTTGTTGCCACTGACTGCTACAGTTGGTCTATACTGCGAGCTTGAGAGAGAAGCAGTTCCAAGAGCGATAACAGAAAAGCCACGATTTTGGTTAAAAGTGTTATTCAGGAATACCCAAGAACTCCTTTCCGTTCCAACCATAATCTCAACCGTGGGTCCTTGGTTGCGAAAGAAGGTATTCGACTCAAACTGTATGGTAACAGGTACGTTCCTATAATTGCTGTAAGAGCTAACTGCTCCTTTCTTGTTCCAAGCGAATGTACTTCGACTGACGAACAAGCTCAGGCTCATTTCACGATAGTTGCCTTGGATATGTAAACCCCGGTCAGCACCGTTTGTAATAGTGGAGTTTACAATGCGGATTGTACTCCTGGTGTCGGAGTAAATGTACATGCCCTGAAGCAGTGATCCGTTGATCACACAGTTCTCAATTGTAAATTCTTTGGACCCCAAGTTCATGGGATTTATCACAATTCCATGCTTGTTCTGTTCAAGATTTATTGAGGTGATCTTGACGACTCCGATACCACGCGGTGAAAGCTGGATCCCAAATTCCTTGGATTTTGTAATGTCCGTGTCAGTAATGCTAACAGATTTCAGCAAGTTTCCTCCAATTAGGACGCTTCCTTTAAAGCTGTTTGTAATCTTGGATCGAGCTATGTTGATCTCTCCTCCGAGGTAATCAACTTGTTCACTCTCTATTAAAAATGCGGATAAGACAAGTCATTAATGAATAAATTAAACAACTCTTCCAATTGTTAAGAAGTACATTTGGTGTGGTTTTTTTTAAGTTAGATGTGTTCTGATGTTCTTCGGGCGGCAAGTACCAATTGGATGGCAAGTACTAATTCGATCAAGCTTCGAGTGAGAAACATTCCGAACAGCTCGGTTCTGTTTTCTCAAAATAAAAATCTGCCACGGGAAGCCAAAAACAGGCGAGTGTTATTGAAGTCTCTAGAGATAGCCAGATGGCAAGACGAAAGATCGCAAAATTGCAAGATTAACGATTTGAGCTAGAATCGAGCGGTGGTGGAGAAATCGCAAAGTCAACAAAAGGAGGAAAGCAGCAAATAATACTAACCTTTTACTGTGTACACTAAGAAGTTGACTGCGAGGTTTATGCTGTAGCGCTTGTAGAGATCAAACACAACCGTCGATTTGGTCGAATTGAAGACATGACGGTCGTTCCACGGTAAAGACTCAAACTTCCATGGTGAACCAACTGATGTATTAGCACCATCGTACACGTGCAAGAAATGATAGTAATGATACGAAGACGTATAGTACAGATCTTGAATGACGAGTTTATAACCAGGCTCTGTCTCCATGACGTGCTGACATCTCAGTTGCAAGCTATAATCCAGTCTTTCCGAGGTGAAGTGGAATACTTTGTTCGCCAATAGAAGAGTTTTGTTCTCTGAGCAGACGTGGAATGTCTTGTACACATCTGGACTGGCCATTTCAGCTGTGAAAGTGTTTAGCTTATCCCAGGTACTTTCATAAACGACGCCATAGCCGGTGTTTCTTGTCAAGTTGGCGTCTGTAAGTGTAAGGGAAGGAGACCGTGATAGAACTCCGTGAGATTTTGTGTGTGATACAGTACAGTATGGCATCAAGGACTGGTTGTGAAACACGCTCTGATATACCACTTGTGCCCCAATGCCCAGCGAATTGTTGATGAATATGTTACTTAAATTATGGTGATAGAAATCAACTTTGAAAGCTACTCCAGCAATTTGGATATCACTTCGATATGCATACCCAGCATCGTGGATTTCCAGGTGATGCAACGAGCTTTTATGGTTTGACATTGTCAGATGAAGTCCAGCCCAGTTGTACTGCTGGCAGTAGATATACACAGTATATCCTGAACACGTAGGTCCATAACTCCGGGTATTAGCACTGCAATTCATTATATCACCATCATGATTCCCATCGCAGACAACGTTGTGGACGAAGCCAGGTTCCTGCGCAGGAGGAGAATGCAATCTGTAGTTGTAATAGTAAAGATCGAGCTGCTGGCAAACAATTTTTGCTTCGTTGGTGAACGATCGCCAGTAAGGCAAACACGTCGGCCACCAGGTATCATTGACCAAAAATTCCAGTCTACCTTCCCATGGTCCAGGTCCTCTACCGAGACAGAATCTTCCTTTATGTTGCTTCGTAGTAAATCTCACTCTGTCATTTTCAGTTCCATCGACACGAAGCGTTCCTTGTACAATCATAGCTGACCTGGAAGGAAACTGTAACGTCACATTTTTCGGTATGAACAGCGACCCATTGGTCAAGATAATGATGTCATCTCGAACTTCGTAAGGCGAGCCAGCGTTTGATAAGGCCAGTGGTCTATCTACTATTCCGCCAATGGTTGCATCTCTGAGAAAGCAGGATGGTCTTGATACGCTGGAACTAACTGCACTTGTCTTGTTTGAGGAAAGAAGGTATGGAAAGAAATCCACTGGAGATAGTTGAACCCTGTGCTGGAAGTCAAAGATTCGGTCCACGAGTTTGCATTCCTTTGTTGTACCCCACCAGTTAAATTTAGCGTCAATAACTCGTCGGTAATCATGACGCAGTGTAGAGAGCTGGAACGTGAAGTTCGAGTTTTCCAAAATGTTTTCGCGCAAAGTAAAAGTGCCTTCTTTGAGAACAATAACTGCGCGAGTTGTCGAGCGTCGAAAAAAGTTTGGAAAAAGGTCTTTTTTGGCGACTTCGTTATCTTCAAAGGTATTATTTCTCACGATAGCAGAACGCGTTTCAGGGAACGAACTGTAGTCGATGTAAAGAACGTTTTCAGCGCGGTTCTTGGTGAAAATGTTTTTATCTATTTTCACGTTAACAGGATTACTTTTGTAGTTTGCACCGCAGTTGTTGCTGTCGAGCAGGGTCAGTACTTTATCCGTGTTGTTCATAAACGTGTTTGATTCAAGAACCGCTTCTAGGCCAAGAAAACCTGTGCAGAATATGTAAAATGCATTAACTTTGTTCTCTTCAAAATGGTTGTTCGTCACGATAGTCTCCACTCTTCTTGGTTTTAACGAGTATGAGCTCCATGTACAGGAGTCTGGAGACAAAAAGATGCCTCCTTTGTTGTTCCGCGCAATCTCGTTCTTGTTTATTGCTATGGTAACGTTGACAACTGGCTCGCTCCAGTACTGGCACTCAGGGCCAAGTTTGAGTCCATACTGAGTGTTATCAGTTATTGTGCTCTCTTCCAAACTAAAGTGCGTGAATTGGTGTCTTGGTGGCGAGTTCCAATGCGAACTTCTGACATCAAACAAGCTAATACCATGCCTTGAATTAGTATTTGCCGTGCAGTTGAAGAAATGATGGGCTCCCGCCTGGTTTGATATGCAACAACCGTCCTCTTTGTTGTTTGACAAATTAGAAAATCTGAAGTCGGACGAAACTTTGCCATCGTAAATTCGGATACCGCTTCGTGTATTCAAAACTGCCGTGATGTTTCGGAATTTAACTTCACCGGCTCCATTAGTGATTGCAAATCCGTTGTAAGCGTTTTTATCGAACTCCGAGTCAGAAACATTACTTTTCAGAGAAACGCGCTGAAGATACAATCCGTTGTGAACATTTCCTTTGGTAGACAGTCCGTGAAGGTTGCATGACAGGAAACTGCTGTCCAAGATTCCAAGGCCATTGGCGCTGCTGTTAATAAAGTGAGTATTGGTGGCTGTTAGTGTCCCAAAGAGACGTTCAGCAGTCATACCTTCTCCTTTATTCCGAAAGACAGCAGTTGCGGAAATAGTCGTCTTTCCCCGAAAGTCTTTTAGGGTGATACCTTTCCGTCGATTATCATTAAATGTGCAGTTGGATATCTCGAGAGAGGAAACATCTAAAAAATAAACAATTAATCTTGATGTAATTATACTAATTTGGCGCGCATATTTGTAATGTTTCCTTCATTTCTCATTGACTAGCATAAATGGGCGGTCAACAAGCTCTGATTTGGCGAGAGTTAACACACCTAAAAGGTCAAACAAAGGAAATTCTCCCGAATTCATGTCGGTAATTTGAGCCGCGTCTCAAGAGGTGGGGGGTGGGCGATGGTCCGATCCGTTTCCAGAAATCCTTACTGTACTAAAATATGCAATTTTCCCGACACTAGTTTAGGCCTGATCACACCCACCCACCAAAAAAATAGATACCATATTTTGAACCAGATTCCAGCCAGAATTGTTTGTTTGTGTAAACATTTGAAAAGGGAGTCCTGATCATAGAATCTTTAAATAATTCTTTCTAATTTACCAAATTGGCTGGAAACGCGTATAAACTGTGGCCACACATTCCAATATAGCCTGTATAAGCTGAAAGCCTACCCCCACCCCCGGGATTTGACATGACTCAAATTCAGTGACAGCACACTTTGGACTTTTGGACTACAGCTTGGAAGCGATCACAAGGTTTAATCTTCAATCGCAGAAGAAATAGATTGAAGAAATTTGTATAACTATGTATTCGTATTGTAAACTGTACATTAGGTCAGGTGATTAAAACTCAATATATCGGATTGCGTTGAACACTGAGAATGCGCAAAACCTATCTGAATCACATTCTTCCTACCCTGATCGTCCGTTATAAGGAACTTCAATCTGGCATCTTGGTTTCCCGCACTGAATCGAAACGTTATGAAGATTTCGTGACCAGAGCTCGACGATGGCGTGACAGCCTGATTGACACCTGTCCATTGGTTCACTAGCGTGAGTTCAGTGTCATTTTTCGTGACACCGTCGTGGACACGAAGCTCAAACTTTTCACCAGTCATGGATTGATAATGCACGGCCAAATGGCGCCCTGGCTGAGCTCTAATGATCTGTTGAATAGAATGTAGGAATTGACTTAAAGCTATGCAATGATAAGTTACGTCAAATTTTGCAATACACAAAATTTGACTAATCCAAGTTATTCAGTTATTCTTATGCAACAAAACGAAAAAAAAAAACAATTGTCAGGATTTGGAAAGAATGACACTGATTACGAATGACAAACTTGAAAAAAATGAGGCTAAATTCTTCAAGATCAGCGCACAGCGCAGCCAACGGAAAAGTCCTTTAATGACGCACTTTTACGCGTGTAAGCCATCCTGATTGGTGAGAGCATAAAATTCATAACGGTTCTAGATCTCAAAAGGGAAATTGGCCTTTGAATCCATATAGGGCTAAACGGAGCCCTGAATATTACCCTTGCGTGTACATTTCCTATAAAGAAACGTTACTGCCACAGTGACGAAATTCTATGGGTAACCTGCGATGGACTAGCTTCTACTCTAAAGTCTTAGAAACAGTTTCTCTAGTGTGGCTTCGTGCCACAGAATCCGGCGATAGGTACACGAATGACCCAACAAACCATTGTGTAAACTCCACACCAGTAGTGCCAACGATTTCCCCGACGGTACCTGGCTCATACAACACAGCGTCTTACCTTGGCGCATTCAACATTGGTTCTTGCTTTACCCATTGCTTGAAACGTTATTGGAAATGTGATGCCATTCACATCTACAGAACAAAAATCCACTGGATCAGGAACTATTTCGCTATATGATAACCCGTCTCCACTTGTTGTGTTATCTACTGCCGTGTTCTCAATCTTAATTGCCTTTGATCTGCCTTTGATTTGGATGCCGGCGAAGCGGTTGTCTCTTACACTGCTGTCACTAATGGTCAGCGGAGAACTTATGTTGTCAGACTTCACTCCATATGCAGATCTTTTTACTGTCACGTGATCAAGGTCGGGAAGATAGTTGCTGCCCTTTATCGCTTCGTAGGCCTGGGAAAGGTCCACGTACTGAAGAGATGAAGTCTTTTTTGAACTGGAAAAATCGACTCCCTTCCAGTAAACCTTGCTCGACAGCAACTTAGCCAGACTGTGACATTCTATTCCAATATCTCTCCGGTGATCTGAATGATGGGAGAAAATGCTTCACTGATTAGTACAAGAATAATATCGTGAGTTAATCACTATAGCAACTCGTAATGGCGATGTTGACAATGATGTACGAAACGATACGATGCGATACGATACGGAACGGTACGGCACGTTATGATGCGATACGATACGATACGATACGAGACGAGACGAGACGAGACGAGACGAGACGAGACGAGACGAGACGAGACGAGACGAGACGAGACGAGACGAGACGAGACGAGACGAGACGATACCAGACGAGACGATACCAGACGAGACGACGCGATACGATACGAGACGAGACGAGACGAGACGAGACGAGACGAGACGAGACGATACGATACGATACGATAGATACGATACGATATGATGCGATGCGATGCGATGCGACACGACACGATACGACCATAGCTTTATTTAGACACAGTACTTCCATCAGCCATGTCATTTCAACTGTACTTTTTCTACAAAAAATATCTTTTCTCTTCCTAGTTGTTAGTTTCCCTCTTTTCCTATATTTTACTCACCACAATTCTCAACCCCGATCCCCGGATGCTTGCACTTCAGTAAACTCGTCTCAGTCCCTTTGCAGTTCACCTCGTCTAACCAAGTAGGCCCAGTTCCCCTGCCGTGTGTGTAGAACCTTTTGGCTCCCAGAAAACCAAGCTGTCTGCAAGCAACCTGTGTTCATTAAAAATAAATGAGCATCGCAGTCAAGCCACAAAACATAAGTGTTATCATGTATAATTTTCAGTTCTAGAAAATATCCATAATGTCCCCCTTTCCACAGACGGGATTGAAAAATTCTGAGAGGTGGAGATGGGGTGGGGTGGGTTGGGGGATCTTAAAAGACCCAAATATTTAAAAGCAATGTGTGAGGCTAAATGGGAATTTCCAGAGGGGTGGGCGAGGGTCATAGGGCAAAAACCCTTCAATGGGGAGGGTATGGATATTTTCTGGAACGGCACAATTTTAAGGTCCAGGTCGCAACACACCCATCGTAATTTTTATCTCTCCATACTTTCGATGTGGACGTTGATACAAATTCCACATAGTAGTGGTCTCTTTATCATGTTTATTTTCAAGACGGGGCTAGATGCGAAGTTTAATTTTAGTCCTTATGTAGTTATTGAGAAAATTTGATTGCATCGGTAACTCAGCTCTCGGTATTTGTAATCTGTGCCTATATGTTTTTTTTTCTTTAATAGGAGTTTCCAAATGACTTAAATTTAGATATCGATTATTATTGTATACCTTATTGATCATCTGTCTTTTTCTCATAACCTGCATGTTTGACAGACCCCCTTGACATGGTAATGATATTGTAAGGAGAAATTAGATACGAATCACGCATTTCAACTCACCTGAGCATCTTTAATATCAAAAGAATCACGGCACACAGTTCCCCATTGTCCTCTTAGAAAAATCTCCAGCCGACCAACTCGGTAATTTTTCCCGTCGCTAAGACGAATTCCATCATTATAAGGAGCTGTAACGTTCAAATCGTCCACATTCAATGATGTGTTCGTTGGAATTTTGCTAAAGACGATTCTGCCAAGCGAATTTCCCTTCGCTTGCAGGGAACCTTTAACTTGTAAAGCAACTCCAGCTTTGAAGTGCAATTGTACACCTGGTTGTATAGTTAAAGTGGCGTTCTCAGCTACAACCAGGTCTTTAAAAACCACATAAGCTGATCCGTTGAGTGTCAGAGTCGTATCGACTGTGATATCTCCTCCAAGACTTGTGCTTTCGACGCGTTGTATGACAAATAGCAACAGAAGCGGATGAATAATTGTACGTATCACTGGTGAATAATTTTCCATCTCTGAGAGATAAGGTGTGGACCCTGAAAAGGTAATACTTTTTTAGCCTTGATCTATCTGATTAGTGATCCTCTCTCCTGGTTAAAGTTTCTAAAGAATGTAAGAACTGTGTACTCTTGTGAGTTACTTTATGTACGTCAGTGACCGAAGCTCTTACACAACTTGTGTTGACATAAGTTTGCCCTTTTGTTACAAAAACAAACAAACATTTCAAGCTTTTGTTCCGACATTACTTTACATGTGTTCTTCAAATTTAATGTTTATCTGAAGACGGGTGCTAGGCCGGAGGGACGTGGAGGGGTTAGGGTGGTGGTACCCCAAATTTTTATGCTATACCAGTGAGCCGAGTATGTGCACCCTAGCGAGTGTAATTTTTTTCTTTTCGTCCATTCGTAAAACAATAGTTAATGGTATTTATTTGACAGAGAAATTTCACTTTATAGACAACTTGTCACGTGTAGTTTAGTTCTTGTGTAATGTTTACACTTCGTAGACGGACGGCGATTTATATTACCCTGAGGTTTTCTTTCTTCTAAAAAAGCGTGAAGTGAGGAAAAAAAGTAAACTCAGGGTGGATACCCCACAACAACATACAAACTTGAGTATGAAAAGAACTCATGGCGGATATAACTCATATTGCACTGAATAATATGGTTAAACATAAGCACTTCAAGTGAGGTGCGTCGAGTGTGGATCTGCAATATAGTTTTACAGCAAATCCTTGATATACAGTAAAATGAAGTCGATTGAAAGGTGATCATGCAGCAAACCCCAACTCTAAATGGCGAGGCATTTACCTCCTCGCACCTTCGGAATGTCACTGCCCTTGCATTTGATAGCATTTATCTGATAAACCGTACATTAAACCTTCGGAGAAAATGCAGTAGATATGACCCTAATACAATTGTTCTGGGAAAAATTACGAACCTAAGTTTATATAATGAAAAAAAGCTAATTTCTAAGGTCTTTTTCGATACTTACCGAGCACGATTTCTACAGACGTCCCTCCGTGATCCAATTAACTTCATCTAAACAGTCACTATAAACGGAACGTGTTTAACAATGTTTTCGGCTGACCTTTGATTGTAAGGTCACTGTATTAAATAATGCAATTTGTATAGGAAGCAGTTTCTGACGTCATAAATGCCAGAATATTGTGAGGTCCCGTTTACTGAACGTTGCACGCCTCGTAGCCCATGATTGACATATGTCAAATTCTTGAATCGAGTGTCAGCACCTTTCATCGCGAGTGATTCTCAATTCGTATGCGTTGCACAACCTCTTCCTTTTTTGCTAAAAATAACAGCCAGAGCAAAGATTTAAAATTGTTGGGCCATTAAATGTTAAAGGGATATTGCAGGCAGCTCCGTTTTTAACATGAACATGAAAAAACAAAAACAAAAACAAAAAAAAAACATGTAAACCTTAACCTTGCCGATCTTTGGTTGATATTGCAACTGCTATGGTTCGATATTAGCGACACGTAAGATCAAATTTCATAGTACCTCGTTCGTTGTTGCTTGCGAGTTACCTTATGCGAAAGAGTTATCTGCGAAGTTAATTACTGCGTTTATTTGCGACTTCTATTCAGGCGTACAGAGAGGACAATCGGTAAAGCGTATTTTTCTCTCCCCTTGTTAGCTTTGTTTTATCCTTTAATCGATTAGTAAATTCTCAGCTCCGACTGCTGCATTTCTAGCACTCTGATTGGCTGAAAAACTTCGACTATTAGTCATTAGTCGGAGTTTTACCTAATGGCCGATACTGGCAGGTTTCAGGAGCTGTCTCCCACTAAGATTCAAGAGATATTAGACGGTGCTGTTCCAGAAAAAACGAAGAAAGCCACAGATTTCGGTATGAACATATTTAATGTACGTATCTGGGAATTTCACTCAAAAACTAGCAACAATTGTAACCAATTGTAACGCCGGGCCCACTGTCGATGTTTTGATAATGTTATAACTGCGTAACAACGACAAAAATGCTCATCCCATTATTTACAGAATGGCTGTCAAGTCCTGTTGGCACAAAATTTTCCAAACGAATAGAAGACATGTCGAAGGGAGCTAACTGAATGCCTAAAATGTTTCTACACCTCCGCAAGGACGAAAGACGGCACGTATTACAAAAACACATCTATGAAGTCTATTCGAGCTGGCATTGATCGCTTTCTTCGCTCGCCACCTAACAACAAGCCTTTTTCTATCATCTCCGACTCTAGATCCTGTAGATCTGTGTTCACTTCTTAAATACTTGAAAGCTTCCGGGGGGTACTCCCATAAATTTCGGATAGGGGTGTGCCGCGAAGGTTCTTAAACCCTGACCCTATTTAAGAATAAAGAAAACGAAAATTGATACCCTTTTTAGGCCCAAACCCGAAAAATTGACACCCTATTCAAGGAGGGGAGGCGTTGGGTGACGATTCAAATAACGGCTAACCGCACATGGCAAAACACAAATCTTTACAAAATCGCTTTGCTACTAGTTGATACGATAGTTTATAGTTTAAACAGACCATTTTTTTTTGTTACATTTAGTTGGGCATTTATTTTAGCTGATAGAATTTAGGTACCCTATCTAAGGATAACACCGGGAACACAATGCCAAGAGGAGCAAAAATGATACCCTAATTAAGGACCGAGAACCTCAAAAACCATACCCTACCCCGCCGCACATACCTATATAGCCCATATATAGGGGATGGCCTAACTAATTTCCCGAGGGACCAGACAATAAGTGCTTTGTTAAACATCCAAAGGATGAAAAAATTAAACAAGCGAATGAAAAAAAAATTTGCTTTAACAACAGCACGCCTGAGCACGACTTTATTTCTTCTATGAAATACTGCAAATGTAAAAACACATCGTAAACTACCGACAAAAGAAAGCAAAGAACCGACTTACTTTCGAGGCATTTTCGAAATCCTTCTGCTCTAAAAGTTTTTTGACTTCGTTTTTCGAATAAAAAGTAGAAAACGCCGGTTTTAACCACAAACTGTTCCACTGTGTTTCACGAACTTTCGAAGAACTAACGAGAAATTTCCTGGAATCGCTCCGTCGATCCGACGTAATTTTTGTTCAAATCCGAATCCGCGTTTCTTTAAAATTTTTCGCGGTATTTATAATTAGAAAGTAGCGTTGTAGCATGACAAAATGAATTAATAAATAACTTGTTAACTGGAATCGCAACAAATGCGGTACTTAAAGGGGCACTGATTTTTAACACATTTTTGAACAACCAAAATTTATGTTTGTGTCGAAGGAAACCAAAAAATAATTGTCCGTCGGCAAAATTTTAGGATTTTTGTTTACTCTGTTTTTTTCTCTGACATGTTTCTAAGTACTCCTATTTTACATAAACACAGATTTTGGGACAAAATACGCGCAAGGAAACGAGAACGATGACACTAAAATTTGTTCCTTTACCGGAAGTGAATGGTATTTTTGAGTGGGGAACTGGGTCGGTTGTTAGGGTCTTTATCCATTTTTCGGTACTTCTCGGCGATTTTTGGGTCCTGGTGGCTGGTTTGTGAGGTTGTTTGATGTATTCGAACACTGTTTGCTTGTGGACGCCATATTTGTTTTGAAAACTAGTACCTAGTCCTCGAAAACCAATTTTGGAGAAACCGGAAGTCTGGGCCTAGTGTCGCCCTAGCAACGGATAAACAAACATGGTTTTTGAGGCCTGCAAGCTTTTTAAACAGCGGAAATCGATCCAACATGGCGGCATCGAACACGAGTGGCTATGAACACGGATTTTACAGGATTTATCGTTGAATCTTAGACTTATTGGTGACATTTTTGGCATAACAGTATTAGCTGCAGTCAGAAAAAATGATTTTTTTCTAAAAATATTTGGCTGATGGACAAAATATTTGGCAGGGAGACTCTTTACATGCAGATGAACGATCGTAGTTTCAGCCCCAGTCATATCTGTTATTAAAAAATTCTGACAAGAACTCAAAAGCTACAAATGTGATGCTGGTCTTTTTTATTAGAAATTTTTCACTTGAGGATGGGGCTGAAACTACGTCAGCGCGTTTTGTGGCAATAAAGACAATTCCAATTTAATTTTGCTGTATTTCCAAATATCTAGAGAGAAAAAAGCAAATTTCACAATATTGCAGCTATTAATAATTAACCAGCCAAGCGCAGTAGGGTGTCCATATGTAAAAAAAATGACATTTTTGTACGTTTCAATGTATACACAATCATATTAAGGTATAAAAGATAGCACAAATACAGAAGAGATATTTTATTTTATTTTTCAAAAGAGGCATATTTTAGCCGGTGCTGATACCTTAACAAGCGTCTTTAGCTGCGGATGGCTCCGATCGTAGTTTATTTCCGGCTGTCGCTTGTCTCCGCCGAAAACGATATTTTATAGCCGTAGTTAGATTTCTATCCACATATTAAGGTTACATCTTCCATGTACAAAGGTAATGATTTTCATGGGTTAAGTTGCCTACCGCTAATTTCAGAACAGTTCAGACCAAAAATCTGCGAAATCCCCGTCAGAGCTCCTTTAATAGTTAAGCATTTTTCGTTACAGCTTCAAAACATTTAGAATTGGGGACAGAACTATTCAGATTTAAATTGTCAAGCATTCTTTAACTGTTACAAAATGAAAGTATCTGGTATTGCGTAAAAGATTTTTCAATCTCTTTAGTGACCACTGACTTATCTCGACTTTGCACATGCTTCTGGCATAGCCGCAAATTTCAGAGGAGGCAGAACTCAACTTGACTGGAATCGACGCAGCATCGAAACTTATTTTTTTAAAATATAACAATCGCTTTTGGCACCTTCGCTGTAGAAAAAGGCGACACACTCGATAGTCTTAACTTCCATTTTGCGATTTACACTGACGCATTGTCTGGTGTCGAAAATCAGTACTTCGATGTCCTCGTGAGAACTTTTGAGTTGCGAATTCCGACGTAGCCAAACGCCTGCATTTACAATGTTGCTAGCCAATTAAACTGACAAGATAAAATAAACGGCACGCAATGCATGCAGAAGCGATGACGTTTCACAAGGGGTCTTTAAGAATTTTCAGGAAATTTGACAGAAAATTTCAAGAAAGTTAATAAAAATAGCTGACAACTTAGATGTGTTGAATGATTGTTCGACAAAAGTTGCGTTATGTTGCAGGGAGATATCTGATACTGACGACATATGATACAAGGTCAAACGCTGTCTTGAAATTGTTGAGCCCTTTTGTTTTAAAAAAAAATTAAAGATTTCTGTTTACTAAATCTTATAAAACACATCAAATATAATTAGTCTCTTTCACTTATACTTAGAATTAGTCCTTTCTTACTGCCCTGGAGTATTTTGCTTTAAGTTCTACGCAGTGCTTTCTTGTTGAGTTAAACTTGATTTCTTTTCTACTGACGTTTATTCCTGAACAACTTCTGTGTTGAATGACTGTTTGACAAAAGCTGTGTTATCTTGTAGCGCGACATCCGATACTGACGACATACGATACAAGGTCAAACGCTGTCTTGAAAATGTTTAGCCCTTTTCTTTTAAAAAATGTAAAGATTTCTGTTTACTAAACCTAATAAAACACATCAAATATAATTTGTGTCTTTCGTTTATACATAGAATCGGTCCTTTCTAGCTGCCCGGGAGTATTTTGCTTTGAGTTCTACGCCGTGATTTCTTGTTGAGTTTTACTTGAATTCTTTTCTACTGGACGTTTATCCCTGAAGTTAGTTCCAAATTCTATTCGGTTCTAGAAAGATCGGTCGATTGCAACAGACAACAGATCCCGTCCACTCGCACGACGACAAGAACAAGAACACAAACCATGCACCTAGTTCCCAATGCTCTTCGGTTCAATTCAGGGAGTAATCGCGCTCACACCGTAACACCAAAAATTCCATAAATTCCATCGCTTTTTCGCTTTACAGCATTAACCGATGACGTCATTCTATGACGTCATCGCTTAAAAATAATAACAGATCCAAATTAACTTACGGATTTTGATGTAATCTATATTCTTTCCAGAGTTCATAAGCGAGCACTACCCTCTCTCATACTGTCAGTTCAAAATGAAATCAAATGACTGCCCTCACTTTTTCTCAGTTCAGCGATGTTTCGTTGTCTGGCGGCTGGCTCGGAATTGTTTGTGTTTAGCGCCTTAATCACGTGAAACCCTAAATATTAAAATAGAAATTCTTTTATGCGTGGTCATGTGTAAACTGATCCACTCGGAAATGACGGAAATGACGTTTGTTCTCGAATTTGCAGTCCATGAACATTCGCCCGATTTTTGTCATTAGAGGATAATAAGAAAGTTAGGCCCGTTCCAAACGCCGCTCCACTCATGTGCCGAACCTAACTCAGTAAGGTTCGACCTTGGAGCGACTTTGGAGCGACAGCTGATTCAAACGGCGTATTTGTGTCGAACTTAATTCGCGGAAACAAGACGTTAACAATAATAATGTTGACTGAACGTCTGCGTTGAGGATGATAAAAGGTTTTTGCAGTCGAAATCAGCAATCTATTACGCAAGTTTTGCTATAATAATAATATTTCCGGAAAAGCAAATTCATTCCGCGAGATTTATATTATTTAAACTGGTTTTCTCTTGAGAATTAGTTTGTAAATGCTAATCTACAAATCTGATCTCACAAATTGGGGAAACAGCAAAAAGGAATTACCACCAAAACAATTTTCCCATGAAGTTCCGCTTCTCTTGAGCTGAAACATATTGAAAGATAAACAAAATGCGAGCCCGGTGAGCGAAATAATTTACTCGGAATTTTATGCCGTCGTGCTTCATGCATGACTGGTCAGACCTAGTCACGCCACTCCACTTTAGACCAATCATGAGCGCTGTTATATCGAAAATAAATTACAGTAATTCATGCATTAGGTTCGGCACATGAGAAGAACGCCGTATGAATCAGCCGCCGCTTCAATGCCGCATAGTGCGGCAGACCCTTCCGAACCTAACGTTTTTTGCCGAACCTAATTAAAACTGCCGGACCAAACTGATTCAAACGCCGCTCTTCTGTCGTACTTTATTCACCAGTTAGGTTTGGCACATGAGTGGAGCGGCGTTTGGAACGGGCCTTATTTCGATTTAGGGCTTTTACTTCGGGTAGAAGAGCACAGAACACGTCATCAGAATGGAATTTATGATACCGCATAATTTAACACAAGTTACCACTTCATTATGTACTAGTGCATAATTATGTAGCACTCAATGTGCAGTGTAGAAGTGTAGAAGTGTAAAAGTGTGGTAGTGTGGAAGTTTGGAAGTCTAGAAGTTTGGTAGTGTGGAGGTTTGGTAGTGTGGAAGTCTGGAAGTTTGGTAGTGTGGAAGTCTGGAAGTGTAGAAGTGTAGAAGTGTGGAAGTCTGGAAGTGTGGAAGTGTGGAAGTGTGGAAGTGTAGAAGTCTGGAAGTCTGGAAGTCTGGAAGTGTAGAAGTGTGGAAGTGTGGAAGTGTGGAAGTGTGGAAGTGTGGAAGTGTGGAAGTGTAGAAGTCTGGAAGTGTAGAAGTCTGGAAGTCTGGAAGTCTGGAAGTCTGGAAGTCTGGAAGTGTGTAAGTCTGGAAGTCTGGAAGTCTGGAAGCCTGGAAGCCTGGAAGTCTGGAAGCCTGAATTCTGGAAGTGTGGAAGTGTGGAAGTATGTGGGTGTGAAAAGAAGAAAAGAATGAAGGTAAAACTCACTGGCACATAAAGAATTAAAAAATTATTTTTTATCAATAAATATCTTCAATAAATATCTTTAGAAATTTTGGTTTTCCCTGATTTCAATACTTGAGAACTGTAACAATAACAGAGATGGAAATATATAATATTCTGCTATTCACAATTAATTATTTTTTTGCATATGCTTAAAGGTTCTTGTATATCATTGATGTTTACCTGTGTTATATTCAGATAGTGTTAAATGTTTTCATAAATGTTTGATAAGGAGTTAAATAGTAATTGATAAGTTTTGTTTCCCTTTAGGGAGTTTATTTATGACATAATTATTACAAGAGTAATTACCAGTATGGCACAAAAAAAAAGTGTAATTTCGTTTTGCCATTTCTGTTGTTGATACATATTTCTCAGCTCTTACAATCAATGATGGGTTGAACACTATTCAGCTCTACGACCATGAAAACCTAGTCTCCGCAACTGCACTCGACCAGATCGAGATACTGCCAAACATGCCTGAACTAGATAATGCCCCTATTCTAGAGGAGCTTCTAGATGCCATCAAAGAAATTTCATCGGGCAAGGCACCAGGATCAGATGGTATACCCGCAGAGGTCTTTAAATGTGGCGGCGCCCAGCTTCACAATGTACTCCATCAGTTGTTGTGCAAATGCTGGGAGGAGGGAGCAGTCCCCCAAGAGATGCGAGATTCTATTATCACAACGCTGTACAAGAACAATGGTGACCGCAGTGACTGTAACAATTATCGCGGCATGTCTTGCTGGCAAGCTCTTTGCCCGTGTGGCACTTCGTCGCCTTCAGCAGCTTGCAGAAAGAGTGTACCCTTAATCTCAGTGTGGTTTTCGATCGCAACGCTCAACAGATGATATGATTTTCTTTGTGCGACAGCTACAAGAAAAGTGCAGGGAACAACGACAACCTCTCTTCATTGCCTTCAGTGATTTCACTAAGGCTTTTGATCTGGTTAGCAGAGATGGCCTCTTTAAGATCCTGCCTCTCATCGGCTGCCCACCAAAGCTTCTGAGCTTTCTGGAGTCTTTCCACAACAACATGCACGGAACTGTTCGTATCGATGGCAACATGTCTGAGGCATTCAACATTCGCAGCGGAGTCAAACAAGGCTGTGTGCTGGCTCCCGCCCTCTTTGGAGTCTTTTTCTCAGTGCTCTTGAAACATGCCTTTAGATCAACAAATGCTGCCATTTTTCTACGTTCCCGCACTGATGGCAAACTTTTCAATCTTGCCCCACTCAGATCGAAAACCAAAGTCAGCCAAGTTCTCCTCAGAGACTTTTTATTTGCCGACGATGCAGCTCTGGTTGCTCAAACCCGGCATAGTCAATCGAACGTTCGAAAATCGAACTCAATCGAACTCAATTCGTGGATTGAGTTCGATTGAGTTCGGCAATCGAACGAAATCGAACACCAGACTTTCAGTGAGTTCGATTTCCGAACAAATCGAATTCAATCGAATTCAATCGAACTCAATCGAACTCAATCCATCTGATTGTGTTCGATTGGGTTCGGAAACCGAACTTAATCGAACACAATTAAATGGATTGCGTTCGATTGGCTCTGGTAAACCTATAAAAAGCAAGCCCAAAGCAAGCCCATCAAAACAGGTTTTTCTTGTGCGTTTTTTACAAAAAATCAATCGAACCCAATCGAACGTTCGATTTTCGAACTCGTGATTTGTGTAAAACAGGCGTTGAAAATCCATAACCAGATCTTGGAAGCTCGAGTTTTTTTTTTTTGTATTTTAATAATTTTTATTAGTTTTCAAAAAATACATACAATGTTTAAGTTACAACACTATTACAAACACTACAAATAATAATAATAATAATAATAATAATAATAATAATAATAATAACAATAAAATAAAATACAATATTTTAATTACCACACTATAAGCTACTTTACTTAACTATAACAGACACTACAAATACTACAAATTAATCGGTGTTTACACAGAGTCCTCACTTCATTTACCTGTTTTAAATGTTATTTTATAATGCTATTATTAATTTGCGGCTAACGGTGCAGGATTGCATACTAATTTATTTTTATACTTGCTCCATTTCTTATTGTGAGCTGACAACTTATTGTTTGATTTTGATATCATTGCCTCTATTTGGTAAATCAATGTAATCTTTGAGCTTAATACTTTTATTGAAGGTAAAGATTTACTTTGTCTACAAGAATATAAATATTGTTTGGCGACTAATAAAATGTGGTTAACAAATAACTCATCCTCGCACTTCAGAATGCCAAACATTATATCTTTGTCAGAGAGTTGTTTAATCTTTATGTCAAGATTTTCAAGCCATTTGATGACCTCAGCCCAGAAATTCTTTGAGTAATGGCAAGACACAAAAAAATGCTCTAGGGACTCGTCGATTTCACCGCAAAGGGAGCAGGCTTGAGATTGTACGACGTTAATTTTGTATAAAAGGGTATTTGTCACAAGACACCTATTAAGTAATTTATACTGAAATTCACGCAATTTTGTATCCAATGCAGCGCGGAAAGGCAAGGCGTAGATTTCTTTCCATTCTAAGACATCATTTATAAATCGTGCATTAAAATTCAGTTGCGCAGTTGGTGGGGTGATGATTCTATCCCGAAGTTCCCTATAGACAGATTTGGAAACCACTGTTTTGATTAAGACGCTTTGTCCGTTTAAAATTACTTTTATCTCATCGTGCATGTAAAAAGGTTCATCTCCTTTATATACAAACGTCTTTAATGATTCACGCCATTCACTGGTAGAGCATCTATTAGTGTCACAAACCTAAAGACATCTAATGGCGAGATATTCAGTTCTCTCAGTTTGCAATGGCTTTTTAAGATAAGCTCATCGTTTTCGGAAATCAAATCCCTCATTCTAAGAATTCCTTTTTCTGCTAGTGCTTTAAAATACACAGACTTTCCTTCAATACAAATAAATCTATTGTTCCATAAAATGGCTTTTGATAAATCTTTTATTTCCTGCACGCTTTCGTAATTTGTCGCCGAGCATTTTGCAAAACTTTTGAAGCATTCCTCGTAAAACGTTGGCAACTTTATTGGCAATTTTTTCAAATCATAATTGCAGCATAGAACAAATTTGCCTCCTACGGGTCTCAGATAATGCAGGAGAATTGTTTTCCAACTCTGTGGTTGATCACTTGCTAATTTTTTGCAGAAAAGGACTCTTTGCGTTTCAATTATAGAATCCAAATGTGGGGCTTTCAGTCCTCCATCTTCGATCTCACTAATAAGGGCCAGACGCTTGACCTTGTCTCTACCCTTCCAAATAAAGTCAAAAATGATTTTGTTTATCTCTTTAACAAATTCCTTATCTATTGAGATCAGGCTAGCTCGATATAAAAATATAGGGATGATAAATGTTTTGATAATTTGGATTCTTCCAATGATAGTTAGATCCCTCCATCTCCAGTTTTTGTTTAACAGAATTCATCAGCTCATCGACATTTAACTTTTGTTTGAGTTGTGAGGCGTAGGAGAAGTGTATTCCTAGGATTTTTACCGATTTTTCAATTTTTAAATTACCTGGGACAGATTTATCTTCCTGTATAGTATAGCCATGATTACCTAAAAGTAGTATCTCCGACTTATCATGATTAATCTTCAGGCCAGAACAATTTCCATATTCGTCTATGAGTTTTAGAAAGTTCTTTACAGAGAGATTGTTTTTCAGGAAAGCAGTCAAATCATCTGCAAAAAGGCTCAATTTGATTTCTTCGTTATCTACTTTAATACCACGGATATCTTTACTGTTACGTATACTAATACATAAGATTTCTAACACAATGATAAACAAGTGAGCTGATAGAGGGTCACCTTGTCTTACTCCTCTTTCAACAGCGAATGATGAAGTAGAAAAGCCGTTATTCAAAACGCAACTTGAGATGTTGTTGTAGAATGTGTTGATCCATCGTGTGAATGATGGTGCAAAGCCAAAAGCGGACAAGGTGCGAAATAAAAAATCCCTGCTTACGGTGTCAAAGGCCTTTTTGAAGTCTATACAAATCATTCTCCCTTCAATATTGTATCTCTTGGAGAATTCCATAACATCTTCGATCGTTCTAACCGCATCAGAAATGGTCCTACCCTTGACATATGCGGATTGATTGTGGTGTATAATATTTGGTAACACATTTTCTAACCTCTTGGCAATAGCTTTTGAACCAATTTTTACGTCTACATTGATAAGAGAGATCGGTCTCCAGTTCGCTAGGTCCCGCCTGTCTTTATCTTTTTTCTCAATTAAGGTTATAATGGCTTGCTTCTGAGAGTTTGATAACTCACCATAGTCATACGAATAGTTTAGGCTGTCTACCATCAGATTTCCTAATGTGTGCCTGAAAGCTCTGTAAAATTCAACCGTTAAACCATCATTTCCCGGTGATTTGTTACTTTCGAATAATTGAAGACTCTTATAGCACTCATCGACCGTAAGCTTTCCCTCGCATATACGAACATCATTATTGGAGAGTTTTGGTATTTCCGGATTATTTAAAAACGGGTTAAGCATATTTTCAGATGGGCTGAGAGAGTCACGTTTGCAGAGGTTAGAATAAAAGTTTTGAATTTCCTGCAAAATTTTTTTAGGATCCGTAATTAGGACTGCTTCGTTGTTAAAGACTTTGCGGACGGAGCTTTTAGCTTTCTTATGCGATTCAAGATTCAAAAAGTATTTATTGTTTCTTTCACCTCTCGAGTTACTTCAACCCGGAGTGTAGCGCCTTTGTTTTTCGTAAACGAAGAAATTCCGCAGAAATGGCTTCAGATGCGCTGTGGATTATAAGCTTCAAATGTATAGTAAAGGCTACCAGAAATGCCGCTTTGACGTCAAGGATGGCGAAGTTTTCAAGGTTTTAAAGAAAATAGGCGAGACAGGCCGTGCGTTCCGAATTGCAAACGAGCACGGACAATTAGGTCAATGTGTTCTGTCCTGTTGTTTTCTGTTCTCTTAAATGCCGTGGACAGTTTATAAATGGGGTTTCTGTTATAAGATTAAATTGTAAAAAACGCACAAGAAAAACCTGTTTTGATGGGTTTGCTTTGGGCTTGCTTTTTATAGGTTTACCAGAGCCAATCGAACGCAATCCATTTAATTGTGTTCGATTGAGTTCGGTTTCCGAACCCAATCGAACACAATCAGATGGATTGAGTTCGATTGAGTTCGATTGAATTCGATTGAATTCGATTTGTTCGGAAATCGAACTCACTGAAAGTCTGGTGTTCGATTTCGTTCGATTGCCGAACTCAATCGAACTCAATCCACGAATTGAGTTCGATTGAGTTCGATTTTCGAACGTTCGATTGACTATGTCGGGTTTGAGCAACCAGAGCTGCATCGTCGGCAAATAAAAAGTCTCTGAGGAGAACTTGGCTGACTTTGGTTTTCGATCTGAGTGGGGCAAGATTGAAAAGTTTGCCATCAGTGCGGGAACGTAGAAAAATGGCAGCATTTGTTGATCTAAAGGCATGTTTCAGGAGCACTGAGAAAAAGACTCCAAAGAGGGCGGGAGCCAGCACACAGCCTTGTTTGACTCCGCTGCGAATGTTGAATGCCTCAGACATGTTGCCATCGATACGAACAGTTCCGTGCATGTTGTTGTGGAAAGACTCCAGAAAGCTCAGAAGCTTTGGTGGGCAGCCGATGAGAGGCAGGATCTTAAAGAGGCCATCTCTGCTAACCAGATCAAAAGCCTTAGTGAAATCACTGAAGGCAATGAAGAGAGGCTGTCGTTGTTCCCTGCACTTTTCTTGTAGCTGTCGCACAAAGAAAATCATATCATCTGTTGAGCGTTGCGATCGAAAACCACACTGAGATTAAGGGTACACTCTTTCTGCAAGCTGCTGAAGGCGACGAAGTGCCACACGGGCAAAGAGCTTGCCAGCAAGACATACCGCGATAATTGTTACAGTCACTGCGGTCACCATTGTTCTTGTACAGCGTTGTGATAATAGAATCTCGCATCTCTTGGGGGACTGCTCCCTCCTCCCACCATTTGCACAACAACTGATGGAGTACATTGTGAAGCTGGGCACCGCCACATTTAAAGACCTCTGCGGGTATACCATCTGATCCTGGTGCCTTGCCCGATGAAATTTCTTTGATGGCATCTAGAAGCTCCTCTAGAATAGGGGCATTATCTAGTTCAGGCATGTTTGGCAGTCTCTCGATCTGGTCGAGTGCAGTTGCGGAGACTAGGTTTTCATGGTCGTAGAGCTGAATAGTGTTCAACCCATCATTGATTGTAAGAGCTGAGAAATATGTATCAACAACAGAAATGGCAAAACGAAATTACACTTTTTTTTTGTGCCATACTGGTAATTACTCTTGTAATAATTATGTCATAAATAAACTCCCTAAAGGGAAACAAAACTTATCAATTACTATTTAACTCCTTATCAAACATTTATGAAAACATTTAACACTATCTGAATATAACACAGGTAAACATCAATGATATACAAGAACCTTTAAGCATATGCAAAAAAATAATTAATTGTGAATAGCAGAATATTATATATTTCCATCTCTGTTATTGTTACAGTTCTCAAGTATTGAAATCAGGGAAAACCAAGATTTCTAAAGATATTTATTGATAAAAAATAATTTTTTAATTCTTTATGTGCCAGTGAGTTTTACCTTCATTCTTTTCTTCTTTTCACACCTACATACTTCCACACTTCCACACTTCCAGAATTCAGGCTTCCAGACTTCCAGGCTTCCAGACTTCCAGACTTCCAGACTTCCAGACTTACACACTTCCACACTTCCAGACTTCCAGACTTCCAGACTTCTACACTTCCAGACTTCTACACTTCCACACTTCCACACTTCCACACTTCCACACTTCCACACTTCTACACTTCCACACTTCCACACTCCTACACTTCCAGACTTCCAGACTTCCAGACTTCCAGACTTCTACACTTCCACACTTCCACACTTCCACACTTCCACACTTCCACACTTCCACACTTCCACACTTCCACACTTCCCCACTTCCACACTTCCAGACTCCCAGACTTCCAGACTTCCAGACTTCCAGACTTCCAGACTTCTACACTTCCACACTTCCAGACTTCCACACTTCTACACTTCTACACTTCCAGACTTCCAGACTTCCACACTACCAAACTTCCAGAGTTCTACACTTCCAAACTTCCAGGCTTCCACACTACCAAACTTCTAGACTTCCAAACTTCCACACTACCACACTTCTACACTTCTACACTTCTACGCTGCACATTGAGTGCTACATAATTATGCACTAGTACATAATGAAGTGGTAACTTGTGTTAAATTATGCGGTATCATAAATTCCATTCTGATGACGTGTTCTGTGCTCTTCTACCCGAAGTAAAAGCCCGATTTAGCGGAAATTGGGGACATAAACAGACAATAAATAGCACTACGATCACAAGCACCTCTTATCCAACAATACACGCAAATATCCACAAAATTCGCTTTATATATCACAGTTAGGTCAAGGGTTATAAGCGGGAAGGCTTATATCGTTTCTCGCCAAATAAATACCAATCGTTTCTCGCCAAATAAATACCAATGCCTCAGTCGACACGCAGAACGGCATGATTTTCCAGCATATCATTACAGTTGAGTCATTTCAGTCGAATATTTTCATTCGACTGTTTTTTTTTTTAATACCTTACTACTATTCGATCATATCAGCAACCAACTGGTTCCCAGGATCCACACTTGCAAAAAAATTGCTAATCTACGGCGTGAAGACTTGGACTGAGTCACGCGATCAAAACATGACCCGGCAATTCGGGAACAATCGATCGATGAAATCGAAAGCCTTCCACTTTGCACTTTGCTCAATTTCTTGGCAAATCATGTTCCTGAGACTTTCAAATGTCGCGATGGTTTAAACAAAATTGCAAATGAAATGTTTCCAGGAGATCTGAGAGATGTAGCATGGTGGTTTGTCTCGATCTTAGCACGTTCTTACAGCCTTTTAAAGATTACGATGGCCGACTTGTAAACATTGCAAGACTTCCAAGATCAAAAGATGTTTGAATTGATGTTTGACCCAGCTTCCACCTATTTGCTTCCTAATGCATCAACGACAGCCGTTCCAATGGACGATATTGTTCCAAACGTCTGTCAAACGATTCTATATGGGACGATTAACGATAGGTAAGATTTTATTGGATAAAAACTGCGATCCAACTGTGCTGCTTCGAACTAACTTTGCAGGGAGCAAATTAAAGCTGCTTCCTAGCTGCCTGTTTACTCTACATTGTACTTGTAATGGTTGTTATATCTTTCTTCAGCCACGAAAGCCAGAAAAGACGAGAAAATATGTCTTCTATTCAGACAGAGAATGGAATAGATAAGATGATTGCATCAGAAAACGCTTTGTTTTCAGATCGCTTTTAATGTAAAACACAAAGTGAAAGTTTATAGCCGGAAGTCCTTCCGCAAAGCCACAATATACAGTAACAGATAAGATTAGACAGATATCTTTATTGAATACTTTAAACTCTCAAGGTTATTAGAGGAGATATATGACGGTATACGTCATGATGATTACATGAAAGTGATAAACAGCCTTTTGTAACAAATGCAGCAGGGAAGAGGGAGAGAGTACCAGTTATTCATTCAAGAGGCGGTGGGAGGGGGGGGGGGGGGGGGGGATGTTGATAGCTTAGCAGTGTGTAACATAACTGAAGCTGTGCCGATGTAATATCTTCCGGCAATTCAATATGACTTATCTTTTCCGGCCATGTGCTTTTCTTTTATCAACAGTGCCATCAGGATTTTTGATGTCCTTCTCCTGATACCAAATTTCCTTTTCCTGATATTCCTAATGTACAGACTTGGAGTGGCTCACGTACAACTTCACAGAATAAGATGTCCCATTGTGAAGACTGTTTATTTCATGGTAGGTAAACAAAGGGTGCGTGGTACAGTATTGATAATCAGTAACAGGTACAGGACTTTTTAAGCAACACATTAAGGACCATCTCCTTGTCACAGTCATCAGATCTCGATAAACCAACATTATAATCTGGATTTTCATTTAAAAATCCCCATGTGTGTTACTTAAGACCAATCCAGTCCCTTAAAAAATTTTTTGCAGGGTGCCAGTTACAATGCAAAACTTAAGCCCAGTAACTTGGATATATAAAAAAAAATCTATCTTTGTTGTCCAACCTTACTTCAATAGATTTAAACAAGTAATCTGTTTCGTTTATTTGTAGGTATTCTTTGTTTGCATTATTGGCATAGTAAGATGTTTCGTTTCAATGCTATTGACATCCATCTTAAATCAACACCACAAGGACTCTCCTCCAACAAAGGTACTATCAGTTTTTCTTTAATTCTAAATTTCTGCATGCAAATTGCAACGCAGTTTCAGTTTTATTTTTCTGCTTGCCAATAGTTTTATAAAGTTATGTCAGCCGACAGCAGTGGCATAATGGTTAGTGTGCTGGCTGGACTCTGGATCAAGGAGGCCCTGTCAGGGGGGTGTCCCAGGTCGCTTGTCGGAATTTTAAAATGTCCCGTGTCGGCATTTTGTCAAGGCTACACAACAATGTCAGAAATTTAGCGACATACATTTGTCTTCGTCAGTCGTTTGTCGCTATTTCGTTTGAGTGCTGTTGCTACTTTTTGGCCCATGTCGCTTGTCGGAATTTACCCTGGCAGGGCCTCATCAAGGGTGGGATTGAGCCCTAGCCAGTGTAATTGTGTTGTGTTCTTGGGCAAGACACGTCTTTACTCTCGTAGTGCCTCTCTCCACCCCAGGTGTTTTAATGGGTACCGGCGAATATAATGCTCTGGGTAACCCTTGGATGGACTAGCATCCCATCCAGGGAGGAGTAGAAATATAACTCCTAGTCGCTTCATGCTACAGAAATGGGGATAAGCTCAAGCCTGATGGGTCACTTAAGGCTTGTATGCAGACTTTACCTTATAAAATAACAGCTGCTATTGAAGCTACGTTATTCAAATATCTTCTAATTTTATCTTACTTTTTCCAGATTCTGTGGCTACTTTTGAGTTGCTGCCGGTTAGGTGTTGAATTGAGTGTGATAATATTTGGAGTTTGGGCAGGTATGAAATGTTGGCACTGATCATGCAGTGTGACAATCAAGACTTACATTAATCATCCTATAATTGAAAAAAAAAAATGTGTGCTTAAATTAACATTATAATATAATTTGCCTTTATTCAGGTAACATGCGAGATGGCAGGCAAGGTGTAAAAAGGGTTTTGTGTCTAGCATCAATATGTGCTATAGCGTATTCATCAGCACAGGTTTGTTTCTCATCAGTCTTGATCTTAAATGGGAATAAATAAAAAAAATCATGAATTTACAATAGCATCCACATATAGCTTACATCTCGTTGCTTTTCCTATCCCACTGACTCCCAATCGAATTGAAATTTAGAAGTGTTGGTTTTTGTGGAGGGAGGGAAAGTGGAGAACCTGGAGAAACCCGCGGAGCAAGGACGGGAACCAACAACAAACTCAACCCATATACGATGGTGGGTTCAGGAATCAAACTTGGGCCACACTGGTGGGAGGTAAGTGCTCTCACCACTGTGCTACCCCTGCTCCCTGTGCCACCCCTGATTTTGACATGATGACAATGAGTTGTCATAAATAGTTGTCAAAAATCTTTATGTAGTCTAGCATACGAAATGTCAAGTCGAATAAATATGCGTTATTTTGGAATGTTTTATCACTGCGGTTTGTTTAGTATTATTAGACAATGAGTTGTCCTGACTGTCATCATCATCATCATCATCATCATCATCATAGATCTTTGTCATTAGTAAATCATGCTTTTACCAGTACGTACACAAAGTGAAAAATTTTGTATTCTTTTTTCCCTATTTCTTTAGGCCACCCTTGAGTTTGTCAGATGTCCAGGAATAAATGGCCGAATTTTTGGCAAAGCAAAATATGATTTATATGGACATGGTGGATTGCTCTTCATGTCATCTACCTCGCTGTTTTTGGCTATGGTAAGGATCAAGCCATAGTCCTATGTAATTGAGGGGGTGCGGTGGGATTAACTAGTCCAAAAAAGGATTGCAAAGCTTTTTCACATGAACTTGCATCAGAACGCAAAAGTCTTCAAACAACCCCAAGAAAAATCTTAAACCTTTTTTTTGTTGTGAAGACCTTGTTCTAAATTTATCTCTGATTGGTTGATTTTTTTTTAAGGTTTATTTCGTCATCACCATCTTGCCTTGTACCAAGTTAAGAGAATGCTGTATTATACCAGGTAATAATAAGCTGGGCTGCCATTCAGGGTTATCCAAAAATTCTGTTTATAGCCCCCCCCCCCCCCCCCCCCGGTTATAGGCCCATCTGCCTGCCAACACAAAAATACATGCGGTTACAAGCCCCCACCCCCGAATATAAGCCCCCGCTGACTTTTTTTACTTTAAACGTATTTCAATCAACACTGCCGTGGCTCGTTTTGAAACGTTTTTTCTTTCTTTTTCATTCCGCTTATAAGCCTCCCCCCCCCTCCCCCTCTCCGTCTATAAGCCCATCCTAAACCCCTTACGAAGTTGCATAAGCCCAGGGCTTACAATAATGAACTTTCCTACAAATCGTCGTCAATTATCAACTCTACTGAAGATTAACGAAGTAGTAGAGAGGAGATTACCGAGGAAGGCTCAAAGATACTCTAACTCTGAAATTTAAAGTCCAAACGACGCGCTTACAGTTCCTATTTGAATATCGCGATTGAAAAGAAGCCAACTCTATTTTCCTTTATTTTCTGCGCCGCTCGTTTCAGCAGTAATTACATTTCCTGATTGAGCTGTTTGTTTCAGAGATTGTCTTTTTTACGTAAACAAATTTTTGTTTCAGCGAGGAGGTCATTTTACGTGTACTGTGCGGTGCTGTGTTTTGTAAACATGCTCCAGGGCTGCGCAAGCCTTTTGTTGTATACAATAGCTATTACACCAAGTTTGTGGTAGGTAGAGCATTTGATACAACAGTCATTTTGATATCAGATTTGCCGATACATTTTTGCAAGCCAATCCAAATTTAGGGCCGACACATCAGCCATCTCCTAGTTTTTGAACAATTAAATGCTTTGGTGTCTGTAACATAGAAAAGGTCCGTAATGCATGTAGTCAGCGTCCTTAATTATAAGGGTTTTATATTGAGGGTCCGTAATAGTGAAGGTCCGTAGCCAGGAGTGAATCTGAAAACTTTTCAGTCAAGTTCCAGATCTGGGCATGTACAACCGCATGAGATATTTATAACTGCTTTTGTGCTAAACAGCGCCAAATCGTAATGAGACGTTTTTTTCTTTTTTCTTTATTTCTTTTTTGTTTTTTTTTTTCAACGAAAAAAACGTCACGCTCTGTCATGCCAACGCGCGGGTCGCGACCTGGAACGCGAGGAAAATGGAAACGACTCCAACCATACATGTAATTAATAACGTCAGTCTGTTTCAATGTGTTATATTTTCTTTTTTCTTGTTGTTTCAGCGTCTTGGATTTCACCATGTTTGTGTATTACACTGTCTTTGGTCCTATGGTGTACTGGACATTTTTGAAGGAATTTTTTGGAACGTAAGCGGCTCTCTCCTTGTCTCTTTCTAAGTTCAGCTTTCGCTTCTATTAGCCGGCGGGGCATTGGCATGAGAAACGAAGGGCTCTGGGGACATGGGATTTTTGAATTAATTCGAGTCTTTTTGATTGGCTGTTTGAGCGGAAGCAAAACCATGGAGTATAAGAAACATCACGACTGCGTACTGGAAATCCCATGTCCCTAGAGCCCTTCGGCTAAGAGAAGCGAAAAGGGCTATGGGGACATCATTAGGCCAACCATCCCTCATGAGAATGAACGGTTCGAAACTAATAAAGTTCGTCTGAACTAGAAGATTAACAATCCGGCGTTTTGCGGACTATTACTTAGTTCTAACTTTAAAGTCTCAAAGTTATCGAGTGGACAACAAATTATCATTTTCTGATTCGTTTATTAAACCTAGACAAGAAAATATGTGATATGATACCCACGGAGAAATCAAAAGTTTATTTTGATGTTAAGTGCAAAACATCGTGAATAGTACTATACGTATACCGACTTAGAAAACCAAATTTCCACAGTTATGCGGTACTGGATCGCTACGCAGGGAGAGAGGCACAGTTTGTAGATCAATTGTTGATCAGTTCAAGGGTCGCGAATTTCGATTCCTTATAAACAAAGCTGAGCTACCGACGAACATGACTAACTTACATTCATACGAATTCTAAATTACCTCAAATGATCTCTATCATTAAGATTTTTTTTATTATTTTTTCTACAGCTCGATTTGGCATCCAGTGCTTACAGGAGGCATCGATCGTCCACATTACACTTACTCATACCTCCCAACTGATGATGGCGGAGTGGATTCTGAATCTGATCACGAATACGCATAACTTGAATTGAGCCAACAAGATAGTTGGATAAAATTCCCCGCCACGATATGTCGGCCTGTTTTGGTCCGGATTTAACAAGAAAAACGGAGCCCGGTTAAGAAAACGGCCTGATTTTCATCCACGCGCCTCAAACAAGGCCGACAGACACAAGGCCTCAAATCAAGCCGAAAGATCGTACTAATCACAAAATATGGGTTTCTTACTTGACTTGGAATTATGAAAATTTAAAAATGAATTTATGACTTTTCTCAATGTTATTAGAGTGGTTTTCAAGTTTGTTGTGAAACAAAAACCAGCGTACTGGCTAAAAATGGGGCAGTGGAATTAAAGAGCGGTTTTCTTTTGAGTACCTTACAGCCAAAACCAAAGCAGTAACTGGTCAATCAAAAGAAACGGAAACAACATAGTGAACCAATCAAATTTCAAAGGAAATACACGTGACCAGCGCAGAGTGCGGGAAAACACTCGCGACCACTTTGCAGTAATTTGATCTTGTATCTGATTGGCTGAGAAGGGGCGCGGGTATTTTAAACCAATCGTAAAGCGAAGTGAAGCAGAGCTGAGGTGAACCCAGGTTACTTCCGGCACTCTAAGAACTGTTAGAAACTAAAATCAATGTTATTGTTCAGGCAAATCACTGCAATTAGCCAACAAGTGTGTTCAACCGGTGCCAAGCTCGGGAAAATGAGCTAGTGTAAACGAAGTGACTACTGGCTTTGATCTTGTTCCCGTTTGGTTAAAGACACAGCTTGTTTGTTCTGAGCGACTATTTTGATAGTCATTGAAAACCGTTGAATACTTTGTGTTTTTTTTTCTTTGCCAGTTGAAAGAAGCTACGTTATACATTCACGTTTAATACTTCCTTGAGCTTTGCTGTTGTCCCCGTTTATCAATGAATTTGTAAATACAAAATGAAAGAAGAAATAGCTTTATCAAAAGATACAAGAGTTGTAGTTCAACTTTATATAATTTATTACAGATACTATTTTGATGATAGGTATTGTGAGTTGCAGTTCAATTCATAAATTATTAGAAATACATTATTAGCTGAATTAAACTTTAAACTAGGATCTAGTAGACCTAGTACGCCTGTCTTCAAGGACAAAACTATACACGATAAATATTAGGGTTAACGGTGTCACAGGACGTAACCGTGTTTATACAACTGTTCATGTGATATAAAACTGTACTGCCAGACTAGATGACAAAATATAAAGTGAGGTAGGATAGCTGCTTTATAGAGCTGTAATTTGGCTTTTGTTGGAATGAGATTTTTTAGTAGTATTTATGTTAGGCTTGTAAATATATACGCTTTATCTGCATGACCAGAGTTTTATCTAAATTGCTTGTAAATAAATGAAATAAAGACATTTTTATTATTGGTGAGAACAAGCGTTTTCTTGATTAAGCCCTGGCTAAACGGAAACGCAAGTAGGATCAAGAAGTCGCAAGCTGAACTTGCGTACAGACTTGCGTTAGCTGGCCAAACGGGCTCGCAAGACTGCTGGCAAGTACACGCAAGTTGCAGTATTTGAAATAAACAATAAGACTTGCTTTGGGTGGCCAAACGGTGAATAACTTGCGTTGACTTGCGCGCAAATTTGATCTCGACCAAAGTGAATGCAAGTCGTCGCAAGTACACGTAGGTCGTGGCCAAACGGAAACGCAGGTAGACACAGGTTTTCAACTTGCGTCTACTTGCGCCTCCGTTTGGCCAGGCCTTTAGTAAGGACAGCCCCAAAGCTAGTCAAATTTGAAATTTTATTTTCGCCACAATTTTCGTTTTGGGTCTTGGAAAAGTCATCTCAAACTTCAAATGTACTCTAGCTATGCGCTTTCGAAATGCATGGCCATCGCTTGGGGGCGAATACGTAATACCTATTGTTCAATAAATTTCACTTTATGTGTTCTGGATTTGTTCTTTTTATTGGAAAGTGAATCATGTAAGTTTGAAACCGTTCTTATTCGTCATGGTTTATCTGTCACGCGAAAAGTCACATAAGTTTGTATTTTTTTGAAAATGAAACTTGTATTAACAAAGTGATAAGTTTTATTTTCTCTTGATCAACACGATGGTCGAAAATAACAACGTGCAGGCAATAGTTCCGTGCTTTTTTATTCTCTGTAAAAGACAAAAATCGCGTGAAGCCCATATAGATAGTCAAGTTCTGGCCCTCTCAATGTCACGCAGCACTAATCCCGTCGTGTTGCGTGACAGTAGAGAGGGCCAGCGTAACAAGCCCCAGAAGGCATTTCGCGGAACGCCTGGACTGGAACCCAGTCTTTGGCCGGAAGGAATGCAGAGGGGAGGTGTTTTGCTTGACGAACAAGGTGTTCTGCACGTTCCTGTTGAGTTTGTATTTTGTTGTCAATGTATATTGGCTTCTACACAGCTATTGGAGATTGTCACGCCGCGAAGTTATAATCTTCCAAGTGTCTTACTTGAAAGACGTTCGAAAAGCTTATTGACAAACAATCAACTTGTTTGATTCGCGGATTCAATCGCACCCCGGCCAAGTCACAGCAACAGTCTGGAAATGGCCGATTGTGTAACTCGTGTAGAACTTCATATCTCTTGTAGAGGACTGCTTGACAAGGACACGACATCAAAATCAGATCCTCTATGTGCATTGTATATTCAAGATTCACACGGAAAATGGGTTGAGGTAAGTTCTGTGCTAACAGGAAGACTTCCCATACACGAACTAAGCGTTTTAACTAATTAAAACCCAGCTGAACTCAGCTTGGATTTAACGTTGTGACGTGGTGACTACAACTACCTTGGTTAAGCTTAATTTTAACGAGAACATCTGGACATCGTGTCTTCTTTATTAGAAAGGTATAAATAGTAATCCAGTCGCGACTCAAGCTTAGAGATCGGCTGGCACCATGTTGATAAAATTGAAGTCTATTACTTGACGCGCTATAATTAAATATTCAAATTGTGAAAACACCCCCTAACATCTGATTGTTTTTACTCTTCCTTTGTTTGATATTTGTGTATGAAAAAAAAGCGAGCAAAATAAAACTGGTTGGATAATTTGAACACACTGCACGATGTAGTCAGAGGGATTTTTGTAGACCTTGAAAAATGTGTTGTGACCCTAAAAAAATTTCCTGTATTATAATATGGAGATGGAGGGCCTTGACCTGCCATGTGTTGTAGAGCACAAAGCCATATCAAAGAGAGCAGCTTCTCACATTGATATGCTTTGCTTTGGCAATGCTGAACCAATCTCTTACTGCCGGTTTGTTTATAAATTGATTTGTTTGTGTTCATTTCTTTTCAAGTCATACAAAAATGAGGGTTGTCCAATACTGTTGACTCGATTCCATCTGAAATCATTCGATTTGTCAAGTAGATTATTTTATTCATGATCGGACAAGTGGAGTTGTTGATCGGAATATTGCATCTCGTTAGTGGGAATTTTTCTGAAGATATTCTTGTTGCCCGAAGACCCCAATGAAAGTTTGTCGAATCGATTGATTGATTTGTTCAATCCATCAAATGGATCATTTTATTCATGATCTGACAAGTAGAGTTGTTGATAGGAAAATCGCGTCCCGTTAGCAGGACATAGAATTTTCCTCAAGATATTCTTGTGGCCCTGTGAAGTTTGTTGATTTGATTGATATTTCATTCAATTTGTCAAATGGATAATTTCATTCACGACTGATCCAACAAGTGGTATTGTCGAATTGGAAAATTGACATCTCATTAGCCAGAACTTTCTGGGATTTTTGAGTTTTTTTTTTTTTTTCTTTTTGCTAAGGTCTAAACTTTCTAATCAGGTTGTTCAAAATGGAAAAAAGAATCAGGAGGAAATTGGAAAATAGCCGGAGCACCAATGCGCCGCGCTAGCGGTGCTGGGCGGCAAGGCTGCCCATGGGGAGGGTGCGGGAGGGGGTTTCCCCCTCCTGCAGGGGGGGTATGGGGGGCCTCGCCCAGAAAAAATTGAAAATCTGCATGCTCTGAGGTGCATTCTGGTGCATTTTCAGGACCAAAAAGTTATTTTTTAGGTCGTTGTACACTTTATTATAACCTAGAGTTTTTTTGAAAATTGTTTACTCATACATATTACAACGCTTTTCCCATGTTACATATTACATCCGAATAAAAATTGACCTCTTTCCCTCATCAGTACTTCATTGACCTGTTATAACATGAATCAACTTTTGAAATTTATTTTTGCAGTCAGAGTTTTCCTACTTATTGAAAATAAAGATGAACAGTTTCATGACCAACGTGTTAAAGATACCAAGCATAGTTATTTCGGCCTCATGTAATGACCTCGCGAATACAAAATTTGAGTAAAAGGCGGAGATTTAATTTTATTTTTTAGCGCTACATACAAGCTCCGTAAATAATGCATTGTTAGCTAAATTTCAATCGATTAGATAAATCAATTTTATTCTGCGGGCACAACTGTTTTAACTGTTGTTTAGTTATCAAAGTAACAATGCTCTGCTACACAAACAATTTCAATCAGTAAAACTTCACGAAAAAAAAAGGTTAAAAAATTTTATGTTAAGCGAGCCATAACATGTTGCGCGACATACTCGCGACAAGTCTGGCTGTGTCGGCTCCGTATAAAATTAATTTTCCATAAAGAACTGTAAAACATTCAGTTTCATCCGGTTTACTAATGATGAAGACTTGAAATTAAACATTAAGTCTCACAAAAATCTTAAAAATGCCTTGGCTTATATCAAAAGTAAAATTTGAACAAATTTGTGTCGGCATAAAATTTATTTAATCGCTAGAGTCTGCCACTGTTCACATTCACGAAACGGCGCCTCACGAAACCAAACGTTGAATAAATAAAAGCATCCCTTACAAATTGCCTTGTTGACAATAAATAATTCAACCTAAGCGATACAATATTGTTTTCAAGCAATGTTTCATTCATAACAAGCACCAAAACTTATTTTCTGATCGACTGGGGGATTGTAAACAGAAACCCGGCGAACACTAAACAATTTGCATTTTAAAAAGTGTTTCATACCAGCAATCTCCTTTCTTTGATGTTTGAACCCAAACTGGGTTAAAAGCGGCTGTGATTTCTGCCTTTTCACCCGGTGACTGGGACCATTTTCTTAAAGAAAGCACCAAGTACAAAGCTCTCACGAATTCACATTCACTTACGCAAGAAGAAACTAGTCACGAAAGGATGTCAGTCTTTCGCGGGAAAACGCAAATGGTTCCCGGTCCACGTTGAATGCTTTTGAATAAAAGAGCTACGATTTCTGATGCTGGAACGCGAGCAATGGGCAAGAACAAAATATTTTATCTTTAACTTAACCCATAGGAATTGCAATTTTTTATTACTATTATTTTTTTAATTTTGACTTCCAAAAGTACCCGGCGCTAACGCTCGAAGTAGCCGGTGACTGCGTCGGGCGCCGGTTACTTTTGAAAACCCTGTCTAATATGAGCACATGAGCAAGAGCAAGAACAGCTTAGAACTCATCCCCAGCATGTTTGTAAATGGTACAGGTTCAAAAAACAGTGTTGTATGCCTAACTGTTATTAGATCCCATTTGTAGAGCCTGCATCGCCCATTACCAATAAATACAAACATGATAGCAATGAAATGTTCATTTGTCACGAGCGTGGGACAAAGAAAAATCTGAGTTAAACCCATGGCCTCCCAGATACTGGTTGGGGGCTCTAACTGCTGAGTAACAAGAGACTCTTGGTGAGCTGGGCCAATTTACTAAATACTAGGTTCAGATGTGACTTGCATACTACATGTAGCTGCTAGGCTTATAATTAAGCAGCAATGTGCCTTCATGTAACCACTGCTCATGTACAACTCTTGTTCTCTTCCCGTTGTAGCATTCTAGGACAGAAAAAATCCAGAATAACCTCAACCCAGATTTTGCCAAAGGAATTGTTGTGGATTATTATTTTGAGATGGTACAGAAACTAAAGTTTGCAGTTTACGATTTGGATAATGAGACAAGCTCGCTGGGAGATGATGATTTTCTAGGTGACATGGAGTGTAATCTGGGACAGGTATGAAGAAATGTTGATTACTACTGCAATTTACTGGTAGAGGGACGTGTGTGGAGGGAGGGGAGGGACGTGTGTGGAGGGAGAGGAGGGGAAGGACTTAGCTGTGTGTGTGGAAGGGGGGGGGGGAGATTCAAATGGAGGCACTGGCAGGAATAGAGAAGGGGAAAGAGACTTGAATTAACTTGATGGTTGAAGCTGGATTAAATTGAAAACATTTTGCAACATTGCATAATAATAATATACAAGGGAAAACATACAAAGAGGCAGAAATCAGGAAGCAAAGAGCAGAAACCATGGGGGTGGGGGTGGGGTGGGGATTAGGATATAGAAAGTGGGAAGCCAAGACCCCCCCCCCCCCCCCCCCTTCCCCTTCTCCCCTACTTACTCAGTTGAACATGTATGGTATCTTTTAATTATGTACAGTGTCATAAAAATTCATTTTAATTATATTATGCATATAATAAGTGTTAGTTCTAAAGATATACAATAAAATCATGTATTTAATAACTTATTTCAACTTAGAAGTGGGTGCATGTGGAAAGGAATGCATTGTCTTGTTAAGGAAGTTGACTCAGACCAGTTTGATTCCTTATCAATTCCAGATAGTATCAAAGAAATCATATGCAAAGACTTTGCAAATAAAAGGACGACAAGTTGGAACTATAACAGTGAGTACATGTACATACAAAACAATGTAATTTGTAAACTTTTGTGCAGTCAAAACGTACTGCAATTAATTGTTCGAAGACTGCTTTCAAAAGCAGAAGCCAATACACATATGACGCTGTGCATGCAGCTTGACACAACTGCCAAGATTGATGTGCAAATAATTTGCATATCAATTGATAAAAATTGAGACAAATTATTAGTCTCAATTTTTGTCATGCCTCGTGTGCTGACATGTCTCATGTGCTGACTTGCATGTATTTTTACGATAACAATAACAACTAATTTGACAACAAATAATTTAATTGCATGCATGTTATATTGGTGGCTCACAATTATATTACATGCAAGGCTGTGCTCTAAGAAAAATTACACGGAGACCAAAGGTTCCAAATTATAAGATCCACGG
Source organism: Meandrina meandrites (assembly GCA_963693305.1). Taxonomy (NCBI): domain Eukaryota; kingdom Metazoa; phylum Cnidaria; class Anthozoa; order Scleractinia; family Meandrinidae; genus Meandrina; species Meandrina meandrites. The sequence goes on from OY855914.1 coordinate 26,279,098, forward strand.
TGCCCAGCATATTAAGCTTACATGTATATGATAGAAATAAGATTATGTGGTCGCCCAAAGGCAAAAGTTTGTCGCCTGTGGCAACCGGGCACCCTTAGAGCACGGCCCTGACATGTATTGAAATCTTAGAAATCAGCAGTCAAACACTATACTGTGTGTTTTTATATTGATTTTTAATGTTGCCTTGTTGTAGGTATATGCAGAAGAACTAAAAGGTGGAAATGAAATAGTTCAATTGACATTCAGAGCATCTAATTTGGATAAAAAGGTCAGTATTAATTATACTAGTCACTAACTAGTAGAATAGCACACTGTTGTGCATGTACATGTAAACAGTAGTGGTATTAACCAACGAAAACTTGTAAAAAAGTCGGTAGGTTCTGATGTTAACTGTATGATCAAATCTTCTCTTGGTGTTACAAGAAGTGTGAATTTGAAAAACTGTCAGTTTTATTTGTTTGCATGTGCTCCACTTGTGGGAGCATTGCATTTATTTAATAGATAACGATTTATCTTTTCACCATACATTTACTTTAGGCAAAACTGTTCTAAAAGTCCTGTCTATATATTTTGTTGTAAAAAAAGATTTTTTCCAAACAAAGTTGTGGAAATTAGTCAATCTGAAAATGATGAAAAACTTGATCAATAAGTTTTCAAATGTTTATACTTACCATACTCACTGTTACTGTAGGATTTTCTGGGAAAGTCAGATCCTTTTCTGCAACTATCCAAAACGAAAAGTGATGGTGGCACCTTGCTTGTACATCGAACTGAGGTGAGCCAAGTTTTTGTGCTATATCACGATTAAAGTTTAATACATGTATGTACCAAAGTCTCGTGCTCATGCATAAAATTAGTTTTGGCAATTGTAAGTAATGTCTGTCAGTATTTAGGGTTAAGTTGAGTTCAGTTTGGTCTGCAATTTCATCCAATTAATTTTAAGTCAAAGTACTGTACCTCAAAGCGAAAGTGCCATTTCAGTTGTCTGACCACGAGCAGTCTGCATAATTACAGACAGATTGTGCAAGAACTGGATGGCACTAAGTCCTGTTACCAAATATCAATAATGATGTTAACAGTAAAGCTGGAATAGACAAATGATTTACTGTCTTGACTATAAGAAAATTTGCTGCCCAGGAAAAAACTATTTCTAATAAATTTTAAGAATATTATATGGAGTAGGAGTATTCCAAAACAGGAAGGAACTGAATTAAGTGTGCACATGGGATGTGAATTTTGACATTGGACAACTTAGCTGCTACTAACACAATTAAGTGTGCACATGGGATGTAAATTTTGACATTGGACAACTTAGCTACTAACAGTAGAATCAATCAAATTTTTGGATTTTTTAAAGTATTTAGTTCCTGTACCTCCTACTCAAGTGCTCCTCGTACAAAGCTACATGCAAGATGATGAAGAGGTGACGTGGGTTAAAAAGTAAAGATAAATAAGTAATAACATATTTTTTTATTATTATTTCTGTGCAACAGGTTATCAAAAATAACCTCAATCCATCGTGGAAGTCATTTGATATCCCACTTAACACCCTGTGCAGTGGAGATTATGATGCAACGATAAAGGTGAGGCTGTATATTAAAGTGTTGTACAGGTCTAATTTTTATTAAATTAGCAAGGCTTGAAATTAAAAAAAGAAACTCTTAAAGACTTGCTTTCCCGGCCAGGCAGGGCAATTACATACTTGCTTGAAATTACTTTTTGTTTTAAGTTCAAAATTTAGTCAGTGGACAGCTTGCCTGCATGCAGGGCATCTGATAGGGTGCGGAAAAAAATAACAAATTATGCGGAAATTTTCAGGAACATTATGCGGAAGAAAGTGTTGATTATGCGGAAAACACGTTGGATTATGCGGAAAATTTTCGGCTCGCTTCGCTCGCCAAAAATCACATCTTTTCATGCAGCCGAAATCGAGCTGCCCCGGAAGCCGCAAGTCTGCTCGCAGGCTAATTTTAAACAAAAAAACATATTGGTATTTGGGCTTTTCCAGTTATTTTCATTTCTAGTTGGTATGTTATGAAATTATGATATGTTATGAAATTATCTTAAGCTTATCAATTATGTGATGTTCAATGAAAATAACACAACCGTAATTATTTTGTTGGCTGAAGTTGATTTTCTTCTTATGCATAAACAATACAATTCAAGGTGCTACGTGATCTACTACAACAGTGCACGTTGAACAAAGTAACAGTCCATTATCTACATAGAAAACTCCAGGATACTGGTTCACTCAATCCTTCACTGATATCACACTTTCAACAAAGTCCTTCGTCTTCATTATGGCACGTCGCTCACAGGCCACTTTGCAGCCTCAAGCTCGCTTCACTTAATTCGTCGCTCATCTAGCCCGTGAGGTCAACTTGTGGCAAGTGTACAGCGAAGTGGGGATCCTTCTTCTTGGTCTCTTTGATGACAAATTTATCCATATACTATAGGTATAACCACAGAAGAATTTTCGATAGATCGAACGAGCGAAAGAAGCGAACGAAGACAACTGGTGTCCAGGCCCATCACGAAAGACGCGGGGAATGCCTGGAGGTTAAAAATTGCTCACGATCGAAGTGCCGTGTTTTCGTCGCTATTTTAGGAGAAAAACTGTGTCAAAATAATCAACTTCTTCGAAATTTATGTTTGTGAGGATGGTAAACAGCTGCTTAATCATTAATATGAAACAAATTTCTCTGTTTTATGCGGAAAATGTTCTCAAGATGCGGAAGATGCGGAAGTCAGCGAATTATGCGGATCCGCACCACCGCATCCTGTCAGATGCCCTGTGCATGGTCCAGTCCCTATTGTGCATGTGAACTGAAAAGTCACTTCTGTGACTGAAATATGTACTTGCCGTGGATGAATGTACAGTGCTTTACAAGGCCTGAATAATAAATTGGTTTCAGCATAATTTACATGTACTAGTAAATCAATAACAGTTAATCTTCAACAGGTAACAGTTTGTGTTCATTGTGACCTGGTGACTTCTCTAAATATTAAATGCACTACACCACAACAGTAACATTTAATTTTCTGACATCGCCAGATTGGCTGTTATGACTGGGATGAAGACGACAATAATGATTTGATTGGTTGTGTGGATGTAACACTTCGACAACTGATTGACACTAAAGAGTCTGGGGTACGTACTGTGTACTGATGCGTTTTTCTGGTTGTTTTTGTGTTTGACTGTGGCAGATCGATTGCTTTGATTATGACGACGATGGGAGTCATGACTTTATTGGGTCAAACAGCACTACTCTTCGACATTTGTTAGAGTCAAAACAAACTGGGGTAAGGTGACTGTGTTAAATTAGGCAGATAGATATCAATATTCAAACTCTGACTGAATTTCCTGCTCTTCCATAACTTTCATGATGCATACAACTGTAACATGCCCCAGATATGTAGAGAAAACTGAAATTATTGCAGTACATCGGAACTGCATGTACATGTACATGTATGCTTCCAGCAGGGGTGTAGCTAGGATTTCTACAGCCAAAATTTTGAATAATGTGATCTTCGCAGTGAATTTCCAATTTTAAGCAGTTGATCACAGGCGGGAAATGTGGGTCACATTATAGAGATTTCAGAGTTAACCTAACATGGTCTTTCAGCTGGAAAAATATCAAAACAGTCAAGTCTCAGGTAGTTATTTTTTTCTGCCTTCTAGCCATTATTTACACCCCTGTTCCAGTGAAGAAAGTTATCAACTAGAAAATGTGGTTTCGATTTACATCTTTCACCAGATTATTAATTTTGGAACCAATCAGAGAACAGCAGTTGCTTCAGTTCCCTTTAGGCATTTTCCTCTCTGTTGATGTGGGAAGGTCTTCAATATTCTAATTATCCTGTGGAATGATTTTATTTCAGAAAGGACTTGACATGGTGAATCCCAAGAAGAAACAAAAGAAGAAAGGATATGTGAACTCGGGTGTCCTGTATGTCGCTCAGTGCAATGTAAGTACAAGTAAAACTATATGTTTGTCTAAACTACTAGTACATGTAATTAATTTCTATCTAAGGTTTTTATTGAGTGGGTAATCACATCTGGTGAACATCTACAAAAATCGCTTTGCACATCCAGGAGATGCGGTACCTGTAGGCAGCACCAATTTTTTTTTTTTTAATCGGCCACCATATGTTGCATCTCTGTCTTCACGGTGATTATCATACTTACTCCCATGCATGCCCAAATGCGTCCCCCCCCCCCCCCCTCCAAAAAATAGGGTGATGATTACTGTACTATAACTGATGCATTTTTTGTTTTACTTTGAAAAAACGAAAATTTAAAAAGAGGTGAACATTAACTTGTCTTCTACATGTAGCAACATTAAAGTTTCTAGTCAGGGCAGCTCATTTCTTGTGCCACATTGTGTTATAATAATAATATTTGTTTTTGGATACCAAGTAAAAATTAAAAATTCAACATTGTTTTATTTCCCCTTAGATAACCAAAGTTCATACGTTCTTGGATTACGTGATGGGTGGATGTCAAATTAACTTCACTGTAAGTACAATTACAAACTGCAAATTTGAGATAAACAAAGAAGCAGACTGAAGGCAAGTTACTCTCTCACCACAAGTCCCCATAGCTTATTGGTTTGAGCTCATCCAACTGGTTTCTGAAAGGTCATGGATTTGTCTCCCTTCGGGGAGCTCAGTAAATCTCTTCTTCGTAGTAGAATAATAAGTGCTTCGGTCTTCGTTTATTTCACTTTATCCAAGTCACCATTCCACTAATCATTTAGACTACAAACTTGTAGAGTCTTGAGTTGGGGAGAGTTATTTAAACAGTGTTTTCTCCCCTTTCCTTGTAACAAGAAATCAAAACAGTAACAGGCCGGAAGAATGGAAAATTCTCTTTTCTCCAAAACCCACTGTAGTCTAACCCAAACGTTTGAATTCAGGTTATGGTATCTTTATTTTGGTATAATACAGGTCGGTATAGACTTCACAGCATCCAATGGTGATCCAAGTCACCCACAGTCCCTGCATTATGTGAATCCTTATGAACCAAATGAGTATGTCAAGGCTCTGGTGGCTGTGGGAGAAGTTTGTCAGGACTATGACACGTAAGTAAAGCCTTTATAGTCAAACTGGCTCATATCACCTGGTGTTTAACTCTGGTTTCTGAAGCATGAAGCAGCTTTATAGGAGTATTGCTACATAACTCCCCCCTGGATGGGATGCTAGTCAATTGCAGGTTCCTCCCCAGCATTCTATCAGGTTTCCCCAACAATTCGCCGGTACCCATGTATACTCCTGGGTGGAGAGAGGCACTGTGAGAGTAAAATGTCTAGCCCAAGAAAACAACATAGTGACCCGGGCGGCTCTGACCTGGACCACTCGATCAAAAATCCAGCACTGTAACCATCAGGCCACTGCGCCTTCCACATGGCACGTAGGGTTAACTGTTCTTCAGCTTACTACAGTACCGCCTGAAATCATATGCACATCGGCCGCGGTAGAGTCGGATTTTTTTTATTCTTGTAAAAATGCAAGTTTGAATTTATAATTTATTTTTCTTTGATTTTATCTTGTAGTGACAAATATTTTCCAGCATTAGGATTTGGAGCAAGAATACCTCCAGGAAACCAGGTAAATGATGATAAAGCTATTCACCATGATTCCAGCTTCAAGCGTGACACAAGTGCAGCTTTCAGCTCGTCCATTCCTGCTTGTTACACGCTCTTTTTAACCCAAGTATAACCGATTCTTCAGTTAATGATGGATTTATTTTGTGTTTGCTTTCTTAGGTTTCTCACGAGTTTCCTTTGAACTTCAACCCCACCAATCCCTATTGTCACGGTAGAAAAATTTGGATTTTTTTTATCTTATTTATTTTATTGATGTGTTATTGAACTTAGAATGTTGCAGGAGCCTCCGGGGCGCCTACCAACCAACCAATGAAAGTGTTCCGCTTCTACTAATGCTTAAATTCTCACAAATGCTGACACTTTTGGGGGAGGGGGTGTGATTGATTATTTAACGTTTACCTTATATTCAAACTTTATGATGTTTGGGCTTTTCTTTACAGCCCAGTCCTCTATTTTTTCAGCGCAAAAGAACGGGAGAAAAACTGTTAGCGAAGAGAGCGCCTCTTGTTTTGCGCTGGCGTCCAATTCTCTCGCGATTTTTTTTTCCTGCGTGTACTGGTTGAAAAAAAATCAGAATTTACCTTTTTTCGTTCTGCGCAGGTATCCCAGAAATTGTCGCCGCCTATCAGAATTGCATTCGCCAAGTTCAACTTTATGGCCCGACTAACGTTTCACCGATCGTCAATCACGTGGTTAGATTCGCCGAGCAGGCGGCTAAGGAAAACACAGCATCGGTATGTACAATGGAGTGTCAGTGAACGAGTGATCATTATGTAAACTCTCCTTTAAGCAACAATACATTGAGCAATAGATGGGTGATGAGAATATATCAATTCATGATGTAACTCCGAAGTAAAGAAATGCTGGAAGGGCTATTTTGAATCTGAGGGCGAGCATAAAGCCATAGAACAGTGATCTGGTTATGTCTGCGTTGGACAGTTTCAGTAGTATGTAGCGATTAGGAGACTTTCTATTCCTCCCTGGATGCAAGTCCATCGTAGGGTTACCCCCAGCAGTAAATTTGCCGGTACCAGTTTAAGATGTTTTAAGATGTTTCTTCTACAGTAATTTGTTAACAGAATCTTTGTGTTCACAAAGGTCGGCTGCACGCGAGCACCTTTCACACTTAAAGCAAGCTAATGCACATTTTGCTTTCCTTTATAAATATAGTAATCTGATTATCTTATATCTGTTGATATCTTAACAGCAGTATTACGTTCTTCTTCTGTTGACTGATGGCGTGTTGTCAGACATGGAAGACACAAAGGCCGCCATTATCAAAGCTTCTCGTCTGCCCATGTCGGTGATAATTGTTGGAGTGGGTCAAGCTGACTTCAAAGATATGAACGAACTTGACGCCGATGAAGGAAGGTAAAATATGCAGTCTTATCACGTGGTCTTGGGATGAGACGGATTCTTGGAACGAAAAGAACGCGATAAAATTAGTAAGACTGCCTGAGGTTTGAAAGTTTGACTGGCTAAACTGTGTGTTGTTTTTGAGTGAATTGCCACTTAAAAGAGCAATGTCACGGGGATTTCACGGTATTTTGGTCTAAACTAAACGAAATCAGTGGTAGACAATATAATAGAGAAACGAAACCACAGCTTTAATTTAAAGGTTTAGCCTCAATTTTGTCAATTTCTAATACATTTCTTTCCAACCCACTCGCAGTCAAAGACAATTGTCAGTGCTCTAATATAGCAATTGGTAACAATATTGTAGTGTAATTATTTTAAGGTTTCCTACGAAACAAATATATTTGATACATTGGCAAAGCCCCTTCAATTCAACCAATATAAAGAAACATTTTGTTTTCTTTCTTCAGGTTACGATGTGGCCACCATTACGCCGATAGAGACATTGTACAGTTTGTGCCTTTTAGAGATTTTAAATCGGTAAGTTTGATGCTGTGTTGTGTTACAGTCTGCGAATCGCGAAGCAATTTTGCAGTGCGCGATGTGAGCTGGTTATTCTACAGTATGTGGTCGTGGGCAATTTGTGAACAGGATGGGGAAAGTGAAGAAGGTTTCATGACAAGGCGAACAAAAGCGTTATTTTCTTTGGCACGCAATAGCCGTCCTCAGGAAGAGCATTGTGTGACAACGCAAATAACTGTTGCGAGGGAAACAAAATGCCGTGACCACGGCTAGTCCTCAGAGACTAGTGTCACGCGTGACATGTGCGTGACTGATGTCGTTACTCTGTGATATGGATCAACGTTTTATTTCCCTTTATGTCACTGCCTGTCAGGCATGCGAGTATTAAAAATACAGAACTGATGATAATAGCAATTTTCTTGCCCTTTTTTTTTTTTTTTTTTTTTTAATTTTTATTTTTTTTTAAGTTACAATTAAGTTACATAGTTTACAATCTGTTACAAATTACGTAGGAAAATAAAGGTACATGTACATAGGAAAATAAAGTAAATGAAAAAATATATATATATATATATAAATAAATAACTATTTAATAAAAATAAATAAACAAGGAAATAGGCTTACATAAAGTCTTTCCACTTTAATTCGAAAAAGTTAATAGTTTTATTTCTAACTGCAATATGTTGTAGAGTATCCAATCTGTTTTTTAGAAAAGGAGGAAAGCCGTCAAAAGGCACACCATCACAGTCTTGGGTCGTACAAAAGATATAATACTTAGCTACAAGTGATATGTAATTTAAAATATCTTTTGTTTGTATGGCGTTGTCATGCCAGCCGTAAAGGATATCGCGTTCTGAGAGGGTAATTGTCTTTTGTTGTTTTTCGGTCCACCACTTTTGAAATGCAGTCCAAAAATTGGAAATTTTAGGACATCGGTAGAGTAGATGAGGCAATGTTTGCGGCTGCGTTTTACATAAATGACAAGTTTCAGAGTCGCATAAATTCATACGAAAAAGCGAATACCTGGTAGGAAGTATATTATGGATGATTTTATATTGAAAGATTTGAAGCTTTGTTTCGGTCGTAATTGCAAAAGGGAAGTTGTAAACATTTTTTAGGCCTTCTTTGGAGAAACCATACCGCAGAAGTCTTTGTTCAGCAGTTGGAGGTTGGAAGTAATGATCCATAATCGCTGCATAAACAGAACGGGTGTTGATAATATTGCGTAAAGGGGATTCTTGCGACGCATTTTCGTTTTCAAATTGGTCTTTTGCTGCTTTGATTTCGCATCTCCAGCTTGGTGGAATTGCGTTTATTAGACCATAATAAGTTGTGAACGGGATTTTCAGCTGAAAAGTTTGTTGAAAAGTGGTATGCGATAAGAAGCCGAAATCATCATCAAACAAGTCACTAATAAAGGTAATGCCGCTTTGGTGCCATTGTTTTAAATAGATCATGTGTTTGTTCATTAAGATGTTTTTATTGTTCCATATAATTTCGTTTTGCCGTTTGATATTGTCTTCTGAGATAATATGTTTGTTTTCCTGCCAATGCTTTAGTAACACTTGGTAAAAGGGTGGTACATTGTTTAGATCAAGTAGCCTTGAATCGTATCTGCAGTTTAATAGGAAAGAAAGGCCGCCATGTTGCCTAAAGAAATGTTCAATGAGAATTTTCCAGGAGGAGGAAGAGTTTTGGTGTATTCTGTTAATCCATGAGATTTTAAGAGCGGTTTCCATTACCTTAAAGTCAATCATTTTTAGGCCGCCTTTGTTTTTATGCCCTATGACTGTAGTTTTCTTTATTTTGGGGGGTTTACCTTCCCAAATGAAATTAAAAATCATGTTGTTGATCGTGTCAGGCAAGTCCTTTGGTAAACTGAGGTTAGAGCTGTTGAAAATTAATTTGGATAAGGCAAGAGTTTTAACGATATTTATTCTGCCAATTAAAGTCAGTTTCCTATTTTTCCAAATATTCAAAACTTTTTCCATACTTCGCAGCTTTTCGTCGAAGTTAAGCTTATCAGCTTTTATGGTGTCGTAGGAAAAGAAGACGCCTAAAGCACAGATCGGGTCGACGGGCCATTTGAAATTGAAAGGTGTATCGCATCTATTTTTCCATTTGCCGAGCCACATAGCTTCGGTTTTGGTGGAATTGACTTCTAGGCCGGAGACAACCTTAAATTGGTTTAGCAGTTCGAGTAAATGGGGAACAGATTCTGTATCGCTAAGAAAGACTGTGGTGTCATCCGCATACATGGTGGTTTTTATTTCATGGTTTCTTATTGTAATTCCTTTAATAAGATCGTGATTTTTGATGGCTCTTGCGAGAAGATCAAGACCAATAACAAAAAGAAGGCCTGATAGTGGACAGCCTTGTCTCACTCCACGAGTTAAAGAAAAGAAGTGAGAAGCGTGACCATTGTTGAGAATACAGCTAGAAATATTTGAATATACAGTCTTGAACCATTGTAGGAAATCGGGCCCAAAGTTAAAGAGCGTGAGAGCCTTCTTCAGGTAGTTCCACTCAATGGTGTCGAAAGCTTTCCGGAAATCGACAAAAACGGCGATGCCAGGCGAATTTTCTTTATCCAAATGGAACATCAAATCTTGGATCAATCTGATATTTTCTCCAATGTATCGCCCTTTCACATAACCGGTTTGGTCGGGATTTATTATTTTAGGTAATACCTTTTCTAAACGATTAGCCAAAACTTTAGTGAGGATTTTGTAATCAACGTTTAAAAGAGATATTGGTCTTAGGTTCTCAAGGATGGTTTTGTCTTTATTCTTTTTGGGAATAAGCGACATTATACCTCGTCGTTGGGATATCGACAAGGAACCGTTAAGAAAAGCATAGTTAAAACTTTCAACAATTAGAGATTTAAGCTCAGGCCAGAAAAATTTTAAAAATTCAGTCGACAGACCATCGGTACCCGGGGTTTTTTGTGCTGCAAATTCTTTGAGTGCTTTGAAAGCCTCATTTTCTGTAATCAAACCTTCACATAGAGCCTGTTCGTGGTCTGATAAGGCTGAGATGTTACTGGGATTAAAGAAAACGCCCTCTTCCGGTTTCTTAACATTTTCCGCGTGTTGCGAGGTATATAGCGATTTATAAAATTTACTTTGTTCTTCTAAAATGTCAAACTGGTTAGTTATGACTGAATCGTTCGGTAGCTTCAGTTTAGAGACTAAATTTCTGGAGTGGTTTCTTTTTTCAAGGTTTAAAAAATATTTGTTGTTGCGTTCTCCTTGTTCATGCCATCTTGCGCGACTCCTGATGATGGTGCCGCGAGTTTTGAGTGCCATTATTTTTTCTAGACGAGCTCGAGTAGAATTGAGTTCACAAATTATTTGTCTGTTGTTTCTATTCTTTTCGGCTTTTGTAAATAATTCGTTGATTTTCTTTTGGAGGAAAACTTCTTCATCTCGTCTTCTTCTTGCTTTGATTTTTGAAAATTTGACAGAAAAACCTCTAATTTCCATTTTGACAAGATCCCATTTTAAGCCTAAGTCTTCAACGTCTCGGTACTTTTCTATGAAGTTTGTTAAGTTTTCGCGCAAGTCAGAAACGTATTTCTTATCTTCAAGAAGGGAAGAGTTAAATTTCCAAAAGCCAGGTCCCTTTTGTTGTTTCAACTCTTCGCTTAATAGATGTAATTGTATCGCAGAATGGTCTGTATTTGGTGCGTACAAAATATCACATTTGATTGTGGTGCTACTAAGCTCTTTCGATATTAGAAAGTAATCTAGGTGACACTGGACCTTAAAAGACTTGTTTCTCCATGTAAATTGTTTTGCAGTGGGATTTAAGGAGCGCCAAATGTCACACAAACTGTAAAGGTGACATAAATTATCGATTTCTTTAATGACGGATTGCTTTTTTGAAGTAGGATTCCCTCCTTCTTTGTCACTTGGTGCAAGGGCGCAATTAAAATCACCACCAATAATAAATTTCTCTTGCGCGAACTTGCTGAGAGATTTTTGAATCTCCTTAAAAAAGAGTACTTGTTGATTGGTGTCGTTTGGGGCGTAAACATTGGTTAAAACGATTTGACAATCATCAAGAGTGATCTTTGTGCTAAGAAACCTTCCGTTTTTATCTCGGACTACCTCATCAATTTGGCAATCTAATTTGGGGTTAAATAGGATCATTACTCCTCTGCTGTGATATGTTCCGTGATTAAAAAGAGCTTTTCCGCCCCATTCTGTTTCCCAGATTTTAGCGGTTTCGTTGGAACTGTACGTTTCTTGAAGAAAAATAACATCTTTATTTTGTTTGTGAAGCCACCTAAAGATGGAGCGTCTTTTTATCGATTTATTTAGCCCTCTTACATTAAGAGAGAGACATTTCAGGTTTAGTGTGAATATTCCAAAGAAAAAGTAACAATAGCATCTTTTGAAGACCAGAAAACATGATGTACCTTTGACAACATTCCTCTTGGGGATTTGTAGATTGGAAAAGTAGGTTGATTCGTCATAGTTATTGAATGGTAATAAATTTGCAAAGGTGCAAGAAAGAAATTAGCATTTTCAGATGGTATTTGATGAATCTGGTAGAATTTGCATAAGGTGGAAGCAGTATATGATATACAAACAAAACTAAAAAGCCAAAGTACAAAAACATTGAAACAACTATTACCACGAGAAATAATTTTAAGTAAAATAAAATAGGCTCTAAAGGCCTGAACGCAAATTCGGTAATCGGTGTGCGTGTTGGTCATCAAGGAATATAGGCAAAATCTAGCGGTGCTCCGCACAGGAAAAAAAAGGTCTACTTTTTAAATAGGAACCAAACAAATAAATAAGTAGATAAGTGTTACGAAGGTTCGCTTCGTCAAAGTTAGTACTTACTCGTCCGTTGTTTCGTATGTAAAGACTGTCGCCGAAGCGTTTATATCCGGTGATTCTTCGTCATGTTCTGCTTCTTGATCTTCTTGTTCGGCGTTTAGCCAGCGGGCAGGGATGTTGAAATGAAAGTAGGCTTTTCCGTTGACAATAAGCTTGTCCCCGCTTACGTGCGCTTTGTTTCTTGGATCTCTTCTCGCTCTCTTCATAGCCGGGACTAGGACATCTTTTCTCAAATCTTGGACGCGCTTCGGAAGATCTTCTCCGAGATTGACATGAGAGTCCTTGAGGTTTCGTCGTAGCTTCCAGACTTTGTCTCTGTCGGCACGGCATGTGAAACGGGCAATTATGGGCCTTGTTCGACCTCTGCTGCGTTTTCCTAAACGGTGAACACCGCAGAACATAAACGATTCTACTTCTGACGGATCCATTTTGAGATCTTTAATGAGAACTTGTATTTTCTTGCCCTTGATGTAATGATAATTTTTTAATTTACCATTTAATGCTCATACCATTTCCGTTTCTTTTCAACAGCAACCTCCAGCCATCCTCGCTAAACACGTGTTAGCAGAGATACCCAAACAAGTGCAGGAGTACTTTGCCAAGCGTGGCCTCACTCCCATGCCACCAAAAGGACCAGCACCTCCCTCCGTGGGGGGTCTTTAATGTCGCAGATCAACTTCATTGCTGCAATCTCGATTAAACGAACTCACTCGGCTCCGGAAATTTGAGCATCATTATCAACAGCAATTGTATTATTCAAGTGAAAAAGTAGGAAAAACTGCTGGTTGTATCTGATTTTCGTTTGACCTGGATTGCATTATTTTCGATAGTCTATTAGCGGTTTTATGGCATTTTATATACCAAGAATTAATTTATTAGTCGCATAACAGTAGTGTTTTCACCAATTTCGCTTAATGGCTAATTGGAGACTAGCGTAGGTTGTATGTAAAACAGTAAATTAAACATTTTAGCAATGACGTAGTCTGCGAAACAGTCGTTTCCTTCGCGAGAACGTGACAATCACGTGACAATTTAGAGCGCGAGCGGAAATAAAAAGAATACTCATCTCGTACCTCAAACCGTTGGGTGCTCTCGGAAAGGAAACGGCTGTGCGCGAGTTCACATTCACGATATTGTATTCAAATGAAATTCAACTTACGAAGACATATAGAATATAGAATTGCCTTGTATGTTTTCATCGAGTTATAACTGACAGAAGTGAATATTCTCGGCGAACAAGAACCTGTGGACTCGAATTCCGACCGTTGTCTCGAGTCCTCTAGAACTTTCACGAGTGTCGATTCTTCACTGGAAACAAAAAAAATAATAATAAAATAATACTCTGTTCAAATACCTGATATTAAATTGCTGTTAATCTATGATAGTGTGCGCAATTATCTGGTGACATCGCATAATGCAGGCATTGGAATGTTTTAAAAAACCACCACGTCCTTAATTGATAAAAATATGCGCCAAAGTATAGCTGTTTAGGTGTTACCATAAGAAAGGTTTATTCTCCATATCCATACAATGCACCTCACAATCACGACTTTAATACACACCATTTCAATTGCACCTATACAAGTAAAGACTGCAAAACAGTTGGGGTTTTTTCGCTAAAATCGTTGAACAGTCCCCAGTCTCACTCTCTGTTTTGACATTGGCTCCAGACCCCTTGTTCGAAGACCGCTCAAGCGCGTTCGCAAAAAATACGGCTGTTTTGCAGTCTACTGCAAGTAGAATAGTTACATTTTTTGTGTTTAGAACTGCTGCATGTGGTTAGTTGTAACTTGAACCTCTTCTACTTCTTAACAAGGATCAAAGGGATTTCTGCAATAGTAGCTGATAGTTAAGTATGTGAGTTTATGGCAATAGTAGCTATCAAATTTGTCCGCTTGGATTATCAGCTTGTGATATGAGCAAACAATATGCTGTATTTGATAGTATAACAGCAAGTGCTAGGATTATCAAATAAAATATTAATAAATTTAGTGGTTTCCGTGTATTGCTCTCAGCACTGCCTAGCTTTCCGGTTATAAGCAGGAATTTTTGGAGGAGCAAGGGAATACCTAAGCCCTCCCCTGGTCGTTCACCCTTGATATTTTGCGCAAGGCCGAAAAACGAGGGCGAAATTTTCACTGGGTTTCCAAACACGAGAAAACAAATTGAAGTTCGAGGCCGCAGGTCGAGTGCTTTTATTGTTTTCGAGTGTCTGGAAACCCAATAAAACTTTTAAATTAGGGGTGCTTATCATTTGTCAAAAGGAACCGGTTGGGATGAACATTGAATAATGGTAACAGAATTTCCAAAATCTGCAAACCAACCGAACGAGATGGCGCTTACCATTTGAAATTCGGTTTCTTGTTATTGTTTTCCGTTGATGAGAGACTGGAACTTGGCAATCGTGCAAATGGTAAAGAAATTTCCGACGTTCCGTTTCCAACGGAAAAAGAGGACTACTTCTGGAGGTAGTCCACAATATTCGAACGGATTTTCCGGAAAATTACTGTTCCATTTGACTTTCAACCGAAATTTCTGGATTTTTTGGCTAAATGGTAAGCACCCTGTTTCTCCGATATCCCCGAATCTCCCGTTAATTTTCCCCCAAAACATCCCGTATCCCTAAATGTTGAGTTGTCCAGTCCATATATCGATCCAATTTCCGAGTTAAATATCCTCTCAATGACAATCGAGCGAATGTACACGATCTGTAAAATGTACAAACGTCATGCACTTTGGATGCGGAATTTACAGATGATCGCGCAATATTATAAGTGACCAATTACCTGCTCAAGCACAAAACTTTAAATTTATTTCCACACATTGAGATATTCCTGAAACAAAAAGGGCTGTGTTAAAAGATATGTGCCAACATTTAAAGTTCTGAAATAAAAATAGAGATTGCACCCGTAATATAAGCAAGTTAATGAAATTTGAAGAGTTTTTGTTGCCGCTAAACCGTTAGCATTACGAAATTTCAAACGCGCTCAAATGTTGCTGAACGTTTCTAATTCCAATGCTAGGCTCGAGCTATGCGCGCTATTCTAAACGTAATCTCAAACAATCGATAGGTAAGCATTTTATTTTATTTTTGTCATTTTAAACTTCGCCCCAATGCTGTTAACGTCTCTAACTCCGGCGAGCCGAGCCTGTGACTGTTGCAAAGTCGAAATTAAGGCGCGAATTCGCTTTTTTAAAACGCGATCTATATTGTAAAAAGGTTCAATTGAAAACTGAAAGGAAGTAAAAGATGCAGTTTATGCCAATTATCTATTGCTGGTACTTGACCAGATATTCAAAGAATTATATTGTACAAACCCGTCCGAAAACGGAAAGAAAAATTTCTTC
Organism: Meandrina meandrites; assembly: GCA_963693305.1. NCBI lineage: Eukaryota > Metazoa > Cnidaria > Anthozoa > Scleractinia > Meandrinidae > Meandrina > Meandrina meandrites. The sequence goes on from OY855914.1 coordinate 26,294,783, forward strand.
GACAGTTTGTCACACGTTTGAAAGTTTAAATTTCTAAAAATGATCTGCAATGAGATCACCATTCAAATTTACTCGCCACGTGGAAAACAAGCAGTCTCGATGTGCATGTCGGCTTTCATTGTTTTGCCCAAATTGAAATGTTTTGTTTCAGCATCTTGAAACGTTTATAAGAGCTTGTGATATGTATACCCAAACCAATCTTGATGAAAGGGACTGTTTGATGTTAGGTGCGGTTACACACACCACGATTATACCACGGTACCTTCTTAATATTAGAGAGTTTAAACACAGGCGTTTTTGAGCCCCGGACGGCAGCCGGAAATCGAACCTTCTCGTCTTAAACGCTTATTGTAAGGCTTTTGTTCATAAATTCAAGTTTTAAGTGCTAGACTGAAAGCTGTCTTAATTATTTTTGAAGGTAAAAGTTCGTTAATAAAAACCTGAAACATTAGCCTTCCGGTTGCCGTCCGTGGCTCAAAAACGTCTGTGCTTAAGCTCTCTATTGACTTCATTGACGTGTGCTCCGACCCCATGGCCGCACGCCTCTAATGCCAAAAGTTTACATGTGTTTACTTCCTTCCAATTTTGCGTGCGTCCATGCAGCCAGAACACGCTTCAATGAACTCAATATCATTCGAAGGCCCCGTCTGTCCCTACTTTCAGTACTTTGATGACATCAATTTTTTTAAATAGCTACTTCAGTCTACATACAAAACCCGCAGCAATTTAGTGGTACTTTAGTTTGTCTCTTTCTAGATCATGGAGGGTCATAACTAGTAAATACTGGTAACCTTGTGCTCGGTGAGTATTTAAGAAACCTTAAAATTTATTTGATCGGTAAAACTTATTTTTGTGTCGTACAGACAAGTTTGTGATTGAACCTTTGTTATTGAAAATTTAAGCGTAGATCCGTCCGACACCCAGGCACGTTCGCTACATCACATGAGTGTCTAGTTAACTATTACTCCACGAGCGCGCGTTGGATATGAGATGGACGAGGGCCAGCGAGGATATCTCATATCTAACGAGGCGCGTTGCGCCAAGTTGGCTATCCACTCTCCAGGGCGCTCCCTGCTACCATCTCATATCCAACGCATGCTCGTGGAGTAATTGTATTATTAAAAACACCTAAAAGACTGAAATATTCGATTCTCGCTGACGCCTACACACACTATATTTGTGTTCCATGGTATATAAGCTCATATTCCATGGCCTGTAAACCAATCAAAATTCAAGAGTTTCAAAATACCATGACTAGATTTTACATGTAATAATCATATAAAACATTTCGTTTAATTGTCCTGCAGCCGAAAAGAGCACCGCAAGCGTCTCCACGAAGGGGAATAGCAGTGAGATTCCAGATTATGCGCCCACCAAGAACTGGTGCAAGAACCGTATGGTTATCATGGGATTTTCCGTTGGCGGGTTCTTCATCTTCGTCCTCGTTCTTTTCATACTCGCCATCCTGTCCCGTAGGTGGAAACGCAGATTTAAGGTGACTGTAGATGATCAGGTTCCGCCCATACGTATACGGGAATCTCGCCTCGCAGCTATGACCGGAAGTGTCTTGGACTCCCGCCCCTCCACTTCAGAGTGTGACGTCCTTGAAGAGTTGGAAATGGAACGTTTAAAATAGGTCTTGCATGGAAACAAGACCAGAGAGGCATTCAAAAGGAGATCAATGCCTCGCGTTGACTGTTAGTGTGACAGCAATGCATAAATGGATTAAATTTAGATAAAAGTTAAAAAACTGAGGTGAGGGAAAAAATAGTCACTGTAGAGTCTGAACAAATCATAATTGAAAAAATGAAAAACAAAATGAAACGATTTCCACCGGATTGACGAATGTCGTGCCATAGTTCGAATGTTGAAAATCTAAAATAACTATGTTGTCAATTTTTGATGAAAATATTAACTTTCGGGCTAAACATACATAGTATCAAAAGCGCCATTTTCGTTTTCTAGCATAAATGTAGGCCTTTTTTATACGCCAGGTTTTCGAAGGGAAAACGGTCGCTGAAAAAAAAAGTATTTACGATGTTTTTTCGAGGACAGATTCCCTTTAATTTTCCTTCGTTTATTTAATATCTATAGCTGTTACATGTAATTGTGGTATGAGTCGGATATAGCTATGACCTACTACATACTTTATTTGTTGAAGTAAGTTAAGTAGGAAACGGCAGCACAATTCAAGTAGGAGTTAGTTTTTGCATGACAAAGATCATCATACTAACTATTACAAATTAAGTTAAAATTTGTGATTGTTTTTTAACATTATTCATCTACACTGTAGTGCCCTGTACTTAACTATGGAAATAAAATTGAAATAGAACTAAATATAGGAAAGGCATACATGTATGTGAACGGCGGATTAATGATGAAATGAAAAAAATGATCCTCGCAGTGTGTAAGCAATTTAAGCAATATACTTAACCTGATATTTTAAGGCTAAAAAAATGCAATTTCAGCTTAAATTGCTTACACACTGCGAGGATCATTTCATTCATTTCATTAAAACTAAATAATTTTCTTATTTTTTCTCAATTGAAATCTGAGGCGAAGACACCTCGCAAATGTACAGTTTCCTATGTTTTTAAAATAGATTGGCTGTTTCACACAAGAGAGGCATACTTTGTTCAGAAGGATAAATCGTCTGCTGCCGATTTAATGCGTGGCCATGAGATAGACCTATCACGGCAAAATACTAAATGCGCTTAGTAGTTTACCTTTGCACCACTGCCAAACACGATATCGATATTTCGCCTGGACGCATTATCATCTGTTCTAGAACTTTCTTTGGTCTCCACTTAGAGTTAGTCTACCATTAAACAGTTATGGTTATCTATTCTCAGTTTTCCATCCTGTGAAGTTTGTATATATATAATAGAACTGTAACGACAAATTCTCTTTTCCTGCGCGCTATCTCTAGGCGCGCGCGACTAGAGATCTAGAAGACAGCTGTAATTAGTACTTAACTGAATGCTTAAATCGCAGTCTCAAAAACCAGCAGCAAGGATATTTTGGAAGGATTGGATTGTTTTCATGCGTGATTCAGTAGTGGGGACGAGGGAAAGTTGAATCGGCGATGAAGGGCTCGGGTGACGGCTTCTGCGTTACTCTGCTCGCGCAAGACGAGTTCTATATTTGGAACACGTGTGACGTAACTATTAATTAATAATAATAATAATGGGAATTTGCAGTGGCACTTCCACAGAGTGGCTCTTCGTCCACTGTTCCCGATCGAATTGGAATTTAGCAGTGTTGATTAATTACGTTTCACGTCATCTTATTTTCAACAGTTCGCAGTTCTGCAAAAAGTTGCTGCAGAGTTAAAATACCTCGAGCTCACAGAGGATACGTTTGAAAGTTTAAGCTACTGACCGAGAGTTGCACTTATACACCAGGTGAGTCACGTGACAACATTCAAGCATGTTGGAGCGATGTAAAACTTTTTTTTCTCAAAACAAATTAAGGATTGGAAAAAAAAATGCTTCGGCCGGTTTTAATTTTGTAACTTTTGAAGTTTTGGGTAGACAAAAAAATTACATTGAACTTGTGTTTGTAATTAAATTTTGGCCCAGAAGTTTTGGGTTGTTTTTCGGTGGCGTGAATATAACCTTAAAAAACGCAAGCCTTTAAACCTATCATACTTTCTTTTGTTTAGGTTTACAGATATGGCTTCCGCTGGGCCAAGAGAAGATGTATACGTACAGGAGGACGGATGGATTCAGTGGACCCTGAATACAGTCAAATCACTGGAACAAGCTGCTGAAACTAACATAATTATATTACTATTCTTACTAGCGCTTGCTCCCTTTCTGTGGATATTTGCCATCGTTATGGCTCCGGTATTCTTCATTCTAATCTGTGCACTGGTAACGGCGTTTATATGCCTTTTCATAATTGTTTCCTTCCTCGTTTGTGGATTTCCTGTCTATGTAATCTTCACCGGATACGGTCTCATCTTCATGTTGTTCCTCATAAGCCGTCTCGACCAAGTGGGAGTTAAAGTTCAGTTTATCTATGCTATTGTTCTTGAGCTGTATTGCATCATCACGCGATTTCCTTCAAGAATGTACCGCACGTTAAAGAGAAAAATACGCAAGCTTCTCCGAAAGGTGCGACGGGCGATTGGTGAAAACGTTTTCAAGTATTTCAATTTGTGAAGACCTATCATTGCTTTCTTTTGTTTAGGTTTATTGATATGGCTTATGCTGGGCCAAGAGAAGATATATATGTACAGGAGGACGGATGGATTCACTGGACCCTGAATACAGTCAAATCACTGGAACGAGCTGCTGAAACTAACATAATTATATTACTATTCTTACTAGCGCTTGCTCCCTTTCTGTGGATATTTGCCATCGTTATGGCTCCGGTATTCTTCATTCTAATCTGTGCACTGGTCACTGCGTTTATATGCCTTCTCATAATTGTTTCCTTCCTCGTTTGTGGATTTCCTGTCTATGTAATCTTCACCGGATACGGTTTCATCTTCATGTTGTTCCTCATAAGCCGTCTCGATCAAGTGGGGTTTAAAGTTCAGTTTATGTGTGCTGTTGTTCTTGAGCTGTATTGCATCATCACGGAATTTCCTTCCGGAATGTACAACAAGTTCATAAGAAAAATACGCAAGCTTATCCGAATGGTGCGACGGGCGATTGGTGAAGACGTTTTTAAGTATTTCAATTTGTGAAGATCTAAAAACAATGAACACTGGAAACATTTTTTACTCTTTTTTTGGTTTGTCCACTATGGATTTACAACCAGATTTTTTTTAATTATTACTGTATCCACTCTATTTAGCCTCTCACCCCTGTTAAATCCCATCTCCCTTTTTAAGTCCCCACCCCTGGCCCCTACCCTTTCCCCCTATTTAATCCCCATCCCTCATTAAACCCCGTACCCACAACCTCCCATTCTAAAAGCCCTTTGTGCGACCTTAAAATTAATTTAAGTACCACTTGAGGCCTGGATAGAGTGTATGCAGTATACTAGCACTTGGTTTTGTATTCACTATATATTAAATAAACCGAAAACCAAGTTTACACTGTTTTTGTCTTCATTTTAAAATTAGGTTTTTATTGACTTAATTTCACGTCGAATATCTTTCCATAACAGCAACACATGTCCTCAAGAAATTTATTTTTTACCCAAAAGAAGCGAATACTTCATTTGACTTATTCGAACCCGTAAAAAAGTTAGTTTTGGCTTGTTTATAGGGGGAGGGGGGTGTCCCCTTAACACACTAATTGCACACAAAATATATTTTTTCCATTGAGAACGATCACTATAGGTATTGAAAACGCTCAAACGAAATTAAAGATAAAGACGCGACATTTTTTTTAACTGTGGCACGACGGCCGAGGGAATAATTCTGATTTCTAATTTACACGCCCTTCATAAGAGCCACATTTTCAAGTAAAACTAATACCGATTTACTATGTGTTGTTTTTTCGCCAGTCTCGTCTTTCGAGGATACAAATTTTAGTAGACATAACTGGAAAAACAAAAGGAAAACGCTTTAAATCAAATGCCAGTCTGTTGAATCCTGCCACTTCATCCAGAAGTATATGCGAGCGCTCCATTCTGCCACACGGTGGTTCAGTTAGAAGATGCGAGAAAGCTAACATTTCTGGGCTTCCGTCCTTCAGACCTTCTGTCTTGGAATATCTAAAACAAGAAGCAAATATGGTTAGGCAAAAGCAGCCAACACCTTGCCTGACAAAAAAGAAAAAAGAAAATGAGACAGGTACAAAGAAAACTCTCATTAATATACAGGGTTAAAATAAGGCCCCATTTGTAGTGACCTGTCTCATCCACATACCTAGACATCACCCGCTGGTCGAGCCTTCTACCCCCCCCCCCCCCCCACCCCTCCTCAACCACTCCCTGTTGTTCTGCCCTTTACGGACAAAATGTGATGGGGCATAGAGAAGAGCTAGTAGGTGTGTAACCATGGGAACTTCGTCGGTTACGAAAGTCGTAGGGAATGTAGGTCACCATTATGTCGCAATTTTTTCCAGCACGATCCACTTACAAACGGAAACCAGTTATTGATATAGTGTAAAAGTCTTCACGTAAGAGGTCGAACATGGAATTTTCAGTTCTTGCAACCGCTTGCTTATTATTGGGGCGCAAGAACTTCTTCACCACTTCATGTGCGTGCATTATAACTTTTGGGGGTGAGCTGAGGATGTAATTTTGTCTTAGACGAATAGTAACGTTCACCTGTTTTTAAAAGCAAAATTGCCGTCTGAAGGCTAGCTTATTTTAAATTATCTCACCTCCACAACGGATTAGTTTCTCCAAATCGAGAGATGCCAGTTTGAGCTGCAGCAACACAAATATGAACATGACAAGGTTCTGAGGACAAACAAGTCGAGTTATTAAGTAAAATCGTTTCTTCAAAACGTACACTGTTTTTTTTTATAAGACTGCGTAAAATTTGGCTGAGCCTGAGAATGTTCTTATTCTAGGCCATACATTTTCTTAAATTTTGGGGCAAATCTCAGCCTCAACGTTCTTATAAAAATGGTTCTTTAAAAAAGGTAAAAGGTAAAGCAACTTTATTTATACACGGTTTGTGTTTAAAGCTAGAAGCTTGTGGGGCCGTGTATATAAAACAAAATATCAAATAAACATATTAACATGATTAAAAATCCCAACTGGCAGGAGGCAGACCAGTTGGCTATTTACAAGCATGACCGAGGATTTGAACTCGGGACAACCGAGAACAAATTCAGATAGTGGTCAGAACGGGACTTGAACCCGGGACCTCCGGATTTCAAGTCCGGCGCTCTAACCACTCGGCCATGGTGCCTCCTCCTCTTTAAAACAAATAAAAAGAAAATAAAAAAAGTGTACTAGCATTGACTATCTGTGGGGTAATCAATTTGTGTCCTAGACGCACCAAATGGATTTGGTGTATATAGGACACGGATCAAAATTCGAAAACGCATCATAAAGCACCAAGACACCAGTCACAGACAAAGTCATATTCTAAAGTGTCTCGTTCTTAAAGACGCTTTTTCGAATTTTGATCCGTTTCCTATATACACCAAATCCATTTGGTGCGTCTAGGACAACAATTGATTACCATGTGTGGTGCCCTATAATATAATATATATAATATATAACAGCACTATCATTCGTTTGAACAACCTTTGGACACTACTTTTGGATCCTGTGTCATAGCCAGTGTAGCTTGGCGTTCTAGTCAGTCAGGGAGAGCGAGAAAACCGTCGCTTTGCTCGCGCGCTCGTTTTCTCGCTCTCTCTGACTGTCTAGAACGCCAAGCTACGCTGCCTACCTATGTCAGTGAGTATTTTACTGATCACCATGCCAAAGCCAATATTAGGTATTTTTGATTATTAGAATACCTGTGTGGTTGTCCATCAGCTTGTGAAGCCTCTCTAATGCCACTCCTCCAGGGTAGTTATTATGGGATATAAATAGCAGCAATCCTGTTACCAAACAGTTACTTAGGAGTCCCCCCACAGTAAGTAGTTTGATCCCAAGGGACACAAATGGCCTCCATTTGGCTTCATTCTTGTAACTTTAGAAACAAAAGCAAATAAAACAATAAATTAAATAAATGTAGGTTTTGAAGTTACATCTCCCTTAAAAGGCATCCATATCACAATTTATGATCCATCATATTTTGGTCATTTGACACATCACTCGGAGGTGATTAGCAAAGTACTATTCACCTATGAGCAGCCGAAGAAAAACAAAATGGCTTCATAAGACAGAATGTTTTGGTCCACTAATTATTCAGCTTCTGTGGTATACACGTATACTAAAACAGTTATTCACCTCGCAGCTCAGTAAATATCAACCACTTCGCCACTTTCACATCTCACCCCCACCCAAAAAAATTGCACAAGTCAGGCATTGTTTTAAATTTCTCTTGGGACATAGTCTTCCCAAGAGAAACTTAGTACATGTATACTTTTACAAGAAAATGTTTGCAAAATCTTTTGTTTCTTGTTGTTGCTGTTATTGTTGTTGAGTTTGTATTGTTTATTGTTTTTGTGGTACTTACATATAACTCAGTCCACAAGCTGCCACTGCGTTAAAGATAGGAACAACATAAATAATAAATCGCAGTTCCTTATGAGGAAGAAATGAATACAGAAACACAAAACCAATGCATGGAGCAGCTAGTGTCCAGGTCCTTCTGTCTCTCCAGAGGCCCAGAGGGACTAGAACCAGGGCAAAGAGTAAACATCTGGGCAGAACAGAGTAGAAATACCAAAGGAATGGAGATGTCTGACAATTGATTAAGGAAATTAAGTTATAAGGAGTCTGTCAGTGACAAACTGGATAACAAAAATGTAACATGTCAAATTTTCAGATACATTGTGTTAGGCCCAGTTCAGACTGCCGTGCCGAGCTTAATTGCAAATTAGGTTTGACTGTAGCATGGCACAAACAGGACGTCATGCCAGAGTCGTGCCAAATTCACACTGAAAATCAGGATTTCCTGAGGTCAAGTAAAAATTAGTCAGCGGTGATCAAATAATATAATTTATGAATTTTGTTTGGCACAGCAGAAGCACCACATTTGAATCACTGCCGTGCCAGACTCATATAGCACAGCAGAGCTTGTGGCACTTAATAGCTTCAAATGCTGGACTTAATTTTTAGTTTGATTCAGACGCCGTACTTCTGCTGTGCTTTTGTTGAACTTAATTCCTGAATTTAGTTCGGTACAGCAGAAGCATGATGTCTGAACTGAGCCTATAGTGTTTTCGGCATGGGAATAATTTAATATCAAATACAACGTGGCTGATCATTTCAAAAAACAAGTCCTGGTCTTACATGTAAGTATATGTTTGACTGACAAAAGTATCATGGACTAACAGCGTAAAAGAAACATATTCTGGCTGATAATTTCCCGTGGCCATAAACAATCAATGTGCGATAAATAAAAGGATACACCCCAGTTTGAGCTTTTGTTTTGTACCGTGTTATACCACAGGACCTCTCCTTCAGGCCACAGGAACCTTCTCCAAAATATTGAATCAACAGAGACAGTCAGAGCTGACAGAGATAAAAACAGTGACACATACTTAGCAATTATCAACTGACTTTTGTTCCTCATAAGAAACTCAATAATCTACTTATTTTATAAGTCCACCCATTTTGTTCTCACCTAACGCACTAACACCTGCCAGTGCCGCATGAAGGAATCCCATCAGTAGTGACAGACGTCTTGTTACAAGCTCAAGCAGTAATATGAGCCCAAGTAAAATGCACAACTCTGATCGGAAGATGATAATGGCAAATGCTGATGTCCAAATGAATTTTGAATGACACTGATCCAGCCAATACTGAAAAGCTAGAAGAACTGAAGAAAGAAAATAACAAAGACCTTCTTACCAATTTCATACTTATTATTATTCATAGTTAGGTATTTTTAAAATTATTGTAATTTTTAATTATATTTTTATTGTTTAGGAGAGGGCCACGAGTTTACCAGTCGATAACTAAAGTGTTTTAACCTCATTAAATAAAGTTACTTACTTACTTAATTGCAGTAACTACATGTCTATTTGTTCCATTTTTGCCAAGAAATCATTGGAGCCAGATGATTCATTGGTGATGATACTGATGAGAGGTGGTAACTTACATTTTGAGCAGTACTGTACGTCTCTAAAACATGTGGTAACTAGGAGTATTTCTACTCACCCACCCCTCCCTCTCCCATACTGGTTGGGATAGTATTATGATGATTGCTCATAGCATTTTGTAAGGTTCCAATTTTACCAATTATTTATAACCTTGGGTGACAAATAGCCCATGAAAGTCAAAGTGCCTTGGTAAAGAACACTATGATTCTGGTGCTTGCTTGAACATGGACCTGTCAATCCAAGATTCTCCAATGCTCCATTGCACTTTACCATATGTTACTATGCCTCCTTGCATGCATTGATTATCATTTTACAGTACATGTATACAAGGAATATGACTCTCTGTTATTAATCAATATATTTTTAATAGACACATTTGTACCAACCTAAAATAAAAGCAAATATGTTTGGCAATGGTCTTGAAATGTAGAACAAGAAGTGAAACTGTGTGGCGGTTATCACAGCTAAGAGTTTGCCAACATCCTGGCCAAATCTAAGTGAAATGGAGCTCCTGAATTTCAAAAATGCTAGCAGGGAAAGTAATCCAAGACAAAATCGCACTAAAATGGGAAAAAAAGGACAAAGGAAACTATTATTATTAAGCTAGAATTAATGCATGTGATTCGTGTTTAAAGGTATGGTAACCTATATAATATCAAATAAAATTCAGGAATTCCACACAGACTGATGGCAAACAAATATCAAATGTGTGATACCTGCTAGCTGTGACCATAATTTTGTTGTGTGAGCAACTCTAAGAGATGCGACAATAGGATATGCAAGTGATGAGACAGCCAGTGGACCAAGGAATGTTCTCGGAACAACACCAGGAAACTCCAGATGGTCATACTGCAGTAAAGTAATCAAGATTGACAGGAATTATAAACATGCGATACCAATAAATGCATGTATCTATAACTGACGCCTTGGAAGGGTATTGGAGATAACTCACTGGGTATGGGATCATGACAACTAATTTCTTTAAAAGAAACTATATATGATAAACAAATCTGACTATTTTAGGATGTTGGGCTGGATTGAGTGTTATACCCTCACCCCTGCCCACCACCTTTCTGAACCCATACAAAGCAACTCACACTCCAGAGTGCATTTTGTGTACACATCACTCCAAAGATACACCAAGCTCTTCAAAGTCTGCACCAAGGTTCTTACCTATAATAGGTCAGCTGAACACTAATAGACCATTTTACAGTTGTCTACTCAGTGTCCTGGCCTTTGAATGGTGGCAAGGCTGGAGGTGACCTTGTTTTGATACAGACCTTGCTGCTTTTGTTTTGTAAATCAAGTTGGTCTGATGCTATAATATAAATAATAATAATAAAACAATCTTTAAAGAGGAAGCACCCGTCACGTAAATACGTGGTTTTCAGGGAGGTCCTCCATAGAAATAAAAAAAGTATTAAAAACTAAAAACTAAAAATAGGAAGTACAAAATGTCACAGATCTAAAAATATAAAATATACAATAATTGAAACTACGAAAACTTAAACTTTGCATTATTTTACATGAGAAAAGCACAAGTTTGTATCAATGGAAGGTCACTTCCAGCCTCACTACCATTCAAAGGCCAGTCACTGAGCAGACAACTGTAAAATGATCTATTAAAATATGCTGACTATGGTCATATGACAAATATATGCTGCACAGGTTTAAAGTCCATGCGAAGATCTTCAGTGTAACCAACACAATGCAGCCTGGCTTACACCTTTCACACTCTCCCCCCCCCCCCCCCCCCCCCGTCCCGTCCATGCATCCCTCAGGCATTTTTTAAATTAAAATGACCTATGAAAAGTCCTCCCCTGAAACAACACTGGCCAACGAGAAGAACTGAAAGTGATATGAGCATATAAAAACAACCAATTATATGCAAAATAACCCAAAATAAAGGCTTGTTATTTAACAGTACATTTGTTCATTTTTTTTCTCTAATTTATAACGTATGTGACGCCTTGAACCAATGTTTGAGCTCGATTCGAAGAAAGCCGCTAGCCAGCCCGATCGACAGTTCTACGACAGGGGCGCTCCTGTCGTCGAACTGTGCAAAATTAGGGTCTGGTTGAGGCGACAATTTAACATACCTCACTAATATTTGTTCCATGGTACAGTAAATCGTGCATTGCTTGCATATTGAAGCTCTCTTCTACTTTGGTAAACGGACAAAGGAATAACTGGACACAACACACAACGAAAAGTAAAACAGAACAGAAATCAGCCGCCATGTTGGATTAGAATCTAACCGCTGACCAGTGGGGGTTCACTTCCAAATGAGCCGTGCTGCCCTAACCAAAAAATAAAGGCTAACCGCAAGCAAACCAGAGAAAAAGCTAGCCGCAAGCAAGCTGCGATAAGAGCTAACTGTAAGCAAGTGACCTGTGACTTTTAAAAGAAACCTTCCTGTCGCTCGCGGCCAGCGGCAATCAGTGAAAAGATAGCGAGCAGGGCGGCTAAGTGAAAATTATATAAACGAAGCCGTCAAAAAGTAATCTGCAGAACTGGAAGAGAAAAACATAGGTATCGAACAGCTCAAATTCAATTCAGGTAATCGCCACATAAATAATTAAATGGTCCAGAAACAGGATGGGGCTTGTGAAGAAGAATTTTTTTAGCTCCTCACGCAGTAATTTTTTTCTCACTGAATGGCCAAGTTTGAAAGTGTCAGGCGTGTCTTGCGTTGACCATCTGCACGACAAAAGAAAAGCAACAGACGGAATGGAACAGTTTCAATGGTACTTATACTACTCGGGCGCTTTCAAGGCTTGACCAAAAAAAACCGTTTTGAATTTCCGGAACTTTGCAGGCGACTGGAACAACATTTTCTGGTTGACGCAACGAGTCGTATGGAAAATGAGTCCTTAATTCAGAAATTTCCATCTGCACCTCTCCCGAATCCAAATTAGAACTTTTTATTGGTCGAATGGAAAAATGCTCCAAATCCCAGAGCGTGTCAACTTTTTTTTTTGCCAATTTTGGAAACCTTAGCATCAACGGCTTAAGAAAGATAGCAATTACATTGCAGGACAGTTATAAAAAGCTGTGTTCCGCCACCTTCAACAAAACCTAAGAAAGAAGTCACTCTAGGCAAAGGGCACAGGACAACCCAGTGAGCCGAAAAGCGCGGGAACTCGTGTAAGTGTGGGCCCGGTTCATTTCGACTGCTAAAGCAAAGACGTTGCAGACCCATGATCAATAAAAAATATCCTTTATTTGCATGTTTTCAGTTGACGTAAAGAGGCTGAATTAATAGGGTATCTATTGTAATTTTCAGCATCCAAAAATCCAGCGACTTAAAAAAATAAAACCGAACAAAACAGAAATTCGCAATATTTACATTTTTGTTGATAACGAAAGACGGTTTTCCATTAGCTCCAGTTATTTGCATAAATTGAAGAAAAACAAATACAAAATACAAACCACATTTAATGTGTTCAAAGTAATAAATGGGCGTGGAACAGCAAGACTAAACATCGATACAAGAAAATTATAATCTCATAGATATCCAGATTAAAAAAAAAGTCTTAGACGTAGATTTTTAATGTAGGAATGCTTATCGAACCATCATATGCAATTGGGTAAACCTGAAAAAAATGAAATGAAATAAGGAAAAAAATTAGTTGCAAAATATCCCTGTTAAAATAAATCATTTCCCTGTGTGGATGTCAGTCAGAGTTTGTGCTTAAATTTCCTCTTTGTTTTAGCGCCCTGTTTGCAGTAAGTTGGGGGATTTGTTCAGCCTCTTTGGCTAAGAGACTCAGACGACCCTGGGAACGAGAATGAAAGGGCCTGGGAAGAGAGTGGTTTCCAAAGGCAACCATCGACCAATCACAGCTCACTTCGGTTATCTAAATGTTCCATGAGTGAATCCTAGGGTCAAAGGGTTGAAGTCGGTTTCCAAAACTCTTCCGAGTTTCTTGATCGGAACAGGCGGATAAAAAAATTAATTGGATGACCAAGTTTGAGCAGGTCTCACCTGGTATGAAATAAGTAGGGATCCAGTTAATAACCTTAATATTCCTCATCAGAATAAAAGCTTGACTGTGATGTTTTTGCGGCCACAGGGACGCCATGGCCTGCTGCAATAATGCTGAAGAAGAAAATAAACGAGAAGAAACGTGAAAACCTGGACATCTATCTAAAAAAAAAAAACTTAAAACTGACTCGTGGAAAATTTCGTCCCTAATAGAATCATCTATGGCGACGTAAAAGGACGAATTCATTCCCGTAACAACTGAAATACCTGCTGGCGAGAGAAACGTCCTCAGCAAAAGATCTTCGCCTGCCATGGTCGTCCGCAAGGCAATCCTGGATGGCTTTTCTGTTAGCTGAAGCCTGGAGGGAAAATTAACTCGTTAGCGAACAGGAATGTCTTTTAATTATTTTTTTTATCGATGGCTATCTTTTACGAAGAGTATTTTAAACATGTTCCAAACTCGCAAACATTGCATTTCACGGAGCCATTGCCACATACATACCATTCTCACTACGGACATACCATAGTCTAACACGATATCTAGAATTGATTTTGCTACAACAGCTCTTCTGTATTCTTACCTTTCTTCCTCCCTGATTGTCCTTTGCATTCTTCTTATTCCCTTTGGCGTTTTTTGCTGTAAATGCATTCGCTCCTGGCGGAGGGGGTGGCGGTGGAGGAGGAGGTGGAGGAGGCGGTGGCGCTGCTGAAGCAGGTGACGGCGGTGGTGCCGCGGCCGATCCGGGCGGAGGCGGTGGCGGGGGTGGGGCTGCAGCTGGTGGGGTTGGTGGAAGAGGTCCTAAAATGTCATCCATTGTAACGTTCTCGTAATAGTGTTCCATCTCTGGACCGGGGTACTCCTGTGCTGGGTAACTTGAAAACTGCTGTTGTTCAAAGCCCTCGTATGATTCCTCTTCCATATACTCTAAAAGTTTCTTCTCGCGCTTTCGCCTTATTCGCCTCCTAATTAAACAAGAAACAAAGTATATAATATAGAAGTTAAAGAAAAACGAAGACACAACTTGCATGGTAAACGCTAGAAGAACAAGTTTTACATTAATGGTGAAATGTTTTGATAGTCAATAGTGGACAGGTAAAGAAAAGTAAATATTTTTTTATGCCACCATTGCGCCATTTTATCATATTAGGCCAAGAGAATGCGCAAAATATGACAGGGCAAAAATACGGACGGAGAGCGGAGCAGCAAATAAGCAAACTATATTTTTCCTCGCCCTCACGGGTTCGTAAAAATACTACGCAACTCGCAAAATATCCGCGCGTATTATATGTTAAACCATCGAATTACGTTTATGTTAACCACCATGCAGTTTGCTTCCTCGCTTTATTTTTTGAACATTTGTATGTTGACAGAATCGTAAATGATGTGCGCTTGTGCGCTTGACTAGAAATAGAATAAAATAAGAGTATTTGCACCTCACTTAAAGCTGGCTCTGATACGCTCTTGATTCGCATTAAAAGTGGGACAAGGGCGGATGGCAAACCCTTTATATCGCCTTTGACAGTGATTTGACGCCCGTCAAAGTTTTTGTTAGTAAGAGACTTGACGCGAATCAAACGTGCCTTTGACACGAGTAAAAGTTGCATTTCACAGTAACTTTGTCACACCTTTCCCACAATCAGAGATATGCCAAAGGTTTTACGAGGACAGCCAACTTTTCGTACCATGTTAGTAAACAATTCTCTTGCATGCTGAATGCATGTTTTGAAATAATCAAATTGTGAGATGTCTTCCTACCTGCACATACAGACCAATATGATGAGCGACATTAACCCAAGAACGATTGCACCAAAGATCACTAGCCCTAAGTGCTTCATCGTATGATAAACTACTTTGTGGTAAATAGACAAAGTCTTTTTTATGATAAGGTCAGGTAGCTTGGTCGGCTTTGGTTTTGAGGTGAATTTGTGAATTCGTTTCGTCATGGTCGTTTCAGGTTTTACGGTGGTGGCTGCACGTTCTGTAATCAAAGAAATACACATTTTTAAATAGTGTCTTAGATTAACTGCGCCTGACCATAAACATGCGTCTCTCTTCGCACGCATTCTTTCCTCGCTCGATCGCGAGTGACGTCACAGATGTGAACCGAAAGTTCCATACTGATGACGTAACTCAACAGATCCGTGTGGCGTCTCTGATTGGTTATTGCTCGGCTTTGAATTTTCGTGCGCAAGTATCGACCAAGTGAAGTGTCGCTGATTAATCAGCGACACTTCATGTTTATAGAGCTAAGCAGGGACTTTTTTTGGTCAAATTTCGCATTAAGCGAAAAAAAAAATGTCTAACTAACTAGCTGACTGACTGACTGACTGACAGACAGACAGACAAACCTGCTGGCTAACTGACTGGCTGATTGACTGACTGACTATTTGAACGATTGACGGATGGACTGTCCGACCGACCGTCTGGCTCTCTGACTGACTGACTGACTGACTGACTGACTGACCGACTGACTGACTGTCTGGCTGGCTGATTTTACAAACCCTTCGCTTCCTCAAGTGAAACCTACTGTGCTGACTATGCTATCGCAACAAAGGACCGCGGGAAAGAGAGCTAAACTCTACAAAGAGCATTAGGTTAAATATAAATCAAATAATTATCAGGTTACAAGATGAGGTTAAACTATTACTACACAACTAGAAAGAGAAAGAGATATTAAAAAACCTTATACCTTGTTTCTTTTCGCACGTCTGTCCGTCTCCCACAAATCCTTTCTTACAAACACAGAGAAATGTCCCCTTATGAAAATATTTACACTTAGCGTCACGATGGCAAGGAGGGTGGTGATTGTTTTCACAAGGAAACTTGAGATCTGCAAAAAAGAATGAGACTAGATATTGCTCACATGTTCAGTTATACAGCTTGAGATTCTAGTACGAAAATAATTCACAAAAGTTGTAGCGAAAACAAGTTATGTCATCGAAAAACAGGCAAGCGCGTTTTTTTTTTAAAAAGAAATGACTTTTGACTAAGTCATACAGCCTTGTACATTAGAGACGTTAAGCATGACGTTTGCGGCAAACGGCAAACGGCAAAAATAATTCTGATTTTGCTCACTTTTTCTTTAGCACTTAAATAAAGCCAGCCGAAAAATAGGAAAAACATCCTTTAATCACAGCAAATGCAAACAATTTCCCTAAATTGTACAAACGGCTAAAATCAGACACCAAAAGTTCGATTTTTGCCGTTTGCCGTTTGCCGTAAACGTCATGCTTAAACCTCTCTATTATTACGACTGTTTCGACAAGTTCTTCTGAAAACTTTTTTTTTCTCTTTGCCTACTGTCAGGGATATTTCCATGTACATTTGTGATTTCCTGTTCTTCCATTTTGAACAGAGCTGCACTTATAGTGCTTGGATGTTTATGTTTCATATGATTTTTCTCCAAACCATTTTTTTCCATGTAGTTTAGTTATTCTGCTACATGTAGATGACGTCAACCTCACGTGATCAGACCAGCTTATATGGCCATGAGCTTTTATTGATTTATGCGTATTAGTCTTTGAATAGCACACTCACCAATGCATTCGAGATTGTCTGGCTCATGTCTCTTTGCTCGAAGACTTCGGTTATCCTTGCACCAACATAGATTGTTAGTACCGCATGTTGAACCGTGTGGGCAGTCACCTGGTTTTGCTTTTGAGCAGGAAATAGCATACTTTGCTGTTTTGAAAACAAAAGTAGAGAGTGATTTAACACTAATTGAGTGAACAACAAATCAGCAGGAAAACAATGTCTTAAGAGACTACGTAATCTTTGCAATCAATTTTATGTACTCTTACGAAACAATTTTATAATAAAGCTTATGTTTCGCTGACGTTGTTGAAAATAGTTCATTTCTTTGTCCAAAGTGTACGTCGGCAGCTATTTATTTCTCGTCCGACGTCAACAAACATAAGGGCTATTCACAGGCTAATTTCGGTGATGTCACCGAAGCGAATTCGTTATGAATTCCGTGGTGCTCACCATTAAACCAAAAATCTCGGAAATTTCGGTTGGAAAGCAAATGAGACGGTAATTTTCCGGGACTGATGCCTTTTGTTGACTTCATTTTGAGGTAGTCCTTTAACTCGAACGAACCGATCGGAAAATTCTGTACCATTTGCCCATTTTTCTCGTTTCAATTTGCAATCAAGGGAAAAAATAACCAGATGATGGTATTATGGTTTGCTGATTTTGGGACAAAACGCTAACAATTATTCAACGGTCATTCCAAGTGGTTTATTTCGCCAACAACCCAAGTTGATAACGTTAAAACGTGATGCTCATTATTAACTTCAAGTCTGTAATGAGCTAGAGCTTCCAAAACGTCCACGCGAGAATCACAGCAATTTTTTGCGTGGTCAAACTGCGGGAATTCTTCATTCGTATCATAACAGCTTCATTAAAGAAATAGCTTTCTAGCTTTCTTACCGAAAGGATTCCCTGGCGTGACCAAATCTAAACTACCGCTCTTATAAAGAGCAGGACCCGAATGTTTCAATGCATATGGCTGTTTTTCGTTCGACGTCCACTTTGTTAACTCTAAGTTGGTTGCTTTTGAAGATGTAGCACCGTGTTTAGAAGCAATGTTTGAAGCGATTGCAGCAGCAACTCCTTGAAAAAAGAGAAAAAAAAAATAGAATATTAAAAAGTCGGCTATACCATTAAAGGGAATTCGAAGTTTTACACAAATCACAACCCAACTGAGAGCTTTAGAGCACGGCTTACCTTTTGTCTCAGTTAAGGTACTATTAAGACTTGCTTTGGACGTAGTAGTTCCTAACACGGTCTTCCCGTTTTTAAGCGCTGGTGCTGATGCTGCGGAAATGTTTGCCAGGAGCAAACAGGCTCCGACCAACGCGAAAAACTGGCAAACTTTCATGTTATGCCCTGCGACATTTTCGCTGCGTTTGGATGAAGAAGCAATTAGCGGTGTGACATCACTATCTAAATTGGAGCACGCGCTTAAGGCCCGGGTAATGGAACTAGTAATATCCACTGAATTGCATTGCGCATAATTTAAATGACATACGGTTAACTACGATATATCACGATTTCAAGAAAAGTTTAATACTCTACTTTGAGACATTTTTATTTGAATGCTTTAAAAAGCACGCATTTTGGAGGTGTTGCTTAAGTGCGTAGGCAGCCAAATCTTTAATTTCTTTCAAAATCTTAATTCCAGTTTAATTAAAATGGTTTGTTTATGAATGATTAAAATCTATTTTGTTAAACTGCTTCGATATTTTAATGCAAGAAATGACTTTTTTCTAGAAATGATAGTTCCCTTTTCGGATTACAAGGTTTCCTAAGATAAACCTTGTGGGTCATTTATTTACTACAATAGCCATCCAGGTTGCACAAAAACGAGCACGGTGACCCCAATTATTTTATTGCATTTTTGTAATGCTCATAAAATAGTCATGAAGTGGACAAAGTCTTAGAAAATTTTAATTACTCCTTCTTTTTCAGTGGAATCACCTTATTTTGCTCTAGAAGTCTCTCTGGTATAACCGACTCGACGTCGTTGGAATACACCATGGACGCTAGTGCAACGAATTCTACGTTTTTACGACTATTTTGCAGAATGCGAAAAGGAGTGTCGTAGTTAAACGCAGATTAGACTCACCCCTTGATTCGATTCCTGTTTAACAATTAATTTATACATTAAACCTAGATAAAACGCGTTTTCTTCTACCTCCCCTTCTAGGTATTCCTTTGCTCCAAAGTCGTGCTATTGTCTTCAGTTCATATATTTGGGGGCTAGTACAGAGGCACAGATTTGCTAGGCTCGATTTCCGCCGTATTCTCGGGTCCGGTCTTTTTCCTCCCCGATGACCGCGGGCTCATTTTCCCGAAAAAGCGGCTGGAAATCGAGCCTACAGATTTGCTCGATCGTTCACATTTTCAAAATGGCCTCCAATGGTAAACAACAAGGCGACTAAAATTCGTTCCATGCGTGATCAAAATACACCTCTGAGGCTAACTCGCAGCCAGAACTTCTAAAGTACAACACGAAGAGCGATTTGTTTTCTCCCTGAAATTATCTTCCTCTTTGGAGGATTTTCCCTGCATTGCGTTATATTTTTGATTGGTTTGGTCGTTTCCACTCTTTCAGTCCATAGCTGAAGACATTAATTTTACGTACTGGTCACCATAAATTTCATTAAATATAAGTTCAGTGAATTTCACATTAAATCGAGACAACCTTACGATGCTGAATATCATTTCACGTCTACTTGATAATATATTTATATTGTAAGGAGATATTTTATGTCAATCACTTAAAATGCGGTATGTTTATGTTATACAACAACACAAAGCAAAGTTGAAATGTTTATTATTTCTTTCCTTGGACAATAAAAAATGTCATACGATGTCCTAAGCAAAGCGTCGCAAATATATATAATATAAAATTATATTATTTTTCATATCAACTCCAGATTCACAAATTACTTTAATACTAACCCATAATAACCTCTTTACCTTTTTGTATCAGCCCTACAGTTAAAGAAGCGCAATGTTGAATGTTCACTGAAGCACTCAGAGCTTCTAAACCCTGTTCTCGAAATAATAAAAAAAAAAACATTGCGAGCAACAAAAATTGTCATGCAATATGGCGTCAATTAGAACACGTCACGTTGCTTAGTAGCCTGCGAACGCAGACGTATTTCCGGCTGTCGCTTGTCTCCGCCGTAAACTAGTTTACGGCGGAGACAAGCGACAGCCGGAAATACGTCTGCGTTCGCAGGCTAGTTGCTTAGCGACCGATTTCACGAAAACTAGCTTTCGATCGGATTTGCACTAGCTTCTCCAACGGTTCAATGAGATGATTCCTTTATAAACACTTAAGCATTGACATAAGAGCGGTTTGTGATAGACTGTCTTGAGTGACGATATGTCGAAAAGCTTTACGATTGGTCAAAAACAATATTAACCATTCAGAGCCAATCGGAACTAACGCGCGTTTCTCTTGGCACCAGCGAAGCGATTTCCCGCGCTTGCTACCAGCGGCATGATTACCCGCGCTTGGCAACAGCGGCATGATTTTCCGCGCTTGGCGCCGGTTGTGTCACGAGTTCTAATCCAGTCAATGCGTTGTTTGTGTTGAGATTGGATAATGGTGATGAAATTTTCCTCTTTATTTTACGACAGCCATTGTAAACCACCCTTTTGTCAAATAAACATAACGCGACATAACTACTCTGTTAAAAAAAGAAAACTACCCATTGAGTTGTAAACATACAATTAGCTACTTAAACTTCCGATAAATACGCAAATATTTTAAAACAAAAGCTCGCTTAACTTTCCTAACCTTAGTTTTAAGTTTAGTTTCGTTTTTCTTTGCTAACTTAGTCGATGAGGACTCGCTATCGCTCAGGCTGTCAAACAAACTGCACATTGATCGTTTGCAACCACGTGACAAGGCGGCCATGTTGGTGGTCAAAACAATAAAAAACTTTTTCGCAGAATTTGCATGACAAAAAAGTTAAGTTCCCAGCGGAGAAAAACGCTTTGTTCTTGTCCCCCAGCATGGCTGCTGTGACGTCAGTTGCAAGCCAGCAATTGGAATATATAAAACTGTGCTTACATGACAAAGACTCGATGATTTGTAGTCATTTTTATTGTGATTATTGTTACGATGATTATGAATTTTAATTATGAAGTTCTGCCTTCTAGAGCGATTTTATTTAACCCGTGAAACAATATTAAAAACTAAACAAAAGAAAACAATGAAGTTAGTAACTATTTCATGGGTTTCGTAAAATTACTCTAGCATCTTTGCTGTTGTTTTGAGGACATAAAAATCACACAG
Source organism: Meandrina meandrites (assembly GCA_963693305.1). Taxonomy (NCBI): domain Eukaryota; kingdom Metazoa; phylum Cnidaria; class Anthozoa; order Scleractinia; family Meandrinidae; genus Meandrina; species Meandrina meandrites. Next base: position 26,316,226 of record OY855914.1, read on the forward strand.
AATTGTTAGTGATATGCGAAGTTCGTTTCCATTTTAATGCAAAAACAAACAAAAGCAGAACAAAGTAAGCCAAGAAATAACACATTCAGTTTCAACAGTTTTTGGTCAGTACAACCATCGTTTGGGAAACAAACAGATTATCTTTATACATTTGTTTTATATAAGTTCAGGCCACGGCTTAAAATAAGGGAATTTAGTCTGAGTATACCATAAGGACATAACCTCTACAGTGAGGGGGGTGGGGGGGGGGGGGGGGGGGGCGAGGGGGTTAAGGGGGTCTTTGAATTTGACGGGAGTATTTTAAGCGGGAGGGGGGGACCAATTGGAATTTAACGGTTTTTCGAATCATTAATTTTAGGATAAACTAACCTATTAAATTCAAAGCTTAAAAATATAATTTTCCATACCAATTACCGGAAGTTACTTTTATCTTTTATAACAGTCCAGAGATTGTGTTTGTAGATCAAAATAGCACAGGCTTTACAAAGTTTACCTTCTCATTACCGAACTGTTTGAAAATAGTTTGGTCTCGTAAGGAGAAGTTATACATAGATCTAAGGGTTAAATAACAGCATTAATCTTCAAAACATGAATTGTTTGGATTGTCTGGATTGCATCCTAAGTAGCACCCAAATCTCTTATCTAACTTGCGCGATAGCTCTTTCATTTCCGCTTGCAAGGTCTTCACTTGTTCAATGAGGTCCTCAAACAGAATCGTCTCCTTTTCAACAACTGCAGAGGGAAATTAATTAGCGCATGGTTACACGTCATTAAATCGAGGGGAAATATAAAGGTTCCCGTCTGTGAACACGGGATATATGCATCTTATCAACCAGATGTTAAGGCCATACTGGAAATACCGTGCATGACCGACCGATACGGCAAGAGAGGGATAACATACGGCCTGAGCGCGAGACGAAAAAAGAATAAAGATCGGACCGAGCTCTAACACGGGGATTTCGCGGATTTCTGGTCTTAACTGTTCTGAAATTAGTGGTAAGTAACTTAACCCATAAAAACCTAAGTTTTGAATATCTAAAGGAAGATATAACCTTAATTTGTGGATAGAAATTAAATTACGGTTAAATATCGATTTTTTGAAGACGTGCGGAAACAACTTGAAAAGTTTACCCTCAAATTTTCAATTTCCATTTCCATCCAAGCCATCTGCAGCTTAAGACGCTTGCTAACAGTTTCAGTGCTTTAATATAGTAATTGTTAATATAAATGGGCAATTATTTTTTGGTTTCCTTCGACACAAATATAACTTTTGGCTGTTCAAAAATCTGTTTAAATCCGTGAGAAAGCCCCTTTAATAAGAAATTTATTGTATCTCCTGTAGGAAAACATTCGTTGTAAAGCGCGCAGAGATGAAGCCCGACTGTAAAATACGGAACCGTAAAATTGACCAATCACGGGGAGCGTAATATCTGCAAGGTACTATAAACTCGATCATTCTTACCTATTATCCTTTCAAGTTTGCGTTCCACGTTTCTCACTAACAAGCCTGCCATACTTTTTAAGTCTTGGACTTTTGTGGAAGCGTTTTGCACGGACTTAACCTTCTCTTCGATTTTGTCCCTCGCTTGGTTAAATAATTCAATTAATTCATTCACTTCCTAAAAGCAAAAAAGAAAAAAAAATCACAGAAATTCAATCACCGCGAATGTTTGCTCATTACGAGGTGAGAGTGGGAAGGAGGAGGGGGAGAAGAAGGACGAGGAGGATGGGGTTACTTGAGTACATACCCAATAGCAGTTATGAAGCTACTTAAGATGTCACGCGACGTTTGCCCGTGACGAACTAAAACGTCACGCCACCACGTTGCCAACGATCAAAGGAGACTATATTAAACATAAAATGGAGGGAGGTGTCAGGTTAAGCTATAGCGTGGGAACGCTGGCGGTGACAAGATTAAGATTTTGAACCAGTTGCAGCTTTTGCAAAGTCTCACATGAATCGCTCACTACCCTTCGAGAGAACAATGGAACAAATGACAGGAACAATGCCGCTAGCCCCAAAACAATGGCAGCTGCTTAACTCCAGTACAACAACATGCTTGCTAGAGCAGCTGCTGCATTACTGAAGGATTGAAAAAGATTTAACAATAACAACAAACCCGTTCAGCTGTCTGTGACTGATCGTAAGCATCCGTCGCGTTTTGTTCTGCAATTACAAGCTGTTCTTCATTCTGCTCGATCTGGTCTCTCATCATGGGCACCATTGATGCCATGTCTGTGACATTGCTCTGGGCTGTGTCCACGGCCAGCTCCAACGCATCCAGGGCCGCGAGAAGCTGGAACGAGCAAAATAAAACACTGTGGTTTAAAATACACAAACAATTCGCACATCCGCGATACCGGACTTCTATAGCTTTCAGCGGTGTTTTCTACAAAAAAAGATTAGCCTTCTCAAATTCCAGTGCATGTATACAGAGACTATAATTATTCTAAAACGTTATGCTGTAGAGTATGCTCAGGGCACAAACCGTTTAAGACCAGGAAAGAATGAATCACAACGCTCGGAATTACTTCAAGACTGCCATGCCATATAATAATCATGCTCAAAGGTTTTTGTTTTGTAATTATAATTTTAGGCCATTAATCCCGAAAAGCCCCTCTGAAGAGTGTTAATAAAATTTGTATTGCATTGTATTGTATTGTATATCCCTTCGTGACAGTATTCTGACCAAAGTAAAACAAAGAGCTACGTTCCATGTTTTAAAACTATGACAAGAAATATTGTTACTTTTTGGAGAATATCTTCCGCCATTTCAATATCCTGCTCTGTCTTGTCAATGGCGTCCTTTGCCGCCGCCTGACTCCCAGTAGCCTTTGCGAGGACATCCGTGACGTTTGCAATTACCTCAGACACTGCCTTTGCTTTCGTTCTAGAAATACAAACCAAAAACAACACAATGAGAGTTTCAACAAGTTGATAAAATTTTCCAGTTCAAAATTTTTTCACTTCAAGAATCGAGGTATAAGTTGCCGCGACTGCTACTTGCATTTCGATGACATCTTCATGTTGGCGTTCTGATTTCTCGCCCAATAACAACCGGAGTAAGTACGGTACAGTTTTGGGTGCAAAATTGAAAAAACCAACCGAAAATCAAGTAAAAGAAAAAAAGAAGTGCTTTGGAAGTGATCGCTGTAAAAGATTCGACGAGCAAAAAGGAAGCAAGAACTTTCATGGCCATCTTAAGTTTCTCAATCTTAGCCATCTTTGTTGGTTTTGTTATTACTTTTACGATTTGAAGACAATTTCGTGCAACGCCAAAAAAAAGAAACAAAAACAAAAAAACACGAAACAAACATACAATCAAAACGAATGGTTAAATATATTGCAGCAGAACTAGTTTAACAGTAACATGGCAGCGTTACCTGGCATTTTCAGCTCTTTCCTTCAAGTTGTTAGCATTATTTAACCGCTCTTCAGTTTCCTCCAAGATGTCATCGATACCCGTTAGCGAAGCCAAGGCAGCCTTAATGTCCTCTGCAAGCTTGGCGATCTCATCTGGAGTCACAGAGAGTTTCAGTTCTTTCACGCTGTTAGCGATTTCTCGTACCTTGTCCGTGTCTCCAAACTCTTGGCTGAGGAAGTCCAAAATGTCCTGTAAAGTAAAAAATAAATTTGCAGTTACTTGGAAAGAAACGCAAAGAAAAAAAAATGAGACAGAGAGACTAATCTGCTCACAAAAAGTTTCATGTTTAAACTGTCGCTACAACTGCAAGCTCGAGACTTCAACTGGCTGACAGTTTGCGAGGAACGAAGCTCTTGAGTCGATAGGATAAATCGAAGATCACTTCCGTTTGGAGATCACGTGATACCTGTATGAGTTGATCCATACGGGCACTTGCATTCTTTGCTCGCTTGGCACCCTCCATAGCCCGCATCATTGCCTGGTCAGCGGCTTCTCTGGTCATGTTCACCATTATCTCAGCAGTTTGTACTTCCTCCAATTTTTCCTTTGCTTTAGCTGTCGATATAACATACAACAGCTTGTTTATTCTTTGAGTACAGTCAGGGTTATGTGCGAGAACATATGCGCTTGACGTCAAGGGTTGATACTTGGTATTTGTTGAATTGAGATTCGACCGTTATTCTCTTAATATATCTTATTAGACAAACCAGTCTTGTGGAGTACAAATATCGTGAGATATTTGACAAAATTGGAGCTGGATAATAAAAGGAACTTGTCCGGAACCACAGGACGGGCAAAAGGTTGGCGTCTTTTTGTAGTGGAGTGCAAATAACTGAAAAAAAAATTGTTAAAAATAAATTCATCCGTACTAACCCTCTCTCATACGTTGAGCTTCTTCGGCCTCTTTGGCTTTCTCTAACGCCTCCGCTGCCAGGTTCATGGACCCATTACAACCGGACCCACCACAGGTCGAACAATTAAGGATCCCACATCCGCCGCACTGACTCGAGGGAGTCCCACAAACGATTCCATTGAGAATGTCAACTTGCTCTAGAAGTTCTCTTAACTTATCGCTGATATCGAAAAGAGACCCGGTGTTTTCGTCGTGCTTGTCGCTAAATGAGGGAGGACCAGCAATTAGCTGCTCTGTTTTATTCCTCTGTTCCATAGACACGTCAATAATTCTTTGAGATTCATTCACCTTCGCCTCAGCGTCTCGTGACCTCATTTGATTCTTCAAAATCTCATCGTACGCGCCTCGGATATCCGAGCCTAAAATCTTCTCCATCTCTGTTTTTAAACGCGACCCGTTTTGAAGAAGATTCGCGAGTCTCTGGCGTAGCAGCTCTATCTCAATATTGGCTTCTGTTGTTCGCATTTCAGTAGAATTCACCTCTTGCTCCATCCCTTCAACTTTCTCCTGAATGGTTTGCAACTGTGTGTCTATGGAATCTAGTTGTTGTTCAATTGCTATCGTGTCGTTGTCAGTTGTCACTTGGCTTTCCAGTAACATTTCTACTGTTTTCAGTTTATCTTCTAGCTCTTGCAGTTCCTTGCCGTAGGCGTTAATATTTCCCACTACAGAAAATAAATGATTAAAAGTCAGTAATGACAACACAATTTTAGCAGTTACTAGTTAGTAAGCCATTGCAATCTTTCTGGTTTCCTACAATAATATTAATGCGCGTGTTTTGCATATTCTGTTGACGTGTACGCTTAGTTCGTACTGAACTGTTTACCTGGGCAAATGACCAAAGAATTTTATGCTTACTTTGTGTGCCATTCTCTAAGAAACATGTTTCAATGACAAGTACCAAGCAATACCTGGTTGGTAGAGTGTGAGACAAATCTGAGAAACCCTTTCCTCGTCCTCACTAATGTTGCGTGACATAAACTAATAAGCAACAATAGATACCTGGCGGACTAGGTGTAAGAGAGATGTTATAAGCCCTTGGAACCTCCACATTGATGTTGCGTGACATTACCTAATAAGCACCTATAAACAAATAATAGATACCTGGCGGATTAGGTGTAAGAGAGATGTTATAAGCCCTTGGAACCTCCACACTGATGTTGCGTGACAATTCCTCTAGTGTGACTTTCCATTGGTAGTAACAATCACCACACACTTCACATTGCGGCATTTTACCGGTTGTGTCTGCATCACACTGGTCACACTTCTCGCCGATCATGCCCTGTTTACACTGGCATTTTCCCGTGTCACGGTCACACTGGAGAGATTCAGATCCCGCTGGATTGCAGTCACATGCTGAAGGTACAAATTAAACAGGTTAATGTGCACAGTAATGTTTTACAGTGGCGTCAAGATAGACTAAGAACTAAGTTATGTGTCATTTCTGAGGTACCGTTTGCTTCAATTTTAAAATGAGGCCAGCAATTAAAATGAATATTTTTTTACACATATGTTAGATTACAGTTAGACAAATTAATCTGATTTTTATTTAAGAAATTTTGCAGAAAGGCATGATGTTAAAACGGAGGTATCAAGGCAACTCACAAATGCAAACGAACAAGATTACAAACAGTGCTTTTAAAAAATTCTCAGCTATAAACAGAATAACATTGTAAAAATCGTCAAGAGAAAAAAGTTCCTAGAAGTCCGTGACTTGCGTTTCGCTAACATGACTTCTAAACAACATAGCTGGTGAATTTTTTAAGTGATCCTTTGTAAGTTATGCAAATAAATACTTTAATTTTGTATGCTGACAGTTCGAATTACAATTTTTAAAAAAAAATATATTCAGGTTTCACTTCATACATTAGTTCATGACTTACGTTTACAGTCGGCCAGCGGTGTTCCCCAGTAGCCACTCTCACATTCGCAGCAACGAGGGCCTCCATACCCAGACTTACATTTACACTGGCCACCGTCCTAAAGGGGGGGGGGGGGGGGGGACGGGGAAGGGGAGCACAGACAGAATAGCAGTTAGCAATAGTACATACACATATCTGGATTGCAAGCGGGGGACTAGCCGGGTGTGGGCGTGGAGGAGAAAGGACGGGGGGGGGGGGGGGGGGGGGGAGGTGTTCATTCATCATTTCTTATTGCCCAGTCAATACATAAACGTGCTTGGAAGCTTCACCTGGCAATGTAAACTACAGTGTAATGCAATTACTGGAAAGGAAAATTGTACAGTAGAAAAACGAGGAGTATAAACAAGGAAAACTCCTCGCATTCCTATTAAAAAAAAAGAAGCGAGGTCTACAAAAATTGCATTGTTTAGAAAACTTATCTAGGTGGGGCGTTCATACTGATAGAAAAACAAAAAAAGCAGTACCCCACCCCCTCCCCCGTTTCGCCCCTCCAATCAGGAGAAACGTAGCCATTGGCTGTTCCTTAGCTTTGTTAAGGCTGCAAGACAGTGAGTTCGTTGGGCGAATGCGGCATCAGAAAAGCATCTTACGAGCGCGACTGGGGGGAGACTGCAGGCTTGAGAGTATTGTGTGCGAGATTTTCAACGCTCACGCCTTGGCGCGTGCGTAAAGTTAATAATAGTTGAAAACTGCGTAGCGTCTTTTATGCTAAAAATAATTGTTAATGTTTCTAAATGACGCTAAATGGCGGTATAAAACTTGAACAATTATTTTTAGCGTGCGTAAAGTTCTTTAACCGAAAAGAGGGACTGGTATGCGTGCAGTCTACGTTTCTTTCTCATTTACTTACCTCACTGCACGTGGCCTGAGTAGAGCCCTCGCCGCAACAATCACACTTTCTACAGCCTTCACCGCTGTCCAGGTTCCAGAATCCTTCGGCGCACTTGTCGCACTGAGTCCCGATGACGTTTGGAAGACACTTACACTGACCTGTCTCGTAATTGCAGGTGTCAACAAAACCAGGGTCTGTTCCATTTCTGTTACATACGCACTCTGAAACAAGTGAAGGAATATGAATTAACGCCCATTGGATTCCTAAGCTCAAAATAAGAGCAGAGCAGTTCCCTTTTAAACTACTAGTTTACGCGCTAAACGTTCAAGCACCCCTCGAAAGGAGGTGAGACGGCTTTATTTATCTTCAACAAATAATTCGCTGTAAAAATAATTTACGCTAAATATTGAACCATTTCTGACTGTGTACATTTATTCAAATTAATGCCTTGCTGAGGTGACTTTTTTTTTCTGCTGGCGCTTTTATAAAGATCTGTTAACACCTGAAACAAAAGGACTTCTTTTCAGCTCAAAACTTTTCAACTGACGTGTTTTGATTGTTCAACACAAGAATACGGTTGTTCGCTTTGTCATGCACTTCACTATACGTTTAAAATCAAATTCGTCTTTTATTCGAGTTTGAATTTAACGAACGTTTCGGGTGAGCAGCGTAACAGTCGAATTTTTAACGACTTAATGAAGACGACATTTGTATTTGTAGTTTTTGGCATCTCAAAAGGCACAATGCAATTGCTGTTAAGTTCATGATTTCCATTCGCGCTGAATAACAAGCCTTGTCTTCTATCTTCGTGTATGCGACCACGTCTTTTCTTCCCAGAAGCAAAATCACCTCCGTTGTCGTATTCCATACTCGTAGTCATTGTACTATCCTCATTATATTTTGTACACTTTTGTTCACTTTGCTTTCTTCGCCGCTGTCCAACGCTTCAGCATCTTGGTTATTATAGAAATCTTCAGTATCCAAATAAATAAACACCACGCTTCTAGTCCAACACAAATATTGATTATTTCATCATGCGGTTGATCTGATACAATAAGCAGTCATAGCGCCATCGTGTTTATCGTGTCGCGTGAACAGTCTTAATTCTGAGAATTTAAAAATTTGACCCTTACTTTCAAACAATTATTTTTGAAAATTTTACTAATATAACCGCTTTGACCTTTTATAACCAAATGTCTCCGCCATTTTGAATAATCAATTCAAACTGGTCTAAAACCGGTTTGACCGTACTTCCTGATTGGTTGCTAGTAAAGCCTTTGTTCTCTTGCTATATAAGCGCGGTACTACCCGGATGGTTGGGCGGCTCTATAACTCAACTGCAGCGCACACATCTCTCCTGAAAAGCTCATCTAATATTCAGCAAGAAACTCTCAAAACAATAGCGTACATCGTAAATACCACCCATGAAATATTCAATAATAAAATTTCAAACAATAAGGTGTATACATAAACAATTGTCATACCTAGAACCCCCATGGGAAGTGACAACCGTTGAAACACACTACGCAACGCTCATTAATTCAGCGTGTACTTCATGTAGAACCAAGTGAGAAAAACACCCAAGGGAAAAACTGAACACACACCATGCACCACTAATTAATTCAGCTGTTATTACTTCATGTAGGACCAAGTGATCTACTCGAGACACACACCGCGCAGCACGAATTTTCCGTTGAAACACACTACGCAACGCTCATTAATTCAGCGTGTACTTCATGTAGAACCAAGTGAGAAAAACACCCAAGGGCAAAACTGAACACACACCATGCACCACTAATTAATTCAGCTGTTATTACTTCATGTAGGACCAAGTGATCTACTCGAGACACACACCACGCAGCACGAATTTTCGAAAACACATCACGCACCGCTCACTAATTCAGTGGTTATTACTTCATGTAGAACCAAGTGAATTATGCGTTCTAAAATTAACGCGAATTTTCGAAAAGCTATGCTTGCATGCCTTCAATTAACGCGAATTTTATGTTTTATGTCTATAAAAAACTGCGCTTTTCACAAGACAAAATAACGATGTCCAACAACGGAACTCGGTAAAAAAAAAAGATAAATAAATAAATAAAGGCGCATAAAGTTAGCACGAATTTTTTAATTCTGTCCTATACTACTTGCGTGGCATAAGAAACAGCATAATAGGCAATAGTACACACAAGAATTGCCCAGTAGCTTTCACTTGAATGGTCACACACAAGGGTTTCATCCTCACACTTTGAAGTTAGAACCACTTTGTACAGCATAATAAACAGTACCACATGAAAGTACTGCTCAATAGCTTTCATTTGAATGGTCACACACTAGGGTTTCATCCACAGACTTAAAAGTTACAACCACCTTGTACAGCATAATAAACAGTACCACATGAAAGTACTGCTCAATAGCTTTCAATTGAATGATAACACACTACGATTAAGTCTGCAGTTTTAAGGTAGAACCGTCATTCCTACCTGTGCAATTCCTAACAATAGCATCACCATAGTAGCCGGATTTGCAGCGCTCACAACTGAAGCCTGCGGTGTTGTACAAGCAAGCGAGACATCTCCCGGTGAGTTTGTCACAGTTGCCGATCTTTGCCAGATCAATGTTGTTATTACACGAGCACCGCTGGCAGCGGCCGCCTGGGACGAGCGGGTTTCCATAGTAACCATCAGCACATTCTTGGCATTGTGTTCCATTGTAACCAACCTACAAAAATAAGTCTAGCGTGACTTCGCTCCATGACATCGCACGACACTAGCGTGACATTGCCCCATTGTTATAAAAAATGGAACCTCGGAATGCAAACAAGTTCTTTTACAGTCATGGCACGTTGTTGAGTCAACCTTCCTGCAAACTGGAATTGCCTCAGAATCCCAAGAAACAAAACTACCGTTGACAAAAGTGTGACATAATTTGCTTGTGTTTTAACAGAATATTTAAATTGCACTTACTTCACAGGCGTCACAAATTGACGATCCCGCTCCATTTGAGCGACAGGTGTTACTAAACTGGTTTCCACTGCTACCGCCAGGGCACTGGCACCGACGGCAATCGTTTGGTGTCCCTGTGCAAAGAAAGAGAATTGTCACTCAGTGCTTACAATGGCGCTTATAAAGGTAAATTGTAATCAAAATCACACACTATTTTTTACATGAAAGATTGCAAAAAAAAAGAAAAGGAAATTAAGGTCAAAAAAAAAAACAATCCCCCAGCTGTTCAATCGAATGATAACTAATCAACCGTCTAAAAAAAATCACTACCCCGTGGAAAACATGGATAGCGATTTATCCGTTGGATACCGTTATCCACCGTTTGAACAAGCGAGCTTTAATTCCTTGGAATGCGTGTACCTTATTTGCTGTCCCACCTTGCTACAAGGGGAATGCGGCCATAAAGATACGCAAGAAGAAACGCCGGGCATTTATTTTCCGCACTAGTACTGCGAGTGGACTCTAGTTATCAAAAGAAATTGCCGCTCACAAATAACTGTTTCGCAGTCAGTGGTATGCGCCCAGTCTCGATCAGATAAGGAAGAAAGCTATGAGCCCTCGGTGAAACAGAAACACTTACCAACGGTCGCATCACCATAGTAACCAGTCGCACAGACTTCGCAGTTTTTCCCAGCAGTGTTGTGTTGACAGTCGAGACACTCGCCTGTCTTAGGATGACAGTTTGACGTGTCATGTCCGTTACAGCGGCACGGTCGACAGCGAGGGAATTCCCAGTTACGCGGAGGACAGAGGTTGCACTGTCTGCCGCCCGCCTTGATTCTGCATGAACACTGCCCGGTTTGCACATTACAGAGGTTATCCGAAGCACCGATACCGTCGCAGTTACAACCTAACGAAGAAAGTGTCAAATATGAAAGAGAAAGCTACTCAACATATCGACCATATTTTCCATGGTTCATACACCCTTAGATCAAAATGGTTTCACTGCAAAGTTTTGGACATTTATGGCGTCATGGTTATGGTCTATAATGAATCTCTTATGGATGAAGTTTCTTACAGTTCTGTGACGTTTTATCGCATGATTCTCGAAAAAAAAAACTATTTTCACTGTATTGCTTACTGATTGACGTCGAGATAAATCATCTAGTTACTAGACCGTGTGAGTGACCTGAGATTCGTTAGCGTTTTCACTGCATTTTTGTCACGTTTGTATTTCACTTCATTGTATTGCGTTACGTATCGCTTCACTTACCACTGCAACCCTCCGGTCCAAATCCGTACGATCCTGGTGCACAGCGGTCACACCTCTGACCAAACACATTATCTTTGCATTGGCACTGGCCTCCAACCGGATCACAAATCAAGGTCCCGTTAACATCCCGCTTAGTTCCCGTGGGATCACAGTTACACGCTGCAAGCAATACGAAAAGTTCAGTGAAGAGAACCCACAATGAATAAAAATAAGTAAAAGTAGGTCTTACTGTAGTTTCAAATTCCACCAAAAACAATATATCTATTTTTTCTTCAGTGCGTGATTTTACCGGGCCTTTGGCAACAAACGATCGCATAGTACAAAATCAGCCATGCTGCACTAAGCGGATGAGAAACTACGCATTAGGACATCTAAAATAAAAGAAGGCTCAAGCTTGAGTTTTGGAGGGGGTCACATTCCTTTACCATCCATCCTTTTGTACAGTGGGGCCGGTTGTTGGCTAATTCAGTTCGTCATTAGGGATAAAGCCTGGTAGGACTTTTAGGCGGTTTTTTACTTCGCAAAGTTTCGTGTCCTATAAAGAGCCCAGGCGATGCTTTCCAATCTGCATGTTACACATTTTTTTTTTTTTTTAATCGCAGAGTTCAGTATGCAACATTAGGCATCCAATCGTGCAAATAGTGCTCAAGGCTTCGCACAAAAATTTTCTACTGCAGAAGCGTTTAGAATTGCACCCCACCCAACATCCGAAGTTGCAACTTACGCTTTCCACCATCATAGATCACCGAGGACATGGCGAAGATAAGCTGTTTGCAGACATCTGGTAGGACAGGGCGTGGCGTGGAAGGAGTCATGTGATAATCAAGGCATCTGAACCGGTCAAACTCCTTCTTTCGCTGTTCACCGTCAGGTCCTTGAAAGATGGACACTGACTCTGCGTACGGAACAAGAACCATCTATGACAAGACAAGAGAGGAATTGAGTCAATTTATGCATAGCAGCATCTGTACTCTGCGCTACCAACCAGCATACAGACTTGGTTTGTAACCTACTGTATCGACTTCTTCAAAGCTGCTATTTGTGCTATCACGCATTACCGTTGTCACGCATTTGGTTTGTCACGTAATACATAAGCGTGACCTGATCTGAAGAGCCAAATATTAGTTGCATTTCAGGTTGCGCACTTTGGAGTTGTCCCACCCTGTAGAGTTGTCACGCACTTTGGTTGTCACGCACCTGTATCGTCACGCATCTGAATTGTCACACAAGTGTTACGCGACGTTCCAAATAACATTTCTTTCATTTAAGACAACTTACCGCATCTGTCAAGATACTGTCAGCTCCATCTCTGTTAGACTTGTCCCGACTGTACGTAACCTTGACAACGTAAGCGACATCTTTCTCCATACAAACACTCGGCAGCATCAGAACATAGCGGCGAGGTGTGGGTAGAATGGACGAGAAGTTGCCGTAGTTGGGATCCTGGGCATTAGTAGCGTTCTTGCATTTACCGCTGGTCAAAGGGAGCCCGTCGATACGCTGTATTTGCACGTCAACTTTCCATAGGCCGGAATCCTGAAAAAAAAAATCGATACATTACAGTGTAATGCCTGTTGTTACAAATTGCTTTCACAAAACGCCGTAATCATGTTGTTTTAAGTTGTATATTGAGCAGTACATTCATGTGGTACTGTTTATCACAGTATATATGGTTCTAACTTTTAAGTCTATGGATGAAACCCTAGTGTGTGACCATTCAAAAGAAAGCTATTGAGCAGTACTTTCATGTGGTACTGTTTATTATGAAAAATATTGAACAGTGCTCTCCTGCTATCAAGAGGAAATTTTAAAAAAATAAATCAAATGTGTTCTTCTGCACTCTTACAGTATAGAAATACAATGTAACTTTAGAGACTTATCCACGATGTACTGTACCTTAGGTTCATATCGCACTAAGATGTTGTACTCTCCAGTGTAAGGGACATTAGTGACAGCATATTCCAGAGCTGATCTGTCTTTAATTTCTGTAAACCCATCTCCAGTCCACGTGACTACTTCACCTCCTTGCGGCTCCCTTGGAACAATTGTTCCGTCCTTTTGTCCCGGTGGGAGAGAGAAAAGTAACAATAAGAAATAAAATGAGTACGGTTCGCAATGACAACAAGATAACAGCTTCATATATAGAAACTCGCATAAACGGTCACCTGTTTCCCTCCAAAAAAAAAAAAAAACTAAAATAAGGCTTTGACAAGAAAAGCTACCGTAGAAGGCCGCCTTTAGACCAAAATTATGACATTTACGGCCACTTTTCGAAGTATCCCAGAATTCTAACTGAATGAAAATGAACTTAAGTTTGGGGTGCAGGGATGGGGCAGTGGTGAGAGCGCTCGTCTCCAACCAATGTGGCCCAGGTTCGATTCCGGCCAGGTGCCATATGATACTGGTTCCCCGAGGGTTTTTCTCCGGGTTCCCCGAGGGTTTTTTCACTGGGTTCTCCGGTTTTCCTCCCTCGACAGGTGGCGGGGATATGAGGTAGATATCGAGCCTACATAGCGTAAACGTACGTTAAACGTTTCTCTACATCGCATACAGTACGTACCCCAATAATTTTCGCTTCTTCCGATTCGTATTTCCTGTGGTCAAGCAAAGGAAAGAAGTTCCCAGTCTGTGTTCGGTCACATCGTCTTCCCGTGATGCCCTTGCGGCAGCGACACTGTCCCTTGACTTGTTCACAGTTCCTCTCATACGCACCGCCGACGTCACACTCACAGGCTTTGCATCCAACAGAGCTCTCACCCAGTCCCCAGTAGCCAGGCTAGATGAAAGAAAATGCTTAAACACGGAGCGATCCTATATAACGAGGCTGAACTGTTCAGCCTGCCAATCCCTGCCAATCACAAATTCCAATGAGACGATTTCATTGGTTGGGAAATGCAATCAACTGGCTTTTGGTGTGGCGTGATCCAGACTGATCTAGTTTTCTAAACTTAAAATAGATTCAAAGCAGTACAAGAAATAGCATCAAGATTCTCGCGTATTGGTGGTTTTCACTGTCACGCAATAAAAAAATAAAATCGAAACCATTCAACGACAGAAGCTATAAATTTCAGATATTATAGAAGATAAATAGATAAACGATTTGTCCAAATCTCAGGTCTGTGCGGTGCACCGTTTGCGAGTTATTTGCCGAAACTTTCCACGCAAATTTATAAAGCTCAGTATGGAGACGCCATATTTGTGTCCTTCCGAGGGGCACAAACATGGCCGCCGTGAGTCAGAGAAACCATCTGGAACTTAATTTTCCTATTAATAGCGACTACCTTTGGCTCATGATCTATTACACTTTCACATAAACAGCACTTAGTACATTGGGAATGTTCGATCTGCAAAAATGGAAAGGAAAGGCCTTTTTTGAATCAAAACAACTTTGTCACGGCACTCAGCTTGATATCACATACGGCGGAGAACTCGAATATTCAAAATGCTCAGTTTTTAAAACGAAGGGCACAATCGAGCTGGAAATTTGCGAAAAGATATATTTTTAGTTTATCTTACACCTAGTGATATCAAAAGTTTAGCAGGCCTATTAAATTTTGATTTCAGAATTTTATGACGTAACATGAAAACCAAGAATAAAATTCTCTGTTTTGTTGTTTGGGTGCAAACAATCGAAAGCGAGGTTTAGAAATAGTGAAAGATACCTGTAGCTATCAGTCCCTGTTCTGCGAAATCACGGAATTTCTGCCCGCAAGCGACCTGAGCTTAGCGCCGATACTGAATACAATTACATTGGATAAATGCGTTTCAAGTAAACAAATAAATATTTATAAATTCATTTTCTGAATTCTTAATCCACTTATTGCTGAAAAATAAGGTTTTAGTCAAGAATATGCCACATAAAAGCTAGCCAAAGAGCAAACGAAACTTGTAGTTTTGAATTTTATCGCTTCAAAATTGAATTTGGTGATTGTTCCCGTTTCACGATAGTATAACAAGAACGTTTGTAAACAGCGTAGCTCCTAGTTCGCCAAATTTCGAAATGTAGAGATTTTTTCCAAAGCATTGTTATCTTTGTTGTTTGAATCCTTGACCCATAAAAACAAAATACTGAAACGATTGTCATTGATGTGTTCAGCTTTATCTGTTTGAGCTTTCACGTCGTAACAGTGTTTGTGCGTGGTGGACATCAATTTTGAATTTTCAGGATTATTGCACAAATTCTGTTTAAATTTTCTTTTAGCTTGTATGGAAAGAATTATTGGTAGTTTATATTGTATATTAGCTTGTTAATTCCATATAAATGAACTGGGAGCGCATTTAGAAAGCAAAATTTGCGGAGCTCTTCTCGCTCACGACCGTTACTCTGACACGACTTTTTAAAATTGAAGCCAACAAAGTGCTAGACGGGGCCTTTTTATAGGCTCGCTCCGTGTTTAACATATCAACTTGATTCGTTTGGCTCGTCACACACTCCTCCTCGACAAACAGTGCTCTAGATACGTAAATAGCAGTGTGTTTCAGCATATTTTCGTAGGGGAGGGAAGATCGCATAACGATTCATATTGTTGTACATATTTATATACCATCTTTACATGATCGGAATTAGTTACTTGATTATGCAAAACTTGCATTTGCCAAAACGAAAATCGAGCTGACTTTATAACTTTTAAATCGTTTTGAAAACAATTTCGCTAGACAACCACGAGTGCAAGACGGTAGAGGTTATTGAAGCCCATGTGAGTAAAAGGGCAATGTTTGTTTTGCCCACACGCTGTTTGGGACACAAACCTGGCAGCGATCGCATCTTGCTCCCATCACAAATCGTTTACAAAGACACTTGCCGTCCTTGGGGTCGCAAACACCGATTGTACCATCAGAGCTGCAGCCACAAGCTGAAATATGAAAACAGTAAGATAAACTCTAAATCAGTGATGCAAGCACCTAGGGAAACACGCAACTGGTCCTGAGGTCAAAGTGTCATTTCTCCTCACTGACTGCTATTCATTACAGCCGAACCCCTATTAAGTGGCCACGCATTAAGCAGCCACCCCCTATTAAGCGGCCAGTTACTAAAGTCCCAAAACTTTTGTCAGTATAATACTGTAAATAAGTATATCCTGGTCCAGTATATCTATTAAGCAGCCGCGGCCGCCACCTTTCTGCCGTCCCGATAAGCGTTCTTCTATAATTTGTCCCTAATATACGATAAATTGTTTTCAACAAGCTCGGACAGACCAGAGTTTAAAAAGAAAGTGATGGTTGATAAACCATTCAAACACAAGTTTATTGTCGTCTTCTTCATGAGATTCCGTTTTTCCTTTCACACTATTTTGTATCAAAATAACGTGTCGGCGACCTTTTTAAACTTTCTGACGAACCTCTAAGCGGCCAGTTGCTATACCCTGAGGTGGGCGCTTGGGTTCTACCGGAGTTCAAAGAATTTAGCGGTACATAACGACAGGATAGAATAAGACGATATCCCCCTGTTTAACGGCCTTTCATTGAGCAATAAACCACACTTTCTAGGAGTTTACCCATGTGGGATGCTGGCAGAACACAAGAAAAGCTTGTAAATCACGAGCCGTCGTCAGGCGAGTGATTTACAAGCTTTTTGAGAGTGGAACGGTTCTGAGATGCTCAAAAAGCAAGGCAACTGGTGAAGTCGTACGTAAGTTGTGGTGTGGGGTGGGGAATTACTGTAACAGTGAAATTCCCTTACCTTTGCAGCCATCAGGATCATCTCTTCTTAAATTCCAGAAACCTGGTTTACACTTGTCACATCTTGATCCTTCAACATTTGTTTTACAGATACATCGGCCAGCTACCAATCCTGCTTCAGGGTCATTTTTTCCCTCACATTCGCCACCACTAACCCCACCCACAGAATCACAGTTGCAAGCTGTGAGAAAAATAATAATAAAAAAATTAAAATGATAAATTACAGAACTGTGTTTTGCTTCTTTACAAACTTGTAAACAAACAAATCTGAATGAATCAATTATTGCTACATGTATACTGCATTTATTCATTAAGCAATCAATCAATTCATTCACTCGCTTATCTATTCATTTTTTTAGCTCAGTGAAGTGGCAAGTTTCACTCCTTCCCTTGTCACTTTCCGTTAAACATCTTGTGAAGCAGGTAGGGGGCTGTGCAGGAGCATTGGCTGTGTGTAATGGGTAAAATATGAAAAATATATCCCTGCAACTTAAATCTATTAAAAGAGCACAACGACTATACATGTTTATTATTTTGATTCTGAAAACTCTGTGCTCTCCTTAAGTGGTACCATTCTTCCAAGAACCAGGAACGTAAAAAATTGAATTCATTTTCTGAGTTCACTGGCTCATAGCCACGTTGTTACATGTAGATGTTAAATACGTTATCACCTGTTCCCTTGCTCTAATGCTTCAACAGATACATGCCCACAACCTTAATGAAAATGCTGCACTGCATAACTTATGTGTATTTTAGACATTAACTATTAGTGAGAGTACTTACGAATACAAGAATCTGGATCCTTGAAGTCCTTGCTAGGATCCTGAAAGTGCAGAGGTTTACACTTCTCACACTTGCGGCCGACAGTGTTGTGCAAGCAGCTGACGCAAACACCACCACTAACATTACCAGATGCGGCAAACACAGCAGGATCAAACCGACACTCTTCAGCATGACCATTGCAGTCACATGCTGTGAAGCAAGAACGTATAATGAGCACCTAAGGAACTGTTTGGGGAGATGGGTTGACCTAATGACTTAAGCACAGTGTGTGGATTTGAGTATTTATGGAGTCATTTCCTTCGGTCTTGGGCAAAATTACTTTATTCTTCATTCTTCATTAAATATACATGTGTGTAAGTTGGTGAAATCCTGCTTTCTTGAATCTTTGATTTCTCAAACCTGCGAAAATCTTGAACTAAAAGTTGTTTGTCCACTGTTAATAGATTTTCCACTGGTGTAAGCTGTTTTTGGGCTGCTGAATTTTTGAAGTTATGCTGTGAACACCTCACTGGGAGCTGTGTGATTCACCTCAAATTACCTACTGGACTGCTCCAGCAAGTGCCAAATCTTATTTAAAGGACGTACTGTAATATCAAGGGTCTGTTTGATACAACTGTACGTGCTACAAGAAACAGCAGCAATATAAGCCAAATCAGGCATGACTGTATACATACGTCTGCATTCATTAGAATCTTCAGCTGTTGCTGGTCTCCATGGTCTGTCATTGTAACCAGCCTTGCATCGTTCACAGTTCTTTCCTTCTGTGTTGTGAGCACATGCACACTGTCCATGCACCTATTGGAAAAAAACAAGACAAGTTTAAAAATCTGTGTTAAGTTTCCATTCCATTCCATATCATTATGCATTATTTTATTAAAAATACATTTTTTTATGATTGCTCTTTTTTGCTGCCATTGTTGTTGTTGTTGTTGTCTTTTTCACCTGGGAAGTGTACATGCATTGGTCACAATTCCTTCACATGTAATGTTATAAACAAATTTGTCTGCTTCCTGTAAGTGCCTAAACATTTTTTCTGTGAAATTTAAGGATAATCGTTTTTATTTGCCTCGTTTACTAGTTGGCATCTCACAGCTACTTCTACTGTAAGTTGTGATTCAAATAATAATTTACTTAATTCATAGTATGCTGTAGTTTCCTGTCTGCCATTAGCTACTGGGACAAGAGCAATAGCAAAGTGGACACTCTTTGAAATTGAACCCCAGTGAATATTAAAATCTTTGGAATCAAAAATGGAAAGAGTTGATACTCTTTTAGTTCGTCAGCCATCTGTGAATAACTTGAGACTGACAACAACTAATGTATTCATTTTGGCTTGTTTTTGCTAAGAACAGCTTTAGCTCTTGCCCTGAATACACTTTTAATTACAATCAAACCTCCTTGTGCACAACCACCTAACATCAGCCAGCACATCTTGTACACATTAGTGACCACAACCAGTATAAGGTACAAAAATTACGAGAAACATGGGATTACAGATGCAACGATATAGCCTCTGATCTGAAAGGAACTTTGACTCAAAATTTAGATTCTCCCCTATCCCCCTCAACAACATGCAAGCTTTACATTTTCGGAGATTATGGTGATAGGAGATGGTTGGACAGCATGCCTGTGTACATGTATTGCAACATATATCTCACCATTCCGGGAATATCTGGTTCGCCTGGCAATGGCAGACACTGCTCAGCATGACCATAACATGAACAGCTTCCTCGGATCACCAGGTCATACACAGCGTAGTAATACTTTAATCTGGCTTCTGGTTTGTTGGGATCTAGTACCAAGTCTCCCAGGGTGTGAAGTTTGGTGAAGTTTATTCGTATGTTGGTCACTTTCAACAAGTTTTGGACTTTCTCGCTGTATGGGTTCTTGACTGGAATTTGTGGATTCAGTGCCCTGAAGATAACCTGTCACCAAAAGATTTACAAGGCATCAATAAAATTATTGACATGTTATGGTACTGTTGTATTTTTAGACAATGATTTCACAGTACTTACCCTCCCCTCCTCCCCTCACCTGACAAAATGTTGAAGGGGGGGGGGGGGGGGGGGCACAACATGAACATGTGCCTGCAATGGACTGACTGCATGTGCATTAAATAGCATTGTATACAGCCCACAATTGCAAGAACTGGGATATGATTGGGTCAAACAATTTGGGATACTTCGGTCTATTTCTGACATTTACATGCATTATAAATTAGACATGCACACACCAGTGCAGGGGTTTGTATATGCATGTATAGACACTTTGCATAAATCGCATCCAAATTTGAATAACAATACTTTATACATCCTTAGCCTCGTATGGATGTTTATAGACAAAAGATTTTTCATGTGAATGTGAGGAATAGGATTTTTACATAGTATATTTAAATAATAGATTTTTATATAGTATTTTTATTCAAATGCCGACGCCATTTATGCAAAGTGTACATCAAAATGCATTTAGCAAATCACTGGCTCCTCATTTAGTTCTAACCTCTCCATTTGATGATGGCTCCACTGACGAGAAATCCTCTGTGCACACAATATCATCAACATCCTCCTGATCTCTATTTGGAATGTCAGGGAATGTTTTTTTACAGTCTGCGGCATAGTATCGATATACATTCCAGTTCCTGCCATAGTCCCAAGATCGCTCGATAACCATGCCAGCAGGGCGGAAAGTGCGGAACGTCATTACCAAGTGAGTAAAGTGGAACTGAGCCTCCAAATCAAGCTGTCAACAAATACCAACAACAAATTAAAATAAATATTAATAACTGTTAATTACATGCAAACGTTTCATGAATTACCGGTACCCAGATTACATTGCATACACATTAACTATTTTATTTTTAGACTCAAAGTACCAACTGAAGGTGTGGATGGAATAAGACCCTAAGTGACTCCTGATCTAACATGAGATTCTCCTTTAATTTACAAGCAAACACAGGGTAAATTGGAAGGAGAATCTAGCAGTTTATCAGAAGTGACTTGAGGCTTTTTATTCCAGGTACTCCTTCATTATTCTGATAACCTGAATATTCAATATTGTATTTGTTTGTTTGTTTGTTTGTTTGTTGCTGACATTTGGCTGCCTGTATATAAAACATCTAGTACTGCATGTAATTAATTTACCTGAAGATACACTTCTTCTTTTAGATTTTGTGATTGCCACCATGTCTTCTCTGTCCTTCCATTAAAATTTGAGATCATGTTCTTTGGTTCATGACTGAGTTTCGGAATCGTTGAGTCACAAACAAAACACTCCTCGGGATTAGCTTGGAGATGGGACACAATGCAGTAGTCCTCTGGACCATTCATGCCGCATGTAGAGGAAGCTGTCAGCTGATTAACGCGACCAATCACAAGGTCTCCCGTAGCTGGATAACAACTACGCCCCCTTTCGCACTGTGTGTTTCCATTTTGACTTACAACTTGACAAACTAAATAAAAAATAATTAATAAAAAATTGCATGTTGTTAGTAGTGACTTACATCACAGTACATTATGCCTTGATGAATGACCTCCTCCTGTTGGGGGGACGGGGGGTCCATGTTCCCTTGTTCCCGACAAAATTTTCCTTGTGTTCCCGAAAAGGATTTCCATTTTGCTGCTTCCTGTTCCCTTAAATATGCTTTTGTTCCTGTGTTCTCCATTTTATTTTCAATTTGTTCCCATGTTGCCAAAAAGTTAATGGCCATGTTTCCTTGTTCCCTGAAACCCCTCTCTTCAGCTTTTCCAACAGTTCTACTCGGATGAAAGACTCAAGGGGAATTTGCAGATAAGAAGATGTATAGGATGATGGTTGGTTTCCCTGTGCTAGATGTTTGGTTTGTTGGGTAACATGCCACAGTAGCAAATGGCTTAACTAACCAAATCTTGAAGTCTCAGAAACAGAATAATAATGGTCGCTGCGTTTGAGTGGGGAGTGACAGTTTTTAGCACGTTTAAGTTGGGTCTTCCTTTTTTGGAGGTCACTGGTGATTTTCAATGACTTTGAAAATAATTCTCCTTTGCAGTTAGTAATGGTAATAGGACTGAGTGGAGTCCAATTCGGTCTGTAATCATACGTCGAGTGATTAACAAAATCGGACGACCGCGTAGCGGGAGTCCGATTTGTTTAATCATGAGAATAATTACCGACAGAATTGGATGACACAAAGTCCTGTTACCAATTAATAATAAGTATAACAAAATTCGAGAAAAAATTTAAATAAAGCGAAGCCTACTAAGGACTTATCATCACTATGGCAAAAATGCCATTCTTGAAGCTGAACGTTTTAGGAATATCAAGAAGTATTTAGTCACAACAAGAAACCAAATAAAGAGCGCGCGCATGTGCAGCACGCGAACTTTGTTATTGGACACCTTGTTATTGGACACTTTAGCGGAGCGTGCTCCAATTTGGTAAAAAATAGGGCGTGCTAAGAACCAATCAGATTCGAGAATTTTGTTATAGTTGTGATTAATTTTGTTATTGTTAAAAATAAAGTACACGTGAAGGGTTTTATTGTCAAGAGTTTTTTTTTTTTTGAGAAACCTAAACTAAGCCACTATCTGGTTGTCTTTGAAAGTATACTCATCATTTTTTTTTTCTCATGGTCCCATTAAAATTATAAACATAGGGGGCAGTCAATCTTATCAAGCTCATAGATTTACAATAATCCACAGCAAAGCTTATTTAAGCTTTAACCAAAACAAAATACATGTATTCTTGGAGTGTGTCGGAAGTGGCAAGGACACTAAACTCCATGCGGTTGTACAACAGCAGAATTTCGCCATTGACAGACGTTTCCCTTGCCTCTGCTGACAAATTGTTTTGACACTTGGGGCAAAATGGTCTGCTCCGTTGACAGGGCGTGAACGACCCCAAGGAAACAACACAAATTCCAACTTTACCGCTCCCATAAAACATCAACAAAGACAAAACTTTTTCGTCGCTAAAACAAATAAAATTTGAGTGGTTCTATTTTTAATTCCTGGCATGAAAGTCATTTTAAATGCACGATCTGCGAGAAAAGCTACAGGGAAAATCGATCAAAGACAACAAACAGTTTTTCATATGATATCGGATCCCTTACACATCGACGAGACGTCGAGAACAACATTCACTAGAATTGTTGGTCTCCGTTTCAGATGAGGTAACGCGACATGCCCATGGAAAAATAAAAAACAGACACAGTAAAATATGTAGCGCTTTTTATGTCTTAAACTCACCAAAATAAAACAGTGCAATCAACGCAATTCTCCATAAATTCGTCATAATTTCCCCACGTGCACAACCACGAATTTCTTTTCTCTTTGAAGTGATAAAACAAATGTTTGTACGTGCCACCCAGAACTTAGGACAAGATCTTCTTCTACGGTAAAACGAAGATCCTGTAAAATAACAAAACAGCTTATCAGTAGCGGAGCATTTTTAGGACCGATCAAATCGCTACAGAATCAAAACTTTACATGCGGCGACGAATGGAAATGTACTCTTCTCGAAAGTCACGCATAAGAGACATCCATTGCATGTCATGCGAAGACACAAAACTCACTCGCCACCGGCCTAGCGAAGTTTCGGATACTTGCGAGAAGCAATGTTTACAGCAAAAATAGCAAGATAACTAACCTCTGCCTTGAAGCGGTGAAGGAAGGAATCGGTGATGAAGAATTAAGACCAAATTATCCAGACAGAACCTCAGATCTTGCGCAAAACATGGAGGTGAAATTTACAGTCGCCACGGTTGTCAAGATTCCAGCGACGAATGCTTCCACAGAAATTGCACTCTTCGACCGGTCGATTCAGCTTCCAAAGCGACAAATGTCTAACGCAGGACTGGAAATGGCAAATGAACGATGGAAAGAGAGGAGAGTTGTTCCAGAAGTGATGTTATAACAAGAGAAAATCTTCTAGCGACCGAAGCTCGGGAATTCACCACCGGAAAGCCGATATAGTTGAATGCATTCGAGGAATGTGGTTATTAGCCAATCAGATTTTGGTATCATAATGTGAATTTCCGCGCCAAGACCACCTTTGATCGGCGGCGAGTGTCGGATTTCAATAACCAGATCGACATAAAACATGTCATTCACAAACTGACCTGAATTCTTGGCAGTTTCAGCGTCGTTCCTTATACCGGACGGCCACATAAAAACCGAAGAATAGGATTTTGCTACCGAAACCATATTATGTCTATTTTTATTTTATTTTATTTTATTTTTTTTTCATGACACAGCTTTGTATTGCGTTATCCAGCTC
The DNA here is from genome assembly GCA_963693305.1 of Meandrina meandrites. Lineage (NCBI taxonomy): Eukaryota > Metazoa > Cnidaria > Anthozoa > Scleractinia > Meandrinidae > Meandrina > Meandrina meandrites. The sequence goes on from OY855914.1 coordinate 26,340,249, forward strand.
AGCAGTACCGCGCTGACACCAAAGTTCTAGTACTTCATATTACAAGTTCACTGAAAGGTGAAAAAAAAAGAAGAAAAGAAAAAGACATCATTGTTTGCAAAAAAATAAGCTAACAAAATTTCGGCGCCAAAATAAACTCAGAAGAAGTAAAATGTACTCGGCGGCAACAAACATTACACGGCATGGACTACGCATGGTTAAAAAAACTTAGAATATACTTGACGTTTCGCATGCTACAGCACACATCTTCGAAGCTGCGTAGAACGAACATACGAAATAGCGCGCTCGTTTGTTCGTTCCGTAATACGAGGAATCGACTGCTACACAGGCTAGTTACGGTAATAAAATAAGTGAAAATTTTAAACTTCAAAAATCTTTCGGTTCGGCTACTGTTACCCGGGCCAACCAGAGAAAGATAACCGATCACAAAGTAGAACGGGAATAATAGATTCGAACATTTTTTTGGCCTCAGCCGAATGAAATGTCGAGTAATGAACTGATTTCAATTTAACTTCGCTCGTGAAACCGCTTCATAACCGGCTTATATGTTTAGTAGAGCATTAGCTGGCGTTCACTTTTTGATTTAAAAATTTGAGAAGTTTCACATGCTTCATAAATGAATGTCATGTGTCATGAACTTGCTAGAGACCGATTTCAAACTGTATAAATGAAAGCACCGAATTTAACGCGACGCTGTTCGGTTTGGCCAAATTCCGTGGCAAATTTGAATTCTCAGAAAAAAAAATAATAGTAAAAACTCAACCGCCGGCTGTTTCAATGTTTTGTTTTGCAAATGTAACAAGGCACAGGACACATTCCGAACAGGAATATCGGTTATTTCTTCAACATTGGCTTCCGATACAAGTGAAACTGCGCTATAAAGTTTTTTTCTGAAATAAATCCCTTTACTTGTCGAGGTGTTGGTCTTGAAAGATGAAGAAACCAGTGAAGTTTTGAGGAGTAAGTTTGAGAATTCAAATCCGATTTAAATACGCCACGCAATCTTTGTCTGGCCGTCGCTTGATACAAATCAAAATATAAATCAAGATATGATATGATAGGTCCGTATATCGAATTTTCCCTTATTTTCTTCTTCGTTTTTCTTAATATTCTTAATATTTTTATTTATTTATTTATTTAAGATACAAAATACAAAAATTACATTAATAGTAGGTTTTAGGTTTAGGTTCAGTAACAGGAAAGTGGAAATAACATTGTAGGTCTCGCATATTGCTGAATCTAAGTCATGAGTTTACGATGCACTTTGCCTGTCACGGGCTCCTGATGGTGACTCCGTTGAATCTATGTAAAATTAACTAATTCAAAATAAAAAGAGGTTGCTTCTCACCGTCAGATTAAAATCTGTCTATCATGTCTATCATATATTGTTAATCATTGTTTTAAAGTGCCTATGAAGTGAAAATTGTTTTTGTCTAGTTATAATATTTACCTTTTGAAAAACAAGGTTCCAAAGTTTGAAACGTCTAGCTTAAAAACTAACGATTTTATAAGCGCTCAAAGTTGTGCCATTATGACCTCAAAAATGGTCTCTGAATCGCGCGGTCAAAATACCACGTGATAATAACCTCTGACGTCACTTTGGTGCCGACGTCTTCCTCCTCTCGCTCACTGGTTTCTTCTTCTTCGGTGCTGCTAGATATTTCTGAAATTTTGCTCATTTCTGTATCGCTCGACATCTTTTCGTACTGAAAATACTCATTGGATACAAGAAACTCTGACTGTGTAAACAAATGTGAGGCACCAAAGTGACGTCACGGCCTGGTATTTTTGGATTAAACTCGACCCATTCCCCTGACCATTTTTGAGGGTAAAATAGCACAACTTTGAGCGCTTGTAAAATCGTTAGTTTTAAAGCTAGACGTTTCAAACTTTGGAATCGTGTTTTTCGAAAGGTGAATATTATAACTAAACAAAAACAATTTTCACTTCATAGGCACTTTAAATCTTTTTAATAAATCGTCCAAATTTTTTTGAAGAACACTGAACGAATATTGCTTTTCATACATTCAAGCGTCTCTCAAGCGCTTAAGCGCAGCTCGACTGAGTGACAAGCGTCCGTCTTTGTGCATCCACACAGCCCAGTGGACACGACATGCGACTTTCTGCATTTACAGCAAAGAGTCCGGCAGCCAGTGGTACATCGGCATGAAAGTCATTTCTAGACAACCCTTAGGGATTGGATCTAATTTCATTGGACAGGTCTCCTCTGGGTTCAGAAGCACTGGTTTCTGACGCGGTTTGGTAGTGGCATCTCTTGAAGTGTTCCATGAACGCGTCGCTAGTCGGTAGTAGCTTTTCGGGGCTACTGAATTTGCCAAGTAGCAAAACACCAGCCAAGTCCAATAAGTCCTCCCATGAGTGCTCTGTGAAAACCTTCCACACAGTCTTCTTTGAATGTCCAGAGAGGTAATCAGATAATTGCAAACTTTGTAAAAAAAACTTTACTAGTACTATAATCGATCAATTTTAGCTGAAAAATTTTACCGGTGAAAAGGATATTAACGTAAGTATTATAAATCCCAGTATATACCTGAACATTGCTACTAATAAATGCCAAATCTTGCAAAAAAGATTTGCCATTTACTAGTATGTACTTTAATATTACTACTAGTAAATGCCAATCTTGCATAAAAGAAAAACTATACCCATGATGAGGTGAGTTTTTATAAGAGGGTGTGATCAATTGTCACATGACAGCTTGATATTCAGAGAAACAGCGTAAAAATTGTCAGAAATTCTCAGGATCATCTTTAGATTACACTACTCGCACTTTGAAATAATTTCTAGATTTATTTAACTCAAAATTGCTAAAGGAAAGAAAACTCCTTTTTTGGACAATAACGTCGTTATGAAACACCCTTAAACACCACCTTACATGTAACACAAGAATTGAGCTTGGCAACAATAATTTTTGAAATCAGCGTAATCAACTTAGTAGAAATAGCTATGTTGTCAAACATCAGACAAAAATGCCCATGGGTAACACATTTTGGGCTCCTGTGTACCCGACTATGACTGATTTTGGATGTGATGTAACTTTCACCCCACCCCCGTTCAAAAAGGCTTGGGACACCCTGGAATTGTTACGGATTGCTATCCACAACAATGAAAATCAATAACAGTTGCTGACAATCATTGAAAATCAGTCATGTTGAAGGTCACAGAATTTTACTTCATCAATTTCCAATGTCAATCAATTAATTGGCATCTACTGTTAGGCCTGGTTTAAACGTCGCATTTTACATGCACCAAATCAAATTGCCGAATTAAGTGCATGTAAAATGCGACGTTTATAAAACAATTAAATTTGGCAGATTTGAATTAAATGCGAGTTCAGTCGAATATTCGACTGTTCCAGTTTCATTGCCGTTCATAGCTGTTCTTTGCGGAACAACAACGTGAAATGACCAGATTTTGTGCTGATTGTGGACAACCTGAACCACGACGGATAATTTTGGGTTTTTATATTTGGGATTGAACGCTCAGCAATTAAATGCGACGTTTAAAACCCGATGCCGATTTTTTTTTTAATTGGAGTCGACTCGAATTAGTATTGTATTTGGCGCATGTAAAATGCGTCGTTTAAACCAGGCCTTATTGAATAATTTCATTATCATTGATTATTTTCATCTAAAGGACTCTCCCGATAATTGCATTATCAGGCAATATTGTTATTGACTAAACGGTTGACCAAAATACATCTCTTTTTACCCTTAAACCTTAATTTAACTTCTGTAGAAACTGTTTATTATTAATTTATCGAAAAGGCTATTGCTGCAAACAAAAATAAGATGCTTGTGCACCTTGCAAAATGGAACAAAATTATGGGATATGTATAGTTTACTCTTCTATCTCTGTCCCTCATAAGTCACTGCTTTTTAAATCTACAATACCTTTATTGCCTTGTTACTAGATTCTTGACTTATGTTCTTTTTAGTTCTTTTATTGATTGTTATTTAGTTTATTGTGTTTACTTGTACTTCATGTCATTTTTCTTTGTAAAGATATCACCTTTTTTGTAAACTTTTTTTTCTTTTCTGCTCATGTCTATTTTTTGTGTTTAATAAAGTCTTAAAAATACAAAAAAAAAAATGTTTATTATTTTAACACAATTTTCCTCAGTGGCTTGGTCCATGTCCAGAATGTGATTAAAGATTAAAATAAAATTTCTAACGGAAAAATATATATCCACAAAAAAGTTTTATAAAAAATAGACGACTTTTTGTCCTATGTAGTCTTTATTTTCTCTCACATAAAATTTTTTGTCTCCTTTAGCTTATTGCTGTAAATCTCTATTGCCTTTGTAAGTGTTACCTTTAACCGTAAGTGAGAGTACAAAGTAATACGTGACACTGTTGTGATTAGTGTAAGCAATGGTTTCCTGTGTTTCGAACATCCAACTCGAAAATCCAACTCCAAATCCTAACTCGAAAATCCAACTCGAAATCCTAACTTGAAAATCCAACTCGAAAATCCAACTCGAAATCCTAACTTGAAAATCCAACTCAAAAATCCAACTCAAAATCCTAACTCGAAATCCAAACTCGGGAGTTAGTTTGTTTGTGTCAAAGGTCAGCTTTAAAAAATGTAAAAGTACCATAAAGCAAATTCCAAATTTATGCCAACTTTACTTCAGCTTTACTCCACAATAAAGTAACTGTTATGTTTTCATGCTGCGATAACCTCACTCAAGTGTAAACAAAATTGCAGGACAGTCTTTAGGATATTTTGTTGGTGCTGTGAGTGATTTTGTCATTTTGTTGTTGGTTGAAAAACTGAATGTGACCCCTGAACACTGGACTGGGTTTAGAACATTTTCTCCACACCAAGAAACTGAACCAGTAATGGAAACTCTGACACAATATACAATTTCTTCTTGTAGATTGGCTGGTTGGTCAAACAAGACATCAAAACCATAGAAACTAGCTGAGTTGTACTGCAATTGTATAGAAGCAAATGTTCCTTTTTTATGAGCAAACACTACATTTGCTGAGAAATCCCTCACTTCCAAGGTTACCTCCTGTCGCTCACCACCACTACCAAACAGACGAACACCATGTATATTGATAGGCTTGTCCACAAGCAGGAAAAAAAACTGTTCCTCTTTATCATAATGAATCCAGCCAAAATTCACTACAGAGTCAAATCTTTGACAATGTTTTAGACCACCAATTCTTTTTGTGGATAGAAATCCCCTTGGAAACACAGATGGCGAATAGTAGCATCTTGTTAAATCAAAGGCTTCATGGGCTAGAAGAATATCATTGTCAAGAACAACGCTGGCAAATTCAGTTTTCCCCATAACTGGAAACTGAATCTTGGACACTACTCCCTTGCCAATTACGTTTCTTTTCATGCAACCATCCGCCACTAGTCCTCGCATTTCACACTGATATTCTGCCCATATGTTGACAGCTTTGAACAGTTCAATCTCTTGAATGTTCAAAGAGTCTCTCTCCACTAATGCTTCAAGGATTGATTTGTCAATGGTCACAAATTCATCTGATTGGACAGCCTGTTCGGTGTGATTATCAATAACTGTCCAGCAACGTTCTACAAGATCCTTATTTTGTTCACTGTACCTCAATGCGTGCGTTAGAATGCAGAGCACATTTGACTCGTCAACGTTTTCGCGCAGATATTCAAAACACTGATTGACAAGACTGGGCAAAATGTACTTTTCAGCCAGATATAAAACTTGCATCACGCAACTTCTGCTTAAAAACACTTCTTCGCTGTATATGTAACGGAACAGCTCCAATAAACCGTCGTATTCACTGTCAGGTAACTCAATAGTATCAGAGGTCTCCGCCATTTGTCCATAAAACATTGCATGAAACACTGGACTAGAAATAGATAGCATAAACTTGTGGGCTGGAATTTCCACTGTACTCCCATTCGATGATCGCACTTTAAAGGTAACATCGCTTAAAAGATTGTTATTGAACATGAATTTGGTTCTTTCTCTAACTGTTGATCTTGCAATTTGCCAGTTCTCTTCGACAAATGCCGCCATTGTCATCGATCAACAAACCTTCAATTCCAGGAATTCAGCTTCCGGAAGCTCCGTCTCAGAAATGAGCCCTAATTTGGTCAGCGGTAAATATCATGTGAAGTATCACACCTCATATAACACCTCGTGTCAGCATAACAACGTGCGAGGACAGAGGAAAGACGAGTATATTGACAAACAACTCAGTGACAACTACACAGTTTCGAACAGTTTACCGGCCACTTGCCATTGAAACCATGTCTTTTCCTGACGACTATTGGCAGGTAACAAGGCCAAACGTGAAAGAAAGGATCGAGGCTATGTTCAACAGCGATTTCTTGAGTGATGTGAAGTTTATTGTTCAAAAGTGGAGTGATGATTTCACAACCAGGGAAGTTGAGATACCCGCTCACAAATTCGTACTGTCGATTAGTAGTCCTGTTTTCCTTGATATGTTTTATGGTCGAACACCAGAAAAAGAAGATGTTATTGAACTCCATGACTGTGAATATGAGAATCTATTGGAGATGTTGCGTTTCATCTACACGGATGAAGTGATCTTGAGCGGAAGTAACGTAATGGAGGTACTGCATTTGTCAAGACATTACAAGCTACCTTTGCTTTCCGATAAATGCATCGAATATCTCGGAAAGAACTTAAATACCTCGAACGTGATAAATTTTCTTACCCAGGCTGAAAGCAATCAAGAAGAAGGCGTCATTGCCAGATGTTGGGAAGTAATCGATAAACACACAGTCGAGGTAATCAAATCAGATGAATTTGTCACAATTGACAAACAAATTCTTGAGATGCTAGTTGAAAGAAATTCTTTGACTGTGAGTGAAGTTGAACTATTTGAAGCTGTGAATTTTTGGGCCAACAAGCAATGCGAATTACAAGGCTTCCTCGCCAATGGAGAACTAAAAAGGAGACTACTTGGGGAACGAATTGTGAAGAACATTCGTTATCCAGTCATGAAAGATGAAGAATTTGCTAATGTAGTCCTCGAATGCAACATACTGTCTCCAAAAGAGTGCTTTGACATCATAAAACATTTTTCTTCAGTCTTGACGTCACCTTTGGAATTTAAAAGCGAAAGAAGAGTTGGATGGGAAAGGAAACAATTGTGTCGATTTGGTTCTGTTGTTGATTATGGCTGGTGCTATAGCCCTGATAAACACGACTCTATCATCTTCTCTGTAGACCAAATGATTGTACTTTATGGAATATGTTTCTGTGGTAATCAAAACGAAAATTATTCACTGAAACTTAAGGTAATAGATCTGAGCCGTTCCTCAGTTGTTGGAACAAGGATAGGCTGCTATCCCTCGCGGAATCTACCTTACAAGTCGAGTTATTACTGGGGTTTTGAGGTCTTGTTTGATGTACCTGTTATCATCGAGAAGGACAAAAGATACTCCGTTGAAGCTGCCATATCGGGAAGTTTTTCATGGCGTGGATTGGATGGAGAGAGCTCGATCCAGTGCTCAGGAGTGTGCTTTAACTTTGAAGATAGTGGACAAAGTAGCAATGGTACCACTGTTGTGAAGGGGCAGTTTCCGGAATTTTTGTTCAGCATAAAATAGGTTTATGCACGTATGAGTCTATGGCAACTGGAGTCTGCATCGGAGACGTTTTCGGTTTCTAAAACTGAAAGTTCTGAAAAATCGAGTTTGAAGTTTGTAGGACGCTGTCTGCTTCGCTTTTGTTTCAAAATTTTCACGTCCGAGTTTGATAAAGTAGTTTTGAAACTTTGCAAATGTCGCACTAAATCATCTCTTAATTTTTCCCTTTTCTTATCTGTTAACTGTTTTAATGAATACAGTTAACTATTCTCATTTGGGTACTTTGCACGATATCTAGCTATTTCGAGAAACGTTGTCGGAAAAAAATCCCGATCCTGGGTTGATTAAGTTTACAGTTCCTTGACTTCAGCATTTTAGGGAAATCTGCAAAGGCACGCGAGACGCCATGTACGCGATGTACGTATGTTTGCGAGTGCTAAAAGAAAGCAACAAAAGTAGGTTCGACAGCTAAAGTGCCTTTGACCGAGTGCATTGATCATATCCCAGATTACTTTTCGAGATTGTTGCGTGCGGTATATGTTATTTGCCGGCTGGCAGGTCCGTATATAGTTGAAAACTGTGAACGAGACACAAGGAGTTGAAAGTGCTGCTCGAGGCCGCAGGAACGACCCTAAGTCGGTAACTACGTTTTTATTTTTTCCTGCCTCAATTTGTTTGGTAAAGAAACCTAGAAAGACTGATTGTGTCGCAAAATGTTTGTTTGTATATTAGTTGATCGACGGGCAAGTAGAAGAATACTGTTTTCTTTAAAATTCCGAATAAAAACGCTTCGCTAAAATGAACCGTACTCATGCAAAGGTTCATTGCATCCAAGAAAAGCAGTCGACGTAATTTAAGTACATACTTGTAGCTGATGAATTAAAAATCTTTTATTGTGATAAACAGCGCGAAAGTAAAACTAGCCTGCAGAACAGGCGGTTTATTTAGTGCGGGTCGCGCGAGGACGAGCCCTTCGCGCTCGCTGTCGCGCTTCGCGCGTCCCGCAAACTAATGAGTAGTTTTGTCGTCTACTGACGTACCGAACGTACAACCGTATTGCGAGAATTATTTGGCTGTTTTAATTACGGAATTACACTTTCTTGAATGGTGGCATATAGTGCTTTTGGCGCCGAAAAGTGGCAGATAAACAAGGCAGTTTAACTCATAAATGAAGTCTGAAAACCGGTGCAGTTTACTGCATGCGTAATGGCTGGCTCAACTCGTAGACTGCGAGCAGTCTCTCTTTTGCTGAGAAACCGACGAACGGTAAGCGGCGAAGCCGCGATCGGCAAACAGCGCCCCCGCTGGCGCCCCCGCTATTTGCCGATCGCGGCTTCGCCGCTTACCGTTTGTCGATTTCTCAGCAAAAGAGAGACTGCTCGCAGTCTACGAAACTCGCGCCAGATCGACTGAAGCGGGAAGGGAAAGCCTGGGTACTAGGCTGAGGCAGATTGTCAGATTTGTCCAGTGGAATCAGTCAATACATAAATGTTACTCTCTATCCTCTGATAACGCTCTTTCAGTGGAAGGGAAAGGGGGGTTGAAAGGCGAAAAATACGAAAAATGAAAAACGGGGAGTACGGGGGACGACAGTGAGGGCGAAGTGGCAACCGCGCGCTTTCATTTTCCTCTCCCCAGGCTCCGCGCGCTTACTTTTAACCTCTCCCCATTTTCCAGCCCGTACGAAAAAAAGAGGCCTCTGCGGAGGAGAGAGTAAATATTATACACTGTTGTGGTGGATTTGTGCGAAAATCTCGCGAGAAAGGCCCATTTCATATTCAAAACCACCGAACCGGCCAGTTCTCACTAATAATAAGCGCTCTAATTAACCAGAGCAATTTTTAATTCTCTATTCTCTAGGTACACTTTGACATGGTCATTCGGTGTCGAAGGTGTTCGACAGCCATCTTGGTTGGGTCCTCGTTAGCCTGCGTTGCAGCCGAACTAAACCCTGGTATAGTCCGGACTTTACCGGGGATTAGTACGGCTGCAACGCAGGCTAGGTCCTCGAAATTTTACATGTAATTATTAATATATAGACTCAGAAGGTGATACATCTACTTGTTGGCTAAGTGTTAAATAACTATTACTAACGTTTACGAGCATCACTTCGAAAAGTCAAAAGGCAAGAGACATTAACAGGGGCACCCGATGGAGATGTTTCGTATTTGCTGGCTAAGAAGAAGCAGTTGCTGGTGTTGCTAGCTGGGAAATGTGACTGATCTGCTGGGAAAGTATTTTCTATTGGAAAGTGCTTGCATGGCATTGAAATGACGTAGACGGGTTTATTCTTTCAGAGGTACCCTGTGGGCCCCTTGACACCCAACTCTACCCCCCATCTGATGAGCCAAATTGGAACATACTGCCACGTCTCATTTTGTCGTGGTATATTTGGCTTGCCTTCTTCCTGGCTGGGGGATTTTCCGAGACCTTGCTGGGAAATGAAGCTTCGTGCATGTTTCTCCTGGGAATGCGAAACAGTTATACTCCCAACAACTGAAATTAACGTCTTAAAGCATTCATTTGTTGTTTTCTTTGTAGCCAATACCGACGTTCCCTGATGACTTCTAAAAAAATTGCCTCGTTGACTGCCCCTGGTCTAGCTAAAGTTGAAAATGACTATATTAATCCATTTAAGTAACAAAAGAGGTATTATCATGAGTTATACAGGCTCGAGTAGACTCTTTCAAACTCTGCCGTTTAAAATGCTTAGAAATCAACAGAGGGAAAACAATAACACAAACAACAGTTATGCTCCTAGCACTCAAAACATATGTAGCAGCTAGAGAACACGGTGAAGTTACAAGCTTACTTGAGCTGCCACACTAAAGCTGCAAAATTGCCGCCGTAAAAAAGAAAATGTTCAATAGATGGTGAACAACGCCACGCTCGATTCCTGCTGCATTTTTAGGTGGACAAGTATGGGTTCGAGGTTCTGCTGGACAACTGGCACATTCAGGGTTACGATAAGGTATACTGTAATTGGCACACAGATCAGCCTCCACTGCCCAGGGGTCTTTATCATTGTCACAAAACGGATTAGAGATGGCAATGATCTTGTTGAATATGCCGTCGGCCATATCGGACTGATTGCAATTCGTCTGCCATGCCAAAATTGTACACATTTTGGCTTTAGCACGTTTCCTGTTTAGAAAGAATAAATCAAATTTAAAACAAGTTGTACGTCGAGAAGTCAATACATTCACTGTCTTGACGAGTGCCTCTAGATGAAGTGTATTCCCGTGTAAGGGACAAAATGGGGAAGTTCCGCCCGGGCTGGAGTTATATAAAAGGATAGGGATTTCACGTACTGGAGTGTAGAAAAAGGCAGGGGAAACTGACATTTATGTATTAAAACGAGCTTTGGATATTTCAAACAGAGCCACCGAACAAGAGATGCAATATTCCTACAGTAGATCTGTTAAAAAGCTACCTTCATAAATGGTATATAAAAGGGTGGGGGGGGGGGGGGGGGGGGGGGGGGGGGGCTTGGCCAGGACCTTCCTGTATAAAATATTGAGTATCCCCCCCCCCCCCCCCCCCCCCCCCCCCCCAGGAGAATACGAGTGTCGTGTCTGATTAAAAGCATTATCAGTTTAGGTGTTCCTTAATCCACCCAGTATCGGGAGTATCTGGAGTAAGTTAAACATTTATTGGCCAAATCACAATAACCCATTGCGTCACAAAGATTACGATTATGTAAGTCGTTATTATTTTCTCTTTCTAAATACAAATAAGAGTATCATAATCATAGTCACAAATATGATCATAATCATATGAAAATGATCTATCCGGCTTGTTTTATGATTATGTTTCTAGACGTTGCCACTAAGACACTAATTAGAACCCTCGCTTGTGGCTTGGGTTCCTTCTAACGCCACGACTGAAATGAAATGACGTGATGATTTTGTCAAAGTTAATAATTATGGAAAGAGCAACGCTCTATTCAAGTTTATGCTTATGAAAATGATTATGCCACTTAAGTGGGTACTAGGCTTATACGAACACTCACTGCATGGATCCCTATAAAGTAACGTCGTTGATTGGTGCATGGAATTCGGGCAACTATTCGATCTTGGGACCGTGTAAAACGTTTCTTCGGCGAACGAGCGAAAAGGGACGTCTCATAAGTTCGTTGGTTACGAGAAAAAGTGCCCAAAAATGGGGAGTAGGAGTAATAGAGTAAACTCTGATTAAATAATGCAGGCAAGCTTCTTTGCTGTAACACAATTGCAAGACGTTATTAAAGCTTTAACAGACTCTACAAAGAAAAGGTTAAATGTTATACCCGCATAGGGATGACCGCGGAACCCATGATTCGTTGTAGTAGTAGTAGTTGTTGTTGTTGGAGGTGGTGGTGGTAAAAGTTATTGCAAAGTCACTTAGGCATTCTTGCACTTTGTTCCTGTGCGTGTCTGAACAAGAAGGAAGGGAGAACATAAGAGGTACCTCCAGGTCGTAACCACTGCAGTAAAGGCGCTGTATCTCCTTCATATCGGCCACTTCCAGTGTTTTTGAATTACAGCTCCCAGCTTTATTTAAGGATCGGTAGTACAAGATCCAAAATTGAAGCCTGATTTTAAAATAAAAAAAATGATAAATAATAATTAAACTTAACAACACGCATATCTGCGTGAACTCGGGCTTTTTTTGGAATAATTTGACATTTTTTGTTTACGTCATTTTAGCGCTCCTTTATCGTGAGAAAGTATACGGAAGTAACGTGTCACTGTTGTAACACTCCAGGTTGTAACGCAATATAGGCCACGTATCCGGCGCTACTGAGAGTGTATGCGGTCCTGTTTGCCTTGTTTACTCAGCGGGCTTCCCATTTACTGAGATTGGAAGGGTAATTGACTGCGCAGACGGGCACATTTCCGACCGCGGTGGAATGGGCGCCATGGAAACAAACAGGGTCACAATGGCGACGTAAGCGACAAATCAGCGTCATATCGTCACGCCGGAATTTCAACTCGGGCGTTTTCTTGAAAGTCCGAGTAATAAAACTTAATGATGACGGCACATACCAGAAGATTGGGTCTGCGTAAGGGGGGTTATGGGTAGGTCAGGACTTACTCCAACACAAAGAGAAAACTGTACACATGTGTACACCTGGAGTTGTGAAAACTAGGTCAATGAAAAGTGATGGACCTAAGTCTCTTTGACCATGTACGTTGGATTGTGATTTGGCTTAAAACAGAGCCGAGAAAAAAAAAGATAAACAGCGCGAGAGGGTAAATAAGTGAAAGGACAAGAGATTTTGGCTCAAAACCGCAAAAATAGGGCTAACCATGTTTTGAAAACTTCAGACATATTTATATTTGTAAATTTAAAGATAATTATTTTGACCTACTATTAGTTTCGGCGTACCTATGCTCCCAAAGTTGGCAGCGAAGCAGCTAGTTAACTAATTAACTAATTAATTAATTAATGTAGGCAAAATTCAGATATTACTGATGCAACCTTACCCACAATCTGCAGTAGGATCTTCGTATAATCTTCTAAAGAAGTTTGATTCGTATTCCCGTAGAGTACAGTAATATTCCATGAAGGAACATTTGCCAACAGCTGGCAGGTCAGCAGCACACTTCAGACAACCTAAATGTCAATCAATCAATCAATCAATCAATCAATCAATCAATCAATCAATCAATCAATCGAATCTAAACAGTGGTGTGTGTCTAGAGAATAACGGGAGCAGTGTTTTTGGATTTACTCAAGGCTTTTGACACTGTTGATCACTTGACTCTTGTTAAAAAGTGGGCATTACGATCTCTAAGTCCCCCGGGCTTAAATCACTATGGGGGGTACCTCAGGGCAGGATCCCTGGGCCGCTGCTATTCCTAGTGTACGATTTTGAAAAACGTTTCAACAAGAAAATAAACGATAATAAAGTTACATGACGTTTTGACTTCATGTCATCATTATCAAATGCGAATAAATAAACGTAAAGATTAGGTATTTGACAAGCGACATTGCATACACCTCCCCTAGAAAGTGGCTTTTGTGGTTCCACATTGCATATGATTAAATGCAGAGGCGCTCGAGCCGCGGATGGTTCGTGGAGGTTTACCACTGAAATATTGTCGTTTTGCTGGGGAAAGGATGTAACATTGGGCACATTTTCGGTATGTATTTATAAAATGACTATCGAAGCCTTTGAATTTGAGGCGTTTTGAGGGGAAGATGGCAAACTTTGAGAATTACAGCTCATTTCATGAACACGGGTCTGCATTCAGGCTGTTCGAGTGTGCAACCTTTCGCTTCGCTTTGATGATTGGGTGCAATTTTAGAATTAGTATATTATGCTAATTTTCAAAGCTCATATGAATATGTAACATAAGATTGATAAAACAATAAACATTTGACAATATAGATCATTTCATTTATTTTCAGTCGTATCTTAAGCTTTGGCTATCTGTGCTATCAGCGGCCCATCAGATGCCCATCTATCCCAAGACAAGGAAGTGTCATTTTTTGTTGCAAACAAAGTGATGTTTTATTTTACACAAGTCAAACATATATATGTGTGTTGAGTGACAAAAATACGTTTAAACTTTTCAGACTTTGACCTTTTTCAGTGGTAAATAACGTTACGAAAACCAACCCGTCAGATGGAACAACCATGTCCTAAAAGACTAACGTTCAAAGGCCAGCGCGCGTAATGATAAATATACATAGGAGAGCGTGCAGTCCTAACTTACTAATTTCCGAGTTTGGATTTCAACTTAGAACTCGAGTTGGATTTCGAGTACTGACTATATATAATGTTGCCCTAACCAACAAATGGAAGCTAATCGCAAGCAAACAGGAGTGGAACTAACCAGCCGCAAGCGAACCTGAGTGGAGCTAACCGCGAGCAATCCCAGCCTAAAATCCAACTTAGTAATCTGACTCGAACGTCCCACCCGGAAGTCTAACTTGATAAATAGGCAACCTCAGTCCTTGCTAATGATAAGTACGCATAAACATCACCAAACTCGTGCTCCCGGTCGATACATTTGGAGGTATGTTTGATTATTAGTTCAACTTTGTTTAGATGCAATTTAATGTAGTGCGATATTCGAACTCCCGATCGAAAGCTTGTTTATATTTCATTCCATCAGTGCCGTTACAAGCAATTAGATGACGATTAAATCACTCCGACTTTCTCTGACTCCCTTTCCTTTCAGTAATAAAATATAATGTGCTGGTAGTTTGCGTTAAGCTTCAGTGTCTTTTTATTGTAAATGAAATTAAGATTTACTTCGATAAAGATTGAATGGGCTCACGATCAAGGGACTTATTAGGATTTTACACTCTTTTAAGATAATATTGAATATATCTTACATTACCTTGGACACAAGCTAAAACATTAATGAATGTAGGCAAGTAATGTGTTCCCCTCGAAGTATTGGGGAGTTCCCCATGGAAGTGATGAAGTTTTATGCACATTTATAAATCACGAGAGATTTTACTCACCTAAAGCAACTGTAACCGTGAAGATGAGACCCTTCATCGTATTGTAATTTGAATCACAGAAACGAACGATGAAGCAAAAGAGACTTGCACTCGTCGCCCTTACCACAATTCTGACTGTTATTATAACTACTTGTTTTGTTCAGTTAAACAAAAAGCGAATTGTCGATTCGCTATGATCTCGGGTACAGATCTTGCGAGGAGGAATCAACGTCGTAAAATTTGCTATTTCTCAGAATTAAATAAAGGTGTTGTCTACCGTGACCAAGGTCAATAATACTTTTGATTCCAGTCTCCTCGCTCGCAATGAATCCTGGACTCTGCGCACCACGTTTCCATGCCAAGGCTTCCTTGTATATGATTTGGTTTTATTGAACGCTGAGGGCTATTTGCTTTTAGAATCAGGAGCGCTAACATAAATAGTAGTTCTAAACCACGCTGATTTTTTAACAGCACAGATTTTTATGGTCTATGAGCTCGTAAATTATAACAGTAACTGTCTGCCTGTACCAAAAATGGCTCGATTGAGAGTCTTTAAGATGTCGCTGGTTTTGCTCGTCTTGTTTTGCAAGTTTACCTGGTTGTGCCGTCGATTCACTTGATGCAAAAGCATTTAGCCAAGCACTCTCTAAACTGGTTAGAGAAGGACTAGGTGTCACTGATTTGCAGGTATGGGAATAATTCCAGCAGTTATTTCTACTGTTGAAAAATACAATGATTTCAAAGCTTATTTGCAATTAGAGCTTGTTCGTTAGTCTCAACAGCGCTATCACACACACGCACACACATTTCATGTAGACATTGCAGGTGATGTCGCAGCTGTAAAACTTCTGCAGCAGCATTCTAAAAAAGCCATTCTTTATGACTACAAACCATAATATTTTGCTTTTGCCCCTGTGAGCATAACGACGAGTATTAAACAGTAGCATCGTGACATCAGACAGTGTCAGAAGACAGTGATTTCTTAGTTCTGATTACGTGTACACGTATATTATATATAAAAATATATATTTGTCGATAGTGATATTCTGCTAGAATTTGTAATGAAACTCTAATCATTTACAACCCACTGCTCCAAACAAATGGCCGGATCGAGCTTTACGTTATGTTTTCTGGCAACCCTAACCAAACCAACAGGTTTGACCTTATCACATGAACGTTAAAATATCCAACTTAAGACCTTGAGAAGCATTTTTAGCACAACGTTTAGTACGCCGGCCACTATATAGTAAGAACCCCAGCTACTAAGCAAACCGGTTAATTACAATTTCTCTGAATAAAAATACCGTTAATTTGCCTAAGTAAGTAGCAGAATAGAAGTACTTTAAAATAACTAACTAAAATTAACAATTACTCTGAGAAAAATATCGACAAAAGACTGTCAAGGTTGATGCCAGTAGATGTTTCTGATAGTCAACTGATGTTCGCATCTTGTTAATTAATGCAAGCGTTCCGTAACTTTGGTGCTCAGCAACGCTATGATTTCAAGTCGTATCGCGTAGCGTTCACCTTTCAGCACAGGTAGCCCAAGCTCAGTATGTGAGCGTCCGTGTTATCCGTATCTCATTACGGAATATTCAAATAGCGACAGGTAATACAAGACTTGTACGGTTGTTGTTAATGATCTCGTAGTTAACAATTACATGTAGTCACGATAACGCATCCTTTAAGAGATTGTATGGAAAATATTCCTGTTGCCCATAAATGAGGGTCTCCCAGGGGGGGTCCTTGTTCCCTTGTTCCCTTCCAATATTGCCCTATGTTCCCATGTTCCCACACATTTTCGTAATTTGTTCCCCTTTTATCAAATCCACTTACCACCTACCCCCTCCCTGCTCACTTTTCTCCACAAAAAAAATTAAAAAGAAGAGTACAGATGTTGCATGTGACGTTCTATTTGTGTGACACATCATCTCAAGCATTTGAGCGAAATTCGCAATCCATCAGCGTGTGATTAGCATTAAAACTAACCTTAACTCTCCGATCAATCATCATAATACATGAACTCGTCAAAATTTGCCCTCTTCCTTGCTCTTCCTGATCTTCTCGTTGATGCTCTAGGCTTGTTCAGCATGACCATTTTTCCACATATGCAGACAATCCACCTTTCATTCTGAGCATAAGCACCTGGATACATTCTTTCAATGCCTAAAAATAAATATAAATAAATAAAGGGTCTGTGTTAGACTCCACAATTTATTGCGAATTCCAGATAAAAAACAAACCACAAATACCTTTTTACAGTTAGTAGTATCACGAGTCATATGTAATTCAATGCAAGATACACCGCATGTAATGTCAACAGTGACTCAAAAATTGTGTTAAAGACTCGATCACGCCTAATGATTAATAAATTATCCGTCACGCAAACGATACAGGGAACCATAAACCTACTTGCTTTGAATCGCCGCCATTTTGTCTTTTGCCGTTCAGTTCGTTGGACTTGATCCTCAGTCATATCCTTTTCCAAACATTTGTATAGCCTTTTATCTTCCATATAAGCTGGCTTTGACGGCTTTGCTACTTTTGCAGGCACTGGATTTCCGTCTGCAGAAGTGCCAGCCCGCTTAGCCTCTGCTGAATTGCTTATGTGGGAATAAGCAGCTTTCAACTCGATCTCATACACCTTCACTATTGCAAAAACAGATACCACAGCATTTTAGGGAAATGGCCATTTAGTACATATTTTGGTAAAGAAAAAATTAAGTTGGAATCGCCCGATAATAAGGACCTCAATAAGATGTACATAAGCTTACATGGTTAATGAATGAACATAAATAAAGAAGCTTCTTCTAGCGTTAAATATTTAACAATTATTCCATGAGCCCGCGTTGGATACGAGGTGGTAAATAGCCAACGAGGCGCGAAGCGCCGAGTTGGCTATAACCACTCGTATCCAACAAGGGCGAATGGAATAATTGTTTTATTAAATTCTTCTTTAGTATAAATCAACTGGACATTTCATTTTGATGTAAACGAAGTGATAGTATGAGGAGGCGGGAAAATTTGTGGCGCGGTGTTCATCTTTTTGAGTTGAATGAAATACGCGAGGAAAGCGAGCGAGAGAGTTTTCTTCTGAAGATTTTCCTCGGAAAATCTCCTCGTAAATCGTCTTTTCATCCTGGAAAATTGTGACAACAATTAAGGTTTACGGGAAGATCCGAAGCAATAGCTTTTCTGGAAATTATACGCCTTGTGCAAGACCAGCGAAGCAAGTGTTTACATATTGTACTTGTTTACGGCTCCACGGCTGTCATCAAGACTACTACATTATGCTGAAACGAAATTGCACTCAGATTCGATGAAGTTTATTGAAGTATAAAAGGACAAGATCAAGATTGAAAGGTAACAAACTTAACTGAAGTGCTGAGCCACATTTACGTCTAACACTGAATGAAATTGTGTCAGTTTTTTGGTCCTCCCGTAAATTATTTTGTGCTTTTCTTCTTCGTTTAGTCGCTCTTGTTGTACATTTACAAGTATTTTTAATTAAACATTTCGCATCAATCCTTTCAGTTTTACGTAGTTGAGTCAACTATGGCATTTTGTGGTATTTGTGTGGTTTTAGGGAAGGCACTGTCGATTATTTCTTGTATAAGCTTATAAACCTCGCCAAATTTGCCATTTTTCTGATGGAACTTTCGCTTCCCGCAGGAAAATTTTTAAACTGAGCGGCACTTGCCGCACTCATTTCCCATATAAGGTCAAACGCAGGTATAATGGCTGATAACCGAGATCTAGTGAACCAATCAGAAAGCTAGAATTGCATTATCCGAGGTTGAGAATTTAATAAATTCAAATATAAGCCAGATTTGGGCAACCTACCTATTAATTCCCGCTCCTTCGTCATCACTTTGGTAATTGCTGCATTCCACTGTTCTTGGGAATCAATTTCAAATACTCTGCCCTTTGGACAGTTCGCTGTAACTTGAAAATCTTTAACACTGATCGTCACTCTGAATTTCGCTATTTGTAGCTGGCTACACCGATCTGCGATTCCAAATCCTTCTCTTACTCGAAATATTAAATCAAACAAATTCTTGTCACTTTCGCCCCCGATTCCCATTTCAAGGGACCAACGCATTGCTGGTTTTTCTTCGCCATTTCGATAAATTGCCGCAGTGACAGGCAACAGAACACGATCGGCAAATGATCTTTCCGCCATCTTGGCAATCTGTAACAACACAGCGTCAGATTACCGCCAACTTGTGACCGTGGTGACCTCTGACCCACCTCTAACCCAGTCTCCCAGCTGAGAGCCTTGACCTCGCTTGAGTTCTTTGACTCTAACCAGGGCTAAACCAACGTCGGAACGACAGTGGTGCATAAATGACCATAAATAAAAACTCCAAAATAATGCTCTCTATTCCTTATATCAGAATTTTTTGTACTGTAATTTTTCGAATTTTGTTCCCTTGTTCCCAAAAATTGGCTAATGTTCCCTTGTTCCCTTCGATATTTTGCCAATGTTCCCTTGTTCCCCAAAACCCCTGGGAGACCCTCATAAATGACGAAATAAGCAATAAAGTTTTTGTTTGGACTCACCTTAGTTATATTCTTGCTAAAACCTAAAACGCTATAAAAACATCAGAAATAGCAAGAGTATAACTAAGGTGAGTCCAAACAAAAACTTTATTGCTTATTTGGTACATTTATGGGCAAAAGGAATATTTTCCATACAATCTCTTAAAACGGTACGTGACTAATTATTAACTACGAGATCCTATATTGGAATATTTCGTAGTGAGATACGGTTAACACGTAATGAGATGCGGATAACACGGACGCTCACATAGTGAGCTTGGGCTACCTATGCTTTCAGCTCGTAATATGTTTCGCAATTCCCTTAATTATATTTTAAAATTCCTCGAGGCTTTCAGGAATATTAACATGATTAATATGATTAACATTGTTAATTAAGTGAAAGTAACAATGAAACGAGGTTGTTTAGCAAATTTTGTCCACATTCAGCAAAGATTTGATAGGTCATTAAAGGCATTAAAGGTTTTATTTACCACAACAACACAATATCAGAGATATTCGAATTAAGTAGCCTACGAGACATTAACAACGTCCCTGCTATTTAAAATATTTATAAAACAAATATTACGTATTCATACAGCACAGGTACGTGCAGTGGTTCGCTAAATAGTTATTATCATGGTCAAGCAAGTAGCTTATTAGATGTAACATTTCACTTGTTTATCCTTAAGAGTTTGTAACATTTTTCTTTTAGAGAAAGTGTCCCTAACTATTTCGTTTCTCTGAACCTAATGTAATTGATACTAGAATGAAGGTTTGGGTTACTTTTACTTACTTGTTGCATGACTAAGGCACCAGAGGGGGGCAGTAGCTAAAATCATCCAATTTAATAGACCGGTTTAAGATTCAGCGGTTGATTTTCATTTTTAAAGTCGTGTAATGCCCTATGATATCTTGTCCAAACCCATCTTGTTGCTCTCGATGTGCTCCGACAACACACAGAGAAAACCAATTCTCTCTAAGAACCTTCTTCGTTCTTGGTTAATACGACTATACTTTCATCCCTATGCCAATTATAGACCATTATACACTCGTTTCTGAATTTTCAGGAAGAAGTCGATAAATTTCAGTTTAATGAGGAGGCAGTTGACGGAACGTCAGTTATACTTTCACTTACTAATGATATCGCCAACAAATTTAAGGAGCGATTTGATGCAGTGCGAAAACTCAAGAAGGCCGTGGAAGATTCATATGGAAGATCCCCACCGTACTCTCGACAGTGGGAATGTTGCAAATCAAAGGATATTTACGACAATCTGGAATACAATTCCAGATTTCACCAAAAAGTGGACCTCGAGAGAGCTTGCGTTAAAGTCTCAGAAGGTGCCCAATCTAATCGCCGTTACCTGGACAATTTGTTTGTAAGCGAAATGAAGCAAGTGCTTAACGATTACTCTTTTATCAAGTGGCAATACTTTGGTTCAGACGAAGGCATGTTGACAAAGTTTCCCGCTTTTGAGGATAAAGCTCCCTGTTCCAGTTACGATCCTCGCTTCAGGCCATGGTACGTGGAAACTGTTACGCCAGAACCTAAGGATGTTGTTCTTGTTATCGATACAAGTGGATCAATGAGAAACACTCTTCTGGACGTTGCTAAGGAAGCAGCCACTACAGTTCTTAGTACAATGAATCCAAGGGACAGGGTGAGTGTTAGCAGGGCCAGTATACTAAATGGTGGGGAGGCGCGCTGGCCTAGTGTTTAGTGCGCCAGACTCCGGATCGAGCGCCCGAATTGGAGCCCTGGCCGGGGTCACTGCGTTAAGTTCTTAGGCAAGATACTTAACTCTCATAGTGCCCCTCTCCACCCAGGTGTATAAATGGGTACAGGCGAAATTACTGCTAGGAGTAACCCTGTGATGGACTTGCACCCCATCCAGGGAGGAGTAGAAATACTCCTAGTCGCCTCATGCTAATGAAACCGGAGTAAGCTCCGGCCTGATGGACCACTTGGTCGAACGCAGACTTTGCCTAAGACTGGTGCGTGATGATCAAAAGGAATTTCGCGCCTAAAAAGTTGTAGTTGTAAATTAAAATATAGCGTGGATAAACTCTCGAAACATAACGTTATGAGTTGAATGGTATCCTTAGTCTGTAAACGTGTTGTAATTTTGTTCAATCGGGACTTTTCGAAAACGGTTTTTTGGAAGTCATGCATATTGGAAGTAATGATGCAATAATCCTACGCTAAAAAAATGAATGCTGAAAATACATAACCAGAAAACGCCGGGTTATAACGGAAAATGGTAGCCTTGCCCTTCATCATAAGTTCCCTCTCTCCGTTTGGAGAATAGGGGCGGGGCATTGCCGTTAACCGTATAATATTTCTTTAATTTACGTGTAACGGTCACCACAATCTCTATTAATGTATATTTCTTTACGTTATTGCCATTTCAGATTGGAATTGTGTCCTTTAGTACATTTGCCTCAACGCCAGGAAATTACGACAAGGACGGCAAAACTTGCTTCAGTGAGCGTTTAGCGGATGCCACGCCATTAAACATAAAATACTTGAAAGGCTATCTGGCAAGTCTCAAAGGTCAAGGTAAGATTTCAAATCAGATTCTCTAATTTGATTAAAGCTCTTTTTACCACAACAGGATCTCAAGCTGTACCCTCCCGAAAGGAGGATAGCCAGAGCATTCCCAGTTTCCATGGGATGGAAAAAATTTCCGGAAGGTTTCTGCTCTTTTCCAAAATCAGGGAAATGTCACGAAAAGCTAGCATGTCTAATCGAGGAACAACCATAGGTAGAGCCTTTGGAGAATTCTTTCTTATATGCGCAGGACTTATAATGCGTTTTGGTGACTGAACGTTTCTTTCATTGTTTGCAACTACGAATTGTTGTATTTTTCTTTTGCTTTAATTCAGGAGTGACTAATTACGTACACGCTTTCGAAGCCGCTTTCCGCTTATTGAAAACATCCTACCCCGGCCAAGGTAGTACTCGGATAATGGTTATCATGTTTTTAACTGACGGTGCCCCTAGCGACGATAAAGGAAGCATCATGCAAACAATCAAGGACAAAAATGCAGAGCTGCACAATAAAGTGGTTATCATGACATATGGAATGCTTGTCAATGAAATGATTCTGTTTGACATTGCAAACCAAGATGGTACATCGTACGGTGTGTCAAAGTCCCACGGTGTAACTGTGAGTTAAGCCCGTATTTAATTTTGTTATGCCCTGTTTTTTTTGTTTTGTTTTGTTCTGTTTCTACTCCATATTATGTGGCCATTGTACTTTTTCCATCTTCTTCGTCCCTGTTCTTCCTCGCGTTCTGTTTTTCCTTCCTAGCCCTGTAGTTTTTGTTGTCGTTGTCGTTGTTGTTGTTGTTGTTGTTGTTCTTCTTCTTCTTACGGCCACGTAACAAAGATAATACTTGTAACAGTGCTCGCCGTGCGTTTTTCAGGCTGGGAGGTTTACAACCGTCATGGACACGGATAATTTACTGAGTGTCATGACAACCTACTACGACTTTTTCTCGAAAAATACGCAGCGTGACCAGCCAATCATCTCTGCCCCTTATGTAGATGACGCCGGTCTTGGTAAGCTTAAAACTCTTGTTAAAAGCAACAACAAAACACGAAGTTAAAAGCAACAATGAGAGTAATCTGTAAGTTAATGAAAGAGTTTAGAGAAATTGAGAATATACCAGCCGGACCTTGTCAACATTTCGGTGATCGCCGTTCACAAACAAAATGTCAGTGAGTACGACGAATCACAGCGATTTTAAAAGGGCACTATTAATTGGATTTTGATGCTAAAATTGTTACTGAGCAGCTTCGCTCATTTACGATATGCTCCTTGAATACCAATTATATAAGGTGAATATATAAAGTGAATAACTTCAAAAAGGGCGAAGTCTGATTAGTTGTTAGCAATTTATTCAACACATATGAGCTTAGATTGACAAAGTCGACCCGACTCGGTCAATTTTTGATCAAACTGTCATGCCTGTATAACTCTTGATAATACCTCTTTTGTTACTTTAGTCGACTAATATAGTCATTTTGTAACAAAGCTAGACCATTATTTTTGGGTTTCTATAAATGTAAATATGT
Source organism: Meandrina meandrites (assembly GCA_963693305.1). Classification (NCBI taxonomy): domain Eukaryota; kingdom Metazoa; phylum Cnidaria; class Anthozoa; order Scleractinia; family Meandrinidae; genus Meandrina; species Meandrina meandrites. Next base: position 26,363,890 of record OY855914.1, read on the forward strand.
CTTTTTCCTTTTGACTTTTCGAAGTGACGCTCATGATAGTGTGCTTTAATTTAAGATTTCACATTCGGCCATATAATAGACATCTTATTAACCATCTTAATATATCTGTTTTGTGTTTTTATTCAAGGCTTGCTGACCACAATTACACTTCCTTGTTATTACAACAACACGTTCATTGGTGTGGTGGGGACGGACATTAGCATGGAAGATATTAAATCCCAAATAACTTACTTCCAAAAAGGTCGAGCCAGTTATGCTTTTATGGTAAATAGTTTTGGAAGGGCCATGATACATCCTCTCCTGCCAACTCCTTCAGGTGCCTTTGAAGACCCTATCTTTATGGACATAACCGCCGTGGAACCCGCGCCAGAGTTTGGCGACGTAATCGCATCTATTTTAAGGTTTGTCTCAACATTGCATTTAAAAGTATATTGTAAAGACTGTAAAATTACAATGTTACTTGTGATAAAATTGATCTTCGGCAGTCGTCTGGGGACCATCGGATATATTTGCTAGCCTTGCGATATTTTGGTAATGCTCAGGGAACTTTCAACAACTTCTGAGGTACTTTTTCGCTCGACTGAAAAAGATAAAGAAAACGACCTATGTCTATAATCCAGTTATAGTATTCAGCAATTTTATCATATATTTTTTCTATCATAAAGAGGTGAGGATGGGCAGAAAACGTTTGTGTCAAAGCAATTTCTGGCTCGTGGTGGTAAAGTGACAGGAGGTGTTTCAGCTGTAGAGTTAAATTCAACATACCACTGGAAATTTGTTCCGGAGACCAGCTTTGCTGTTGGAATTGTAATTCCTGTTGGTGATACGGACGAGACAATGGCAGAACAGTTCTTAGGTATAAAAAAAAAAAAATTTTAGTTACCCTGCCTTGCAAGGTTTGTGCTGAAACAGACTTACACGGTAGTGTAAACCGGCATAAACATACATTAAGCTGGATTTATTCGCTCAAAAGTCTATTGTTAATTCTGCTTAATACTTTATTTTCTTTTAAGCTTGCGCGCAACCAGCGCCACTAAATTAATATCAATTCGTACTTTTCTCCCCAGATCAAACCTTTTTATATCATCGTTTAGACTTGATTAATCCTGAAGATCCGTGTGTTCACTTCTCCAGATATGCGTCGAAAGGTAATACATTTGGATCTGACCTGGGGGGGGGGGGGGGGGGGGGGATACTCCCATTAATCTCGGAAAGGGGTGTGCCGCGAAGGTTCTTAAACCCTGACCCTATTTAAGGAAAAAGAAAACGAAATTTGATACCCTTTTTAAGGTCCAAACCAGAAAAATGACGCCCTATTCAAGGAAAGGAGAAACGTTGGGTGATGATCCAAGTAACGGCTAACCGCACACGGCAAAACACAAATCTTAACAAAATCGCTTTGCTACTAGTTGATAGTTTATATGTTAAACAGGCCATTTTTTTGTTACGTTTAGTTGGGCATTTATTTTAGCTGATAGAATTTAGGTACCCTATCTAAGGATAAAACTGGGAACACAATGCCAAAAGGAGCAAAAAAGATACCCTATTTAAGGACTGAGAACCTCAAAAACCATACCCTATCCTGCGGCACATACCTATATAGCCCATATATGGCAGTGACCCCCCGGGGCCTGGGGGTATCTGACAGAGTGTCTCGATAGACGCATCGAACGACATATCGAAAAACATAGTAGTAGGCAGTTCAGTGCAAATATTAAAACGTTTTATTTCATTGGTGTTGCTTTAGGTTCTGTTGTGAAATTTAGTGCTGAAGCCTTTACAGACCCATTCAAGTACCTTAGTTTAAATGAAACGACATCTAGTGTAAATGCATACCAGGCGTACATGACAAGGAGACGTGCACCGAACCCTGGATTCAAACCGGGAATACGAGATACAGTCGCTGCTACTGGAATATTCGAGGAAATTTGGTTTCGTGGTTCGAGAGAATACGCAAATTATCTGGTTTGGCGATACATTGGAACAGAAAATGGTGTCTTTAGAATGACGCCTGGAATTTTGCTACCAAAGTCGTATGACCCACAAAAACGACCATGGTAAAAGTATTATTCATTTATTTGTTTATTTATTTATTTATTTATTTATTTTTAACAGAGCTCCAGCCAGCGGAGCACCATAGGTGAGGAATTTTTGTAAACTCATCAAGCCAACAATTGGTTGTCACGCGAGCGTATAAAATCTCGGGGAGGGGGAGGGGAGTTCCTTGGCAACCCGACCGGGGGAGGAGGATGCTGCGTTTCTTTGCGGGAATCGCGCAATGCTGTAATTTTTGTTAAAAGTTATTTCTTGTACAAATCAGCATGCGCAGTTCCTGGGTTTACTTGTTTATGGCTCAATCCGCGGCAGTCATCATCAAGACTATATAGTCTATATAATGAGATGAAACGAAGCTAAGATCTATCAAATCCACTAAAGTGAATGACAATTAGTACTACAGTGCTAAATACTCTGACACTTAAATAAAGTGATTTATTTATTTATTCATATATTTATCCTCCTACGCCACTCTGTATACGCCTGCTGTAATATATTCAAGCTAACCGTGAGCGATTTAAATTTATCTTGTGGCAACTACAAACGCTTAACAATGTGGCTATTTATTTGGAAACATCGTAAATCCACAAGCAAAATTTAAAAGTTAACCAATGAGGAGCTCCTTTTAGGCCTGCCTAATTTTGCAGTGCAGTGTGGTGCAGGGCAGTGCAGTGCAGTGCAGTGCAGTGCAGTGTAGTGTAGTGTGGTGCAGTGCAGTGTTGTGTACGTGTGGTGCAGTGAAGTGCAGTGTGGTACAGTGCAATGCAGTGCAGTGTAGTGCAGAATGGTGCAGTGCAGTGCAGTGCAGTGCAGTGTGGTGCAGTGCAGTCCAGTGTAGTGTGGCGCAGTGCAGTGCAGTGCAGTGCAGTGCAGTGTGTTGCAGTGCAGTGCAATGCAACGCAATGTAGTGCAGTGTGGTGTAGTGCAGTGCAGTGCAGTGTAGTGTGGTACAGTGCAGTGTAGTGTGGTGCAGTGTAGTGTGGTGCAGTGTAGTGCAGTGCAGTGCAATGCAGTGTGGTGCAGTGCAGTGCAGTGTAGTGTAGTACAGTGCAGTGCAGTGTAGTGTGGTGCAGTGCAGTGCAGTGCAGTGCAGTGAATTGAAGTGCAGTGCAGTGCAGTATAGTGTAGTGCACTGTGGTGGTAATATGACGTGCTGTGGTGTAGTGTAGAAGTAGTTTAGTAGTGAAGTCCTTCAGTTCAAGGAAGCCGGGTAGTGTGTAGCGCGGCGCAAAGATTGCATCATAAGCCTAAAGAGCGTCTGCAAAGGATGCTGTGAATTCCAATGCATCGCACACCAGCATCACGGTTGCTTGTCCCCTTTACTTGCGCCAAGACATAACATATTACACTATCAATTTTTCTAAGGTATCGTACAGCAAAAAGTAACACTGGATTAGTGGCCTTGACAACTCCTTATATGGATTCTGGTGGAGCAGGAGTTGTGATAACCGCTGCTCATACCATTTACAACGGTAAAACAAATGAAGCACACACTACTAACGACCAAGTAATGGGAGTTGTGGCTGCTGACGTTCCCCTTCAATACTTTTACAGGTAGGCAGCGCTCAACCTGGCAGCGCTCAACTTGTTTGTTATCTCTTTCTTGAATTTTCTAATTGTGGTTACCAAAGCTAGTGGTCTAAGCGACAGCTTTCGTAATCTACCCTGCCGATTACTCTATCGTATTAAATGTGTGAAATAATAATAATAATAATAATAATAATAATAATAATAATAATAATAATAATAATAATAATAATAATAATAATGACGACGACGACGACGACGATGATGATGATGATGATGATGATGATGATGATGATGATTATGATGACAGTTTATTGGGCAATATATCCACATAGTAGTTCTTCACGTGCCCGCTAACCTAACCAGCTTTATAATGATACAAACGGAACAATAAGATATATGTATACAATTGGAAGAAAAGAAACATTTATAAAATAACATTCAGCGGATAAACTTTTAAGTTGATTGTTTGTGCTATGTCTGATTTTATGCGGAAAGTTAGGTTTATTATCGGGTACATACATCAATAGTGTGTTGATGATTTTTGTCATTTATAGACTCTTGACAGAAACCTATTCTAAGTGCAATGAATCCGGCAAAAACTGTCTGGTGCTTGATAAAGCTGGCTTTCTTGTTATGCACGATGATTTCCTATCCCCGGATATAACTGCTAAAGGAGTGGAATACGTTCACATTACCGAGAAAGAAAATGACATGGCTGAAGATCTGATACACCGGGGATACCTGGTGAGAAAGCAATGTCGGAATTTGGAGCAGCTTAAACTAGAGACTTTCTACGAGATTCAGCTTCCACGTCGAGGAGTGAACACATTGCATACTGGCCTACGTTGCAAAAAGTATCAGCTCTCCCAAGTGAATGGGAGTAATGTGTTTTTAGGTAGGTTACCATCGTTTACCTTCACTAAATTTTAAATTGCATTCTCTAACAGACTTTTTTTGCTCAAAACTAACAAATCTTAAAAAATACAAATTGCTTACACTCTGATTGCAGTAGATAAAAAGAGGTGGATATAGGGAATAAATCATATTCTTATGTAAGCAAACGAAAGAAATATTTGTAGTCAAAAATTGTCTTAAGGGTATCAGTAGAACGTTTGTTGCTCATAGCTATATGACAGCAACCGCAACGAGAACGACCAAAACACCCATGGTGGGATAACAGTAGGGCTAGGACAAAGACAATTAAAACATTGCTGACGACAAAGATGATGTTGAAAACGGCGATGACTACGACGAAGCTGACGATGACGACAATGACCTTTACCTTTACGGAACCGGATAATGACCTTAACCTTGACAATGATGGTAGCAGTAACGGTAATGTAGATGGCGTGCTGTGCGATTTTAAATTCCAAATTTATTTTTCAGGTATCAAATTGCAAGACAAAAACTGTACATCTAAGGCTTGCACTTGTTCCAGTGATGGCGAATGTTCCACTAAGCAGGGTTTGGCATGCCAGTGCTTATGTTCCTCACCACTTGAATTCCATCATTGTAGAAATGAGTTTCCAATCAGCAGGTAAACTGAAATGTACACACTCAACGTAATTTGAATAGCTGTGCAGTGCAAGGCAACCCAAAGAAGACAATTTATAATTTGCATAAAAAGCGAGTTCATAATATCACTTTGTTCAAATAACGTTTCTTCTATAACAAAAAAAAACAGTCAGTTTTTGCGGTCTGTCTGTTTGTCTGTCTGTCTGTCTGTCTGCCTATCTGTCTGTCTGTCTGTCTGTCTGTCTGTCTGTCTGTAGGTCGGTCTATGCGGCTCGCTTCTCACGGCTCTTTACATGTATAATTTTATTGACTAATCAACAGCCGGGCACATTTTAGGATTTAACGTACACAGTTGCACGTAACAAAACACAAAATAACTTTTGTCATTGTCATTTACTTTTAGAATTCCCATTTGCGTAGTGCCAGGAACTGATTTGAATACAAGGCAGGTGAACGATCCGTCCACAACAGGACTGGCAAAGTGCTTTGATCCACGTTGCCACACAAAGCCAGATTGGGATTCCTGTTACGGAATTGTGGGATGCTCCTGGTGTGTTAAAGATAAGAACAATGTTCCTCTTGTCACAAAATATTGCGCTGATATTGAAACTTGCTATGGCGGAAAGGAAAGTAAGTGGAACGTTGTTCTATATCATAACGAAACAAACTAAGTTCATCTCCCGGGGAAAGGAAAGAGGGGGTTACTCAAAAATATTATATACGGGGAGGCTGTGCCTCGTGGTTCAATCACTTACTTGCACTTTCCGGCAGAAAAGGAACCCTTTTATATACCGTCGATCTAAATTGGTACTCCTTTCGGGCGGAGCTTCCATCCAAAGTTCCCTACAAAGGGTATTCCCCGGGGTTCAAATCCAATAAGCAAATTTTGTCACAGAGATTATAAATTGCTTGAAGGCTTCCCTTTATCTTCATCGTTTTTTCTGAAGTACTTGAGAGAGGCTCGGTAATAACATGAAAGTTAAGTTTGTCTAATATTATTTTCAGGCAATGTTTCAACAAAGACCGATCAAACAAGTGAGAAAGACAAAACAAACGAAGGGCTGTCAGGTGGCGCCATCGCTGGTATTGTTTTCGGATCGATAGTAGCAGTTGGTGCTGTCGTCTGCGCCATAAGAAAATGGTGGAAAGACACGAACGTTTCACGAAATCAAGTTAATCATAACGTTGAAGCTCATTCAAGTGCACCTCCCACGAACCCGGGATTCCTTCCAACTCCAAGTGCACCTCCCTATGTTGATCCGAAAAAAGGATAGTTAAGACATGGACGGTAGTACGTTAAATATTTAAGGGCAATGAAGCATTTTCTGCCATGGGCTAACCAAACTACAATGGCAATGAGAACCTTTTTAGTTACAACCCTGGACAAAACTTGTTGAGAAAATGGCAAGTCGACTGTAAATCCATGCATTCAAAACGTTGTTTTAGAAGGCTGCTTCTATACTCGACGCATCATTCTTGATTGGCAAAAACATTGAGGCAGAAAGACAGCAGACAGAGAGACAAACCTGGGTTGAAAAAAGGCAGCGTTTACGTACCTTTTATAACCTTTAATATGTCTTAGAAAAAAGAAACTGTCTCAACAGTTTTGTCCAGGATTAAAGTATCAAAAGCTGCTAATCGCGCTATTGTGTTAGAACAAAAGTAGAATCGTGGAAAGGGCTATGCTATAGCTTTGAAGCCCGTTTCCGGGGCTCTGATCCAATATCCAGGAAGTTAAAGTTTTTTATCTAAGAGAGAGGAGATGGGTGTTGATAGACGGACGGACTGATGGATGGACGGATATTCTTAGGTATTCCAATTGACCGCTCATTTCATAGTATTAAACTATGTCTCAACTCAAATTCAGTGGACGTGACCTAGTTAGGTTTTTTCTTTTTAATATAGACAGGTGTCAATAAAAAAAGGGCAACTAATTGCTGCACTCCTTAGAAACGAAAAGAGAGGTGTCAGTACATCCCTTTCGTGCGAAAAGGTTCCAGTTTACCAATCTTAATTTGAAGTAGCTGGAAGGTGAATTGTGCTAGATCTATTGCTGTCATTCCTGTTAGTTTCAGTCTAGAGTACTGTAAAATGACCTGAATGAGAAGTTCATGGTTATGCAATACCTTTTCAGGTTTTCCTAACAATTCGCTGCGTATACATTATATTCCTAAACGTTTTCCTTTTGTACATATTTGTTTTTCTTAGGTAATAGTTTTTTTGCTGTTTATATGGAGCAATGTGTTTTGTCTTATCCCCTCGGAGAACCAGGGACAGTTAGTGGAGGCGCGTAAAAAAATTCGACAAAGACCAAAAAAGTTGACCACGCTCAATACTAACATATCCATTAGATTAACGTACCTACTCTTTTTAACGGACTACTTTCAATCATGGACTACTTTTAATTACTATTAAAGCTAGTTAATTCCAGTTGCTTTCTTGTAGTTAACAAAACAATGCATAGTTAGATTAAAATACTAAGTGAAGAAGGTGTGTGTTGCTTTGGCTGTTTTCCGAGACAAAAAAAAATCATTCCCACTTGGGGATCCTTCGGGCAATTGGTGCGAGGGGGGGGGGGGGGGGGGGACCAGCCATTCTAATGCTAAGTACAGCGGCCAACCCCTATTGAGCGGCAAGTTCCCTTATTGCTACTCATTTTCGCGGGAACTTAATTTCGCGAAAATGTAACGGGCATATTTCGCGAGACTTAAATTCCGCGATTTCGACAATATAATACGTGAAAAGGAACTAAATTTCGCACAAATTTACCTATACGGATCAGGAGGAAGAGCTGACTCACCCTTTACTAGTTAAATTTCGCGACAACTTTTTTCGCGGGTCTTTAATTTCGCGTTTTTTTTTTAAAATCGCGAGAATTTAGTCCCGCTAAAATACGTAACAATAAGGTACTTAAGTTCCGAAGCTATTGTCATTATAATACTATAAATAAAACGCCTTTTAAATGGCCACCTGTATTACGCGGCCGCGGCCACCTTTCTGCCGTCCCGACGAGCGTTCTTCTATTGTTTTTGCTCCTAATTAGCGACCAGCAAGAATTTAATACATGATGTTTGGCTTTGCTCTCAACAAGCTTGGACATACCAAGGTCTAAAAAGGAAGATGAGGGAAAATGAAATCATTCAAACTGAGATTGTCTTCCTCACGAGATTCCTTTATTCCTTTTCACGCTATTTTGTATTGAAATAACGTGATCTTTTTAAAAGGCATTATGCTAATTTCTGACGAATCTTTATTAAGCGGCCAGTTGCCATTTCCCCGAAGGTGAAATGGCAACTATCACGAATCAACTATCACCTCATAGAAATTGAGAGCGAATAATCTAATTGTTTTAGTAGAATTCTGACTGAAATAAACGCAAATAATGGCTTCTAATTATTTTCCTACGCATTATCGAACTTAACGTTTTAACAAAATCGCACGCATTGAATTGTCCTTGGTAAATTTGCAGTTATTTACGCGCGTGCACCCGTTTTTCAATAATTTCAAGCTTTTAAAGTCAAGAAACCGCTAATGTCCTTCTTTTAGTCTTCTCGGGAATTTTATTATCCATTTACATTTAAACTTTCTTCCAAAACTTCGGAAAAACGATAAAAACGTCGCATTTTGTGGACGACCTTCGGCAACTGCACACTAATGGCTGATAGTGTTCAATAGCTCAGCTAATCACATTGCAGCATTTGCATTAGTGTACTAGTAGAATTCTACTAATATGCGGCCTCATCAACTATCACCTCATAGAAATCTCGAGCTCATAATCTTATTGTTAAATAGAAAAGAGGGTGTGACTTCGAAAACAGTTAGCGAAAGAAGATTGACATCACGCTTGCCTCACTCATTTGATCCATGAAGTAATATCCCGGATGACAAGAAGTTCCCAGCCGGAAGAAAAAATTCTTTTATGCTTCTCTTTTCTTACTCACATACTTATTTTTATATCAGTCTTAAAGGGGCACTATCATGTCTGAAATATCATATTTTATAAGAATGGGCTGTAGCTTGCTATAAATTGTACTTAATTGTCTTGCAATAGGAAGAAAAAAAGGCTTACAGTGGTAAATGCAAAGAAATATCAACTAAGAGGAAACAGTGACTAACAAAATGTTCAAAATTTCACCAGAATGGCAGCTTTGAATTCTGGACATCCTGTCCAAAAATCAATCGCAATCCACTTCCATCCTTGCAATCCTGTACTTCTTCCTCAAAATAACTGTTCTATCCTGTTTTGTGGGATCTATTTATCAAATTTATTCATGTATTTGGTGGCATTTGGAAATATACTGAGGAAATTAGAAAATAGAAATTTCTATGATCAGCCGTGATAGTGCCCCTTTAACGTTTACAGCATTCTTGTTCGCCGGCTAAGAGGGACGGGCGGGTCTGGGACGAGTATTCGCTTTTAACAGCTTTCAAGCGCATGGCGTTACATTACCCAGAACTCAGTGCGAGGAGACGTAGCCGTGGGTCATGTTAAACAATAGCATCTTTGTTATTTTTCCAGCCGACTGTGCATGATTCATCCTCATTCAGTTATTAGATCGACAATCCACTTCGGTTCGTTAAAAGTCGTGATACGGCGCTTCGATCGAGTGCAAGCTAGCCTATTTCTCTTCATCATTTCATAATCCTCTGTGATTTCTCAGAATCAAGTCTTAGAATAATGATTATAAGTGTCATCCTTGCAGTTACTCTTGCTGTAGGTGAGTGCAATCTAGCGATTTGTAAATGTTTAGATAACTCCATCTTGTTCATGCATGGGTAACTAACAACAAAACAAATCCAGCTCGCCTCGACTATACAGTGACTTTAGATATTTTACTTTACGCCCATGACAACAGGGTACAAATTGATTGACCAATTACCGAACCTGTCTTACTATATTGCACTTAAACGAGCTGAACTTCTGTGCAACGCTATTCATGGTAAACTACAGTCAGGAAAATTCAGGAGCATTTGTGAAGTCACTATCAACAAATAGTTCACTGGCTGGTTACGGCTTTGTTTACAATCATAATACCTCTAACTGATGAAAATAAATGAGAAAATGCAATAAATCTTCATCCAAATTCCAATTCGACCGGGAATGCATGGCCCCACAATTACAAGCCTCTAGCTTTAAATACTACAGTACAAACTTTAAGGTAATTTTCATCTATTCCAATAATGAGGGTAGGCAGGGGGGACTGACTAATCTGTAATACACAGCTTTCGATTGATTCTGGTATTGGTCGGAGTTCGTGGGATAATTGCGTCGATTTCGATTCGTTTAGGCAACCCATTTCAGTTAGTTCTATCAGTTAGAGGTCGTTAAATTTGGTTTAGATGTATTGCAGAGTCGATGGTCTGTACTAGTGGAATATGATCGACTGAATTAAGTCGATTTTGCTCACTGGCTTAACATGCGAAGAAAATAGAATTGTTACTTTGAAAAAGGATGGGTTTTTTTCCGTTTTCCGAACCTGAACCAGACAAGCAATCAACCGAAACAAGACCCCGACGTGACAAGAAAGGTAGACGCGAGGCGGTGTCTGACATTTGCAGACTGCAGACTATGATTGCCTTTTTAGCCGTTTACACTGAGATCAAAATAGTGTTGTCCCAAACAGTCAAAGAACAGCTAACCGCAAGCAGACTGCAGTGATGGCTAACCGAAAGCGAACGGCAGTGAAAACTTACCGCAAGCAGTCTGCAGTCTGCAAATGTTACACACCGGACTCGAGGTAGAAGCAAGGAAGAAGCCCAGTATGTCACGTCGTCCGCAAAATCTACGTACTGCTATGGTGTTACTGACAAAATAAATTTTGTGCGCCGCACCCAGCTTATCAGCTCATTATTTGCTCTATTACTTCTCTTTCATTACAATTAGCAAACGCTCTTTTAATCTACATTTTCGCCTCAAACTCTTACAAACTTCGACCTAACGAAAACCGGAAGTGGCGTTGGATGTCATTTTGTCCTTTGTCAAAGAAATAACTAATCGCCCTATTAGTGGACTCCGTTTGATTGATGATCAATTTTTAAAATGATTGATTGGTGAATTGATTGATTGATTGATTGATTGATTGGCATTTAGGTTGCTTACAGCAGTGTGCTGCTGATCTACCAGCTTTTGGCAATTGTCCCTTCATGGAATATTACTGTACTCTACGCGAATATGAATCACACTTCTTTAAAAGATTAAATAAAGACTCTGCTGCAGATTGTGGGTAAGACTACGCAATTATTATGGTAGGGGATCTAAAAGTATTGTTTAATATTAACGCACACTGCATTTAATTTATTTTCCAATGAAGCAATCTAATTTGAGGATGTTCTTAACAAGTGGATCCTTATTTATAGTCTTCCCTGATACAAATAAGTAAAATTCGGCTTAATAAATTGGACTAATTAATTCTTCCAGTTAATTACTTCAAATTATAATATGGGTCATGAATGGTCCCTGAAAATTTTGCAGTGATCGCAAAATTAGGTTTCTGCTCGAAATGCTCGCAAAATTTTAGTGGGTGCTCATTTGCTTGTGCTCGCACTTTTACAGGTGATCGTATGCTCGGCTTTGAGTAAAGAAAAACGCTGTGCTCGCGTGCTCCCAAAGACCATTCTATACCCTTAATATTATAGGCTTTGACATGTTTGACTAGTAGCTGTCGACTAGATATAACACATAACTTTTTCGAGATTAGTAGCTTGAATGTACTGAAAACGTCTGAAAATACCCTGTGGGTTAACGAAAGATACGCAGCTATTGAATTTTCGGGGTGGGGAGGTGGGTGACTTCGATTAATTAACATTATAAATCATAAATTGGTGTTATGTTACATTCACCACCCGACAAAACCAGACCTATTGACATAATCACGACATTTGCTTGGCAAAACGCATATATTTTATTAACTTTGGTTTAACACCTTTGAACAATTCTTTTGCATTTGAATATTTACTTTTATTGTCTATTAGGCTCCAGTTTTGGATTCTGTACTACCGTTCCCTACATAAAACAGAGAGCTGCTTAGGTAACTCAAGAAAAGTGGATGTGGCCAACATTAGAGAGCTCCAGATCCTATACTGCAGCGGCTTTGACCTGGAGGTTCCTCTTATATCCTCTTTATCGCCATGTTCCCCTGAGCACAAGAACAAAGTCGAGCAGTGCGTTAATGATTTCGCAACAACTTTTTCCAAAGACACGTCGGATGCTTCTCTATGCAGGTACAACATAAAACCTTTCTTAAATGAAAAATAGCTTTTGTTTTTTAACCAGGTTTGAGTAATTATGCTTATTGTAGTTAATCATGACTCTAAGCTTTACATTGGAAGAGCGATATTCTTTCACTGGCAAAAACATAACAAACAAGTCAGAATAATTTCCGAGCGTTTTAATAATAATCGATATTTAAACAGGGTGACCAGTTCAGTCGCAGGACTGTATCAACGGGGGCCCTGTATAACTTAAAATAAAAAGAGTATGTATATGTATAATGAAGCTAAAGCTAAGATAATCTTGAAAAAAGTCCGCCCAATGTTAAGCCAAATGCCAGTCCGTTTTAATCTTCTCCAGTTTCGTTTATCCAGTGCCCTTTCTTGATTATTCTGTATTTCCTTTGAGTTCCTGTACAGAATAAAGCCGCTACTACCATACTTCCGTTACTACCATAATTCAATTAGTTCAATGACAAGCCACACAGAGGTGAAATTGCCTCAACATGTTAAAGTTATTAACCCGTCCTTTTCACGGCATCCTTCTAAGAATGCGGTGAAAAGTAACATTAAAACGCATTTGCTTATCGCTTATACGCTCTCTGTTGTCTCGGCAACTCGGTAAACGGACGTCTGTATTCGTGCATCCACTTAAAGGAGAAGTTCACTCCAGAATGGCCATTTATTTTCTTTACGCCAATAAAACGTTTATACATAAATATGTTATTCACCAAAATTTCAGCATCCAACGAGCGCTAAATCCCTACGAAATCTTTCTCTAAAGTAGCCCAAAATTCGACAACTGAACGCCGCCATCTTGGAGCCAGTAATGTATGCGTGACGTCAAAGAGTTCAGCCTGAAGTTTAGCGGGAAAATTTAAATACTCGAAACTCCTTGTTTCTTTGAAGTGGCTTTTGTTTGTCAAAATGCCTGTCTGAAAGGAAAGAAAAGGTGAAAGGTTTTTTTGTATCTCTTGGAGATCTGTTTGAGAAACATGGAGCTGCACAAACAGGCATTTTGACAAACAAAAGCCACTACAAAGAAACAAGGAGTTTCGAGTATTTAAATTTTCCCGCTAAACTTCAGGCTGAACTCTTTGACGTCACGCATACATTACTAGCTCCAAGATGGCGGCGTTCAGTTGTCGAATTTTGGGCTACTTTAGAGAAAGATTTCGTAGGGATTTAGCGCTCGTTGGATGCTGAAATTTTGGTGAATAACATATTTTTGTATAAACGTTTTATTGGCGTAAAGAAAATAAATGGCCATTCTGGAGTGAACTTCTCCTTTAAGTCTTTTCGATGCTTGAGGGACGACAGGAATGATCTTAGATCAAGGGCGTTCCAGAGGTTTAGGGAATAAGGGAACATAATCATATATTTCGTGGGACCCAGGGATCGATTTGTCTGTTACTGCCAGGAATTTTTAAGGAAAAAATTAAGGGAATAAGTGAATTTTTCATTGGGGAAAAGGGGAGAAAAGTAAAATTTTTAAGGAATCAAGGGAAAACATTACCCCTTGAAAGACCCTCTAGAAAAAAACCGAGGATTCATGAGGTACTTGTAGCTCCACAGAGATCCTTGTAGTGAGATTTTCTCATTATTTCTTAAATAACTAACAATACAGCTCATATGTCTATCGAGACACCTTAGCAGAAAGGAATTTTTTTAATCTTAATAAATGAAGGTGACTACTAAACAGGCTGTAATTTTGTCCCTTCGAAATCAGTGACATGTACTTTTTTTTGTTTCGTTTGGTTTCATGGTTACAGGAAACGTGGTAAAGCCAAAGTGTGTACAATCTTGGCATGGCAGACTATGTGCAGTCCATCCGATCAGGCTGACGCTATATTGAACACGATCATTGGTGCCTTCAATCCGTTTTGTAACAACGATAAAGATTCTTGGGCAACGGAAGCTGATCCATGTGCTAGTTACAGGATACCCTATAGCGATCCTAAATGTGAGCGCTGTCCAGGGGACTGTTGAGTCGATGTAGAAATCTCATTTTTAATCTGATATTACTACACCATTAGACTGCATGTCGCTGTAAAAAGTATGTAATTGGACAACTGATCACTTGATCTTTTTTTTTTACTGTCAAAAAGCGTGTGCTTTTTTTCCGTAGTTACGATGGGAACTTACTTTCCTCTAAATCACACAGGAACGAATAATAACCTTCCTTCCTTGCCTCACTGGTAGAGTCAGGATGCACACAAGGAAGTGATCTTTTCTAGATTCGCCGCTGTCTTTTTTTAAGCGATGACGTCGTCGCTTAATGTCATCGTGCGAGATCTGTTGTCTGTTGTGTGCGATCGAGGACTGGCAAAAGGAAATCAAGTTAACTCAACAAGAAATCGTCGCGTAGAACTCAAATCAAAATACTCCCAGGCAGTTAGAAAAAGGACTAATTTAAAGTATAAACGAAAGAGAAAAATTATATTTGATGAGTTCTGTTAGATTTACTAAACAGAAATCTTTACATTCTTTTAAAACAGAAGACAGCGTTTGACCTTGTGTCGTATAATGTATATCGGATGTCACGCCAAGATAATGCAACTTTTGTTGAACAATTATTCAGCACAGAATTTGTCAGCTACTTTTATTTACCTTAAATAAACCTCCTGAAAATTGTTTAAGACCTCTTGTGAAACGTCATCGCTTCTGCATGCATTGTGTGCCGTATATTTTAAATGTGACGTGTTGCGGCCTCTTGGCCGAAATATTGTGTGTCCCTATTCTTACAGTAGCAAGCTGTATATAACAGCCACATTGTCAGTTACGTCTCTCGGAACTTGATGTTATGTGGGATTAAATGTAATATTGCTGAAATGTGTTTAATTGCTTGACAATGACTCATTTCCGCTAGCTGAAGAAGAAGATTTAGCTAATCCTTTAGATTTAATAAATACGTTTAATTGTTGCTTAACCCTCATCCGGGGTGGGTGGGTGGGGATGGGTTGGTGAACAAGTGAGAGGTATAGTGTGACAATCGAGTCGACTAATAAACGGAAGTTGTAAACATTACCTTGGTTTGAACAATATCGGCTGCTGCGGAGTATTCGAGAATGGAAAGACAAAAACAATAGCACTTTATGGCTCGTTGCAGTTGCTTCTGAAACGCTGATACATCAATACTTTTTATTAAAACAACGACTGTGACGAGCTACCAAAAGCTACCACTACTGCTTTAATATTTTATTTCCTCCTATCGGACATTTTTTATTACAAAGTTAACTCAATCTTTGATATCTTTGGTGCAAAAATTCCGGTATTTACGTCATTTGATTTTAAAAGTCAAGACAGGGAAAAACCCGTCCAGACAAACCTTATTATTGTCTTCATGAAAACCGCAATTTTATTCTGTCCCTTTGAACGTGAGCACTTATATTTTAAATACATCAGGGCCGATATTTCATGCTTGACGGCAGGCATTTTTGTAAACTTATTTCAAGCAAATTAAGATCACTTTACTCGCACATACTGTATATAGATATCAAACAATTCATATCCATCACAGCCTTTCAGATCCTTTATGTGGTTACCAGCATTCATCACATTATGTGTTGAACAAGCACATTATCTAACTACCAAACTAATCAGGCTCGTAACGAGGTGTATTTTTCCATAACTGATCCCCTTTATTTTACTCAAAATTTTGATCCCTGATCCCGCAAAAATATTTCGATCCCACAAGATTCCTTCTTAATATAATTTCGCCTCGATGTCGATTTCGTCGTAATCACTATTGGCAACATGCAATCGAGCCAGTGTTTTCCTTTTCTTAAAAAAAAAAACATAAAAATACAGAATGTCTTTCCTCCTATTTCCTTATTATAATTATACAAAGCATTGTGTTTCTTCCTGAATGGTCGATAAATATAATGTGCAATGCAAAATTGACCAAAATAACCGCATTCATATTTTTGTGCTACGCTAGCTTATTGGGTAAATTTTATTGTTCGTTGGAATTTGTTTCGTTATTCAAGCATTGAACCTATTTCTTGTTTGTAAACGTCCCTTAGGGCGAAAACATCATCATCTTCCGGAATCTTCCGAAATGTTCCCAGTTTTATCGACGGCCAAAGCCGAAGTGTAAGAAGCGCAACAAAACCGGACAAGAAAACTCACTAAATGCCCGCTTGTTTACAATAATTTTTCACGGAGGAGTACTATTCATGCGGATGTTTTGCTCGGACGGGCACTACGAACTGATAGTGTCTTTTCGAGGATGAAGACTAATGCGTCACGTGATCAATTTAAAACAATCAGAATCGGAGAAAATTTAGCGGTGAACTATAAGTTAATTAATATAATGTAATTTAGTTAATTACAGCTATCACAATTCGCCTTCCATCTCCTTCGGCTACTTACTACTTTATCTTACAGACAGTGTACACTCTTTACGTTTTTGTTTCTATTGCTAGATTCGTTCTGCATGTGGAGTTCAGCAATTAGCTTCCTTTTAATCCTGTCCATTGGCTATTACAGGTTGGCTTTTCCCACACATATAGACGCGTGTTCATACTGGAGGTGAATGCTTCATGGCCTATAGTTTGGGTTTTGAGGAGGTGCTGATGGATGAACTGGTGGTTGGAGTCCGGGATTTCTGCGTTTCAACCAGACAATTACGATGAAGACGATAATAGCCAATGCTGCTATTGATCCGATAACAATACCAGCGATGGCGCCACCTGACAGCCCTTCGTTTGTCTTCTCTTGTTTACTCGGTTGATCAGTCTTTTCTGAAACAGTGCATGAAGATATTATTGATAAGCTGAACTTATGATTATTATTACCATTACCATTATCATTACTATTATTAATACCCTTTGCACAGGGTTTTGTCTCATCAAAAGCAAATAATCTACGTTGTGCTAGGCCTGTTCGAGAGGCTTGCTTTCTTCTACGACTTTTTCAAAAAAAGGAAGGAAAAAAATAAAAAATGATACTAATACAGGGTTCAACGACTCTAAATTCAAGGTGGGCACCTTCATTCATTTCTTGTTTGTTTTTGATACTGGCAACCTGAAATTTTGCATAAATATAGAACTTGACATTCTGAAAAATCTTATGTTTATTGTTTTGGAAATTTCGAAGTTTCTGGCGGGAAAATGATGTCACAAACTTGGCGCCAAAATTGTTTTTACACAGTTTGTAACATTTCATGACAGATTCCGAAAGGGTATGCCACTGGGATTCTAAAACTAAAAAAAAATTGCAATGTGTTAATCCAATCAAAAGTTATTGCTAATTGAAATTTGGATTTCCCACCATTTTGTTATTAAAAATGAAATGTCAAACTTCAGTATACCATACATTTTATTAGGATTAACATATTTCAGATATTTTTTCAGTTTCAGGATCTTTGTGGCATGCCCTATCAGAAACTGTCATCAAATGTTGCAAAATGTGTAAAATAATTTTGGGGCCCGATTTGTGACGTCATTTTACCGCCAACAAAATTCGAAATTCGAAAAACCAAAAAACATGCAATTTTTCAAAATGACGAGTTCTATATTTATGCAAAATTTCAGGTTGCCAGTGTCAAAAACAAAACAAAAAAATGAATGAAGGTGAGCGTTGTGGGGTCACTTTGTTCCCACCGTGAATGGTAACAGGACTTAGTGATGTCCAATTCGATCTGTAATTGCAACTAACAAAACGTGAGTGTCATTACAAACAGAATTTGGAAATGCGAAGTGCTGTGACAAATTTGTCATATCTAACACAAAATCGAGAAAAAAAAAACGATATGCAAATAACGCGAAGCGTTTTATTGATTTAAAATTCGCTCATAAGATGGAGGTACGTTTTATAGACTTTCCTGTCAAAAAAGGTTACTAACTTTACTAACAGGGCCTCGCGCGGAGATGAAATTATTCATATTTCGTTATTAAAAAGAACACTTACTTTCCTTTCCGCCATAGCAAGTTTCAATATCAGCGCAATATTTTGTGACAAGAGGAACATTGTTCTCATCTTTAACGCACCAGGAGCATCCCACAATTCCGTAACAGGAATCCCAATCTGGCTTTGTGTGGCAACGCGGATCAAAGCACTTTGTCAATCCTGTTGTGGAAGGATCGCTAACTTGTTTAGTATCCAGAACAGCTTCAGGCACTGGGCAAATGGGAATTCTAAAAGCAAATGATAATAACAAAGTAAGGTTAAAAGTGTGCTATTAATGAAAACTGGCAACGTTAAATCCTACAGGGAATGTTGATAAATGAAGGAAATTATACATGTTTGAGACAAAAAAGAGAGAGACGAAAAGACACATAGAACGACCGACCGACAAACAGAAAGACAGACAGACAGACAGACAGACAGACAACAAAAACTTACGTCTAGAATGTGCGCTATTTGAACAATCTTCCCAAGTGGTATTATGAACTAATTTGTCTTCCTTAGTTTGCCTTACACTGTACTGCTATTAAAATTGCGTTACATAATAGAAATACGAACATCCAGTTTACCCGCTGACTGGAAACACGTTTCTACAGTAATGGTAATCAAGTCGTGAAAAGCATGGGCACTGGCATGTCAAACCCTGCTTAAGGGAACATTCGCCATCACTGGAACAGGTGCAAGACTGAGATGGACAGTTTTTTTCTTGCAATTTGACACCTGGAAATAAAAATACAATATTGCCCAACATTCTATTTACTATTAACGCTACCATATTACAGTCAAGATGAAGATGGAGGTCATTTTTGTCAACGTGACCTTCGTCTCAGCCATCGCCGTCGAGAGTCATGATCATTTTCATCGTCACTTCTACCGTTCTCCGCATCGTCATCTTTGTCGTCAGCCATGTTTTAGTTTTCTTTGTCGTCCATGTTATCGTCTTCTATGCCACTAACGTTTTTATTCTACAGATACCATTAAGACATTTTTCACTACAAATATTAATTTAGTTTGCTTACATAAAAGTTTATTTATTTCCTATATCCACCTCTGTTTAGCTACTGCGATCGAAGTATAACGATTTGTATGTTGCAAGATCTGAACGTTTTGGGAAAAATCTAATTTGTTGGAGAAAGCTATTCTTTTCTAAATGTATAGTGAAAGGAGATAACGTTAACATACCTAAAAACACATTACTTCCATGCACTTGGGAGAGCTGATACTTTTTGCAACGTAGGTCAGTATGCAATGTGTTCACTCCTCGTCGTGGAAGCTGAATCTCGTAGAAAGTCTCCAGTTCAAGCTGCTCCAAATTCCGACATTGCTTTCTCACCATGTATCCCCGTTGTATCAGATCTTCAGCCATGTCCTTTTCTTTCTCGGTAATGTGAACGTATTCCACTGCTTCAGCAGTTATATCCGGGGATAGGAAATCATCGTGCATAACAAGAAAGCCAGCTTTATCAAGCACAAAACAGCTTTTGTTGCTTTGTTTACACTCAGAATAGGTTTCTGTCAAGAGCCTATGAATGACATAAATTGCTACACAAATTATAAACAAACTGTTGATGTATTTTCCCGATAGTAAACTTGTGTACCAGCCTGTAACCAGACATCTCAAGAGTGAACTTAAATTTGCCCTTAGACCATTATTCCTGGTAGGAGAAAACTGATATAAAAAATAAAGATACAGCAGAAAATACGTAAAAATACAAAGAAACAGTGGAGATGATCGATGCCCACCTGTGAAAGTACGGAAGGGTAAAGTCCCCAGCCATAACTCCCATGACTTGGTCGTTAGTAGTGTGTGCTTCATTTGCTTTACCGTTGTAAATGGTATGAGCAGCGGTTATCACAACTCCTGCTCCACCAGCATCCATATAAGGAGTTGTTAAGGCCACCAATCCAGTGTTACTTTTTGCTGTGTGATACCTAAGGAGAAACGATAGTTTAATATTTGACGCTGGAATACAATAGTTGCGGTGTGTAGCCCCTTTTGCAGACGCTCTTTAGGCTCGTATGTGATGCAGTCTTTGTAACGCGCTACACACTACCCTTCGTTGAACTGCACTGGAGTAGCAAATGCAACTAGAGTTCACACACTTCACTTCTGGACTACTAATACACTACACCACACCACACCACACCACACCACGTCACATTACCAATACAGTGCACTGCAATATGCTTCACTGGACTGTACTTCACTGTACTGCGGTGTGCTACGCCAAGCTACACTACGCATCATATCACCTCTACTAATCTCTCAACCGGCACGCACCGTATACCTCTCGTCAGTTAAAAACAACAACAACAACAACAAAACAAATAATTTACCATGGTCGTTTTCGTGGGTCATACAACTTTGGTAACAAAATTCCAGGCGTCATTCTAAAGACACCATTATCTGTTCCAATGTATCGCCAAACCAGGTACTTTGTATAGTTTCTTGACTCACGAAACCAAATGTCTTCGACCTTTCCTGTCGCTGCAACTGTATCCCGTATTCCCGGTTTGAATCCAGGATTTGGTGAACTTCTCCTTGTCATGTAAGTCCGGTATGCATTTACAGTAGATGTCGTTTCATTTAAACCAAGATAGTTCAATGGGTCTGTAAAGGCTTTGGCACTAAATTTTACAACTGCACCTAGAGCAAAAAATGTAATAATATTTACTCTAGTAGTAATGGGGGGCCCTTTGGGAGGTAACCAATCAGAGAGCCGTATTTCGCCCACGTGACCGGTCTAGACCAATCAGAGGAGAGCGTGACGTCATTCGGTCGCCTAGCAACCAAGGGGATTGGAATGCAGAAGTCATGTGACCGGAAGGGGAAGTGATGTCATGGTTAAGTGATGAAATGTGATCGGAACCGGAAGTGAACCTGGAAACCGGAAATGAGTGGCACAACCTCGCTTGGGTGTGCATAGTTGATGAGGATTGAAAAATTATTTTTTCTTTTTTTTTTGGGTGGGATGTGGGATTCGAACCGTGGACCCGTCCGATTTCAAATCCAAAGTATTACACCACTGCGCCACGGTGGCGATGCTGGCGTAGGCGTGTTAAAATAGAAGTAAAACAGAAAAAAGGTGGGGAGGGGAGGGTTTGGTCGTGTGAGACCCCCAAAAGAGAACGCGTCGCTGGCCGCCCGCCCGCTCGCAAGCAGAGGAGTGGGTAAAATCAAACTACTTTTTGTTGGATATGTAGCACAAGTAAGGGAGCGATCCGTTGGACATGTACAAGAAAACTTGTGAGCAAATAAAGACGAACAACAATGCTCGTGTGCACTGGTTTTACTTCAACAGGTTTGCCTTCATTATTTGTGGTGCTGTACTTCATGCCTTCGTAATGCCGGGATCCATGGTTTCTTGGGGTGTCAGGACAATGAACGCAGCAGTTTTCGTGAGCGGTTCTTCACCGTCATCGAAGAATCCAAAGCCAAATGCTTTTCCCATATTGATTGAGGGGAAGCATCGTATTGAAAAGTGCTTTTATAGTTAGCAGACCCATCCGTGAATGTTTCGTTGTACGAGTTCGTCGTATTTCTGTTCCAATTCTTTCTTCTCCTTGTAGAGCTTGGCATACTCTTCCATGAGGCGACTCGTCATGTTTGCTCTGATGATCGTGACCTCGTGCAATTGTTTAAGAATGTCGTGTGGATCTTGTTTACTTTCTTGGAGCCGTGTTATGATCTGACTTATCTGGTTCGTCTGTTCCTTCAGAGTCTGCACCCACGTTTCCATCTTGACCATCAGAGTCCTCTCCTTTGATGTTCGTGCTACCGCACCACTCTACGAGTGTTTCTTCTAACTCGATCATGTCCTCTTGTAGCTCTTCGAGTTCCTGCTGCATGACAGTGACATGCGAGGACAGGCTTTCGTTGATGTCGTACAAAATGTCAATCAAGGGGTGATTGATGTTGGCCATGATGTTGGGAAAAGTGCAACGCTGCTCGAGGGGGCTGGTGTTTTTATACCTTTTTTGGTCTTGAACGTGTTGTATTTTGTTTCATGTCATCACAAAAACACCCGCGTGCAGCAACGTACGAGTAGGAAGACGAACGTCACCAGTAACTCCTTGAACGTGGGCACTCGGTCGGGATGCGTGTTAAATACCCATTCTTTGTGCAGGTCGTAGTCACGTTGGGGTAGTTTGATTCGCATGTTTTCCATGTGTGCAATGAAATGAAACAGCGTAAACGGTCTTTCGTCGTCTTCTAACTGAAACGCGAAGATGGCTTTCGGATCCAACAGATCGGCAGGGAGGTCATAATCTCCTTTCCAGACCGTGGCGGTTCGATCTCCGTCGTATAGATTCCAAATTCGTCTCCACATCCATTCCTTCGTGCGAGACATGATGCGAGTCAATGGGGCACCCGCTTTACCCCGCCATTCTTTAAATAGCTGACAATCAAACCCAGGGGGACATAAGAAAGAATGTGCATTTTCGTGCCTCCGCCTAAAATGGCTCACTCAATGGACGACGTGCCGGAAGATCCTGTCCGACGAGATGGGAGCGTCGTACAGTGTAGCAATTTCCATTTTGAAATCACCAGCGAGGCTTGGAAGAAATACTTTGTGATGGCCGTCCTCAAAGTGATCCACGAGAAAGAAAACTTGGAACCTGCGTGTCACACCATTTACTCGGTCGATTCATTTCAGCACGTGTTAGACACACAAGACAAGATCTGGAGAGGGCTAAAGTCGTTGGTCTTTGGCGAAGTCTACGACACGTGGAAAGGGTTGATGGACAAGAGCGGTGTGGTGCACGCCCACTTCAATCACGACGATTTTGATTTCATCAAACGCATGACGACTCCCGTCAAGAACACCGAGGTGACGTTGACGGAGATCATGTCATTCAACAAGCAAGGCCTCGCCTTCACGTACGAGTTGTTGGGATTACGTCACCAAGACATCGATGAGATTCTTGATTGGATGAGAAGTCGGTCAGATGACAACCGCTTCTGGTCAGGATTGGACGAAGTGGATTTTCATTCATCAATGAATGATGGGATCGAAGAGCAAGCCATATAATCGACGACGCAGGTACCGTTCGTTCTCTTTTGCGTCAGTCACCAACATGAATCAGAAGAGATCGTTACAAGCCATGCAAAACATGGTGGAAAGACTTCAGCCTTCCGAGAAGGACAAGAAAAAACTCAAGAAAACCAAGAAACAAGAAGCACCGCCATCTTTGCAAGTCTTGAAACCTACCATCCCAGAACAACAACAAGGAGACGACGGCGAGCAAGCCATGGCAGATTTGCTAGATAGCCTCTTGACAGGCCAACCCCAGTCAATACAGACAGAAGTCGTGGAGGAAAAACCGAGCTATGACCTGAACGTGTGCCCTTTTCATCACTGCAACTTGACCGTATTTCAAGCCGTCAAAAACAAAGACCACTATGTGAAGTGTGCTCTCTTGCCCTGCGGTCTGTTCACTCACAGCAAAGAGGTGATCCCTTACATGACGACAATCTACACCAAGGTGGATGGCGGTTACTACACCATGCAAGGAAACATTAAATGCGAGTGTAACAACCAGGCCAGTCTGAAAGTGAGCCGATCCGAAGCCAATTTTAACCGGCCCTACTATGCCTGCCGAAACAGAAAAGGGTGCCGATTTTTCCAGTGGGCAGACGTACCTTTAACCATTGGAAACGAAGAACTACAGAAAAGACTTGCTTTTTTAATCAAGTGACCTGTTTTAAGAATAAAGTTCTGGTTTTTGTGTAAACATCATGTTTTATTTTCTGTCTAAAAGCCAAGGTCTTCGGGCCATGCGCAACTGTTCGCTGCCGCGGCCGCCATGGCCGTGGTCGGCTGCCCGCCGCTGTTCGGTCCCCACGGGTCGCTGTCGGGTTTCATCCACTGCCAAAACGCTTGGGACTCTACCATGGCACAATGTCCTCGTGTTCTATGCTGCCCACAGTCTTGAATAGGGTAGATCTCCAAGCGCTCAAATTTGGGACATGCGGCATGTTCCAAGTTGGTGGCGGGTAGATCCAGCTCTCTCAACAAATTCCTTTCGACGTGACCCCCCTTATAAGCCACCAGGAATCGCTCAGGGGTCCTACTCTGTTCGTAGAGTTCTAGAACGTCTCCTTTCAGGTTGTCCAGAGGACGAGCATTTTCTTCGGGTGGATCTTCAAATGGTAGTCCGTGAACGCGGTGGTACACGTAAATGGCCGTGTGTCGGTCCACACTGCTGAGCGTTTTCCATCGGTAGGGTTGTTGATAGTGTAGCACACCAAATCGGCCCTGCCAATCGCACCAGCCCAGCTCGCGGGCATAAAACTGTTTCCGTACAAAGTACCCTTCCAAGTCAAGGATCAAACACACATTGGCTGTCAGGTCTTGGCGCTGCATGGCGAAACAAGAATAGACGTGGGAAAACGTTTCTTATATACGCCACAAAGACAAACATCACGTACTGTAACGCCATCATTTTATTCTCAAGAACAATGTTTCGTTTTACAGTTTCAATCTTTTCTTGGCTTGCATAATTTTCTTAACAATTCTCTCGGTCATCGTGCGCTTGCCTGGAAGCCTGTCAATCGCCTTGATCATCTTCTCGTCCGCTTTCCACTTGTCTTGCAAATTCTTTGCGCGACTGTAATCGACGTCGTGCTGTTTGGCAATGCGGTCCAGCCGGTTGATCCCAGGGTCACCACGTTTCAATCGCTTTTCCAACTTGGTCCCGGGACCCATGTACTGATACCCTGGCCAGTGAAATTCGAGCCCGGTCTTGCCGATCCATTTCTGAATGTCGACACCGCGTCCACGTTGGCGTCTCGTCTTCTTTCTAGTCGTCCTCCTCGTCATATTCCAATTCTCGTCTCAATTTTTTCCCTTTGGCCCAATCTTCCCAACCGGGCAGTGGTTTCAGTCTCTCGGCTTCGGTCTTGTGTTTCTTTAATTTTTCTGCTTTCTTCTTGAATTCCTTTCGAATGGCCACACTTCGTTGACGGAGTTCCTCCAGCCGCTCGGAAGATGTTTTCCGTTTGGGAGTAGGTACAGACGACGAAGGCCCTGCTTCTGGTGTAGTGCCTCGCTTGGGGGTGATTGAAGACGGCGATTTCTTGGCACTTCCTTTTATGATTTGTTTCATCATGTTGTACAGAGGTCCCGTCACCAAACCGTCCTCCTCTTCCTCTTCTTCCTCGGGAGCTTCGCCGCCCGCAGCCCTGGCTGAAGGAAATTGCCGTATTCGTTTGGTCAATCGGGCACGTTCGCGAGCGATGGGCTTCACTCGGGCCATCGCGATGCCGTCAGGAAGGGATTGGTCTTTGAGCAACAGGTGACTTTCGGCCGCCAGACGAGCCGCCTTGTTCAGCAAAGCATTGTCGGTGATTTCGCCTTTGTAATATTGCACCATTCGTTCAAAGTCTTTGGTCGGTACCATCATCACTTCTTCGGCCATGCTTTCGTCGACTCTTCTCGACGTTTAATGCCCTTGCAGCACCTCGAGTCGTATTTTTAAAGCACTCTCGTCTTGCAGTGACATGCCTTGTAGACCTGGTGTAATCCTTTCCAAAACCCGCTACCCTTCTGAGAGATGAGTTTCTTTCGCCTTCTCTTCAAGGAGTTTCCACGCTTCCCCAGTTCACGTAAAGAATCTCTGTACCGTCTCAGCTTGGCGGTGAGGGGAGGAGAGATTGGAACGCGATTCTTGAGCAAATTCAACACCATCTCGCTCACGGCGTTGATTTGGTCGGCGTTGGCGTGTTGCAACATCTCTTCTCGCTTGTTCCGATTGGCTTCTTTCAGAATGGCCTCCAAAAATGGACGTTGTCGACGTAATCGCTTCATACTTTTCCCATCTCACGTCACTACCTGTGGCACTTGTCCTCTTATAATGCATTGGCCATGATGCTCCTGGTATTCCCGAGTCGAAGTGCTTTTTTCAACTGGCGGATTTGGGCGGGCGAGGCTGGGGGTTTCTTTCGAGTGGCCGCGTTCAAGGCTTTCTTGGCACCCCAACCGGCGGGCCCAGAGGCAGCCCCCAGAGCGGCCGCTTTTCCAGCCGCAACCAGAGCGGGTATCAAGGCTGCCAAAGGCAAAAGGCCTCCTTTTTGTCCTATTCTTTTCCTGTGCCCACGTTTCCTTCGTTGCCCCACGCGTTGCTTTCTCCCCATGGTCCTAATGCTGTCGTGGTCTGCGTCTAGAGTGATTTACATTGTCGTTCACCCGCTTAAATGCTTGACTGGACAACGTCAAGAACGTAGGCGAAGATCCTGACAGAAACATGCTGTCCTCCTCGGCGATTTTGTCCACCAAAAAAGGTTTATGTCTCGCAAGAGCCCCGCCCCGTTGCCTCTTGCTTTTGTTGGTCTCACGTTGCTTTCTCGCCACTTTAGACGGAGGTACCTTGTCTTTTTTTGTCGTCGTGACTCTCCTCCAAGTGCGCCGCCTGCCATCTTTGTAAGTGGTGATGATGGTATTTGCGGTGGTGATACCTG
Source organism: Meandrina meandrites (assembly GCA_963693305.1). NCBI lineage: Eukaryota > Metazoa > Cnidaria > Anthozoa > Scleractinia > Meandrinidae > Meandrina > Meandrina meandrites. The sequence goes on from OY855914.1 coordinate 26,390,570, forward strand.
CAATGTGACGTCCTGCCGCTATTTCTTGTAACACCATGTCCAAGTATGCTCTCGTGGTGGCTGCCTCGTATACCGCGCCCAACTCGGCTCGAACATCGTCGTCGTCGTCCTTGACAAACGATCCTGTTCCCACACCCGCTGGCGAATAACTATGTATCGACATGTTTCCCCTCAACTCAAGCAGGTCTCGTTATATAACACCTCATGAAACCTTCGTCTTTTAAGAGATGACTAAAAATCCGTTTACCGTCATTGCTGGCGGGGTGTAGATCCAAGACCATGTAGCCAAATGGGCGGTCCGTCGCCTTGGTAAACACCTCCATCACATCTTGCCAATGAGACGGAAACGCTTGCAACAGTAAATTCTTTGTGCCCAATTGATCGCGAGGATTCTTGAAAGCCACGACGTAATGAGCATTTCGGGAAATGCTCTTGGCGTATTTGCCGGGCGGAAACATGTCTTGACACAAGTACAACACGGTGATGTTCCTATGGTGCGAATGTTTGGTGAACAGGTCCAACACTCTCTTGTCGTTGCCTCCTTCTTCCATCAGGTCGTCCAACACGAGGAGTCCGCCGTTCGGAAACCACGTTTGCAATTGGGAGGTTGAAGGAACCCCTTCGTGAAATTTGACACCGCCCTTTTTCATGGAAGTGAACCCGTCTTGCCAGGCCCCGTAACAATAATGCACGGTCTCGGGGGGTGTGGCAAACAACTCTTCCAAGTGATCCAAAAGTAACGACGCTGTAAAACAAGTCTTGCCGCAACCTGACGGTCCCACGATCAAAATGCTGCAGGGGGTACGAAAGGTGAATGCTTCGTCACGTTCCATGTCGAATGGCAACGTCAAAAACAAGGAGAAAGACTATATGTACGTGTTTTGCACACACAGACAAGGAGACACATGTATCACGTCAACTATTTGTCTTTATTACGTAACAAGTGTCTCACACCACCTAAGGAAGCATTACAATCTTGGTGGTATGCCAGTTTACAGACGGTGTCCCACATCGTCTCCTTTGCGATTAACTTCTTCAACATCTGTCCTACTTTATGGTCGTTATACAGGTAATCGTGTTTCTTGAATCTTGCTTCGAATTGACGCGTGCTACGTCCTTCGGCTCGATCGATCAGATACACCAAGGCGTAATCGCCACAACTCTGATTGTACACGGATTGTAGACTCTGTCCGTTGAACACCACGTACTTCCAGTGAGTGTTTAACCAATCTTCCAACGGTCGGGCCGTCTTGTAAACCTCCAACGGTAAAGCGTAACTGTCCAACACTTCGCAGACGTTGTCGCACGTCCACAGGGCGATCCAATGTCTGCCAGGCAGGTCGTGCGGATCCGTGTTCACGATGTACCCTCTGGCTTGTGTTTTGATGGGGCGACGAGGTAATTGATCGCAGGCCACCGTCCCGTGAAAGTAGGGTCCCAACGAAGGGTGATGTTTGGCCAAATGATCCAACTGCACGTTGTTCAGAGCGACTTTCTCCATCCTCAGCGCTGGTACACGTCGTATAACACCGCTTTGTTCTTGTCTATCTCCAACAGATTCTCGAATTCTCCGTACAGTATGATGGTCAAGTTCTGACCTGGGGCCGCTCCAAAATTCAGCACAATTTGTAGATCTCCCACTTGTCTCGGGTTCAACCTGTTGCTGTCCAGGCATCCGTTGGCCACGTTGTCAAATGCGAACAGCGTGCAATTCTTGCCTTGTCCCCACTCGTCGCTCTTCACCATGTTTCCTCGATGTTGGCTCAGGCACCCGGTGGCTTGGAGGAAGCGAAAGTAACCTCTGAGATCTTTGGTGTCGTTGTCGTGCACCAATTCTAGGGTCTCGTAAGGATACTCTTCTCCTCGCACGATCTGTCTTATGCTACTCAGTCCAAATTTCTGAAAACAGAAGGGATCGTTCGTCACGGTACCCGTGAACGCCGTCGACAACACCATACCCACGATCAATCGATTGGGAACCCTTCCTTGAAACAAGTTGTTGCATTCGTACTGTTGTTGGTTGCCTTGCATGTTGAAAGTACGAATCTCGCTTCTCACGGTTGGGTAGGCCACCAATGCTTTCTCCACTTCCATCTTGGTCATCAGGTTCCTGTACGTGGTGGGATTGAGTCGCACTTGACACAGGTACATTCGAACTGTGACATCTTCGGTCGTCATTCGTCCCGCTTCACCTACTCCATTTAAGAACAGGGCTGGAGAATTGAAGTACATTTGTATCCCGATCTGCACTCTGAGCACCAAGAGCTTGTTTAGATGAAAGACTTCGATGTGAGGTTTGAACCGTAACACGTGTCGCTTGTTGCCAGTGTAATGGCCCTGTTCTTTTTTCATGAGCATGATGGAGTCTTTGTGATTTTGAGGGAGGCCCGTGTAAGCTGCATTGGCATTTCCACCATCTAGGTCTACAGTGGTGTTGTTAGCAGTGAAGGTGACTGGAAAATCTAGGGCGCTGTACCATCCTTGAGGTTTCAAGACAGTCTCTCCGTCGTTCCTGTCATAATTCATCAGGGTTTCCAAGTAGGCTTTGTAATGGTACGTGTCTGTCTGGGGACTGATGAGAGCCCCGTTGAAGCGCACGCTGATCTGTTTGAACAGAGAATGGGCCAGATTGTTCACGGGCCACAGCTTGTCGGCAACCGCCAGGTCATCGCCGTTCACTTTCTTCAGTTGCAATTCTATCTCGAAGAAGCTACGATAGAGATCGATGTAATCTTCTTGCGGGTCTATCTGAAACTCGACGGGATTGATACCCGAGGTGTAGGTCTGAATCGGGACTAGCCGATAGGAAGATACGCTGACGTCTGTCGACGGGAGTCTGAACAAATCCAATAAGGGGTTGGCCATGGCTTCCGACTGTGGATGAGCCTCCGGGACGACGTCAGTCATCTTCTTTTTCTTCTTCTCCGCTTCTGCAGGGTCTGTATCCAATCGTAGTCAGGAGGTTTTCTGACTTGCGGGGCGATCCACCCGCCTTTTTGTACTTTTCCTTTACTCTTGCTCAACGCGTATGCCAAGACGGCCAACGGAATACCTCCTTCCCCGCGTTGTCTGACGGGTGCGCGTTTCGAGCGGACCAGTCTCGACGATCGCGAGTAAATGGGATTCATGGTCCAAAGATGTCGTTCAGTTTTCTCTTGATGTTTCTGGCGATGACTTCCTCAGCTTTACGTTTCACGGCTCGTTTGGCACCGTGTTTGGCTCCCCGTTTAGCTTGACTGATGCGGTCTCGAAGGTTGCGTCCGGTCTTAAATCCATCCGCGGCTCCACCAAGGGATTGTGTCACGATGTCTCTCAAGAATCCTTCTCCCTCTTGCGAGACATCGTCGGGCCTGTAACGCGTGAGACTGCCACCTCTCATCGTTTGAAATGTAACGTCACGATCGTGTCACCTTTCCCGAAATTCACCAGCTTCCCTGTGGTCTCGCTGACTTGCGTTTCGATAATGTCCACCACTTGGTTGCGCAGCGGAATATATTGGATGTGGAGGGGTTCGAAGTACTTGATGCCTTGTCCTTCGCGTCGAAAGTGAATTTCGCGCAACAGATCCGTGACTTGATTGCCCACCACGGAACTACCGCTCACGTCCGAGTAGATGAAGAGCGTGCGGGACGCATCACCTATCACTTTTTGGAAGGCTCTGTTCAAATTCGTGAAGTGCCAGTTGCAATAACAACTCAAAAAAAGTTGTCCGTTCTCGTTACTCCAGAATAGTTTCTTGCCGTCTGAAAAATCGTCCACGTCTATGGGATCAGGTATCGTCGTGTGGTCACATTCTGGCTTCAGGTTCGGCCCGAGAACCACGACTTCCTTCTCATTCTTTTTGATCCATCCCATGTCGAAGGCCAACTCTTCGTTGAACGACATGAAGTATGGGATGCCTTCCGTTTTCACTTCGGAGACGTCTAAATTCGAGTTGTCGAGGACCAATTCTTCACCTTCCCACTTGAACGTGAATTCCCACTTCTTTCCGCTGACTGATTCCGTCATATCGCCGACGTTACGCTTGAACTCTTTGACTTGATCGAACTTGAAGACGAGGGCTTTCATGAAGCTGAGACCGTCCACGATGTTGTCGTCATGCAGAATGTCCTGGAACGTTAGATGGGCAGTCAACGACCTGTCTTGCAGCTGACCACCATCACCTCGGCGTTTGAGCATCCACTGAACGCTCAAAAGAGGGAATTTGAGCGACTTGAAACGGTTCAAGTCGATGCTGGCGTCTGGCACAGAGATGCTACTCAGCCCCACTTTCCATCCCGATCCTTCCAATCGTAGCGGGTAAGGTAGTCGGACCTTGAAAGAATTGGCTCTGTTCTCTGGAAACTCTTTTCGATTGCTGTGACTGGGCAACGTCACGTAAAACCCGTCTTCACTCATCACGTCAATTTGCGAATGGCACGCTTCTCGATCCAACTGTCGTATTTGTCTGGCCAGCCTTTCCAGTGCACCAAGACTTTATCTCCTTTCCGCTTGACGATCTTGTCCACCCTGAAGACGTCGTCGTCGGACACCGTGACCTTCTGTAGATCCTCCTTGTAAAAGGTACCTCGTACTGGGGTGTCGTCAAACTCTTTGACCTTGTAAGTGGTGACGGGGGGTCCGGGTCGTACATCGCGTATCGTGAACACTTCTTCGGTCCACCCTGGCAAGTACCCTTTCTCGAAAGTACGAAATTTCTTGTTCAGTCTCACTCGGTCTCCCACCTTCATCATCGATCCGCGTTTGGGTTTCTTTCCCGACAATCTCTTGGCGTAGAGCCGATTCCACACTTCCCCCTCGTTGCTCACACTCACTTTCTCGGGGGGCATACCGATACTGCGATGATAGGTACCATTGTAGCCTTTGACCAAACTCTGTAGTACGGGTAAGTAGCTCAGTGTGTTCTTAGCGGTGAAATAGCGGTACATGCGTTCTTTGAGAGTCCGATTGAAACGTTCCACGATGCTGGCTTTCGTGTCCCCGGCCGTGGAAAAGTGATGGATACCTTCCTGTTTCATCAACGCGGCGAACGTCTTGTTGTAAAACTCTTTACCGTCATCTGTTTGTAGTTTTTGAGGCTTGCGTCCGTCGGCTCGTTTCAAAATCTTGGCAAAGGCGTCGGTCACGACTTTACCCGTCTTGTTTTTCAATGGTTCTACCCAGGCGTATTTGGACAGGGCGTCGATCACGTTTAGCAGGTATCGGTTCCCCTTGTTGTATTTGGCCAGGGTCTGGACTTCCACCAGGTCCGCTATCCATTGTTGGTCGACGTTAAACACCAGGACCGGCAAAGTGGCGAAACGCCGTCTGCGAGGTTTATGAAGGGTGTACCCCAAATCGCGTTCCAAGACCTCTCTGGCTTTTTGGACGGGGACGCGTTGAGCCTTGGCGAATCTCTCGATTCCTCCCAGGCTACCTGGCTCAGTTGGATCGTGGTAGCTGGAGAGTAGGTTTTTCTCTTTCTTCTTCATGCCCGTTTTCGACAAGGAGAATCTGACACACCTCTCTAAATACGTTTTCCACTCAAGGTCAAAATTTCTATTTATTTCAAATGATGATAGATACATCAAAATCTTGCAGCAAAGATGAAATATGCCCACTGTTACACTGGGATTACTCTACGGTACTTTTTTGTATCCGTAAGGATAAGAATTGAATGCGTTCAATACTCGTTTGTCAAACACCAGTTTATATTGTTTGTCTTGCGAGACCGTTCTTAATCTTTTCTTGACAGGCTCTCGTACTATCTTGTGAGGGTTTCTAAGGGTCAATGTTCGTTGCGTTTCCATCGGTTGTAGGATTTCGGCCAAGACCAAGTCTTTGACGGACGCGAAATTAAGTACAGCTTGGCCGCGTGTGTTCAATGTAAAACCTCGCACTTTACAGCATACCACACCCTTGTTCGTTGCATAGGCGTAATTTTTTGGGCCAGCGGCCACAAATTCTGTAATGTACTCGTCTTCTTTCAATTCGCTGGTGAAATCACCGAGATAATTTCCACTGTCAATTTGTTCTTGTCCAGGTTGCCACGTATACACGACAGAATCCGTGTCGAAATAAAGGACGCGCTCGTTTAGTTTTTCCAAGGCTTCGTACAATTTCAATCTCGCGTGACAAGTCGTGAAGGCTGCAATGAATATGTTCACGTTCGTTTGCATTGCGTCACATTCAGTTTTAAACTTGTGAAATAGTTCCAACATGTCATCATTGATGATTTCGATGCGTTCGATGATTTGACTGTCGTCTCGAAGCATTTCAAAGAATTCGGAGGGTTTGGTGCATTGGGTCGTTCTGGTTTGATTGGAGCGCTGCCCGAACTTGCCCCAGAAACTGTTCAACATGAGTTTAGCCAGTGAACGTAATCCTGGGTTTTTCACAATTTTCTCAGGATCCAAACGAATGCCTTCGCGACGGTAATAATCTTCAACGTACTCTGCCTTCTCTTCCTCCGTCATTCCTTCTCGCGGCCAACCCGACGCTTCTTGCTTAATTTTAAGCCACGTGTTCACATAGTTCTTGAATAGGTCTTCACTGACTTTTTCAAAGTGCCATATTTCGTGCACGTACAAGATCTCGTACCCTTTCTCCAACGCTTTCTGCAGTTCAGGTGTGCACCACGTCCCTGTCAAGGCACGCTGTGTCGGCGTATGGTTGCAAAGCATTGAGCGCTCGTGGAGAGACGAGCGAAAACCATTTTCCATGCATGTCCGGCATAATGGAAAAGTCAATTTGTCCTCGTGTCTGTAGGGCAACACCGGATGGTATAGTTCGTAAGGTGGCAGAATACGGCATTTGACCAGGCCAAAGTAGGGCGAGCTATTCACGTGCCCAGGTTGGTCAATGTACTTAGGATGTCCCACGGGATAACATCCGGTCTTGTTGATGAATGGATACAACGAGGTGATGTCCATGTATTGGATTTGTTGTTCTTGATCCACCTTCTTGTACAACTGCACGGCATTGGTTCTGCCTCCAAAAAAGGCATCTCTTGGGTTCAATGGAGGGACAATGTCCAAGGATTTTACAAATTCTGCGATGGTGGGGTCGTTTTCTTTTCGTTTGTTCCATTCACATTCCCACATTTCTTTGACGGTGTAGCCCAATGCTTTCATCCTCATGATTTTGGACAGGGTCTGCATGCGTACCACGTGCATGGTCTTGCCGAGTTTCCTGGGATGTTTTTGCGAACGGTTCGGAAAACAGGACAAGCAGCCATGAAAGAAACAGCCTTGAAATTCATAGACGGTTTTGGTTGTCTCGTCGTACCCGTCTACCAAGAACTCGTGCAGGCGCCCGTGCATCAATCGGCGTTCTCCGCGGTTCCCCACATGGGCAATCCTTGGTACTTCACTTTCCTGACCTAGTCGACTTTCCTCCCAGTACAACCACTCCAGGGCCGCGTGCGATTGGTTGTGACTTCCTCGCCAACCTGTGAGGGGTTCCACGGCGATCTGCTTCTCTGGCATCCAATTGCGTCGGTACGCCACGTTGCAAGCCGAGGCAATGGTGATGCAGTATTGCATGGGATTAAATCCTGCAATGGCGCAAAATTCTCGCTGAAAGTTCATACAGCCTTCCTTTAACAGCCGTACGTCCGATTGACAATAAGTCAACAGTTCGTGCGCAAAGTCAAACACGTGTTGCTCGGTCACTCGAGCGGTGTGCCACGTCATAAATTCGTCTCGTCGACTTGGCGACATCCCGTCCGGGTCGTAGTACTCCACAGACGGCATTGGTCCCACGTACGTCTGGTTCTGGATCGTGTTAAAGAAGTGAGGGAAGAAGCCTTTTCTTAGTTCTTTCAGGCCAAAGGTTTTGGGAAAGTTGCTTAACGCCATTGGAAAGAAATTCATTGAGTCTATGAATTTGACTCGAGGCAATTCCACCATCAAGAGTTTGGCTCCGTTGACGATCATCTCAAGATTGGTCGCGTGTTGACGATACAGTTCTTCCATGACCATATAACCGTCATAGCCTTTAAAATTATGGGCTACGACAATAGTCTTGGACACGTTCTTTTGGTTGGCAATGCCATGGACAAAGGCTAGAAACTGTTCCAAACACTTGTCTCCCTTGAACGTAAATTGCTCGTCACTTTGATCCGTCTCGGCGCACACAAGGTTGGCCACATGTTGACCTGTATCTTGGCGGGCCTCGATGTCAAAATAGATGAACACGGGGTGGGCTTTTTCATCCTCCTCTTTCAGGTTCACGGTTTGGATGAAACACTGATGTTGCAATAAGTTCACCATCTTTTTACAACACGGGCACTCGCTTTCGCCGCATTTGTGGGCTGTCCGTTTTGCTTTGCCACACTCCGAGCACACACGTTGCGTGTTGCACACGCTGTTTTTCACCGCATGGTCTGCATCCTGTCCGCTGGTGGTTCTGATCATATGATTGGTTTGACAAATCACGCCATAAAACCGACGCTGACAATAGGAACAGGTGATATGGGGTAACTCGGACCTTCCACGCATCTGAAAGTCATCACAATCTGTTTGATGGCACCCTGCGCATTTGATGCCTTCACAGCGGTGATGTGTCAAAGTGTCATGGTTGAACCCTTTCTCGCATTCAAGGCAGTAATAACTGCGGTTGAAAAAACCAGGTAACGAGGTAATGACATCAAAATGGCCATCGTGAGATAAAAGAATCATTTGTTTGTCTCGTTTCTCTCCTTTGTAAACGACAGAATGACCATGTTCAGCCGAGACAACGATAATCTGATACTCGGACAAGGCTTGTTGGAAGACGATGATGTCTTTCAACGTACATGGGCCAATGGGCACGCCTGCCTCTTGGTGCAAAGCTCTGGCTCGTCGCTCTAGTATGGGATAGCCGTGTCTAAGGCTATGGTAGTCCGGGTCGTCGTCCACTTTGGCTTTGGCTACCACGAGAGCTCGGGCACAGCATAGTTGATCTTGGTTTTTGATCACGATGATGGATTTCTTTTGTTTCAAAAGTTCAGTATAATTGGCACTACCAAAGGGTAAGTTACGTTTGCCCGTGCCTGGTTGTGGCATGGTAATGTGCGTCAAGTCCAACTCCATGGTCTCATCCACGTCAAAGTTTTCGTTGGAGTTTAACATTCTAGAAATAGTATCCAATATCTGTCGGGCAGGTCCTAGCGATTGTCTCCAATCGCCCACCGACACGTGCGCCGAGGTGTGAGCGCTTCGCAATCGTCTGGACCCAAGGTACACTTGAATTCTATCGTGCTCAGGCAAGTCCTCGACCAAGCGGTCAATGACGTCGGCCAATCCTTCTTCAAACTGACGTACAATGCTGGCATGGCCAATGGGTCGACTTTCAACAGGATTCTGAACCCTTAGATGGTAGCTTCTCCTTCGTACGCCATAGCTTCTGGCTTCTCGATCTCTGAACTGTTCAAATTCAAAGCGAAAATATCTCTCACCTTCTTCTGCTTCTGCTTGATTCATGGCTGCAACAAAAAGAAAATACAGCAGGAGACTGTGATGAAATAAAATCATTTGGGCTTGGTGTACTTTTATAATTATGTGCAAGCAGGGAGGGAGGAACGTAATCGGCCCCTAAGCCACGAAATGACTACGCCATTTCATCGATCGATTACGTGCACGTGAAGTTATAAAATTCACTTCACGTGCGAGACGAATAAATCAAAGATGGCGACCAAAACGGACGTCATCACACGTTTTAAGACGTATGACGCGATAACACGTGACATGACGTATAACGCCATAACACGTGTTCTTCATGAACACATGTGCAAGCAGGAAGGGAGGAACGTAGCCGGCCCCTAAGCCATGAAATGACTACGACCTTGTCGATCAATGATCGACTACTTGCACATGAACAACATAAAATTAATTCAAAGTTGCTTACGTTGTTTTCTTCTTCTTCTTAAAATCTAACATGGCGAACAACCAAAAATAAAATAAAATTGATTTCAAATCAAATACAAAAGTTTACCTTGTTCCTATCTATTTTTTCTTCTGAAAAACAACAGAAACTTACCTCAAAATCCACCATTGAAATGACGACGACTCCTCTTTTCCACGCTTTATATATCCATAGATCACGTGGACATGAGGTCACCAACACGTGTCAACCCAAATAAGGACAAAAACTCTGCTGACTGCGTCAAAATGCGGCACTTGTGCCCAGTTCCAGGTTCCCAGGAGAATCTCGCGCTCAGCCCCAAATCCCCCTGCTTGTGTCTCGCGTGTTTTTCTCGGAATCGACGAGTGACATTCTCAGAAAAATCTACAGACTCTTGTTCTTGCTCTTGTTTGTTTATTTGGGAAGAGAACACGTTCAATGCGAGAAGGACATTTGGTTCAAGGTAAGCTGCTTCTTTTATTCACTGTGGACGAAACGGAGAGCGTTGGCTGTATTGTATTTTAAGCGTGAACGGAGGAAATAAATTCTGTTTCACCATGAACCTTGACAAGAAGTTTGTGTTCCATTTCTTCGTGCGGCCGTCGAAAAAGACTGAAGGTTTTAGACCCGTTAGTTCCTATCGCTAACTTTTTGTCGAGTGTCTAGATAACACGAACTCAAATTTTAACACTTGACAAGTCGTCTTTCTGAAGTACAGTTGAGTCCGATAACTCGAACCTCCCGCTAACTCGAACCTTTTTCGAATTCCCTCCAGGTAATTTTCTTACTAATGTTACCCTCGATAACTCGAGCCCCCCGATATCCTCGAACCTTTTTTCGATTTCCCTTGAAGGTTCGAATTATGGGGATTCAACTGTACATTATTCCTTTAAGCGAAGTTGTTCGCTCGGCTGGTTGTCTTAGCTTTCATGCACACAACCGCGCTTCCAATGGCTTTCTATTTCTTTTGGCGATCCTCACATCGAAGAAACGTCCAACTATGACTGACAACAGTTCAGCCACAATTTAAACTAGACATCGAACGAGCATTTTCACGGTTTAAACCTTAAGGCGATGCATCAAGAACTCTGTTGTGATTTCTACGGCTCGCGGTAAATATAATTCAGCGGGCGCTCATTCTATCATCGTTTTCGAAGGAAAACAATTTTTTTCACGGCCCTCGCATCCAAGGAACGCCGAACTGTGAATGACAGTAGTTGAGCCACAATTAAAACTGGCCATCGAACGAATGTTTTCACGTTTTTAACCCTCGACGAATGTGTCGACGGCTCTGATGTGATTGTTTGGCAAAAAATATAATTCAGCGCGCGCTCATTCTGCCATCATTTTCGAACGAAAACAATTTTTTCACGGCCCTCGCATCCAAGGAACGCCGAACTGTGAATGACAGTAGTTGAGCCACAATTAAAACTGGCCATCGAACGAATGTTTTCACGTTTTTAACCCTCGACGAATGTGTCGACGGCTCTGATGTGATTGTTTGGCAAAAAATATAATTCAGCGCGCGCTCATTCTGCCATCATTTTCGAACGAAAACAATTTTTTCACGGCCCTCGCATCCAAGGAACGCCGAACTGTGAATGACAGTAGTTGAGCCACAATTAAAACTGGCCATCGAACGAATGTTTTCACGTTTTTAACCCTCGACGAATGTGTCGACGGCTCTGATGTGATTGTTTGGCAAAAAATATAATTCAGCGCGCGCTCATTCTGCCATCATTTTCGAACGAAAACAATTTTTTCACGGCCCTCGCATCCAAGGAACGCCGAACTGTGAATGACAGTAGTTCAGCCACAATTAAAACTGGCCATCGAACGAAAGTTTTCACGTTTTTAACCCTCGACGAATGTGTCGACGGCTCTGATGTGATTGTTTGGCAAAAAAATATAATTCAGCGTGCGCTTCGTTTTACCATCTTCTCGAAGGAAAAGCCAGCTTTCACGGCCCTAAAATCGTCCAACTTTAAATGACAACAGTTCAGCGAAAAATAAAACATACCTAGCAAGCCAGCGAGCATTGTTGTTGTTCTTTATTGAATCAATTTTGTGCAAAAGCTTTTCTCACACTTGTGGTACATCTCAAACAAAAAATGTTTTGATTCCCCTTGCGGGCGGCGAAAACTTGTACATGTCCAACGGATCGCTCCCTTACTTGTGCTACATATCCAACAAAAAGTAGTTTGATTTTACCCACTCCTCTGCTTGCGAGCGGGCGGGCGGCCAGCGACGCGTTCTATTTTGGGGGGCTCACACGACCAAACCCTCCCCTCCCCACCTTTTTTCTTTTTTACTTCTATTTTAACACGCCTACGCCAGCATCGCCACCGTGGCGCAGTGGTGTAATACTTTGGATTTGAAATCGGACGGGTCCACGGTTCGAATCCCACATCCCACCCAAAAAAAAAAAGAAAAAATAATTTTTCAATCCTCATCAACTATGCACACCCAAGCGAGGTTGTGCCACTCATTTCCGGTTTCCAGGTTCACTTCCGGTTCCGATCACATTTCATCACTTAACCATGACGTCACTTCCCCTTCCGGTCACATGACTTCTGCATTCCAATCCCCTTGGTTGCTAGGCGACCGAATGACGTCACGCTCTCCTCTGATTGGTCTAGACCGGTCACGTGGGCGAAATACGGCTCTCTGATTGGTTACCTCCCAAAGGGCCCCCCATTACTACTTACTCTGAACTGTCTACTCACCACGTGTTTCGATACATCCTATCGATCGATGTGTCGATCGACACAGATACCCACTATAATTGCATTACCTTTCGATGCATATCTGGAGAAGTAATTACACGGATCTGCATGTTTAATCAAGTCCAAGCGATGGTATAAGAACGTTTGATCTGAAAAAAGAAACACAAAAGAAAGTGCAAATGAATATCACTTAGCGGCGCTAGTTGCCAGCAGACGTGATCGGAAATCAAAGTATCAAAGTAAATCAGAAATGAATAATTAATACTCTTTTAAGTAAATAAATCCGGCTGAATGTGTGTTTGTGCCGGATTGAAGAAAAACACATGTCCGTTTCAACAAGAAACTTGCAAGGCAGTGTAACTGAAATTAACATTTTCGAATTTCCATACTTAAGGAAATTGCCTGTTCTGCTAGTGCCTCATCAGTATCGCCAACAGGAACTACAATTCCAATAGCAAAGCTTGTTTCCGGAACAGATTTCCAGTGGTACGTCGAATTCAACTCTTCAACTGAAACTCCTTCTGCAACTTTGCCACCACGAGCTATAAATTGGTTTGACGCAAACGTTTTCTGTCCATCTTCGCCTCTATAGGACAAGGAAAGTAGAGGATAAAATTGCTGAATACTTAAAAAATATATAAACTGGCTTAGAAAGAGGTCATTTACTGTTACTTTTTGTCCGTCGAGAGCGAAATTACTTCGAAAGTTGTTGAAAGCTTCCCAAGTAACTGAACATTTTCAAAATGTCAAGGTTCACCTGAATACTCACGAAGATAACCGAAGATCGCCAAATGTTTTCTAACGGAATCCTAAAGCACCAAATTTTTACAACGTATATTTTAAATGCAATGTAAGACAAACCTTACAATAGATGCGATTACGTCACCAAACTCTGGCTCAGGTTCCAAGGCGGCTATGTCCATAAAAATGGGGTCTTCGAAGGCGTCTGATGGAGCGGGCAGGAGGGGATGTATCATGGCCCTTCCAAAACTATTCACCATAAAAGCATAACTGGCTTGACCTTTTTGAAAGTAAGTTATTTGGGATTGAATTCCTTCCATGCTAATGTCAGTCCCCACCACACCAATGAACTTGTTGTCGTAATAGCAAGGAAGTGCAATTGTGGTCAGCAAGCCTTAAAAACAATATAGTAGAAAAAATATTATTCGTTAATATTGACTCTCGTCCTTGTGCTGACGTCTTGCCTTTCAGTCACATGCACAGCCGCAGTGTATCTCGGTTTCCATAGCACCCAGGAGTTGCGACCTCTCCTGGGTAAAATGCTAGTGCAACGCCAGATTACTTAATATTGCTAAGTGGAGAGAGGTGCTGGGAGAGTAAATGTACGCGAACGTAACGCAGTGACTCTAGGCTCGATTACTAGCAGCTGTTCGGGGAATGAGCGCGGGGAGGAGAGAGCGGCTGAAATCAAGCCTACAGTAACACTGGCAAGTGCTCTTACGCGAACCGCACGGTCCGAGGTTCAACACCTTAACCTTTAGGCCACTACGAGCTTATCAAAAGGAGGGTTTCTACCTTAGTAACAATTTACAAGAGTTTTTAACTTACCAAGTCCGGCAGCATCTATATAAGGGACAGAGATTATGGGCTTGCTCCTTTCCGTATTTTTCGAAAAGAAGTCGTAGTAGGTTGCCATGACGCTCCGTAGATTATCTGTGTCTGAGACGGTTGTAAACTTCCCAGCCTGGAAAACAGCACGCGCATTGTAAGTATAATCGGAGAGAAAAGACGGTGGGAAAGAAAAAGAAAGAGGTGAACAAGGAGAAAGAAAAGAAGAAGATAAGGAGACGGCTGAAAAGGAAAACGTGAACGTAAAGAAGAACGAGACCGAGAATGGGAAGAACGAAAAACTGGAATGGCCATAGAATATGCAGAAAAAAAGAAATTGACTTACAATTACACCACTGGACTTTGACACACCGTAAGATGTGCCATCTTGGTTTGCGATGTCTAGAAGAATCTTATGATTTACCAGCATTCCATACGTCATGATTACTACTTTATTGTGCAGCTCTTCATTTTTGTCCTTGATTGTTTGCATGATGCTTGCTTTATCGTCACTAGGAGTACCGTCAGTTAAAAACATTACAACCATATTCCGAGTACTACCTTGACCAAGGTAGGATGTTTTCAGTAAGCGGAAAGCGGCTTGGAAAGCGTGTACGTAATTAGTCACTCCTGAAGCAAAACAAAAAGACAACACTTCATAGTTGCAAGCAATGAAAAATAAAGCTGCTCAATCGCACATGTAAGAGCAAAATTCTCCGACTTCTCTACTGAACTTATGTAAAAAACTTAGCATTTCCTGGCATTTTCCTGATATTGAAACAGAGCAAAAACCTTACCGCAATTTTTCCCCGACCCATGGAAAGTGGAAATGCTCTGGCTTACCCTCCTTTCGGGAGGGTACAGCTTGAGATCTTGGTGTAGTAACTTGAGAGCTCTTATCAAATTAGAGAACCTGTTTTGAAATCTTACCTTGACCTTTAAGACTTGCCAGAAAACCTTTCAAGTACTTTATATTAAAAGGCGTGGCATCGGCTAAACGATCGCTAAAACAAGTTTTGCCGTCTTTGTCGTAATTTCCCGGAGTCGAGGCAAACGTACTAAAGGACACCATTCCAATCTGAAACGGTAATAACACCGGTAATTTTCACAAATACAGATTGTGGTGAATTTCACTGTTAAATTAAAAAAAATATTATACGGATTTCGGCAAGGCTATTCATCAAAATAAAAACAAAACTGACGATGAGCGGCAAGGCCAACATTCTTTGTTATAATCCGTTGTTTTCAAGTTATCTGCCGTTGTTGTTTGATCTTTCATTTAGTGCATCACTTCAAAATCCATGGCTTCCGAATCCCGTTTTTGATTACTTCCAATTTAACACTACATCATCCAAGTCGTTCTCTGACTTTGGATACCATTCAACTTACAACTTATGTTTTAGAGAGTTTTGGCACGCTTCATTTTATAACTACTATTTTTTAGCGCAAAATTCCCCCGATCATCAGCACGGATAACACGCATCGATGACAAGGTCTCCTGAAAATAGATCCATTAGTATTAGAAACTTTTAACGCTCACCCTGTCTCTTGGATTCATTGTATTAAGAACTGTATTGGCTGCCTCTTTAGTAACGTTCAGACGAGTGGTGCTCATTGATCCACTTGTATCGATAACAAGAACAACATCCTTAGGATTCGGCGTAGCAGTTTCCACGTACCATGGCCTGACGCGAGGATCGTAACTGGAACAGGGAGCGTTATCCTCAAAAGCGGGAAACATTGTCAACATGCCTTCCTCTGAACCAAAGTATTGCCACTTGATAAAAGGATAATCATTAAGCATTTGCTTCATTTCGTTTACAAACAAATTGTCCAGGTATTGGCGACTAGATCGGGCACTTCCTGAAACTTTAACGCAAGCTTGCTCGAGGTCCACTCTTTGCCGAAATCTGGAATCATATTGCAGATTATCGGAAATGTCCTTTGTTTTACAGCATTCGGACTGCCGAGAGTACGGTGGAGATCTTCCATAAGAATCTTCCACGGCCTTTTTTAGTTTTCGCACTACATTTAATCTCTCCTTGAATTTATCAGCAATATTATCAGTTAGCGAAAGTATAACTGATGTTCCGTTTACTGCCTCCTCATCAAATCGAAGTTTATCAAATTTTTCCTGCAAATGGAAAAACGAATGTATAATTTGCATACATACATACATATATACATATAGTACATACATGCATAGACTTTATCTCCTCTCAAATTTTAGAGTAGTTTGTAATAGCATTAATATTTGTATGTTATTAATATCAGTATATTAATGTTATTAATGTTAGTAGCTAATGTCTTCTTATCCTGGGGCCGATATCTCCCCATTACGGTCCAGGACAAGCTTTATCCAAACGAGATTTATTATGGGCGAATTGGACGATATGACTTTGCCCACGATTATCACATGCAACAAGCTTACGTCATGACTACAACACGAATCGCGTCATATAAATAATCTAACACAGGAGGCAGCGTGGCCGAGTGGTTTAGGGCGCTGGTCTTGTAATCCGGAGGTCCCGGGTTCAAGCCCTCCACCCTGCCACTAGCTGGATTTGTTACACGGTCGTCCCGAGTTCAAATCCTCGGTCACGCTTTGTATATAGCCAACTGGTCTGCCTCCAGCCAGTTGGGATTTTTAACCATGTTATGTTCATTTAAAGTTATTTGTTTCCTATGTTTCAGTGGCATGCCTAAACTAGCTATCTCGAAGCTAAGTGCATGACCACTATAAACAACATTTACATTTACATTACATCCTTAGGAGACAAGCGCGCGTGTAAATGGTCCTACGTCATGTCGCAGGCCTGTTGTGGGCTTGTAAATTGGCCCTTACACGAACTCCTGATGAAAGTTATGGTATAACTTTATTAATTGTAGTTTAATTAAGCTGTCTTTTCGGTTGGTTTCATGAACAGTACTGTAATGGGCTACATGAAGCCATTTGCTTGACCACGATGTCTGTTAAACAAACCACTACACATGCTCGTACTGTAGGAACGCTTATTCGTTTTATTAATTATAAAGTATGGTCTGGGAGGGACGTTGCTAATGTCTCGAAAAACTACTTATTTCTAATCCAATATTATCTTGCTCTTAAACATGTTAAATCCTTGCTTCAAATGTGAACAAAATAACTTTTCACTAGCGGAAGATTGTTAAAAGGCCTAAACCTCTGGACGAACGTTGAGAAAGAACGTTCAAAGAAAACGTAACCAACAAATCTTGGGTTCATGGAAACAATAAATAATTCCATTAGCAAAACTGTACTTTAATCAATCAATCAATCAATCAATCAATCAATCAATCAATCAATCAATCAATCAATCAATCAATCAATCAATCAATCAATCAATCAATCAATCAATCAGTCAGTCAGTCAGTCAGTCAGTCAGTCAGTCAGTCGATCGATCGATCGATCGATCGATCAATCAATCAATCAGTCAGTCAGTCATTCAATCGATCAACTAGTCACTCATGAGTCTCTCTGTCTGTCTGCATATCTATCAATCGAAATATATATATATATAAAAAAAACAACACTTCATTTCAATTTCATTTATACTGTTTGCGGTACGCTTTCACTCCGGTTTGCTTGGGGTTAGCTTTCGGTTTGCTTCCGGTCAGCTTTTATTTGTTGGTTAGCCGACAGTGCTCTATATATTTGTTTCGTTTCGGTGGTTTCGCTGTTTCGGGTGTAAGAACATGCTTTCAAAGACAATTGTTCTTCACTTCTGCCATTGATGAGACTACCGAAAGCTGCAGCAAGTTCGCATCGACAATGTTTACATTCACCTTCTCCATAATTGACTGATTTTTGACAGCTCGCTAGACGTCGCATCAGCAGGGTACCTTGGGTGCGGCATTCAAATTTCTTAGCGATGCGGGCAGGCTCTCCTTCCTTCTCGCCTTCTCGTCATTTTTTTCGCGCGGAGAGCCTGCTTGCAGGCTAAACATGACCCAAATAAACAGACTCGACATACAAAGCAGCTTTCAGGAGCACATGCTTTTGCGCTAAAAACCAAAACGGACCTTCACCACCGATCGACGACAGAACATTTCATTTTCGGCGAGCAAATAAAATCTATTCCATCTGAAATATCTTGAAGCAATTTGAAATCTTGAAAGGCAAAGCCGTTCTCGATGAACGGCATATCAAGTCGCTGTAACTCGCCATTTCGACTTCGCCAGAACAGGACTGGTTTTTTTGTTGTACGTGAAACTCCCACTTGACCAGCAATTTCTCTTACGAAATCGAAATTTTTCTACGACATCGAGTTAGTAGCTTGAAATCATCCTAAAAGACCTCATGTTTTGCCGCCAAGCACGTTCCCCGCGAAACGTTATAATTTATTATCCGCCTAAAATGGAAATTGATCTTCGTAAGTGACGATCAATTGATCCGAACTTTACATGTAACTTTGATTGTCACATAATAACACCTTCTGCAAAGCTGCTTGCGGCTCCTCGTGAAAGTTACTTAATGTCACGCTTCTCTGCATGTAATGACAAACTCAAAACATTTATTTTGTAGCATAAACAATGTTCTTCTTGGAATGGTGCTTGAAAAGTTTTAACATCATGTGCTACAATGTCTACATCAAAAGTGTCAAATCAATAGCGTTTTTGGTACTAATGGACAAGCTGTAACTGCACATTGGCTTTATACGCCTCATGTATTTTGCCGCAATTACAATTAGTGTTGAAAATATTTCCGTACCTGCAAATCAGCGACACCTAGTCCTTCCGCAACCAGTTTAGTCAGTACTTGGCTTATTGCTTTTGCATCAAGTAAATCAGCGGCATGACAAAACCAGGAAAGCGTGCAAAACGAAACGATCAAAACCAGCAAAATCTCAACAACTCTTAGTCGAGCCATTTCGTGGACAATGAAGACAATCCTTTACGAGCACATAGAACATGCATCTCTTGAGTTCATAAGTCAGCGTCTTTTGGAGTTACTATGAACGTTTGTTCTTATTAACGCAAATAGTGGTCATCGTTTCATAAAACTAAATCCTTAAGTTAGCAACACGGAAGCCTTGGCATGAAAACATGACGCGCAGAGTCCAGGATACAGTGCGAGGAGAATTAGAAAAATTTATTGCCCTAGGTTATGTGAGTAAACAATACCTTTATTTAATAGTAATTTATGCACTTTTCTACGAAAAGCTAATTTTACGTCTGGGATTCTTAAACCTCGCTATAGTTTCGTACCCAATTCAAGACCATAGCGAATCAAGAATCCTACGTTAAACTGAACAAAGCAAGTATATATAGCTGAATTAAAACAGATCAAGAAGGCGCTAAGTGCAAGACTGCTCCGCTTCATCCTTACTCAGTTCCTTGGTGATGCCAAATGCAACACGATGAAAAGTCCCATCTTTGCAGTTACTGTTATTTTAGGTAAGTAAGTTTTCTCGTGATATATGTCGCCGTAAACCTCCATCTGTTGCATGCGAAACTCACACGAAGCTTGCCTGCATGCAAACAACAGATCCAAGAAACGTACTGTAGCAATATCATTGAACTTAGTTTTAATTTTTTTTTATTTGCTTGGCGTGAACCCATTCAATCTGTTCGACAAAAGTCTTGATTGAATTTACAGCAAAAAGACACTAACACTAAACACAAGCGACCAACACAGTATAACTGAAAAGAAAAGAAGTGAAACTTGGTGCGCAGTCTAATCGATCTACCTCCGGCTCCAATGGCCCGCAACGACTGCACTGATAGAATGCAATAAAAGCCGACGGTAAGCTTCTGTGAGTTCGAATATCGCACTTCATTGTATTTAAACGAAGCTGAACTAATAATAAAACATATTTCATGTTAAGCTACCATTTACAGGTCGATGTACTTGGAGCACGAGTTTGTGAAGGCATATGCTTATATTTCTCATTTACAAGACTGCTCAGATCATTTGTGCGTATCGGCGTTTTAATTTAGAGCGCATACCTTTAAACATAATAGTTCGATCTGACGGGTTGGTTTTCGTAACGTTTTATTACCACTGAGGAAGGGCTTAAGCCTGAAACGTTTCATTCTATCTTTAAACGCACATTTTGTCACTTGTTATGACACAATATTAAAGTGACTTGCTTTTTATGTACGAGTAGCTCGTTGATTAGAAATTGAACATCAATTTGCATTGTTTACAACAAATAAGAATTTGTTTGTCTCGGGATAGGTGAGTGTGTTTTGATAGGCCACTGATAGTTTCGTGCCAATTACAGCACCCGGCCAACAAAGTTGTGCAGTCTATGATATGAAACTCTCAATAGACTCTACAGATATATTCATATAATGTGAATGTTAAACGGCGATTTGTATTCATTTATACTTCGATTTGGTTCAATTGCAAATTCAGTATATCTTGCTGATTGCGATTGATTGAAGATTCTGTTCTTCAATTCTGTTCAGTGGCTCGTTGTAACATGCAGGGAAAATAGACTTCTTTGAAAATGATAATTTTTTAAACTTTTGTTTGGAACATGAATCACAAAAGCAATATTAAAACAGAAGTCTTCTCCCAAAACAACGAGACACAAACTATCTCCTTTAAATATTTATTTTCTTTTATTAACTTTTCTATTCTATCCCAAGCTATGCTAGTATGATTAAATTCAAAGTGACGGATTTTAGAGGTCACCTTTAAATTAACACATCGCTCATTCTCGGGTCTCAGGTACTTGACAAATTTATGATATCGCTTTGAAGGTTCGAAATTTTGAATCTCGCATTTTTGTTTTGAAGGTCACGTACTTCCCGGAAATTCAGGAAGTTGACCTGTGAAGAGCACTCGGCCGATCGAACTGCCAGTAACACAACAACTGTAGTAGTATTAAAATTCGAAAAATCACAAACGACGTACCTACCGGATAAGTTTAGTTTTGGGTTTAATATCGCGCGGGGTGATATAGGTTTATCCAAGTTATATATCTACATAGTGAGTAAGCAATTGACCGCCTGCCTGACTAATTGATTGGTAATGCTATTCGAAGGTAAAAAAAGAAAAAAAAAAACATTCGTAAGCTGCATAGAACTTGTTCGTTGGAATAAGTTAACTGATAGTGCTAAATTTATGTCGAAAAGGAAACGCTTCCAGCTCTGCCCTTCGTCAGTGGATAATAGTTCGTTCACCAACGAACTTTTATCCACCGGTGAAGGGCAAAGCCCGAAACGTTTGGTTTTGTTAAAACATGAATTTAGCACTATCAGTTAAACATTTTCTCAACTTGGTTGATTGATTGATCGATTGATTGATTGATTGATTGATTGATTGGCATTTAGGTTGTCTGCAGCATTGTGCTTCTGATCTACCAGCTTATGGTAAATGTTCCTTCATGGAATACTACTGTACTCTACGGGAATATGAATCACACTTCTTTAAAAGATTATATAAAGACTCTGCTGCGGATTGTGGGTAAGACTACGTAATTACAGTGGTAGGGGATCTAAAAGTATTGCTTAATATTAATGTATACTGCACTGAATTTATTTTCCAAGCAATCTAATTTGAGAATATGTTTTCAACAGGCCCTTGTAAACAATCCTTTCTGACATAAATCAGCGAAAGTGAAATTCGGCCTAGAAAATTGGACCTATTAATTCTTCCAGTTAATCATTTCAAATAACAGTAGGCTTTGGCATGTTTGACTGGTAGCTGTCGGGTAAATACAGCATGCCCCTTTTACTGGATTAGTAGCTTGAACGCATTGAAAACCTCTAAAAATCCCCTGTGGACTAACGAAAGATACAGAGCTATTAGATTTTCAGGGGAGAGAGGGGTAGCTTTTGCTGAATTATCTGCTGGACAAAAAGCCTATATTTTCTTTACTATGGTTTAAAACCTTTGAACAATTTAATTTTTACTTTAATTTTGTGCTTATTGTCTATTAAGGCTCCAGTTTTGGTTTTTGTACTACCGTTCCCTAAATAAAACAGAGAGTTGCTTAGGTAACTCAAGAAAAGTGGATGTGGCCAACATTAACGAGCTCCAGATCCTCTACTGCAGCGGTTTTGACCTGGAGGTTCCTCTTGTATCCTCTTTATCGCCATGTTCCCCTGGGCACAAGAACAAGGTCGAGCAGTGCGTTAATGATTTCGCAACAACTTTTTCCAAAGACACGTCGGATGCTTCTCTATGCAGGTACAACATAAAACCTTTCTTTAATGAAAAATAACTTTTGTACGTTTATTAAAGGGGCCAAGTTGGAGTAATTATGCTTATTATAGTTAATATTTACTCTTAACTTAACATTGGAAGAGCGATATTCTTTCATTGGCAAAAACATTACATAATCTTGAAAAAGTCCGCCCAATGTTAAGCCAAATGCCAGTCCGTTTTACTGCTTTTGTTTTGGGGGCTAGGGGCATTGTTCTTGTTGTTTGTTCTATTGTTCTCTCAGCCACTCATGTGAGACCTTACGAGAGCTGCATGGCGACCCCCGTTTTAATCTTCTCCAGTTTCGTTTATCCTGGTGCCCTTTCTTGATTATTCTGTATTTCCTTTGAGTTCCTCTACAGAATAAAGCCGTTACTACTGTAATTCAGTTAGTTCAATGACAAGCCACACAGAGGTGAAATTGCCTCGACATGTTAAAAACATTAACCGTCCTTTTCGCGGCATCCTTCTAAGAATTCGGTGAAAAGTAACATTAAAATGCATTTGCTTATCGCTTATACGCTTTCTGTTGTCTCGGCAACTCGGTAAACGGACTTCTCCATTCGTGCATCGACTTAAGTCTTCCCCATGCTTGGCAGACGGAATGATCATAGATTGAGGGGCTTCCAGAGGTTTAGGGAATAAGATAACATAATCATATATTTCGCGGGACCCAGGGATCCAGCGGGATACTTAAAGATTAGTTAAAGGAAACGATGGATTTGTCTGTTGCTAACAGGAATTTTTCTTAACACTATAAGGGAAAAAGTGAATTTTTCATTGGGGAAAAGGGGAGTAAAGTAAAATTTTTAAGGAATCAAGGGAAAACATTACCCCTTGAAAGACCCTCTAGAAAGAAACCAAGGATTTATGAAGTACATGCAGCTCCACAGAGGTACGTGTAGGTAGATTTTCTGATTATTTCTTGAATAATTAACGATACAGCTTATATGTCTATCGAGGTACCTTAGCAGAAAGGATATTTTTTTAATCTTAAGAAATGAGGGTGACTTACTGACTAAACAGGGTATAGTTTTGTCCCTTCGAAATCAGTTACATATCTTTGTTACAGGAAACGCGGTAAAGCCAAAGTGTGTACAATCTTGGCATGGCAGACTATGTGCAGTCCTTCCGATGAGGCGGACACTATATTGAACACGATCATTGGTGCCTTCAATCCGTTTTGTGAAAACGACAAAGATTCTTGGGCAACGGAAGCTGATCCGTGTGCTAGTTACAGGATACCCTATAGCAATCCTAAATGTGAGCGGTGTCCGGGGGACTGTTGAAACGATGTAGGAATCTCATTTTTATTGAGTCTAATGCGCATACGCTTTAGACTCTATGTAGTGGAAAAAGAAGCTGTTAGCAATCCCAAGGGAATGGTTCGGGATCGATAATCGTTCGGTGTGATTGTGCTTAAACAATAGCCCGCGTCATTGCGGGCTTGGTGCGGTGATCGTAATCCAATCAGGAAGCAAAGATGTAGCCTGCGCAACTGGCGGGATTAGCGGGCACGAGTGAATTTTTCTTGCGCGGGCGAAGCCCGCGTCAGCGAGCGGCGCAGCCGCGAGTGAACTCCTCACCAAACCCCTCGCTGTTTGGCGGCCAAGACCGCTAAAAAATGCACTCGCTCGCGAAATCCCGCCAGCTACGCAGGCTAGCAAAGATGTTGTTAACGAAGCAACGGTCGAACGGAGCTCCAGCACGACGCGCACTTGTAAAAGAAATTGTCATGTATGTAATTGGAATAAATGTTTTACAGTGCAAAATAATATGAATCCTCGTTTTCAAGTGTGAAGCTACTGAAAATGTTCTCCTTCAAGCTGCATTTTTTTTTTATAATCCCTGGGAAACGCAACGTGAAATAGACATCTTTTGATGAAAAAAATCCGGAAGTGACATTTGTGTTCATAAACAAAAAATAACTTTGAAAAAAATGAAAAATTAAATAAGATGGTAGTCAGCAATTGATTGTTCAATTCAACTGGAGCAGGATTTCATTCACAGAATGCAATTTTCATTAAAAAGAGTTTTGTTTTCACCATTCAAGATTCAATCTAGAGCGTGAAAACAAGACAGTGTAATCAAATTACATTTCGCGCGAAATTTGCATAAATATTGAAACTTGCCAAAAAGTAGTTAAGACTGAATGAAAACTCGCTTTAATAGTTATTGAATTCTGATCTGATTGTTATTTCCATGTATTGACTATTTGAAAGCTGTTCTCAGTCATGAAAACAAAACTCTTTCATTCAACTGCTTGCAGAAAATATTTCGCTTAATTAAATTACATTCTGCACGCAATGTTTTCTTTGCTCTCCTGTGTCGAAACGAAAAGGAAATTGAAATCTTTGTTGAGCAGTATTGCATAAATTGCAAAGGAATTGAAAAAAATATATATTTTGGCTTATTTTGATGGGATTTAGGATATTTAGAGTACTGAATAAGCGGCTGTATCGTGTCTATCTATGGGGCCGACCATTATTTTTTTGGAAGGTAGGGAAGAAAATTTTCCAAGACAAACAATTTTTTTTCTGTTCTGCTCTCATCGTTGTCTGTGAAAACATTTTTTTCCGGTGTCGTATTCCTGCAGATAATTTTTTTCATGCCTGCAAAAAAATTAGTTGGGCTTTTTTTTGCTAAAACTAATTTTTCAGGTTCCCCCCAAATACTATAAATACGTACTTTGAGAAGCCAGATTACTATTCAATTTCTCCTTCTTTGCAGTCCCTCTTTCTTGCTTTGAAAGTAATAAACAGGGTGCAAATAAGATGGATTTTCCAGCTCGCCCTTTGGACAAGTTGGAACCATTACACGCAAGTCTGAAGGCTTTTCTCAGTAGCGTTACGTAATTAGCAGGAAAAAACGTTCACTTGCCCAGTGGGCAAGTGATGCATAACATCCACTCGCCTGACAGGGAAATCCACTAGCCCCAGGCTAGTGGAGATGCATTTCTTTGTGCATTGAATAAAGATGAAACTCTTTATTGCTTTGAAAGAAAAATGTAAACTTTAAAAGGCATTGCGTGTTAAGTCGGTTTTTAATAGGGTGATTTTTGAGTGGCTGGTGACGGTCAAGTTAACTTCAAAATTTGTGTTTTAAATTTCCATTAAAAAAATATCGTGCAAGGACATGGAGATCAAAAAAAAAATCCTGCATGGCTAGGAGAATAAAAAAAAATATCTAGCAGCCTAAAAATCCTGCAACCCCCCATCAAAAATCAAATGGTCCACCCCTAATTTAAATTAGTATATACACACTCAGTGATCTTGGCTATTCCAGCAATCTGATTGGTTCGCTATCTCGGGCTAATGCCACATTATTCACTGAGGGTCTCCCAGGGGGGGTCCTTGTTCCATTGTTCCCTTCCAATATTGCCCTATGTTCCCATGTTCCCACACATTTTATATCATATATCAGAATTTTTTCGTACTGTAATTTTTCGAATTTTGTTCCCTTGTTCCCAAAAATTGGCTAATGTTCCTTTGTTCCCTTCGATATTTTGCCAATGTTCCCTTGTTCCCCAAAACCCCTGGGAGACCCTCTTCACTCCCTACCGAGTGGATAATGCATTATCCCATAAAACATAAAACAAAATGGCCGGTGTAAACTCGCGTTTCGCTAGCGTTTCAGAGTCAAAAATAGTGAAAATAAAAGACGACAGCGTGCCAGAAAACACCAAGAAGGCAACGAACTTTGGCCTAAAAGTTTTTAAAGATAAGTGAAGAAGTCATGTTTTGCAAACAAGTGTTTGTTTATCGCTAAATAGGCAGCAATTAATCTTCACGACTACAATTTGTCTCATTACGAGTATTTTTGGAGACTGGTTTGCCTGACAGAACGAATTTCTCACCGAAATCGAGGAATTGGAAAAAAAATTGAAAAATTATATGTCCGCAAGAAAACAAGACAGGTCAACATTCATCTCAATTCGAGCCGCCATTGACAGGCACCTTCGCAACGAGCCAAACAACAAGCCTTTCTCGATAACTTCGATAACTTTGATTGGTCAATTATCGATTTCCAAGCAGACTTTCGATTAAAGTTGCTGATTTGAACTGTGTAAACGGACCATTTTGACGAGGATTTTATCGAAGATTGTGTATTTGCCATGTTAAAAGAATCTGTAAATAGTTTTGAGTACGTGTTTCACGCATGAATTGAGACGTCAACTGAATTAGACGTCAATAAAATTGCCTTTCATTGGTTTCCTTTTGAAAATGTCTAGATTGTCTGTTTTGAGATCACTTCGTGTGTATATACTAAAACAATTATTCTTTTCAATCTCGGTGAATAGCGGCAGAATATCGAGAATATTTACCTCGCCGCTACGCGGCTCGGTAAATATTCTGCCACTGTTCACCTCAATTTCAAAGAATAATTGTTAAGTATAAACGAAAGAGACAAATTACATTTGATGACTTCTGTTAGATTTAGTAAACAGAAATCTTTACATTCTTTTAAAACAGAAGATGTAAACAATTTTAAGACAGCGTTTGACCTTGCATTGTATATCGCATATCGGATGTCACACCAAGATAACGCAACTTTTGTTGAACAATCATTCAGCACAGAATTTGTCAGCTACTTTTATTTACCTTAAGGGAACTACGTCACAGGGATTTCACAGATTTTTGGTCTAAACTGTTCTGAAATTAGTGGTAGGCAACTTAACCCATGAAAAACATTATTTTTGAGCGTCTAATGGAAGATGTGACCTTAAGGACGGTGCCTACTTTTGTTACTGCGCACATCTTCTGCGCATCACGCAAGGCATCGATCGCACTAGACGCGCGTGCTAAGGGATTCAACTTCGCAACCAAGCGCGCGACTAAAATGCAAGAAAATTTTGGTTGCAACGAAATCCAGTTAACGGACGTACTAAACCTGGAACAGCGAAAGAGTAACATATCAGTAAGCCCTAAACGCTTATCGATAAAAATGACTCACATTTAACAGTCTGAAACAAATCGCTAATCGCTCAAACGTAATCAGCAAACTGCTAACTACATACAAACAAACATACAAACATACAAACGTACTTTATTCAAGATACAATAGTACAATAATAAGAAAATAAGAAAGACTTAAAAATATGAAAAGGCATCTTGAAAAGGAAGTTCGGAGGTTAGCCCTATATAAAACTCCCTTAAAAAAAGAGCACAAATAAAATTAAAAGGAAAAAAAAAAGAAAAGAAACCATAATTAAATATTCATATGTGATTTAAGCTTAGATTTAAAAAGCTGAAGGCTTTCAGCCTCTACAATGTCCCTAGGTAGTGAATTCCTGTGTTTGACTATCCTAATAAAAAAGGAATTTTTATAACAGTTAAGTCTGGCTGGGTTGACATAGAGTTTGTACGGGTGTTTAGCTCTCGTTGACTTTGTCGTTGTGAATTCAAAAAAGTCTTCAAATTTCAAATGATAACAACTGAAAACTATCTTGTAACACTCAACTAAGGATAAATAAGTTCTCCGTTCACATAGGGTAGGCCAGTTAAGTAGTTGACATCTATCTTCGTACGACATCTCGCCTTTTCGTTGATTAAGAGCCAATCTTGATGCTCTTCTCTGTACACACTCAAGAGCATGGATGTCCTTGACAAGATAAGAACACCAGACTGGAGCCGCGTATTCCAAGAATATTACATAGATACATATGGCGTAGTGCACGCGTAAAAAATTGCGCGAGAAGCAAATATTTAACTCGCTAGTGCTGTTACAAAGAACAAAGATTTTGCATTAACATCAAACTCATTAAAAATACTATATTTGGCTGTCAACCGTATATTTGTAACTTTATATTAAAGTTTTTGTTCTTTTTTTTCTTGGATATGGCAGAAGTTATCAATCATGTGGTTTATTACGATAAAACAAGTATTTCTTCGTGAATGAAGTTTCCAAACCACGAGTTCATTTCATTCCCTTACAATGAGCACTCCAAAACTCACTCTAAATTGCTAAATAATAACATTGCAACTGTTTCCTTTGGAGTGTAATAAACAAAACAATTGGTTTTAAAATTAAAATCGAGGACTGGTAAAAGCCAGACACAACCTCGTTCCCAGGGCGTTTCCCTTCGTGGGGGCCCACGAAAAAGGGAAAAGCCCTGGGAACGCTTTTATTTAACTTATACCTTAATGAATTTCCACACCTTTTAGAATCCCATGATACTGACCCAGTCAAATTGCCAAATGGTGTAGCTCTTAATTGTTTGTTTTATGCAGATGACCTGGTGGTTAATATCTACAAGTGCTGCAGGTCTTCAAAAACAAATTAATATTCTTCAACAATACTGTGAGAAATGGCTTCTAACC
Source organism: Meandrina meandrites (assembly GCA_963693305.1). NCBI lineage: Eukaryota > Metazoa > Cnidaria > Anthozoa > Scleractinia > Meandrinidae > Meandrina > Meandrina meandrites. Next base: position 26,419,225 of record OY855914.1, read on the forward strand.
ATCAACTTAAAGAAAACAAAAACCTAAATTTTTCAAAAACAGAATCGAAAATCAACACGGGAAAAATATTTCTTCCTACTAAATGGAAAGGAAATTGGTAATGTAGCAGATTACATTTATTTGGGCACAACCTTTTATTCAAATGGTAAATTTTCAGTTTCAAAACAGAGATTAGCAGAAAAGGCAAGGAGATCGATTTTTGCATGTAGGAGATATCTGGACTTTAATAAACTCCCGATATCAATGTGCAATAAACTTTTCGATTCTCTTTTCCTTCCAATACTATTATACAGTTCTGAGGTTTGGGGCGCTTATGACAATATGGATCATAAGAAATGGGAAAAGGACCCCATTGAAAGACTTCATTCCCAATTTTACAAACATTACCTCGGCTTAAACAGAAGAGCCCCGAACGTTGCTTCACGTAATGAAATGGGAAGACTTTCTCTGAAATCGACCATCTTTATAAAAATTCTTAATTTCCGGATCCATCTTGAAGACCTCCCTGAAAATAGTATCGCTAAACAATGCCTCCAAATGTCAACTCAGTTAGCACAAAATAAAAAGACCTCCTTTATGCTATCAGTTAATGAAATTCTTAAATTATATGGTAGTATTTATCACGTAGAAGAACAAAACATAAATTCACCTGTAAACTACGCAGTGCTGAGAAATTAAAAACTAACTTACCCAAAATAAAACAAAATATTATCAATAGCTTACAAATGCATCAATTTGACATGATAAAATCTAACAGGAAACTACAATTCTATTCTTCCTTCAAAACTGACCGAAGCAGCTCTCATCAATTAGAATTAATTAAAAATATGCAACATAGACAGTTAGTAGCAAAATTAAGGTCAGGTAATCATGATTTAAGAATTGAAACTGGGAGACATTGTATACCAAAAGTTCCTGAACACCTAAGAATATGTAAATTTTGTTCAGGCAATGAGGTAGAAAATGAATCTCACTTCCTCTTCTCCTGTAACTTATATCAAGATATACGAAAAAAGTTCTTCGACGATGTAAGTTTGAGATATCCCAACTTTAGTACCTTAAATAACTCTGATAAAGTAGTATTTCTTTTTAATAACATAGATCCTTTTATTTGTAAGAAATTAGGATATTTCACTTTTGAAGCATTCCAGAAAAGAAAACAATGATCGCGATTAAGTTAATTATTCTACAAATTTACTTTATCATCCTACTATCAATGTAATTATTAATATTATTCATTCATTTTTTTTTCTTTTCTTTCTTTTCTATGTCTACTTAAAATGCAATACCATCTATGTAAATGGGAATGCAAATAAAATTGTTGTTGTTGTTGCTCAACTAAATCACGCTAAAAGGTCATATCCGGTTGCGAGTGTCTGCTTTCTTAGCGTGACGCTTTATATTGCGAAACTATCACGCAACGTACCTCGCGATAAATTGAATTAAATGGTCTGAGTTTTCGAGACACCCAGAGGGTCTGAGTTTTTCGGGTCTGAGTTTTCGAGACACCCAGAGGGTCTGGGTTTTTCGGGTCTGAGGTCTGAGTTTTCGAGACACCCGTTGTAAAACGGTATCTTGATTTGGACAATATCGGCTGCTGCGGAGTATCCAAGAATGGAATAGCCTGCGTAGCAAGCGTTCCCGTGCGAACGAACGCGCGAGTAAAGATTCTCGTCGCGCGAAAATTGAGGCGAGAGCAAATCAAAAGCACTATGTGCAACGACTGTTTTTTTTTGGAAGTGGCAATGAGCTACTGAACTCGGTCGTAGCGAGGTGTATTTTTCCATAACTGATCCCCTTTATTTTGACAATTTTACTCAAAATTTTGATCCCTGATCCCGCAAAAATATTTCGATCCCCCAAGATTCCTTCTTAATATAATTTCGACTCGATGTCAATTTCGTCGTAATAACTATTGGCAACATTCGAGCTGTTTTCCTTTTCTTAAAAAAAAAAAAACAAAAAAAAAACATAAAAACACAGAATCTCGTTCCTCATATTTCCTTATATTGCTCGTTGGAAATTGTTTCGTTATTCAAGCAATAAACCTATTTCTTGTTTGTAAACGTCCCTTTGGGCGAAAACATCATCATCTTTCGGAATCTTCCGAAATGTTCATGTTTCTAGTTTTATCGACGGCCAAAGCCGAAGTGTAAGAAGCGCAACAAAACCGGACAAGAAAACTCACTAAATGCCCGCTTGTTTACAATAATTTTTCACGGACGAGTACTATTCATGCGGATGTTTTGCTCGGACGGGCACTACGAACTGATAGTGTCTTTTCGCGGATGAACACTACTGCGTCATGCGATCAATTTAAAACAATCAGAATCGGAGAAAATTTAGCGGTGAACTATAAGTTAATCAATATCACAATTCGCCTTCCATCCTTCTGCTACTTACTACTTTATCTTACAGACAGTGTACACTCTTCACTTTTTTGTTTCTATTGCTAGATTCGTTCTGCATGTGGAGTTCAGCAATTAGCTTCCTTTTAATCCTGTCCAGATTGGCTATTACAGGTTGGCTTTTCCCACACATATAGACACGTGTTCATACTGGAGGTTAATGCTCCATGGCACAATTATAGTATGGGTTTACAGCAGGAGGAGGAGGTGCGGTTGGATGAACTGGTGGTGGGAGTCTGGAATTTCGAACTGGTGGTGGGAGTCCGGGATTTCTGCGTTTCAACCAGACAATTACGATGAAGACGATAATAGCTAATGCTGTTATTGATCCGATAACAATACCAGCGATGGCGCCACCTGACAGCCCTTCGTTTGTCTTCTCTTGTTTACTCGGTTGATCAGTCTTTGCTGAAACAGTGCATGAAGATATTATTGACAAGCTGAACTTATGATTATTATTACCATTTTATTATATAAACTGTAGTGCTTTAGCGAGTGGTAGCAAATCGAGAAAATGGTATCACACGTGTGGATAAAAATGATATCCACACGTGTGATATCATTTTTGACCAATCAGCTGGCAGAGTTTGCCATGTTCCAATGCTCAATGAGCCAAAGTAAATCGATATTAAGTCGAAACATCTTCGGATCTTCCTCGGCAATCTTCGGCAATCGTCGGAAAACTTCGGGGGTGGGGGGGGGGGGGGGGGGTGGTTAAAAAATAATGATAATAATACAGGGTTCCACGACTCTAAATTCACGGTGGGCACCTTCATTCATTTCTTTTTTGTTTTTGATACTGGCAACCTGAAATTTTGCATAAATATAGAACTCGACATTCTGAAAAATCTTATGTTTTTTGTTTTGGAAATTTCGAAGTTTCTGGCGGGAAAATGATGTCACAAAGTTGGCGCCAAAATTGTTTTTACACAGTTTGCAACATTTCATGACAGATTCCGAAAGAGTATGCCACTGGGATCCTAAAACTAAAAAAAAATTGGCAATGTGTTAATCCAATCAAAAGTTATTGCTAATTGAAATTTGGATTTCTTACCATTTTGTTAATTATTAAAAATGAAATGTCAAACTTCAGTGTACCATACCTTTTATTAGGATTAACATATTTCAGATATTTTTTCAGTTTCTGGATCTTTGTGGCATGCCCTATCAGAAACTGTCATCAAATGTTGCAAAATGTGTAAAATAATTTTGAGGCCCGATTTGTGACGTCATTTTACCGCCAACAAAATTCGAAATTCGAAAAACAAAAAAACATGCGATTTTTCAAAATGTCGAGTTCTATATTTATGCAAAATTTCAGTTGCCAGTGTCAAAAACAAAAATAAAAATGAATGAAGGTGAGCGTTGTGCGGTCACTTTGTTCCCACCGTGAATGGTAACAGGACTTAGTGATGTCCAATTCGATCTGTAATTGCAACTAACAAAACGTGAGTGTCATTACAAACAGAATTTGGAAATGCGAAGTGCTGTGACAAATTTGTCATATCTAATACAAAATCGAGAAAAAAAAGATATGCAAATAACGCGAAGCGTTTTATTGATTTAAAATTCGCTCATAAGATGGAGGTACGTTTTATAGACTTTCCTGTCAAAAAAGGTTACTAAATAGGGCCTCGCGCGGAGATGAAATTAGTCATATTTCATTATTAAAAAGAACACTTACTTTCCTTTCCGCCATAGCAAGTTTCAATGTCAGCGCAATATTTTGTGACAAGAGGAACATTGTTCTCATCTTTAACGCACCAGGAGCATCCCACAATTCCGTAACAGGAATCCCAATCCGGCTTTGTGTGGCAACGCGGATCAAAGCACTTTGCCAATCCTGTTGTGGAAGGATCGCTAACTTGTTTAGTATCCAGAACAGCTTCAGGCACTGGGCAAATGGGAATTCTAAAAGCAAATGATAATAACAAAGTAAGGTTAAATGTGTGCTATTAATGACAACTGGTAACGTTAAATCCTACAGGGAATGTTGATAAATGAAGGAAATTATACATGTATGAAACAAAAAAGAGAGAGACGAAAAGACACATAGAACGACCGCCGACAAACAGAAAGACAGACAGACAACAAAAACTGGCTTACGTCTAGAATGTGCGCTATTTGAACAATCTTCGCAAGTGGTATTATGAACTAATTTGTCTTCTTTAGTTTGCCTTACACTTTACTGCTATTAAAATTGCGTTACATAATAGAAATACGAACATCCAGTTTACCCGCTGACTGGAAACACGTTTCTGCAGTAATGGTAATCAAGTCGTGAAAAGCATGGGCACTGACATGTCAAACCCTGCTTAAGGGAACATTCGCCATCACTGGAACAGGTGCAAGACTGAGATGGACAGTTTTTTTCTTGCAGTCTGACACCTGGAAATAAAAATACAATATTGCCCAACATTCTATTTACTATTAACGCTACCATATTACTGTCAAGATGAAGATGGAGGTCATTTTTGTCAACGTGGTCTTCTTCTCAGCCATCGCCGTCGGGAGTCATCATAATCATTTTCATCGTCATTTCTACCGTTTGTCGTCAGCCATGTTTTAGTTTTCTTTGTCGTCCATGTTATCGTCTTCGATTCTATGCCACTAACGTTTTTATTCTACAGATACCATTAAGACATTTTTCACTACAAATATTAATTTAGTTTGCTTACATAAAAGTTTATTTATTTTCTAGATCCACCTCTGTTTAGCTACTGCGATCGAAGTATAACGATTTGTATGTTGCAAGATCTGAAAGTTTTGGGAAAAATCTAATTTGTTGGAGAAAGCTATTCTTTTCTAAATGTAGTGAAAGGAGATAACGTTAACATACCTAAAAACACATTGCTTCCATGCACTTGGGAGAGCTGATACTTTTTGCAATGTAGGTCAGTATGCAATGTGTTCACTCCTCGACGTGGAAGCTGAATCTCGTAGAAAGTTTCCAGTTTAAGCTGCTCCAAATTCCGACATTGCTTTCTCACCATGTATCCCCGTTGTATCAGATCTTCAGCCATGTCCTTTTCTTTCTCGGTAATGTGAACGTATTCCACTGCTTCAGCAGTTATATCCGGGGATAGGAAATCATCGTGCATAACAAGAAAGCCAGCTTTATCAAGCATAAAACAGCTTTTGTTGCTTTGTTTACACTCAGAATAGGTTTCTATCAAGAGCCTATGAATGACATAAATTGCAACACAAATTATAAACAAACTGTTGATGTATTTTCCCGAAAGTAAACTTAAGTACCAGCCTGTAGCCAGATATCTCAAGAGTGAACTTAAAAAGTTGCCCTTAGACCATTATTCCTGGTAGGAGAAAACTGAATAAAAAATAAAGATACAGCAGACAATACGTAAAAATACAAAGAAACAGCGGAGATGATAGATGCCCACCTGTGAAAGTAAGGAAGGGTAAAGTCCGCAGCCATAACTCCCATGACGTGATCGTTAGTAGTGTGTGCTTCATTTGCTTTACCGTTGTAAATGGTATGAGCAGCGGTTATCACAACTCCTGCTCCACCAGCATCCATATAAGGAGTTGTTAAGGCCACCAATCCAGTGTTACTCTTTGCTGTGTGATACCTAAGGAGAAACGATATTTTAATATTTGATGTCTTAGCCCAAAGAAAGGGGAAAAAAATCACCGTGACGCTGGAATACAATAGCTGCGGTGTGTAGCTGGTAGCCCCTTTTGCAAAGGCTCTTTAGGCTCGTATGTGATGCAGTGTTTGTAACGTGCTACACACTACCCTTCGTTGAACTGCACTGGAGTAGCAAATGCAACTAGAGTTCACACACTTCACTTCTGGACTACTACTACACTACACCACACCACACCACGTCACACCACACCACACCACACCACACCACACCACACCACACCACACCACACCACACCACACCACACCACACCACACCACACCACACCACACTGCACACCACTGGACTGTACTTCACTGTACTACAGTGTGCTACGCCACGCTACACTACGCATCATATCACCTCTAAAACTAATCTCTCAACCGGCACGCACCGTATACCTCTCGTCAGTTAAAAACAACAACAACAACAACAAAACAAATAATTTACCATGGTCGTTTTCGTGGGTCATACAACTTTGGTAGCAAAATTCCAGGCGTCATTCTAAAGACACCATTATCTGTTCCAATGTATCGCCAAACCAGGTACTTTGTATAGTTTCTTGACTCACGAAACCAAATGTCTTCGACCTTTCCTGTCGCTGCAACTGTATCCCGTATTCCCGGTTTGAATCCAGGATTTGGTGAACTTCTCCTTGTCATGTAAGTCCGGTATGCATTTACAGTAGATGTCGTTTCATTTAAACCAAGATAGTTCAATGGGTCTGTAAAGGCTTTGGCACTAAATTTTACAACTGCACCTAGAGCAAAAAATGTAATAATATTTACTCTGAACTGTCTACTCACCACGTGTTTCGATACATCCTATCGATCGATGTGTCGATCGACACAGATACCCACTATAATTGCATTACCTTTCGATGCATATCTGGAGAAGTAATTACACGGATCTGCATGTTTAATCAAGTCCAAGCGATGGTATAAGAACGTTTGATCTGAAAAAAGAAACACAAAAGAAAGTGCAAATGAATATCACTTAGCGGCGCTAGTTGCCAGCAGACGTGATCGGAAATCAAAGTATCAAAGTAAATCAGAAATGAATAATTAATACTCTTTTAAGTAAATAAATCCGGCTGAATGTGTGTTTGTGCCGGATTGAAGAAAAACACATGTCCGTTTCAACAAGAAACTTGCAAGGCAGTGTAACTGAAATTAACATTTTCGAATTTCCATACTTAAGGAAATTGCCTGTTCTGCTAGTGCCTCATCAGTATCGCCAACAGGAACTACAATTCCAATAGCAAAGCTTGTTTCCGGAACAGATTTCCAGTGGTACGTCGAATTCAACTCTTCAACTGAAACTCCTTCTGCAACTTTGCCACCACGAGCTATAAATTGGTTTGACGCAAACGTTTTCTGTCCATCTTCGCCTCTATAGGACAAGGAAAGTAGAGGATAAAATTGCTGAATACTTAAAAAATATATAAACTGGCTTAGAAAGAGGTCATTTACTGTTACTTTTTGTCCGTCGAGAGCGAAATTACTTCGAAAGTTGTTGAAAGCTTCCCAAGTAACTGAACATTTTCAAAATGTCAAGGTTCACCTGAATACTCACGAAGATAACCGAAGATCACCGAATGTTTTCTAACGGAATCCTAAAGCACCAAATTTTTACAACGTATATTTTAAATGCAATGTAAGACAAACCTTACAATAGATGCGATTACGTCACCAAACTCTGGCTCAGGTTCCAAGGCGGCTATGTCCATAAAAATGGGGTCTTCGAAGGCGTCTGATGGAGCGGGCAGGAGGGGATGTATCATGGCCCTTCCAAAACTATTCACCATAAAAGCATAACTGGCTTGACCTTTTTGAAAGTAAGTTATTTGGGATTGAATTCCTTCCATGCTAATGTCAGTCCCCACCACACCAATGAACTTGTTGTCGTAATAGCAAGGAAGTGCAATTGTGGTCAGCAAGCCTTAAAAACAATATAGTAGAAAAAATATTATTCGTTAATATTGACTCTCTTCCTTGTACTGACGTCTTGCCTTTCAGTCACATGCACAGCCGCAGTGTATCTCGGTTTCCATAGCACCCAGGAGTTGCGACCTCTCCTGGGTAAAATGCTAGTGCAACGCCAGATTACTTAATATTGCTAAGTGGAGAGAGGTGCTGGGAGAGTAAATGTACGCGAACGTAACGCAGTGACTCTAGGCTCGATTACTAGCAGCTGTTCGGGGAATGAGCGCGGGGAGGAGAGAGCGGCTGAAATCAAGCCTACAGTAACACTGGCAAGTGCTCTTACGCGAACCGCACGGTCCGAGGTTCAACACCTTAACCTTTAGGCCACTACGAGCTTATCAAAAGGAGGGTTTCTACCTTAGTAACAATTTACAAGAGTTTTTAACTTACCAAGTCCGGCAGCATCTATATAAGGGACAGAGATTATGGGCTTGCTCCTTTCCGTATTTTTCGAAAAGAAGTCGTAGTAGGTTGCCATGACGCTCCGTAGATTATCTGTGTCTGAGACGGTTGTAAACTTCCCAGCCTGGAAAACAGCACGCGCATTGTAAGTATAATCGGAGAGAAAAGACGGTGGGAAAGAAAAAGAAAGAGGTGAACGAGGAGAAAGAAAAGAAGAAGATAAGGAGACGGCTGAAAAGGAAAACGTGAACGTAAAGAAGAACGAGACCGAGAATGGGAAGAACGAAAAACTGGAATGGCCATAGAATATGCAGAAAAAAAGAAATTGACTTACAATTACACCACTGGACTTTGACACACCGTAAGATGTGCCATCTTGGTTTGCGATGTCTAGAAGAATCTTATGATTTACCAGCATTCCATACGTCATGATTACTACTTTATTGTGCAGCTCTTCATTTTTGTCCTTGATTGTTTGCATGATGCTTGCTTTATCGTCACTAGGAGTACCGTCAGTTAAAAACATTATAACCATATTCCGAGTACTACCTTGACCAAGGTAGGATGTTTTCAGTAAGCGGAAAGCGGCTTGGAAAGCGTGTACGTAATTAGTCACTCCTGAAGCAAAACAAAAAGACAACACTTCATAGTTGCAAGCAATGAAAAATAAAGCTGCTCAATCGCACATGTAAGAGCAAAATTCTCCGACTTCTCTACTGAACTTATGTCAAAAACTTAGCATTTCCTGGCATTTTCCTGATATTGAAACAGAGCAAAAACCTTCCCGCAATTTTTCCCCGACCCATGGAAAGTGGAAATGCTCTGGCTTACCCTCCTTTCGGGAGGGTACAGCTTGAGACCTTGGTGTAGTAACTTGAGAGCTCTTATCAAATTAGAGAACCTGTTTTGAAATCTTACCTTGACCTTTAAGACTTGCCAGAAAACCTTTCAAGTACTTTATATTAAAAGGCGTGGCATCGGCTAAACGATCGCTAAAACAAGTTTTGCCGTCTTTGTCGTAATTTCCCGGAGTCGAGGCAAACGTACTAAAGGACACCATTCCAATCTGAAACGGTAATAACACCGGTAATTTTCACAAATACAGATTGTGGTGAATTTCACTGTTAAATTAAAAAAAATATTATACGGATTTCGGCAAGGCTATTCATCAAAATAAAAACAAAACTGACGATGAGCGGCAAGGCCAACATTCTTTGTTATAATCCGTTGTTTTCAAGTTATCTGCCGTTGTTGTTTGATCTTTCATTTAGTGCATCACTTCAAAATCCATGGCTTCCGAATCCCGTTTTTGATTACTTCCAATTTAACACTACATCATCCAAGTCGTTCTCTGACTTTGGATACCATTCAACTTACAACTTATGTTTTAGAGAGTTTTGGCACGCTACATTTTCTAACTACTATTTTTTAGCGCAAAATTCCCCCGATCATCAGCACGGATAACACGCATCGATGATAAGCTCTCCTGAAAATAGATCCATTAGTATTAGAAACTTTTAACGCTCACTCTGTCTCTTGGATTCATTGTATTAAGAACTGTATTAGCTGCCTCTTTAGTAACGTTCAGACGAGTGGCGCTCATTGATCCACTTGTATCGATAACAAGAACAACATCCTTAGGATTTGGCGTAGCAGTTTCCACGTACCAGGGCCTGACGCGAGGATCGTAACTGGAACAGGGAGCTTTATCCTCAAAAGCGGGAAACATTGTCAACATTCCTTCCTCTGAACCAAAGTATTGCCACTTGATAAAAGGATAATCATTAAGCATTTGCTTCATTTCGTTTACAAACAAATTGTCCAGGTAACGGCGATTAGATTGGGCACCTCCTGAGACTTTAACGCAAGCTTGCTCGAGGTCCACTCTTTGGTGAAATCTGGAATCATATTCCAGATTGTCGTAATTATCCTTTGATTTGCAACATTCCCACTGCCGAGAGTACGGTGGAGATCTTCCATATGAATCTTCCACGGCCTTTTTTAGTTTTCGCACTACATTAAATCTCTCCTTGAATTTATCAGCAATATTATCAGTTAGCGAAAGTATAACTGATGTTCCGTTTACTGCCTCCTCATCAAATCGAAGTTTATCAATTTTTTCCTGCAAATGGAAAAACGAATGTATGATTTGCATACATACATACATATATACATACAGTACATACATGCATAGACTTTATTTCTTCTCAAATTTTAGAGTAGCTTGTAATAGCATTAATATTTGTGTATTATTAATATCAGTATATTAATGTTATTAATATTAGTAGCTAATATCTTCTTATCCTGGGGCCGATATCTCCCCAGTACGGTCCAGGACAAGCTTTATCCAAACGAGATTTATTATGGGCGAATTTGGACGATACGACTTTGTCTACAATTATCACATGCAACAAGCTTACGTCATGACTACAACACGAATCGCGTCATATAAATAATCTAACACATCCTTAGGAGACAAGCGCGCGTGTAAATGGTCCTACGTCATGTCGCAGCAGTAAGGCACTACCTCTCTGGAACCTCGATTTTCATTCGCCCGCTGTAAACACTACCTCTATTGTTATTCAGGGCTAGGGGCATTGTTATGAGCTGTTATCTATTGTTTAAAGAACCAATGAAGTATCTCGTTCCGAGAGGTAGTGGGCGACCCTGTCGCAGGCCTATCGTAGGATTGTAAATTGGCCCTTACACGAAGTCCTGATGAAACTTATGGTATAACTTTATTAATTGCAGTTTAATTAAGCTGTCTTTTTGGTTGGTTTCATGATCAGTACTGTAATAGGCTACGTGAAGCCATTTGCTTGACCACGATGTCTGTTAAACAAACCACTACACTTGCTCGTACTGTAGGAACGGTTATTCGTTTTATTAATTATAAAGAATGGTCTGGGAGGGACGTTGCTAATGTCTCGAAAACTACTTATTTCTAATCCAATATTATCTTGCTCTTAAACATGTTAAGAGCGAATTTTTCTGAAGACCGCGTGAAATCGGAAAAATGTGGCACATGCTTACAAAATCAACTACCTTTATTTTTTGCTCACAGATACCCTATGGTGAGTCAATAAACGTGGTGAATTTTTTTTGTTCAAATCTATTTTTATTTTCGAGAAAATACTAAAAAACTGAAACGAGCGCCCGCCGCCATAAAATGCCCGAAACGAAAGCGACGAGCATGGCCTCAAGAACTTTGCTCCTCAAAGGCGCAAAAGGAAGCAGGCCTTTCTCAAATTTGGACTTTTGTACAGGAAGCATAAACAAATGATTTGAGTCTAATAACTTGACAATTAACTAAACTTTGAATTCCAGGCGGGTATTTGAAAATCACCATTTTTTGATTGTTTGCAGATTTCATTTTGGAGCAGTTTTTCATGAAACACTTTTCCTATGCGGTATAACTCAGAATCACTTGAGATTAAGGCTTTGATAAGTAGAAATGATGTCCTTTTTAAGGATATAAAAAATTGCTTGGGGCTTTTAATTTCAGCCAAGAAATAGCCTGTTGCATTTCGAGGAAATCACAACAGCGACTAATGTCAAACGGCAAATAATCGAATTACGCGGTATGCTTTCTTTTTAACGAAGCCAAAATTCGAACAAAATCTTATCGTTTAGCTCCATACTAGATGAAGTATTTAATGTTTTACTCTTACCTCGCAAAAGCAGCGTTTGAACATTGGTTTTTACCCTTCTTTCGTCGGCAAATTGCTTTATCCCATGGGCAAGCGGCTATGTTACTAATTACACAATCAGTCTCTGTTCGCAGAACTCCCGTTTGCATCGTATTTCTTGACAATTTTAACTGTATGTCAACTTCCGTACAGCCGTTCATACAAGAGACTTGATAGCACGGTGAACAGATGCACTTAAACGAAGTTTAGAGCCCCAAATGGTACATAGATATTCAAAGAACGGTTTCGTGACATAACTCGTGGACCCTCGTGTTTGTCACGCAATGAGAGACTGCTACAACATGAACTCCCGGGGGGCTGGAGGTGTGGGTACTGTGCGGTGGGAGGATCTCCCCATAGGTGCTTGAATTTTTTTCAGACTTGAGGCTTATAAACGTAGGATCTCACGAGTTGGAGTATGGGAAAGGGTAAGGAAAGCTGTTATTTAGGTACCGTAATGATTCGATTTAGCGCCCTCCTTCCAATAAGCGCCCCCTTCCGAATAAGCGCCCCCCCATAGAATGTGTTTTTGTAAATAAGCGCCCCCATTCTAATAAGCGCCCACATTCTTACAGTTTTTGTTATTATGTACCGTGGATAAACTCGTGAACATTCACCGTACCGTACATGTATATATCTACTGCTAAAATGAACAATTCTTTTAAAAGTAACTGAATTTTCAACAATTTGTTACTGTTACAGTTTCTGTCATTGTTAGTTATTTTAATATTCATAAAAGTTTTACTTTTAAACATTTGGTCGATTTTCAAAAAATTAAATAAGCGCCCTGTCTCGAATAAGCGCCCTCCCTTGAGGTGCCAAAAGTAAATAAGCGCCCCGGGCGCTAAATCGAGTCATTACGGTATGTGAAATGCTTTTCAAACAGACCCAGCAAACTGTTGTTTCATGTAAGTATTTTAGGGGGGTATTAAAGCTTTGTGAGAAGTAATAAAGTTATACGCAACTAGATTGGCACTATGTTTTTCAACTGAATGCAAAACTGCAGAAATCCAAAACCTTGTAGGGTCGTTTTGTTTCTGTACCATTAGTGTTCCCGCTGCCCAGATGTTGTAGTAATTTCCTTGGCGTAAATGTAGCTTAGTCCGATCCCAACTAAACGATAACTTCATTCTTAGTAGCTTTATTTTGAGGATTTCGTATTTGCGAAGTTTGTATTGAACATCATGATGGTTGCCACTTACGCAGTAGTCGATCAACCTCTACCCTCAATCCTGTTAAAAAATGTAAGCGAGCAGTTTTCTCCCGTTCCCTTGCACGACCGCATGTGCAATCTCTCACTCGGTCATAAAAAAGTCGCTCCGCTCTTAACCACTCCAGTTTCCCTTTTTTTATTCCAAACCAATAGCAAGGATCTACAGACTTGAAAATGAGCACTGCATCTAGAACCAACTAATTTCTTAGTCATTGTCATAGTCATAGTCATGTCTTGAATACAAAATTACAGTAATTTGTGCAGGCTTTTCATTCCTGTTGAAATGATTTCAAACTTCGTATCCAGAATTCCATTCAAAAGATGGTAATGCTAGTCGGAACCCCAAACGGACATCAATCTGGGCGTGGGTTCAAGCTTTCTTGCTTGATCCCTGGAAGATACCATTTTCTAAGCCAAATTGTTCTAGCCTGCCAACAAAGCACGATAGCGTTTTTTTCTCTACCTGCAATTCTAAACGAAGCCTTGACGGCTAAACTTACTGGCGTCCTGTCCTGAACAATAAGTGAGACCAAAATCTGAGCGAGAAGACGAGCATTCCTATCATCTGTTAATATGGGACTTCCCGTCCCCGACTCCATTACGTAGAGGAATGTCATAAATGCTTTCACATTTTCAGTTTCAGCGTGCGTTTTAGGGGGGCATTCAAACTTGTCAGTACGCGAGCGCACTTAAAACAACAGCACAACATAAAAGATGCGTGATGACCTTTGCCTTTCACATAACTCTCCGGAGTTATATGTACAGCCGCTCAGCCAGTTTGTGTGCCGAGATATCCTTTTCACATGAGCGCAGAGGGAGTATAACGGAACCTTTTTCTGCAACTCGACTTCGCCTATCTTGGGAGCAGTATCCCCAACTAGTCTTTGAAAAGAACAATTGATCTCCATTCTGTAATCTGTAAAATTCTGCATTCAGTAAAAACAGCGATAAGCCAAAACCCGTTCTTGTTTGCTTAAGGAACTTTGAATGGCGCGACGCTCATTATATTGTTGGAACTGCGTCTAATCTAATTTATTTTCCGTTTCTTTCACAAATTGATCTGCTAACAAGCTCTCGGGTATTTTAGAATGCTATTTCCACTTTTCTCCAGACAAAACATATATAATCCGTGCCAGGCCATGACGAAACAGCAGTGCAACAATGCGTTGAAACTGCTCCGAAAAAGAAACGAAACAGCAGTAACTTCGAAAAAAAAAAGAACAGTTGCAGTACTCCGTAAAAAAACAACAACGACAACAGTTACTCGGTGAACCGTCCCCATTTTAGGTTTGATAAATTTACCGGTTTCCCAATAATTGACTTCATATATGTTTTTGCATATGCTTTTTTAAAAGTGTTTTGCCAGCAACACCTAAAATTTATCTCTAGTCCTCTAAATATAACGCCAATCAAAATATAAAAGGCAAATTAATCGAATCTGTAACCGAGCCTCCTCTCGAGTGACATGTCATTGCGTGACAGAACAATGAGCGAAAAGTCAAGATCAAAGCGCCATTTTCGCTTTTATTGATCTCCTGCACTGATTACAACGGTCAAAACGCTTTTTGAGAAAAGTAAAAACAAGTCCCTTGTATTAAGTGGCCGTTTTAACTAGAATGTGGTTGGAACTGTCAAGCAATGCGATGTTTCCTGCAAGAACCTTCCGGAACAGTTTTTAATGGTGAACTGAATTCTGAATGTGCGATTTGGGAAACACCGTCCAAGTGCTAATGAAGTATTTCAAACAAAAGTAGGATATACATATCTTCAACGAATTGTTTCACCAGGTAAGCTAAATATATTGAGTTTCTGATCTAGTATGGTGCTAAGCAGTAAGATTTTGTTGGAATTTTGGCTTTGAGAAACGAAAGCGTAATTCGATTCTTTGCGGTTGTTGACAAGTCGGTGTTGTGATTTCGTCCAAATGGAAAGGGCTAGTTCTTGGTGGTTATTAAAAGCCCCAGGCTAATTTTTATGCCATTAAAAAGAACATCATTTCCACTTATCAAAGACCAAATCTTAAGTGATTCTGAGTTATACCGCATAGGAAAAGTGTTTCTTGAAAAACTGCTCCAAAATGTGATTTTTAATCAATCATATTTTAGCGATTTTCAAACAGGCTCCAGAAAGTCAAATTTGCCTTAATAATCCTGTTGCCTTAGGCTCAAATCATTTTTAATGCCTCCTTTACAAATATAGAAACTTAAGAAAAGCGTGCTTTATTCTGCGCTTTTGAGCAGCAAAGTTCTTGTGCTCTTACTCGAGCTATGAATTTCGACCATTTTATGGCTGTCGGCGCTCGTTACAGTTTTTGAGAATTTTCTGCAAAATAAAAATAGCTTTGGAAAAACAAAATGCACCACGTTGATTGACTGACCATAAGGTATCTCTGAATTAAATATGAAAGTAGTGTTTTTTTTCATCATGTGCCACTTCCCACTCGGCCATGGAAAAAAGTCGCTCTTAAGTCCTTGCTTCAAATGTGAACAAAATAACCTTTCACTAGCGGAAGATTGTTAAAAGGCCTAAAACTCTGGACGAACGTTGAGAAAGAACGTTCAAAGAAAACGTAACCAACAAATCTTGGGTTCATGGAAACAATAAATAATTCCATTAGCAAAAATGTACTTTAATCAATCAATCAATCAATCAATCAATCAATCAATCAATCAATCAATCAATCGATCGATCGATCGATCGATCGATCGATCGAGCAATCAATCAATCAGTCAGTCAGTCATTCAATCGATCAACTAGTCACTCATGAGTCTGTCAGTCTTTCTGTCTGTCTGTCTGCATATCTGTCAATCGAAATATAAAAAAAAACACTTCATTTCAATTTCATTTATACTGTTTGCGGTACGCTTTCACTCCGGTTTGCTTGGGGTTAGCTTTCGGTTTGATTCCGGTCAGCTTTTATTTGTTGGTTAGCCGACAGTGCTCTATATATTTGTTTCGTTTCGGTGGTTTCGCTGTTTCGGGTGTAAGAACATGCTTTCAAAGACAATTGTTCTTCGCTTCTGCCATTGATGAGACTACCGAAAGCTGCAGCAAGTTCGCATCGACAATGTTTACATTCACCTTCTCCATAATTGACTGATTTTTGACAGCTCGCTAGACGTCTCATCAGCAGGGTACCTTGGGGACGGCATTCAAATTTCTTAGCGATGCGGGCAGGCTCTCCTTCCTTCTCGCCTTCTCTTCATTTTTTTCGCGCGGAGAGCCTGCTCGCAGGCTAAACATGACCCAAATAAACAGACTCGACATACTAAGCAGCTTTCAGGAGCACATGCTTTTGCGCTACAAACCAAAACGGACCTTCACCACCGATCGACGACAGAACATTTCATTTTCGGTGAGCAAATAAAATCTATTCCATCTGAAATATCTTGAAGCAATTAGAAATCTTGAAAGGCAAAGCCGTTCTCGATGAACGGCATATCAAGTCACTGTAACTTGCCATTTCGACTTCACCAGAACAGGACTGGTTTTTTGTTGTACGTGAAACTCCCACTTGACCAGCAATTTCTCTTACGAAATCGAAATTTTTCTACGACATCGAGTTAGTAGCTTGAAATCATCCTACAAGACCTCATGTTTTGCCGCCAAGCACGTTCCCCGCGAAACATTATAATTTATTCTCCGCCTAAAATGAAAATTGATCTTCGTACGTGACGATCAATTGATCCAAACTTTACATGCAAAGCTGCTTGCGGCTCCTCGTGAAAGTTACTTAATGTCACGCTTCTCTGCATGTAATGACAAACTCAAAACATTTATTTTGTAGCGTAAACAATGTTCTTCTTGGAATGGTGCTTGAAAAGTTTTAACATCATGTGCTACAATGTCTACATCAAAAGTGTTGGATAGCGTTTTTGGTACTAATGGTCAAGCTGTAACTGCACATTGGCTTTATACGCCTCATGTATTTTGCCGCAATTACAATTAGTGTTGAAAATATTTCCGTACCTGCAAATCAGCGACACCTAGTCCTTCCGCAACCAGTTTAGTCAGTGCTTGGCTTATGGCTTTTGCATCAAGTAAATCAGCGGCATGACAAAACCAGGAAAGCGTGCAAAACGAAACGATCAAAACCAGCAAATTCTCAACAACTCTTAGTCGAGCCATTTCATGGACAATGAAGACAGTCCTTTACGAGCACATAGACCATGCATCTGTTGAGTTCATAAGTCAGCGTCTTTTGGAGTTACTATGAACGTTTGTTCTTCTAAACGCAAAGAGTGGTCATCGTTTCATAAAACTAAATCCTTAAGTTAGCAACAAGGAAGTCTTGGCATGAAAACATGAAGCGCAGAGTCCAGGATTCAGTGCGAGGAGAATTCGAAAAATTTATTGCCCTAGGTTATGTGAGTAAACAATACTTTTATTTAATAGTAATTTATGCACTTTTCTAAGAAAAGCCAATTTTACGTCTGGGATTCTTAAACCTCGCCATAGTTTCGTACCCAATTCAAGACCATAGCGAATCAAGAATCCTACGTCAAACTGAACAAAGCAAGTATATATAGCTGAATTAACACAGATCAAGAAGGCGCCAAGTGCAAGACTGCTCCGCTTCATCCTCACTCAGTTCCTTGGTGATGCCAAATACAACACGATGAAAAGTCCCATCTTTGCAGTTACTGTTATTTTAGGTAAGTAAGTTCTCTCGTGATATATGTCGCCATAAACCTCCATCTCTTGCATGCGAAACTCACACGAAGCTTGCCTGCATGCAAACAACAGATCCAAGAAAAGTAAGATAGCAATATCATTGAACTTAGTTTTAATTTCTTTTTATTTGCTTAGCGTGAACCCATTCAATCTGTTCGACAAAAGTCTTGATTGAATTTACAGCAAAGAGACACTAACACTAAACACGAGCGACCAGTACAGTATAACTGAAAAGAAAAGAAGTGAAACTCGGTGCGCAGTCTAGTCAACCTCCGGCTCCAATGGCCCGAAACGACTGCACTGATAGAACGCAATAAAAGTAAGCTTCTGTGAGTTCGAATATCGCACTACATTGTATTTAAACGAAGCTGAACTAATAATAAAACATATTTCATGTTAAGCTACCATTTACAGGTCGATGTACTTAGAGCATGAGTTTGTGAAGGCAGATGCATATATTTCTCATTTACAAGACTGCTCAGATCATTTGTGCGTGTTGGCGTTTTAATTTAGAGCGCATACCTTTAAACATAATAGTTCGATCTGACGGGTTGGTTTTCGTAACGTTTTATTACCACTGAGGAAGGGCTTAGGCCTGAAACGTTTCATTCTATCTTTAAACGCACATTTTGTCACTTGACACAATATTAAAGTGACTTGCTTTTTATGTACGAGTAGCTCGTTGATTAGAAATTGAACATCAATTTGCATTGTTTACAACAAACAAGAAGTTGCTATAGCAACTTAAAACTGCGCTTATATTTTTGGCTAATTAACAGTTTTCTTTCTCAAAAGTCACGGTTAAATTTAATCTGTTTGCATTATGAGTAAAGGACAAGCAAAGTAGTCACGTTAGTCACACAATCCGAGGTTTACGTTATCCCCGGCTACCTTTAGCTTGGGGTTTTTTCCCTTCTAATGACGTAACCCAACACGTTTGGGCACGCTCAATTGTTTACTTAAGCAAATATTTTATTTCCCTTTAAATCTTTGAACTTGCTTCAATGAAACAGCTAAAGAATTTCTTTTCAATTGCCTAAACTTTCAAGAAATACTCGCAGAAGTGCAAATAAATTAATGACCGTCGCTTCTGCCGATATAAACTTGCAAAAGAACACACAATGCGAACAAAATGATGACGGTTGACTTGTTGCAGTCGAAATTATGCAAATTTTGGCCAAATTCCCACGTGCCGTCGCGTGAAGCAAGATAACAAACTATTTAACATTCGTGATTTGAATTGAGCCGCCTTTTGAATATTGAAATATTTTCTTCATGAATGGAATATTGAAGCGAAGAATAAAATCAAATTCCATAAAAAATTCATTATTCACCCTCGATAGAAACGCTTGAGCTGTTTTGACTGCAACGACCGTCGCTTCTGGCGAAATAAACATGCCAAGTAAACACAATCTTATTTGTCACGTAGCGAAAGTGAAAGCTGCAACGTCAGCGCATTCCATGGCTGATCTCATACCTTTTTTTTAGTGAATTCAATATTCCTTTTGAAACCAACGCTTCGAAAAAACCCAAAGAAAAATATATATTATTCACAACAAAGAAAACATTATCCGTAACATTTCCCGTACATCATTGTTCCAACAGCTTTTGGCGAATAAGCATCCCAGGTTGCGTGATTCAGTCCCGATCGTGATTTGGCCGAGGGGAGGTTTGGGTCTGGTCACCGACAAAAAAACGAAAAAAAACAAGAAGTTGCTATAGCAACTTAAAACCGCGCTTATATTTTTGGCTAATTAACAGCCTTCTTTCTCAAAAGTTACGGTTAAATTTAATCTGTTTGCATTATGAGTAAAGGACTAGCAAAGTAGTCACGTTAGTCACACAATCCGAGGGTTACGTTGTCCCCGGAAAGCTTCAGTTAGCTTGGGGGTTTTTCCCTTCTAATGACGTAACCCCTGCACGTTCGGGCACGCTCAATTGTTTACTTAAGCAAATATTTCATTTCCTTTCAAATATTTGAACTCACTTCAAGGAAATAGCCAAAGAATTCACTTCGATTGCCTAAACCGACAAGAAATACTCGCAGAAGAGGAAACAAATTAAATTAATGACCGTCGCTTCTGCCAATGCAACATAAACATGCAAATGAAACACAATGTTATTTGTCACGTAACGAAAGTGAAACCTGCAACATCAGCGCATTCCATCGCTGACGTAATACCTTTTTCAGTGTATTCAACATTCGCTTTGAATCGAACGCTTCAATAAAACCAAAAGAAAATATGCTGTATACACAATAAAGAAAACAATATCCGCAACATTTTCCGTACATTCATGTTTCAACAGCTTTTGGCGAATAAACATCACAGGTTGCGTGATTCAGTTCCGATCACGATTTGGCCGAGTGGAGGTTTGCGTCTAGTCACCGACAAAAAAAAAAAATAACAAGAAGTTGCTATAGCAACTTAAAACCGCGCTTATATTTTTGGCTAATTAACAGCTTTCTTTCTCAAAAGTCACGGTTAAATTTAATCTGTTTGCATTATGAGTAAAGGACTAGCAAAGTAGTCACGTTAGTCACACAATCCGAGGGTTACGTTGTCCCCGGATAGCTTCAGTTAGCTTGGGGGTTTTCCCTTCTAATGACGTAACCCCTGCACGTTCGGGCACGCTCAATTGTTTACTTAAGCAAATATTTTATTTCCTTTCAAATATTTGAACTCACTTCAAGGAAATAGCCAAAGAATTCACTTCGATTGCCTAAACCGACAAGAAATACTCGCAGAAGAGGAAACAAATTAAATTAATGACCGTCGCTTCTGCCGACATAGACATGCAAATGAAACACAATGTTATTTGTCACGTAACGAAAGTGAAACCTGCAACATCAGCGCATTCCATGGCTGACGTAATACCTTTTTCAGTGTATTCAACATTCGCTTTGAATCGAACGCTTTGATAAAACCAAAAGAAAAGATACTTTATACACAATAAAGAAAACAATATCCGCAACATTTTCCGTACATTAATGTTTCAACAGCTTTTGGCGAATAAACATCACAGGTTGCGTGATTCAGTCCCGATCACCATTTGGCCGAGTGGAGGTTTGCGTCTGGTCACCGACAAAAAAAAAAATAACAAGAAGTTGCTATAGCAACTTAAAACCGCGCTTATATTTTTGGCTAATAAACAGCTTTCTTTCTCAAAAGTCAGGGCGAAATTTAATCTGTTTGCACTATGAGTAAAGGAATACCAAAGTAATCACGTTAGTCACACAATCCGAAGTTTACGGTGTCCCCGGTTATCTTTAGCTTGGGGGTTTTTCCCTTCTAATGGCGTAACCCCTGCACGTTCGGACACGCTCAATTGTTTACTTAAGCAAATATTTCATTTCCTTTCAAATCCTTGAACTCACTTCGATGAAATAGCCAAAGAATTCACTTCGATTGCCTAAACCCACAAGAAATACTCGCAGAAGAGGAAACAAATTAAATTAATGACCGTCGCTTCTGCCGACATAGACATGCAAATGAAACACAATGTTATTTGTCACGTAACGAAAGTGAAACCTGCAACATCAGCGCATTCCATGGCTGACGTAATACCTTTTTCAGTGTATTCAACATTCGCTTTGAATCGAACGCTTTGATAAAACCAAAAGAAAAGATACTTTATACACAATAAAGAAAACAATATCCGCAACATTTTCCGTACATTCATGTTTCAACAGCTTTTGGCGAATAAACATCACAGGTTGCGTGATTCAGTCCCGATCACCATTTGGCCGAGTGGAGGTTTGCGTCTGGTCACCGACAAAAAAAAAAAATAACAAGAAGTTGCTATAGCAACTTAAAACCGCGCTTATATTTTTGGCTAATAAACAGCTTTCTTTCTCAAAAGTCAGGGCGAAATTTAATCTGTTTGCACTATGAGTAAAGGAATACCAAAGTAATCACGTTAGTCACACAATCCGAAGTTTACGGTGTCCCCGGTTATCTTTAGCTTGGGGGTTTTTCCCTTCTAATGGCGTAACCCCTGCACGTTCGGACACGCTCAATTGTTTACTTAAGCAAATATTTCATTTCCTTTCAAATCCTTGAACTCACTTCGATGAAATAGCCAAAGAATTCACTTCGATTGCCTAAACCCACAAGAAATACTCGCAGAAGAGGAAACAAATTAAATTAATGACCGTCGCTTCTGCCGACATAAACATGCAAATAAAACACAATGTTATTTGTCACCTAACTAAAGTGAAACCTGCAACATCAGCACATTCCATGGCTGACGTAATACCTTTTCAGTGTATTCAACATTCGCTTTGAATCCAACGCTTCGATAAAACCAAAAGAAAATATACTTTATACACAATAAAGAAAACAATATCCGCAACATTTTCCGTACATTAATGTTTCAACAGCTTTTGGCGAATAAACATCATAGGTTGCGTGATTCAGTCCCGATCACGATTTGGCCGAGTGGAGGATTGCGTCTGGTCACCGACAAAAAAAAAAATAACAAGAAGTTGCTATAGCAACTTAAAACCGCGCTTATATTTTTGGCTAATTAACAGCTTTCTTTCTCAAATGTCACGGTTAAATTTAATCCGTTTGCATTATGAGTAAAGGACAAGCAAAGTAGTCACGTTAGTCACACAATCTGAGGTTTACGTTATCCCCGGCTATCTTTAGCTTGGGGTTTTTTCCCTTCTAATGACGTAACCCCTGCACGTTTGGGCACGCTCAATTGTTTACTTAAGCAAATATTTTATTTCCCTTTAAATCTTTGAACTTGCTTCAATGAAACAGCTAAAGAATTTCAAGAAATACTCGCAGAAGTGCAAATAAATTAATGACCGTCGCTTCTACCGATATAAACTTGCAAAAAAACACACAATGCGAACAAAATGAATCCAACGCTTCGAAAAAACCCAAAGAAAAATATATGTTATTCACAACAAAGAAAACATTATCCGTAACATTTCCCGTACATCATTGTTCCCGGAAAAGCTTTTGGCGAATAAGCATCCCAGGTTGCGTGATTCAGTCCCGATCGTGATTTGGCCGAGGGGAGGTTTGGGTCTGGTCACCGACAAAAAAACGAAAAACAAGAAGTTGCTATAGCAACTTAAAACCGCGCTTATATTTTTTTGCTAATGCACAGCTTTCTTCCTCAAAAGTCAGGGCGAAATTTAATCTGTTTGCACTATGAGTAAAGGAATACCAAAGTAGTCACGCGAGTCACACAATCCAATGTTGCACCATCGTCCATAGCCGTTGTGAAATTTATGATGACGTAATGGTCTTAATCTGGAACTTCGCTGAAGACATGAATGGGCATGAATTAAACAAAAAGAAAACTAGCATTCCAGTACTTGGATGCTAGTAATAACTGTTATTTTCTTTAGGTAAAAGTCACGATTAAATGTAATTGGTTTGTGCCGTGAGTGAGAGCCCGCAGGAAGGTAATCACACGATTCTAACATTTCAAGCATTACAATGTTCACGGCTATATTTAGAAGGGCGGTGTACGGCGGTAATTTCCCTACCAATGATGTAATCCTTGCAAGTGCTTACCTTGGGGGTTTTCCCTTCTAATGACGTAACCCCTGCACGTTCGGATACGCTCAATTGTTTACTTAAGCAAATATTTCATTTCCTTTCAAATCCTTGAACTCACTTCGATGAAATAGCCAAAGAATTCACTTCGATTGCCTAAACCCACAAGAAATACTCGCAGAAGAGGAAACAAATTAAATTAATGACCGTCGCTTCTGCCGACATAAACATGCAAATGAAACACAATGAAACACAATGTTATTTGTCACGTAATACCTTTTTCAGTGTATTCAACATTCGCTTTGAATCCAACGCTTCGATAAAACCAAAAGAAAATATACTTTATACACAATAAAGAAAACAATATCCGCAACATTTTCCGTACATTAATGTTTCAACAGCTTTTGGCGAATAAACATCATAGGTTGCGTGATTCAGTCCCGATCACGATTTGGCCGAGTGGAGGTTTGCGTCTGGTCACCGACAAATAAAAAAAGCAAGAAGTTGCTATAGCAACTTAAAACCGCGCTTATATTTTTGGCTTATTAACAGCTTTCTTTCTCAAAAGTCACCGTTAAATTTAATCTGTTTGCATTATGAGTAAAGGACTAGCAAAGTAGTCACGTTAGTCAAACAATCCGAGGGTTACGTTGTCCCCGGATAGCTTCAGTTAGCTGGGGGGTTTTTCCCTTCTAATGACGTAACCCCTGCACGTTCGGGCACGCTCAATTGTTTACTTAAGCAAATATTTTATTTCCTTTCAAATATTTAAACTCACTTCAAGGAAATAGCCAAAGAATTCACTTCAATTGCCTAAACCGACAAGAAATACTCGCAGAGGAGGAAACAAATTAAATTAATGACCGTCGCTTCTGCCGACATAAACATGCAAATGAAACACAATGTTATTTGTCACGTAACGAAAGTGAAACCTGCAACATCAGCGCATTCCATGGCTGACGTAATACCTTTTTCAGTGTATTCAACATTCGCTTTGAATCGAACGCTTCGATAAAACCAAAAGAAAATATACTTTATACACAATAAAGAAAACAATATCCGCAACATTTTCCGTGCATTCATGTTTCAACAGCTTTTGGCGAATAAACATCCCAGGTTGCGTGATTCAGTCCCGATTGTGATTTGGCCGAGGGGAGGTTTGGGTCTGGTCACCGACAAAAAAAAAAAAAAAAAAAAAAAAAAAAAAAAAAATTCCGTGCAGAGCAAGAACCGCGCTCGGCCCATGGCCGCGCGGTTAACAAGAACCGCGCTCGGCCCATGGCCGCGCGGTTAAAAAAATTCCGTGCAGAGCAAGAACCGTGCTCGGCCCATGGCCGCGCGGTTAATGAGAATTTTTTTGTCTTGGGATAGGTGAGTGTGTTTTGATAGGCCACTGATAGTTTCTTGCCAATTACAGCACCCGGCCAACAAAGTTGTGCAGTCTGTGATATGAAACTCTCAATAGACTCTACAGATATAATGTGAATGTTAAACGGCGTTTTGTATTCATTACTTCGATTTGGTTCAATTGCAAATTCAGTATACCTTGCTGATTGTGATTGACTGGAGATTCTGTTCTTCAATTTTGTTCAGTGGCTCGTTGTAACATGCTGGGAAAATAGACTTCTTTGAAAAATCGAAAATACTAATTATTTTATCTTTTGTTTGGAACATGAATCACAAAAGCAATTATTAAAACAGAAGTCTTCTCCCAAAACAACGAGACACAAACTATCTCCTTTTAACATATATTTTCTTTTATTACCTTTTCTATTCCATCCCAAGCTATGCTAGTATGATTAAACCCAAAGTGACGGATTTTAGAGGTCACCTTTAAATTAACACATCGCTCATTCTCGGGTCTCAGGTACTTGACAAATTTATGATATCGCTTTGAGGGTTTGAAATTTTGAATCTCGAATTTTTGTTTTGAAGGTCACGTAATTCCCGGAAATTCAGGAAGTTGACCTGTGAAGAGCGGTTACCGATCGAACTGCCAGTAACACAACAACTGTAGCAGTATTAAAATTCGAAAAATCACAAACGACGTACCTACCGGATAAGTTTAGTTTTGGGTTTAATATCGCGCGGAGTGATACAGGTTTACCCAAGTTATATATCTACATAGCGAGTAAGCAGTTGACCGCCTGCCTGACTAATTGATTGGTAATGCTATTCGAAGGTAAAAAAAAAAAAAAAAAAAAGAACATTCGTAAGCTGCGTAGAACTTGTTCGTTGGAATAAGTTAACTGATAGTGCTAAATTTATGTCGAAAAGGAAACGCTTCCAGCTCTGCCCTTCGTCAGTGGATAATAGTTCGTTCACCAACGAACTGTTATCCACCGGTGAAGGGCAAAGCCCGAAACGTTTGGTTTTTAACATGAATTTAGCACTATCAGTTAAACATTTTCTCAACTTGGTTGATTGATTGATTGATTGATTGATTGATTGATTGATTGATTGATTGATATTGGCATTTAGGTTGTCTGCAGCAGTGTGCTTCTGATCTACCAGCTTATGGTAAATGTTCCTTCATGGAATACTACTGTACTCTACGGGAATATGAATCACACTTCTTTAAAAGATTAAATAAAGACTCTGTTGCGGATTGTGGGTAAGACTACGTAATTACAGTGGTAGGGGATCTAAAAGTATTGTTTAATATTAATGTATACTGCACTGAATTTATTTTCCAAGCAATCTAATTTGAGAATATGTTTTCAACAGGCCCTTCTAAACAATCCTTTCTGACATATAATAATAAGAACTTTATTTAAGTGTCAGGGTAGGTATTTAGCTTACAGAAGCTAATTGGGGACACTACTACGTTACAATATATTAAGATTTAAAATATAAATAAGCGAAAGTGAAATTCGGCCTAGAAAATTGGACCTATTAATTCTTCCAGTCAATTACTTCAAATAACAATAGGGTTTGGCATGTTTGACTGGTAGCTGTCGAGTAAATACAGCATGCCCCTTTTTCTGGATTAGTAGCTTGAACGCATTGAAAACCTCTAAAAATCCCCTGTGGACTAACGAAAGATACAGAGCTATTAGATTTTCAGGGGAGAGAGGGGTAGCTTTTGCTGAATTATCTGCTGGACAAAAAGCCTATATTTTCTTTACTATGGTTTAAAACCTTTGAACAATTTAATTTTTACTTTAATTTTGTGCTTATTGTCTATTAAGGCTCCAGTTTTGGATTCTGTACTACCGTTCCCTACATAAAACAGAGAGCTGCTTAGGTAACTCAAGAAAAGTGGATGTGGCCAACATTAACGAGCTCCAGATCCTATACTGCAGCGGCTTTGACCTGGAGGTTCCTCTTGTATCCTCTTTAACGCCATGTTCCCCTGAGCACAAGAACAAGGTCGAGCAGTGCGTTAGTGATTTCGCAACAACTTTTTCCAAAGACACGTCGGATGCTTCTCTATGCAGGTACAACATAAAACCTTTCTTTAATGAAAAATAGCTTTTGTACGTTTATGAAAGGGGCCAAGTTGGAGTAATTATGCTTATTATAGTTAATATTTACTCTTAACTTAACATTGGAAGAGCGATATTCTCATTGGCAAAAACATAACATAATCTTGAAAAAAGTCCGCCCAATGTTAAGCCAAATGTCAGTCCGTTTTAATCTTCTCCAGTTTCGTTTATCCTGGTGCCCTTTCTTGATAAATCTGTATTTCCTTTGAGTTCCTCTACAGAATAAAGCCGTTACTACCGTAATTCAGTTAGTTCGATGACAAGCCACACAGAGGTGAAATTGCCTCGACATGTTAAAGACATTAACCGTCCTTTTCGCGGCATCCTTTTAAGAATGCGGTGAAAAGGAGCATTGAAATGCATTTGCTTATCGCTTGTACGCTCTCTGTTGTCTCGGCAACTCGATAAACGGACTTCTCTATTCGTGCATCGACTTAAGTCTTCCCCAAGCTTGAGGGACGACAGGAATGATCATAGATTGAGGGGCTTCCAGAGGTTTAGGGAATAAGGTAACATAATCATATATTTCGCGGGACCCAGGGATCCAGCGGGATACTTAAAGATTAGTTAAAGGAAACGATCGATTTGTCTGTTGCTAACAGGAATTTTTCATAACACTCTAAGGGAAAAAGTGAATTTTTCATTGGGGAAAAGGGGAGAAAAGTAAAATTTTTAAGGAATCAAGGGAAAACATTATCCCTTGAAAGACCCTCTAGAAAGAAACCAAGGATTTATGAAGTACATGTAGCTCCACAGAGGTACGTGTAGGTAGATTTTCTGATTATTTCTTGAATAATTAACGATACAGCTTCTATGTCTATCGAGGTAGCTTAGCAGAAAGGATTTTTTTTAGTCTTAAGAAATGAGGGTGACTTACTAACTAAACAGGGTATAGTTTTGTCCCTTCGAAATCAGTTACATATCTTTGTTACAGGAAACGTGGTAAAGCCAAAGTGTGTACAATCTTGGCATGGCAGACTATGTGCAGTCCTTCCGATGAGGCGGACACTATATTGAACACGATCATTGGTGCCTTCAATCCGTTTTGTGAAAACGACAAAGATTCTTGGGCAACGGAAGCTGATCCGTGTGCTAGTTACAGGATACCCTATAGCAATCCTCAATGTGAGCGGTGTCCGGGGGACTGTTGAAACGATGTAGGAATCTCATTTTTATTAAATCTGATATCACGACATCATTAGACTGCACGTCGCTGTAAAGATTATGTAATTGGACAACTGATCACTTGTCTTTTTTTTTTACTATCAAAAAGCGTTTGCTTTTTTTCCGTAGTTACGATGGGAACTTACTTTCCTCTAAATCACACAGGAACGAATAATAAGCAGGATAAGCTTCCTTTCTTGCCTCACTGGTAGAGTCAGGATGCACACAAGGAAGTGATCCTTTCTAGATTCGCCGCTGACTTTTTTTTGGATATTGCTGTTGCGCGCGATCGAGGACTGGCAAAAGGAAATCAAGTTAACTCAACGACAAATCGTCGCGTAGAACTCAAATCGAAATACTCCCAGGCAGTTAGAGAAAGGACTAATTTAAAATATAAACGAAAGAGACAAATTATATTTGATGAGTTCTGTTAGATTTACTAAACAGAAATCTTTACATTCTTTTAAAACAGAAGATGTAAACAATTTCAAGACAGCGTTTGACCTTGCATTGTATATCGCATATCGGATGTCACGCCAAGATAACGCAACTTTTGTTGAACAATCATTCAGCACAGAATTTGTCAGCTACTTTTATTTACCTTAATTTACGTTTTTTGACAAACTTCCTGAAAATTATTAAAGACCTCTTTTGAAACGTCATCGCTTCTGCATGCATTACGTGCTTTATATTTTAAATGTGACGTGTTGCGGCCTCTTGGTCGAAATATAAAGTTATCGATATTAAGATATGTGTCCCTCTTCTTACAGTAGCAAGCTGTATATAACACATTGTCGGTTACGTCTCTCGGAACCTGATGTTATGTGGGATTAAATAAGTTGCTAAAATGTGTTAAATTGCTTGACAATGACTCATTTTCCGGAGCCGAAGAAGAAGATTTAGCTAATTCTTTAGATTTAATAAATACGTTTAATTGTTTCTTAAACCCATTTAGCCTCATCTTTTATTTTCGTCGTGTACCCGTGGGGGGGGGGGGGGGGGGGAGGGTTGGGGGATGGGGTGGAGAACAAATGAGAAGTATAGTGTGACAATCGAGCACTCACTAATCAGTAAATCTGACTCGAATTCAAACGAGTCGACTAATAAACGGAAGTTGTAAACGTTATTTTGATGATTTGAACAATATCGGCTGCTGCGGAGTATTCAGGAATGGAAAGACAAAAACACATGCAATTTATGGTTCGTTGCAGTTGCTTCTGAAACTCGATGAAACACTGATACATCAATACTTTTTATTAAAATAACACCTGTGACCAGCTACCTAAAGCTACCGCTACCGCTTTAATATTTATTTTATTTTATTTTATTATATTACAAAGTTAACTCAATCTTTGATATCTTTCGTGCAAAAATTCCGGGTATTTAAGTCATTTTATTCTAAAACTCAAGACAGGGAAAAACCCGTCCAGACAAACAACCTTATTATTGTCTTCATGAAAACCACAATTTTCTAAATTGTCCCTCTGAACGTGAGCACTTATATTTTAAATACATCAGGGCCGATATATCATGCTTGACGTCAGGCATTTTTGTAAACTTATTTCAAGCAAATTAAGACCGCTTTACTCGCACATATATAGATACCAAATAATTCATATCCATCGCAGCTTTTCAGATCCTTATGATATGGTTACTAACATTCATCACCTTATGTGCTGAACAAGCACATTATCGATCAGAAAACAGGACGTAACCAAAGCAATCCAAAGATGCAAAACAGACTCTATAATTACTGAATAAAAATTTCTTGCTTGACCGACTCAACTCATCCAATTTCTGTCTGATCTTAATTGGCTTCGAGTGTTCTCTTTACTCAGTTTTCTTTATTCAACTGTCAAATCTGAACTCGTTGTTTATGGATTTCGTGCAAATTTCTATATCTTGATATGTATTTTTACAGATTGTTTTATTTGACATCTGCTGCATTCGACAATACCAAATATCTGATTCATGCAATCACAAAACAAGTAAAAACAAACTAATAGCATAGCAAACAAGCAAAAAAGTGATATAAACTGCAAGTTGATCACAAGAGTAAAGGTCAGGATTGCGGATATGATAAGAGATGCTGAACATATAACAAACTTTAGTCCTCCAAGTGATTATTGGAAACGGTGATGAAGATCAAGAACACTGATTAAGGCATTTCTTGGGTTTTTCTGCACCTTGAGCGTTTCATGTGAGATCCTTCTCCTTGTAGGCCATTAGTATTGTCTAGTAATTTTACTTAACACATGAGAGGGTTTCAAAAGTAATCCGGTGCAATATATTTTGTTCTTGGTTCTAACAGACACTGTTTATAGATTTTGTTTTGCTTGTTGTCAAGTAAACAGAAGAACAATCAAAATCAAAATTGAAGTTGTTTGTAGTCACACCACTTTTCAGGTACAGACACGAGAGGGGGCATTTGGAAGAGTGTCCGTATGATGGAGATGTCCGGCATTGTTACTGGGGTCGAGTTTTAGGAAATTTCCCGGGCTAGTTCGGTGAACTGTCCCGTAATTGGGAGGAGTCCGTATCAAAGAGTTGTCCGCAAGCAGAGCTTCGACTGTATTTGAATCAAAAGGAATCAAAGTCAATGTTCTAGAGACTGGAACGTGTGTCACGCGCTGTGCAAAAGACACCGTGTTTACAGACCACTGACCGTGCAGTATAGTTATCAAATGGATTTAATTGACAGTAATTTTACGCAGTACTTTCACTGACGAATCGAAAATTGAAAGACCCTCCCTCTAGAAAGAAACCAAGGCTTGATGAAGTGCATGTTGCTCCACACAGATCCGTGTAGTGAGATTTGCTCATCAATTATCAAGCGATCAACGCGTACTTCATATATGTAGTATACGTATGCCTACGTATGCGTAGTATACGTATGCCTATGTATGCCAAATCAACCCTGTAAAAATGCTGGAGATGTCTGACCGGCACCCGAACTCGATGATAAGGGAAACTGGTGAGAAATAAAGTGTTTGATTGTAAGAACAACTTTAATCGTCACACCAGGGTGGTAACGATTCTACTTACCCAGGATGGGAGGGAGTCGTTACCCGAGAGGTAGTGGCTTACCAGAGTTTCCGACTACAGTGATTTTACCAGGGAAATATTTGGAAACGTGCTCGCTTACGGGAGGTGGTCGTTTGCAAGTGTTCGAACACAGGAATCGAGGTTCGATTGTTGGTACGCCCGCAGTATTAGAGAGCAAGCACGTTCTGGCTTTTGTCATCATTGGCATCACTGTGTGTAGTTTGCTATGTTGCCTTTGTTGAATTGTTTGAATATCAACAAACGTCTGAACACAGAAAAGAAAAGAAGATTATAGTATTACAGTCAAGCCCTGACTGCTAAGTAAACCTTGACGTAACAAATAATTCAAACGAAACGACTAGTAAACGGAAGTTGTAAACGTTATCTTCAGAATTTGAACAATATCGGCCACTGCGGAGCCGGAATTCGAGAATCGAGAGACAAAAATAAATGCAGTGTAGAGTTCGTTGCAGTTACATCTAAAACACTGATACACCAATATTTTTTATTTAAATAGCGTCGGTGACTTGCTATCGCTTTAATATTTTATTCCCTCCCCCCGGACATTTTCATGTTACAAAGTTAACTCAATCTTTGATATCTTTGGTGCAAAAATTCCCGTGTTATGAATGAATCAGTTCTGCGTACGTGTCGTCATTCAATATTTAAAGTCAAGACAGGGAAAAAACCTTCCAGGCAAACAATCTTTTTTAAAGGGCGTTATTGTCTTCATGAAAATAGCACAATGTTTCTGCCCCTCTAAACATGAACACATACTTTTAATGCATCGGGGCCGATATCCCTGACGTCAGACATTTTTGTCATCAAATTGTTATAAGATCGCTTTACTCGCACATATATCTAGGTATCAAACAATTCGTATATATCACAGCTTTTCAAATCCTTCATGTGGTTACCAGCATTCATCATATTATGTGCTGATCAAGCACATTTATCGATTAAAAAACAGGACGTTAGCAAACTATTCCCGAGAAACAAAACAGATTCAATGATTGCTGAATGAAAATTACTCGCTCGACTGGCTCAGCTCATCCAATTTCTGTCAGTCTCAATTGGTTTCGAGTGTTACCTTTACTTAATATTTATAAAGAGCCTTTATTATTAATAAACTGCCAAATGAAAAACGTTTCCATCAACAATTTATGGACTTCGTGCAAAGTTCCATGTCTTGATACATATTTTTATATTACTTTATTTGACATCAGTCGCATTCTGCAATACATAATATCTGATATTCTCAACTTTTTCATGCAATCAGCAAAGGTCAACAGAAAAAAAGAAGTAAAAAAAAAAAAAAAATGTAAAATTGCTAGTTGACCACAAGTGTCAAGGGTAGGATAGCATATATGATAAGAGTAATACATTTTATTCTTAGTAATCATTATTGGAAAACACTGACAGAGGCATAAGACGAAGACGGCTGACACTTCAGACTATTCTGCACCTTGAGCGTTTCATTTGAGATGCCTCTAGGTGTAAGCGATGCGATTGTCTAGTAATTTTACTTAACGCATGAGAGGGTTTCCAAAGTGATCCATTGCATGTAACATCTTTTGTTCTTTAGTTCTAACAGACACTAAGTGTTTACATTTTTTTGCTTGTTGCCAAGTAAAGAGAAGAACAATCACAATCAAATTAAACTTGTTTTGTAGTAGAACCTCTTCCTACGAACACGGGAGGGACTGGCGTGGGAAGAGCATCCGTATGATGGAGAATTCATTATCGCAGGGGAAATTTGCTCTCTTTTTGACTGACTGAAGTGTCTGTAATAGGAAGTGGTAGTATTAAAGAGCTGTCAGTAAGGAACATTTCGACTGTATTTGAAATTGCCAGGAGTCAACATCTGTTCTTGAAAGAACGTGCGTCACGCACCGTGCAAAAGACACCGTGTTTACAGAGTGCGTCATTTTGACGCACCACTGACCATGCAGAATAGTTATCAAATGAGTTTAATTGACAGTAATTTTACGCAGTATTTTCACTGCCGAATCAGAGATTTAATCTTGTTTTTAATTACGTAGGAGGTAGAACCGCGTTGGTGCGGAAGCGTTAAGATCGAAGCAACGATGAATGCGAGAAACGTTCGTGTCAGAACCAAAACGTCCGTCATGCTTTTACTTTCTGTGTGCATTATCGTTTTAAGCCAAGTAAATGCAAGCTTCCTTGATCCTTCTCCAATCGGAATTGAGCTGCAAACGTTTGCTAAGGATGCACTTGGAGTAGATGAAATGCAGGTGAGAGAACTTTTTTGCTTACTCAGAGTGCATGTCTCTACGGCTATACCGTTTTGGGGTTAGGTAATATACAGCCAAAAAAAGATCACGACAGGCGATGCCTAAACTCGCTAACATCATCTACTTTTTCAAACGTTTGGGTCTGAAATTAGATTACTATCTTTAATAAGTTGTGCAAATATCTCTCAAAGGTATACCATTAATGACCCGGCAATGCATTGACCCATATAATTTCACTGTTAAGTCGGGAAATAGGTTTGGCAGCTTAAGTCATTTATTCTCAATTATTTATTGCTGTTTTTACTTTTGAAGACGCAAACGATTTAACGTTTTCTTTGTTCTTTATTTACATAATTTAACTGATCGTGAATGGACCCGCGGAAATGATGAGTCACAAACAAATAACTTCCGTTTTCTGCATCCAAGCACGTTTCACCCGTTTCATTTTTACCCGGGCGCTTTAGCAATACCAGTGTCTTTTTATCCAATCGTATTTTTCTTCTAGTCAGTTCTGCTTTAGTGAGGTATAAAATCATTTTTTGTGACACCTTGGTCATACACAAGGCCTCTAGTTTCATTCGATATGTAAAATCCAAATATATTTTTCTTGATATTGCACATCTTTCAAAATGGAAGTGATGTTGTGCATGACTGCATGGCTCCCTGTGTTTATCCTTAAAAATGTTGTTCTTCTTACCTTTTAGAATTATTTTGACGGCCTTCAGTACCAGAAGAGGACGATAAAAGGAGAGGACATCACCCCACATTTATCAGTGAAACTCTCTAACAAGTTCGAAACAAGATTTGAGGTTGCAAAACGCCTCAAGAAAGCAGTTGAGGACTCTTACGCCAGATCGGCGAAAGCCGCACCAAAAGCAGAATGCTGCAAAGTGGACAAATCGACACTGAAGTACGACATTCGGTTTCACTCAAGAGTGGACCTCGACAATGTCTGCTTGAAAATTTCTGGCAGCGCTTCGTCAAACCCAGTCCATTTAGACGAGGGCGTCTTTAACGAAATGAAAGACATCTCCAGAACGTATCCTTTTATCAAATGGCAGTACTTTGGATCTGAAGAAGGCGTAATGACCAACTTTCCAGTGTTTGATGACAAAGAGGAATGCGACAAATACGATCCTCGTTACAGACCGTTTTACGTGGAAACGGCCACACCTGAAGCTAAGGACGTTGTACTTGTTATCGATATTAGTGCTTCTATGACTGGAGAAAAACTCTACAACGCTCAAGAAGCTGCCAAGACCGTATTGGATACCTTGAACCCAAAAGACCAGGTGAGTGCTATTTGGTTTATAGTCAGGGCCTTGCAGACGCGCTAGACTGGCTAGACCTGCTGCACCATGGAGCCTGAATTTTGGCAGCATAAATTACTATATTCTGAGACAATAATCAGTCAGTTCTTTGATTTCTTTAGGTTAGTATTGTGTCATTCAACAATCACGCCTCAACTCCAGGAGACGTTGGAAGCAAAAGTCGTTGTTACAGTGAACGGTTAGCTTTGGCAATCCCCACAAATATCAGAAACATGAAAAGATATGTTGATGGGCTGGTTCCCTATGGTAAGAAACAAAGCAAATGTTCACCATTCTTTAATGCCTGTCGTTGAGAGTGGAATGTCTTGGAGTGTAATTGTGGTATTTTTTATATACTTACAGGCCAGACTCAATATAGATTGGGATTTGAAAAAGCATTTAGTCTCCTGAAAGGATCAGTCTCTCAAGAATCGGGGAAAAACAAGAAAAGAGTAATTTTATTTCTGACCGATGGGGAACCTTCAGATCCCAAAAGGAAGCTTATTTTCGAGACGATAAGAGATAGGAACTTTGAGCTTAACAATTCTGTCATCATTCTAACGTATGGATTTGGTAGAGCAGATCGGGAAATTCTGGAAGACATCGCCACACAGAACACAGCAAAATATAACGTATCAGCAAATACCTCCGTTGGTGACATCACGGTAATACAAAAATTTATGATCAGTGAGATATTAGATCTAGTAAAATCATAGATCGCTGTTTGTAGTATTGCAATGTTGGGAGACTAAGAACGATTGTGGAGAAAGTTGCATTGAATAACTCCCCAGCGATAACGAAGCCTTGTTTTCCCTTTTGTAAACAGTCGATGCATGCCATTATTGGTAACTGAGGTTTTTGTATTCAATTTTGTATCCCCTGCTTTAGGCCAGCAATAGGTTGAATGTTTGGTATTGAATAAATATCGTTAAAATAGCATCGAGCGTTTGCATAATTGTTGAATACTGCGCAACTCTGCTCAACTGTTATGGTGATCGATCAACCGCACTGAATTTACTGTTCAAACTAAACCATATTTAATACACTGTACAGTTTGCTACGTGCTTAGGGCTTCTCATACCCACTCATATCTCAATCACCTCTTTCTTTATATCCTTAGCCTGGAAGATACACCTTCGTCGAAGACATCAAAACCCTAAGAAGTAAAATGGCTACGTATTATAATTTATTTGCACTGGGAACGCAGCTCAGCCCAGTTGTGTCTGTACCGTATGTTGATGCGTTTGGAACAGGTATGGAATATATCTAGTATAGCTTCCAGTGTAGCATAGACTACACTGTTGGCAAGATCTCTGTTTTCAAAAAAAGTTGACCACGTTACGGAAATAGGAAAAGTGTGAACAGTTGAAGTATGGAAACCTTGATGATTAAGCTTTTCAGTTAGGAGCCGCTTTCTCTTAGGAGCTTTCTAACAAATGTTTGCCAGGAAGTAAAACGTATAAAAAGGGTCTTGGACAAAAAGTGCACGTTACTTTATTCACAATTGCCCCCAAGAGAGAGTAGCGTTCGGAAGTATTGCTAGGTTGTTTCTCCTTTTTTTGTTGAATTTGCAGGAGTTATAATTAATTACCTAACTGTATCTTTTCAGGGCTTCTGATGTCCATAACACTACCTTGTTTTCATGAAGGAAAATTCATTGGTGTGGCAGGTACGGATATCAATATGGAGGACCTATTGTCAGACATCACATTCTTTAATCAAGGCCAGAGTACTTATGCATTTATGATCAGTAACTCTGGAAGGACCTTAATCCATCCGCTCTTACCTGCCCCGACCGATGCGTACGGTGATCCCGTTTTTATGGACATCAGGACCTTGGAACCAGAGAAAGCGTTCAACGAAGTCTTTGACTCGATAGCAAAGTAAGTATGATTGAAAAGGTACTCTTGCAGACTCACTTCTTCATTCAAACCTTTATTCCCCTAATTCGGTTCTTGAAGTGGGAGGCAACGTTGCCTAAAAATGTTGGATTTCTGATCAAGCCATCCTTATCGATTCCTGCACCGGCGGGGATCGTCTAGCGCTGTGTTTTGTATGAACAAGACAATTCGCTCTTACGCTGTGTCTATTTCAACCCTGAAACTTGGCAGGTTAATTTTTTGTTGTTGTTTTGTTATTTTTCTTAGAGAAATATCCGGTTCGAAAACATTCGTTGCCAAGCGATTTTTACCACGAGGAGGAAAAGAAAAGGAAGGAGTAACGGTGAAAGAGGTTAATTCTACATACTTCTGGAATCCATTAGTAAACATTGATTTCTCAGTTGGTGTAGTTGTGCCAGTGTCTCATGCTGATGATCAACTAAAATCACTAGAAATTCCTGCAGGTAAGTTTTGGAATCACTTAAGTTGTAGGAAATTTTAGAAATATCGTTTGTTACCTAACTTTTTATCTCTCTGACGTTGTGATGTCCTTGTTGCTATTTTACAGGCTACAAGTTTAAATATCACCGAATCGACATAAATCCCCCAGAAAAACCATGTTCTCACTTTGGGGCATATGCTGCTAAAGGTAAAGATATTTATACCATGAAGCCAATTAAAAAATGAGTAGCAAATGTCTTACAAAACAAAGACTTCTCTGTTTATCTCAGTTGAGTGTTCCTAAAGAAATAAAAAACGCATCCGAGTGCATTGTTGAGTTATATAAGCACGCGGGGATTTTTAAGGACACGAGAGAAGTGCATAGAGAAGCACGAGGCGTAGCCGAGTGCTTCTCGCACTTTTCCAGTGTTCTTAAAAATTCCCAAGTGCTTATATAGCTCAACAATGCACGAGGATGAAGTGTTTTATTTCTTTTATAAAATGCTCAGGAAATAGCGCGCGCTCAAATTCATTACGTAAGCAGCGTGCATTATAACTCGATAAAGTACGCGCGTGACATAAGCAGCGTGCTATTTGGAGCTATAATGAACTCGAACTGACCAATCACAGCGCACGCAATTACTCGAACATTTTATAATATTTGATCTAATGAGGATGATTCCACCTTCATCCAGGAAAAATACGATCAGTTCTATAACTTGGATAGCTTCACCTGGTTCAAAAAAACACAACTGTTTACTTGTTTCGTCTTAAATTCTTATCTAAACTATTCTCAGAATAATAATAGAAAAAAAACAGTCAGGAAACGAGAATAAAAATAATCACCCATTACAATCAAGGCCATGAACTTGTCTTTATGAACGCCAAATTCTCAAAACGTTTTCAAATTGTCGTGTGAGAATGCTTAACCACAATTAATCTAATTTGTATTTGCTAGATACCACTGTGGTAAAGTTTGCTCCAGGAGCCTACAAAGACCCGTATAAGTACATAGGCAAAGAAGAGACAAAGGCCGACGTGGATCTGTTAACTGCTTTCTTGAAAGACGACACAGGATCAGTAACAAATCCTGGATTGAAGGATGACATCCGAGACACAGTGATCGCAACATGGAAAGTGGAAGACGTGTGGTTGCGTAACAAAACACAGCTCACACAATACGTGGTCTGGAGATACATTGGCACATCAAACGGAATCTTTAGGACAACTCCTGGTATTGTGGTAGACAAGAGTTTTGACCCGAGACAGAGGCCCTGGTAAGAATGGCACCTTGATAAATCATTTTACATGGGTTCAGTTTTTTCATTGAATTGGGCAGGTTATTTGACGAAAAAGATGCCTCCTCCTGTCCTGACGGCTATGCCATGCTGATAAGGCCTAACAAGGCCGAAACAGCTGTCCATGGCTGCTACTGTCTGGGCGATATAATTATGAGCATCATGAGGAACTGGCCATACCGCGGAATGTGTTTTCTGACCTCCCCTTGCCATATTTTAAAGAAGTTGATGAAAAACGGTTGTTTTCAAAGGGCGTCTACCACCATAATGTGCTAGTCTGAGAATGTTTAAGATACGTTTACTTTAAACAATTAGACTTGTCTTACCAACACAAATGTTCTAGACGCGAATTGTTTACGAGACCAGGCATAGACATCATAAAATGTCTTCAGTAATTAAAAGTCACCAAAGCAAATAAAAATGGTCATTAATCCACTCATAGAATTATGAAACACTGAGAGGGTTCATTTCTGGACATAAGTGAGACGCAGCCTGCATGTTGACCATCGCTTAACGAGAGCTACGTGCAACTAGTTGTTAGTAGACAATTTAAAGGAGAGCAGTCCGCCTACAATTACAGATATTTTTTATTTGCCATATGCGAAAAATAGTTTCCAGGAAGCACAATGCTATCTTTTTTGCAATAATCGTCATCTTCACTATTATTTTTAGGTAATCCTCTCTTACAAAAGTTTTTATTTTTAGGTATTATACAGCATTAGCGCACACGCAGTTTCTCACTCTTACAACGCCATACCTGGATTTGGGAGGAGCGGGAGTCGTAATAACCGCTGGCCGAGCGTTATTTCGTGGAGAACCAAGTCATATTCACCACACAAACGACGAAGTGCTTGGTGTTATCGGGGCTGACTTTCCTCTTACATATTTCTACAGGTGAGCATTTCCTATCGTATGCATGTGGCAAACTGCGCATGCCAATAAATTACATCTTTTCCGATAACGACAAAATGACCGCCTGCATATTCTCACAAAAATCGTGCAAATATTTACCTTAAGTTAATCAGGTTTATAACATCTCCTACAGGTTACTCACCAAAGTTTATCCAGAGTGTAAAAAGACAAAACACTATTCCTGCTTTGTGATGGACAGTGCTGGCTTCCTTATCATGCATGAGGACTTTCTGCTTTCATCAGCGGCAGCATCGGATGTAGAGCATGTGCATGTCACGGAGAAGGACAAATTCATGGCTGAAGATCTCATCAAGAAAGGGTACTTGATAAAAAGGGAATGTCGTGATCTGGAGGAAATACAGAGGCAAAGCTTTTACGAAGTGCGCTTGCCATCCGGCGGAGTAGATACTCTCAGGAGTGGTGCAATATGTTCTAAATACCAGCTGGCGCAAATTATAGGAACTAATGCATATATAGGTTTGTAAATCGTTTGTTAGCTTTCAATGAGATTGTTCCGTCTAAAACCTGTCTTTCAGGTTGTCTGTCTGTCTGTCTGTCTGTCTGTCTGTCTGTCACTAACTCAGTCGGTAAGTCACTCAGTCAGTCAGTGAGCCAATCGTTCAGCCAGCAAGCCAGCAAACCCGTTTGTCCGTAAACCAGCAAGTCAGATCAGTCAGTGACTGACAGTCAGTCAGTCAGTCAGTCAGTCAGTCTTTCAGTCTGTCTGTCTGTCTGCCTGTCTGTCTGTATGTCTGTCTGCCTGTCTGTCTGTCTGTCTGTCTGTCTGTCTGTCAGTCAGTCAGTCAGATAGTCAGTCGACCAGTCAGTTGTTAGGTAGGTTGGCTCATTAACGCTTTATCACTATTAATTTGCAGGAGTTGCTGTCAAAGAATCCTTCTGCTCTGCAGAGTCTTGTCCCTGTTCTTCGGATAACAAATGTCCTTTCATCAGCCTGACGTGTCAATGCCCCTGTACCTCCCCCTTGGATTTTCATTACTGTAGCAGTCAGTTCCCCGACAACAGGTTGGTAAGACTGCTAATTTCAAAATACAACTTCAAAAAGAATTTACACTACACAAGAACAATGAATAACTGCGATACTTCCTTTAAACTTGAATCTGACAGTCGTGTGTAGTTGACAAACGTACGAATTTGTGGTGCGGCTGAATGTTACTTTACCCTTCTTTTTGCATTGTATTATTTTCAGTCTTCCTATTTGCCCACCTTCAGCCCCTGAGGCTCAACCAGCCAGCGACAACAGCTCCCCCGTCCCTAAAAAGAAATGCAAAGATCCCATGTCAGGATTACAGAAATGTTTTGATCCACACTGCAGTGAAAGAAACAGTTCTGAATGTGAAGGCATAGTTGGTTGCTATTGGTGTAAAAGCAACAAGGACGATGTACCTTTAAAAGAACCTTACTGTGCTAGTTCTGAGGTGTGCTTCAGAGGAAAAGAAGGTAAAACTCTTTGTTAAACTGGTTTAAGAACCTCAGATGTCCTTTATCCTGAGTTTAAGGAAGAATTGTTCATCATCATCCTATATCATGTAATGTCCGGGGCTTTTATACCTTTGAACAATTTTGAAATTCAGATTAGAGGGCAAACCTCGATATATCAAATGGCTTTATAGCAGAGACCTCGGTATAACGAACGATGTTCTTCAGCCCGTTTTAATTAAGCCACATGGAGAAAAACATTAATAAAGAAGTTCTTTGGTACTTTATTCATCCGTGTTCCACTGTATTTAAAGTGCTGACAAATCGCCTCATGTACAAGCCAACGGGGGTGGAAGCGAAATCATTGGACTTTGGATATTTATGATTCCTGTCTTGTTTTACCTCAATGATTCGTGATTCATTTAAAAATTTTATTCCATATTCATGATTCATTTGTCATTATTTTCATCCAGTTTTGAAATAACTTTACCGTGTGTAACGCAGTCAAGTTGATAGATAAGGGATGAAGATTTGAATCGCAGATTCAGTGTTTTCCTGTACGGGGTCTGGGGACATGATATTTTGAAAATTCGACGCTTGAAAATGCTATTTTCGGCCATTTCTGTGATATAACTGTTAAGAAGTTTCGTAGTTTGCATTCTATTTTCACACGCCTCCAATATCCATGAAAGCATGTTCATTTGTTATTCATGATTCTTTTAGCCATCTCTTGTTATTCATGATTCCCAACTTTTAGACACGAAGATTCATGATTCCTACCAATTTTACAGCTATGATTCATGATTCCACCCCGATTAAGTCATCGTAAATTACACGATAACTTAATTCGAGCACTATTCCTGAAACACGGACAGTCTAATGTGAGTGTGTATTTTATTCGTTTACAGCTGAACAAGCAAAATGTCCAGTGGAGTCAAATCGTAGCATAAATAGCAAAAACATTCTCACAGACGACAAAAGTTCGTCGATGGGTGCTATTATAGGAATTGCAGTTGGTTGCACCGCTGTTGTGGCTCTTATAGTGATTATCACATTCTTGGTAAGCACAGAAACGTTATCACTACCAATGATGATCTTTGACATCAGCTTTGTAAGTAGCAAGCAACATGATTTACACCCGTAATTTCTTGAATACAGGTATTCAATTATCTCAGTAATTTGTTTAACTATAGCGATGAAAAAATGAGCTTTTTCTTATTGGAGGGAAGGTGCAGAGAATTCTTTGCTTCTTGAGGACCCTTATTAGACAACTTCCAACTGGTTGTTTTGTTTATTATGTAACAAGCATTTAATTGATTAATAAATTAATTATTTAATTTTTAAATACTTCATAAAATCTTTTTCTGTTGCATCTTTAGGCAATAAAACATCGCCGTAACTTAAACAGGCCTTCCATTGACAAGAACAAGAGTGCTTCCACGCGAGAGATCATCGATCTTGAAAACGCACCAGATCCCACTACACGTCCGCCAGCAGCTCTTCCCGAATCTGAGAATCCAAATCCTGATGATGAGAATTATGACGATCCTGACCAATTACAGCTTCCCCGCCAAGCGTCAGTAGTTTCAATTCAGTGGCCATCACCTTATGATGAAATCAGAGCCCGGTCTAGCGATAAACCTCCAGCACCTCCAGCTCTCCCCCCTGCAAGGAAAACGTCCATTGTAACCGCACCAATCATTCCTCGACCATTGAGCCACCCGGAATCATTTCCGGAGGGAAGGGTAGAGTACAGAGCGAGGAGAGAGTCCAGTAGGCATCCACAGCCACCACCTATGCCTCAGAACAGAAGGATATCAGCTGTTGACTGCCCAAACCCGGCTGACATTCAGCCACCAGACGTTCCTAAGAAGAAACGCACATCTCTAGTAATTCCACCACCACCCGTGACCTCTACAGAAAGAAGGAACTCAGAAGATAAGC
Source organism: Meandrina meandrites (assembly GCA_963693305.1). NCBI lineage: Eukaryota > Metazoa > Cnidaria > Anthozoa > Scleractinia > Meandrinidae > Meandrina > Meandrina meandrites. Next base: position 26,461,936 of record OY855914.1, read on the forward strand.
CAAGGACGCCTACATCTGATCAAAACAGGCTGCCTTCTTCACCTTCCTCGCATTCCTCGCCAGCTGCTACCGGGAAGGGAGAGCACAAATATAGCAATATACCTTCACCTCTTACTGAGCCAAGGGCTTTGTGTGATACCAGTTCGATGCCACCATCTGGTGAAGCGAGAGAGCAATGTGACTCTGTCAGGCCGGCTCTTTCACAGCACGAAAGTTGTGGTTCTATTGTCCTTGACAATTTTGGCTACATAGAATGCGTCCCATAAAGTACGCCGCTGGACAAAACATTCCTCAGCAACCATTCTCGTACACTAGGCCACTGCGGGGGCCACAACTTTGACAACTTTGGGTGTTATCTGAAATGTGGAAAAAGATTAATAGCTAACGTGGTCGCGTCTTATTTAATAACTAGACTGCATTAGGCCTAGTTCCACTTAATCCCGCTCACGAAAAAAACAAAAACTTGAAATATTACTTGACTAACCTGCGATAATATAGCATCCTACCGACCCTTCCCTGCGTAAGTCGCTCTATGCTACTAAAGCCATTTTTGCCGTCAGTATCCAAACATGTACCAGTGAAGTAGGATTACTAGTTTAAACAAGATAGCAATTTTAGGTTTCGGCCATATGCATATTAGCAAGATCAAAAGCAGCCTACTTGCATGCTTGCACTGGTGCTCAAAATTATCGTATATTTTTTAACACACTGCCTCAAGGCATCTGTTGCATTGTTTTTGTATAATAAACATATTGTGACAGTAGGATGAAATAAACATCTTAAAAGTTGTCGACAGAGTGGTCTATCGTCGGTAACTAGTGCCATCTTGGTAGGGCTTATACGTTTCCCAAGAGTCAATTTAAAAATTCAAACAAGATGAAGAACTGCGCGACAGAATAGAGAATGCGGTGGCCTAAAATGCTCAAGTGGAAAGGGAAAATACTAGCGCAGTACCCCAAAGGAGGGAATATCACCAAGCAGTCAGGCAGTGTAGGCACATTTTTCGTAGCCTCGTAACTGGCCTCGTTTTAAGCCTCCTAATAAAGACAGTTGTCGGTTAATATTCAAACATCCCAAGTTGGCAAATTAATATCATACCTCAACAAAGCTGCTCTTTGAAGAAGATCTTCACTTGTGAGGAAGTTTTCTCTCTCTCTCTCTCTTCTTTACCCAACATTTTTACAATTCGATTGCAGCTGAATTAGCGAACTAACGAGTTCACATTTGAATTTCATAATGTGATATACGATTTGAATTACCATACTTGTATAAAAATACAGCTACTTGCCCAACTTAGGATTCTGTCACAAAGTAATTTTCCTAATAATCTGGGCCTATTTCGTGATATGCAATCACTACGCCCTCATTCAAATCCACGGGTATGTTATGTATATATAAAAAATCTGATTTAATCCGTGCAAAAAAATTTGTTATAACAAACTGCTTGGCATTGTCTCTTAGTACTTGGCCTTTCCGATTTCTGCGCATTTTTGCAGAAATAAATCCTGTCGTCAGGCAGTTACATCGCAAAATACCAGCTTTCGAGTGATTACCTCAACTTATATTATTATATTATTCAGTGTTCTTATTTGATCTCATTAAGGACCTCTAACAGTTGATATCAAGTCCTATTGTGGCTTAAGGGGTACGGTAAGATCGACACCGCTCTAACATTTGCTCATCTTTGGCTGGGTGGGCATTGCTATAACGAGGTAAGCCTTCCGCCAACTTTCTTGATATTCCGTCTACAGTTTATATTGCTATGCGGTTACTCTCGGTTTTCCAAAGTATTGCCGTGGATTCCAAATGATACAGGCCTTCTATTACTGTTGTTTTTCTTTCTTTCTTGTTGTGCCTTTCTAGCTTATCTTAGCTCAGGAGTGATAGGTAGTCGTCTAGTTGGTAACTGCCCTAATTTGGTATAAGTTAAAACACAATGTTCCATGTGATGAAATTCCTACCTAGTAGTTTTTTTTTGAACGTGGGATGCTGAGGGATGCTGTACTTTGAGGGATCGGAAGGGAAATTTGTATTGGATCACCAGTGGACCTACCATTTGCATATTTCGGAAACATTTCATACTCTGATGTAATGTATATGAAACGATTCGTATATGAACTGCGGATGTATATGAAAGTCATAAATGATCATCCCAGTGAATTTCCAATTTTCATGGGTTCGAATCCCGTTGAGGCCCTGAATTTTTTTTCAGGCTTCTTTATTCCAATTGCTAAAATTAGAAAATCACTGCGATGATCATTTATCACTTTCATTTAATACTCTGTTCAAACTAACGATCGCGGACATCACTGAGTCGAGCTGTTAACTCCAATATTAAGTGTTGTTCATGACGTCTTTGTATTCAGAGTGAATAAACTAACTACCGGAACAAGGGACGCCGGAACACAAATCAACAAACATTATTATATTGGTACTGCAATAGACAAAATGTCTTCGAGATACACAATAGTGTCAAGTTATACAAATTTCTCTCTTAATCTCAATTGGCTATTAAGTGCTCAGTTCGTCGGGGTTTTGTGGAAACCCATTCAACAATTCCACTGGGTCAGATGTAGTCATGCAATTAACAAAGGTTGACAAAGTCTGGGAATTGAAATGCTATATTGTTTAGACCACAAGCCATTGGATAACGGAAGTAATAAGAAATCTGCTGAGCAAAAACAAAAAAATTAAATTGTGTATTAAAGGTCTTCCTATTCGTTATTTGAAACCGCGATGAGAGTGAGACAAAAATGCCGTCTTCTTGTGTTGTTTTAAGTTGTACCAGGAACTCTATTTCCTTGAAAGATCGTGCGTCATGCATCATGCAAAAGCAGCCCTGTGTGGTGAAAGAGTGCGTCATCAATGACTGTCACATGCCTGACCATGATGAATCACAGCACCGTCATCCTTACAACGTAATCAATTAATAATTGTTCAACGGAGTAGTTTTAATGTCATACCACAACCTGTTTAAGGGGACATAGGTGCTCAAACGTTCTTGATGCGATAACGGAAAGACCGAGGAAACGATGGCTTTGAGCAAAGATCGCGTCGCAATCACAAATGCTCCTGTATTCTTACTTTCTTTTTGCGTTATGCTTTTCAGTCTAGTTCGTGCTAGCCTTTTAGATCCTACTCTAATTGGAATGGAGCTGCAAATGTTTGCCAGAGATGCACTTGGAGTGGATGAAATGCAGGTAAGCATTTAGAAAAAAATGCCAAACGAGAAAAGTGACAATGTCGTTTCCTGACTTCCATCCCATTTTAATTAAGGACTTTAAAATACCATCATAAATAGTTTGAACATTTTTTTTCTAGCTTAAAATTTAAGTTTCAAAAAATTTCAGACAACGTTATTGGATTTACACCAATGTACAAACCCTCTTTAATAAATTTAAATCTTAGCTGACAATAGTTCTCACCTAAAACAACACTGAGATTTTGCCCTTCTGGGAACTGAAGACATGTTACGAAAGATCAGAGTAACATTTTGCGAAGGGAACTTGGAGTTTCATCGCGATCAAATTCACATTTCCAAGGCGAATTTAAAGTCTTTTTAAACAGATATTGTATTGAGGCCTTGAACAGAACAAGTTTGTCAGGTCCTTTCAAATCAGTTAATCTTGATAGACTTGTTTAGTTTAGTAAGGTACACGTAGCGGCAACTAAAATGGACAAAAACATAACTGAGCTATCTATATGCACATTTGGAACACTAATTTACAAACTGTATATAGTATTGCTGTTTCAAAACCGAAAATGTAACATTCATTCGTCCTTTCAAAGAAGCACGCACGCTATCGTTCTTTTTCAGCTAAATTACATCATTGAGTAACCCGTCAGATTCATGGTTTTGCTAAAAAACTTGGGAGTGTCCACTTACTAAAAATAGATACTTTCGGGAAAAGCCCGTCCATTATTCACGGCGGATGTTATATACTTCTAAGACTTGGTTATCAATATTAATAAGAGGAATATAATGATATTGATCAATATCATATAAACTTGCCACATCTCACTAAATATATTGATCTCGGTTATAAGACGAGTTCAGAAACAAACTTTCGCGATTTTGGGAGTTTTTATGACGACATAGCAACTTAATATATTGCCCTGCTTATTCCTTATCGCCGTTATCTTCCGAAAATAGTGTCTGAATAAATGATTAGTTAGTTTTGTACTTACTTGTTTAATGAGTCATAAACGAGTTCCTGTTTCCTAATTTCACCACTTTTCGAAGAAATAAGGCAGTAAGCTCTCTGACATACCTGTTTATAGTAACATCGATGTTTTTCTTGGCTTATTTAGAATTATTTTGACGGCTTTCGGTATCATAAGCGGACAATAAAAGGAGAGGACATCACACCACATCTAGCATTAAAACTCAGTGACAAGTTTAAAACAAGATTTCAAGTTGCAAAACGCCTAAAGAAAGCAGTCGAAGAGTCTTACGCCAGGTCAGTGAAAGCCGCGCCGCAAACAGAATGCTGCAATGTCGACAAATCGACGCTAAAGTACAGCGAACGATTCCGTTGCAAAGTTGGCCTCGACAATGTCTGCTTGAAGATTTCTGGCAACGCCTCCCCCGACCCAGTCCACTTAGATGAAGGCGTCTTTAAAGAAATGAAAGACATTTTGAAAACATATCCCTTTATCAAGTGGCAGTACTTTGGATCGGAGGAAGGTGTTTTGACCACTTTTCCAGTGTTTGACGACAACGAGGAATGCGACAAATACGATCCTCGTTACAGACCGTTTTACGTGGAAACTGCCACACCTGACGCCAAAGACGTGGTACTTGTTATTGATATCAGTGCGTCCATGACGGGAGACAAACTCTACACTGCTAAAGAAGCAACAAAAACAGTGTTGGACACTTTAAATCCAAGAGATCAGGTAGGTGATACATGTGTGCGGAAGAGTCCCACTGAGGATTAAGGAATGCAATCTAAAATACCGCACCCCAAGGCGGCTTCAAAACACCAGAGATTAGTTTATGTATTCAAGACTTCATTGCATTGCAAACCAAATTAACGAAGACAGTCTAAATATTTGTCCCGCCTTCAAGAAGAGTGAGGGCTTTGGTCTTGGACGCTTCAGAGCAAGTGCTTCAGGTCTTCAGAGACCACCGCTAGCATGCCGTATACGGGTTGTTTTCGATGCCAGAATCGCCCAAGATAGAAGAAAGTTTCCAAGGTTTGGAGTGTTTTGCTGCTTCGTTTGGTATTATAAAGAACGTGTGGCAGAGAGTTTTAAAAACCATTTCTTTTTACGTTAATTATTCACCGACGTGTCGATGCTCAATTTCAGCAAAAGAAAGTTATTTAGAAAATTTGTACAGTCAATTAACATCCACCTTACAAGCGGGCAATTTATGTTGCCCGGTTTACACGGCTAGAATGTCGCGGCCAGTTATGCGGTGGATTGACGGAGTTCCAGTCATCGATTGCGAATGGGGTCACTTACTGCTACTCTTAGCTATATGCGATTAATCTATGAACACTATCAGGCAGTAATGAATTTATTTGAATTTTTAGGTTGGTATTGTGTCGTTCAACGATTATGCCTCAACTCCAGGAGACGTTGGGAGCAAGAGCCGCTGTTACAGTGAAAAGTTAGCTTTGGCAATCCCGGCAAATATCAGAAACATGAAAAGTTATGTTGATGGGCTGGTTCCCTATGGTAAGAAACAAAGTAAATTTTCACGAGCACAATTACCGTGCACAACGACAGCGACCTACCAGTCCTCGCTTGTGGTAGGCGCAAGGTTGTAATTAAGGTGTTTTTTTTTGCTTTACAGGTCAGACTCAATACAGATTGGGATTTGAAAAAGCATTCAGTCTACTGAAAGGATCGATCTCTGAAGATTCTGGGAAAAAGAAGAAAAGGGTTATTTTATTTATGACTGATGGAGCACCTTCGGATGACAGAAAGGAACTGATTTTCCAGACCATAAGGGACAGAAACTTTGAGCTTAACAACACTGTTACCATTCTAACCTATGGATTTGGTGGCGCAGATCGGGAAATTCTAGAAGACATCGCCAAACAAAACACAGCAAAATATAGCGTATCATCAAATACCTCTGTTGGTGACATCACGGTAATACAGTGATAATGTACTGTAAAATTAATTTGCTGTTTACTTGTGAACTGTTTTCTGATTATTTGCATGTTACTTGTTAACTCTTGTTTTATCACCCTAGCCTGGAAGGTACACCTTTGTTGAAGACATCGAAACCTTACGAAGTAAAATGGCCACGTATTACAATTTATTTTCACTGGGGAAGCAGCTCAGTCCAGTTGTGTCTGTCCCGTATATTGACGCTTTTGGAACAGGTACTATAAATCTATTAATTGTACCCGGATCTAAGTAATGCTTCTGATTGGCTAAAATAGCACTGAGGAATGAATTTTGCTATAGACCTAAAAAATTACAACAAACCTAATTGTTTCCGCTTAAAGAAACATACTTTTTTTCTGGTACGGATTAGTCCTTTTCTGATTTTCGCTCTTGTCAACCTCGCCTGTTCCCAGGAAAGCCCTGGGAACGAGGTTGCGCCCTTGCCGCAAACAACGTTCGGAGCTGACCAGGTCAGTTGTCTAAAACGAAAGCTACAAATATTGCGTTACAAGAGACATGAATGTCACGCAAAGTGAGTAGTAAACTTCGAAAGAATGTACACGTAGATATTTCAAGAGTGACGGTTTGACGTTTTAGAATGACAATAACCACGAAACAGACACCATTTTTGAGTAGGCAGGTTGTATTTTCTTTGTGATCAAGTCCTAAGAATTTTGGTTAGGCAATATAGGAATTTCTATCTATATGAATTACTAAACTGATGCACTTGCGAATTCTCTCTCCTAACTTTCAGGCCTTCTGATGTCGATCACCTTACCGTGTTTTCACAAAGGAAACTTTATCGGTGTGACAGGCACCGATATCCACGTTGAAGACTTGTTGTCTGACATCACATTTTTAAATCAAGCGCAGGGCACCTATGCGTTTATGATCAGTAACTCTGGAAGGACCTTAATACACCCACTCCTACCAGCCCCAACCGATGCATACGGGGACCCCATCTTTATGGATATAAGGACCTTGGAACCAGAGACAGAGTTCGATGAGGTCTTTAACTCGATTAAAAGGTTTGTATGACCATTTTAAACCGTACTGGTTTTAAGACTCAGTGCCCTTTTATTGTCGAGCATTTTAAGTTTACATTCATGAATAGTGATGAAGAATTTGATAATCTCAGGGAACGATATATCAAGTTCATTATTCGCAGTCTCAGTCTATTTTTTTTTCGATCAGTCTCTCTTTTAGCAGGAAAACAATCAACCATCTAAAAGACTTTAATGTTTGGTTGTTCTGTCTTTGTTTTCTAGTGGAAAATCTGGTTCAAAAACATTTGTTGCTAAGCGATTTTTGCCACGAGGGGGCAAAGAGAAGGATGGTGTAACGGTAACTGAAATGAATTCCACGTACTTCTGGGCTCCATTAATGGAAATTGATTTCTCTGTTGGTGTGGTTGTGCCAGTTTATCACGTTAAGGATCAACTAAGCTCGCTCAAAATTCCTACTGGTAAGTTCAACAACATTACATCAATCATTGTCGTGGCACAAATTATCTGTTAGTCAAATCTTATTTCGATTTTTTACACTTCACTGTTTTAATGTTACATTTTCAAAGAATTAAGGCAGAATTAAAATGGCAAACCTACTCTTGACGGCTCTATGCCAACTTGCTACGTATAATCTTGAATAGTTTAATCTCTCTATGATGGTGGCTTCGAGGCAGAATAAACTGGTCGTTGTGCAGAGACGATTGTTACAGGCAGGTTTTAAAAAGAGAACAGATAACCCTCCAAGCCATCAACGGCGACTTTCTATACCAGCTCCTTCTCTTCGACGGCCAGGATTTGTTACCTTAACCGTGTACCAATCCATTCACTTTAACCTCATTAAACTTCCATACAATGGTCATCACTTTACAAAGATCGGGCGACTACTTCTGCCCTAGGGTGGTCGTTATATAGAGATTCAAAGCGTATGAATCGGCACTGTGTCGGGACAGAAACGCTTGGCCGTTAAAGAAAGGTGTCTCTTGTGGACAGATAATTTTGAGCGGATTCAAATCTCGAATCATATTACCTTTTGGCATCTTTGACTGTTTGGTTTCGCTACTATTCTCTTCTACAGGTTACAAGTTTAAATATCACCGAATCGACCTCAATCATCCAGATAAACCATGTTCTCACTTTGGCAATTATGCTGTTAAAGGTGAGGTTACTTTTTATGTAGCCAATGGACAAAGTGCTCATTAAAGTTAATTGTTTTATTTCCTTGGAATTAAGGTCTAAACGTTTCAGCAAAGTGAACGTGAAAAAAATGGTGAAGATGAAAAATGAAATTGATGTGCACCAAATTCTTAGGGGACATAATTCACAACAGAAGAGCAACGCTTATCCCACTACCTAATAATCTTGGTACGGAAATGACTGACTGAGAACTTGTGTCAGACAAAACATTAATAATTGCACCATAATAATGAGTTGGTGGTTGCTGAAATGGGCTCAGGCGGAGTTCCAATACAAGATTATGTGTACGTATTTTTTTTTTTTTTGATAGACACTACTGTGGTAAAGTTTGCTCCAGGGGCCTATATGGACCCTTACAACTTCATAGGCAAAAAAGAAACAAAGGCCGACGTGGATCTGTTAACTGCTTTCTTGAAAGACGATACAGGATCAGTGACAAATCCTGGATTGAAGGATGACATCCGAGACACAGTGATCGCAACATGGAAAGTGGAAGACCTGTGGTTGCGTGACAAAACAGAGCTCACGCAATACGTGGTCTGGAGATACATTGGCACATCAAACGGAATCTTTAGGACAACTCCTGGTATTGTGGTGGACAAAAGTTTCGACCCGAGGCAGAGATCGTGGTAAGAGAATGGAATAGAATTTACGTTTGTTAAATGTTGTGTATAGGATAAGGTTTAAATAATATTATTCGCCTAGCAGTTTTGCAATACTAAGAGCTACTAAGACTATGGGAGTGGTACTGTTCGTACTGCGATGTTTGAATGATGTTTAATAATACAGTGATTTTGAAGGAAATCGAAGCAAAATGCTCGATAAACATTAGAAAGAGGGAGCTCAATAAATTACCATTTATAAATGGGAATATAAAAAAAACAGGTAAATCGATTCATCAATAATTTAAGTTACGCGTACAGTGCCAAGATATCGTATATAAGTTTAATGCAAAAAAATAAAGAAAAAAAAAAGAACTATGTACTGTAAAAAATGACTTGTATCACACTATATTTCTTAGGTAATTTTCTTAGTGGAAAAGATAACTATGCATTGTATTTTAGGTATTATACAGCGTTGGCGCACACGGGGTTACTCACTCTTACAACGCCATACTTGGATTTGGGAGGAGCGGGAGTCGTAATTACCGCTGGCCGCGCGTTATTTCGTGGAGAACCAAGTCATATTCACCACACAAACGACGAAGTGCTTGGTGTTATGGGGGCTGACTTTCCTCTTACATATTTCTACAGGTGAGCGTTGTTTATAATATTTGTCCAACTACCAATTGTGCCTTAGAAACTTGCGCTGCGTCAATAGGTACTGTCACACTAGTGGGTACTTTACTCTGCTGATTATCAATTAGAGATTGATCAAGGTAAATTAATTCTAATTTACCTTTATCAATAAAAATTAATAAACTGGTAATTGATAATGAAAATTAAAATTGCTGTAGCTATTTTGAAAAAGTTGACGTTTTGAAGGTACTGAAAACATTTTTCCAAATTCGCTACGATGGTTACTTTACCTAGGTGACATTTTAAAGTGTACCAATCAATCAGCGATTGTCAATCATTGACAAAAGACCGGGCAATAAATGGCCGAAAGTCTTCACCACAACACCATGGCAATTTTGACTTGCACAACCCCGGCCCTGCGCCTAACATCCATCACAGTAAAAGTGAAGGTTTATTCCGTTATGTACACAGGTTACTTTCCAAAGTTTATCCAAAGTGTAAAGGAACGAAACACTATTCCTGCTTTGTGATGGACAGTGCTGGCTTCCTTATCATGCACGAGGACTTTTTGCTTTCATCAGCTGCAGCATCAGATGTAGAATACGTGCATATAACGGAGAAGGACAAATACATTGCAGAAGACCTCATCAAGAAAAGATATTTGGTGAAAAACGAATGCCGTGATCTGGAACAGATACAAAAGCAAAGCTTTTACGAAGTCCGTTTACCACCCGGCGGAGTAGATACTCTCAGGAGTGGTGCAAGGTGTACTAAATACCAGCTGGCGCAAATTATAGGAACTAATGCGTATATAGGTGTGTAAATTATATTATTGTTTGTTCGTTTTCTATTAGATTTTCCATCAAATTTAAATTGTTACATTTCAAGTCAGCAAGTCTGTCTGTCCGTCTGACACTTAAAGTAAGTCAGTCGGTTGGTCGATTAGTTCAATAACACGTTCTTTTTATGATTTCGCAGGAGTTGCTGTCAGAGAACTCTTCTGCTCCGCGGAGCCTTGTCCCTGTTCTTCAGATAACACATGTTCTTTCTTTAACTTAACGTGTGAATGCCCCTGCGCCTCCAACTTGGATTTTCGTTATTGTCGCAGTCAGTTTCCAGACAGCAGGTTGGTTACTTTATTTATGAGAAGACAGAAAACCTACTGGAAATAGAGCCCTGCATTGTAAAAAAGCAGTCAGAGTAGTCAGTTATAGATTTATAGCTGTGAGTATTTAAAGGTGTACATGAATAGCTGTGTTAATCAAAATATTAGTCTTAATTCCTCAAGTTAGCGGCAGCTTCCTTTGGTGCGTTGCTAACATAGTAACCTTTAATTCCGATGTTTATTTCCATTGCATGTGATTCTCACATTGTAGTTCACAGGAACTACTTCGTAGTTCTTTAAACTTTCACGTGACAATCAGACTATTTAAACCTGTATCTGACAATCATGTGGTCCGCCGGTGCAGAACACTGCTGTCACGTGTTGACATAACACTTCTTGTCTTCTGCGATATTTTCAGCCTTCCTATTTGCCCACCCTCAGCACCTGAGGTAAAAGCGACAGGCAATCACAGCCCTCAGGTCGCTAAAGAGAAGTGCATTGATCCTGTTCCAACGTTAGAAAAATGCTTTGATCCTCGCTGTGGTGAGAGAAACAGTTCTGAATCTTGTGAAGGCATCGTTGGCTGCTATTGTTGTAAGAACGACAAGGATAATGTGCCTTTAAAGGAACCTTACTGCGGTAGCTCTGAAGAGTGCTTCAGGGGACGAGAAGGTACTACGTGATATAAAGAGAATTTAGGTGTCCCCCATCTTAATATTCTGCCTTATTGATAGTTGTTTCGTTTACTTAAGAGGTCTATGTCTAATCGTTGCCCTGAACAGCTACACCGCGAAGGTGACAGAAATTCGAATCGTTTTATTTGAAATGTTTTAAAATCACCCTCTTCGACTGCTGGCTAGTTAGGTCACGGATACGCCAAAATAAAAGTCCTCTAAATCACTAAATAGGTTACTATTGTTGAAATGCAGACATTCTGATTTGCGTTCTGTTAAAATTCTTCTCAGCTCAACTGGAAAAATGTCCAACGAAGACAACAAACACAACGCTTCATCCATTAGAAGTAAACAGTACCAATGACAGAGTTATCAGAGATGAAGAAGACAAAAATAATTCGTCAACAGGAACTATAATAGGAATATCTGTTGGATGTACGGCTGTTGTCGCTCTCATTGTGCTAACCACGTTCTTGGTAAGCTCAGTTATTTCTAACGTGCTATGGTGAGCTCTTACACCCGTAAAAAAGAACTAGGAATATATCGAATGTTGTTTTAAGTGAATCGTGAACTCAGTGACATCTTATTTAATGGGTTTCCTCTTTAAAGGAAGATGGCGGGAAAATAATTTGAGCTTGTTTTTGATTTTGCTGTTTTCGTTGATGTTAATTATGATAAGAGGTAAATACCGGAGACTTTGGGCACCTCTACTGACTAGCTTTGAATTAGCATTTGTAGCCAGTTGTTTGTAAACGTTCAATTTGTTTCTATAGGTATTAAGACATCGCCGTAACTTCAGTGAACCTTCCCCTGTCATGCGTCCCTCCACGAAAGATATCATCAATTCGACAAGCCCGGATCCCATTACTCGTCCTCCAGCTCCTATTCCGAAACCCGAATATCTTGGATCTGATCAAATATCTGATGAAGATTATGACGAACCGGATCAGCCTTTCCGTCAAGCTTCGGTTGCTTCCATAGCATCACATCAGTGGCCAGCACCTTATGATGAAATCCGAGTCCGGTTTAGCGATACACCTCCAGCCATCCCTCCCGAAAGAAAACAAACAAATGCGGCCGTATTGGACATTCCTCGAACCACAAGCTTTCCTGCAGCATTTCCTGAGGTAAGGAGAGAGAACAATGGAAAGGCAGAGACAAGTAGAATGGGAGAGTCGACTGGACATCCACAGTCGCTTGTGTCTCAGAAAAGAAGGGCATTAACCTTAGCCAGCAACACAATGCCACCAGATCTTGTTATAAGAACGCCCTCTACTCAACCACCAGACGTTTCTGAAACGAAACGCACATCTCATGTAATTCCACCTCCACCGAGAACGCCAACGGAAAATAACCCATCGAATCTTATTTCTGATACAAGCAGGCTGCCGAAGGCGTCAGCTGCTATCGAACAAAGAGAGTGCCAATATAGTAACATGCCTTTACCAAGGAGTTCATCCGATAAGAATCTGATGCCACCCTCTGCCGAAGCAGGAGAGCTATGTGACTCTAACAGGCCAGGTATTCCACAGCAGGGTAGTCGTGATTCTACTGTCCTCGACTCTCATGGCTACATAAAAATCATTCCTTAGAATGGCATAACTGACTAAACTGCTGGTAGCCCATCCCTGGGCATTATCTGAAAGTGGAGAAAATAACTAACGTCCGCTGGTGTTGTATTGAATAAGATTCTCCTAAGCCTTATTGTCGTATTCGGCTGCATGCCTGCGAGATTGTGAACATTTTTCTCTGGGATATGTGCACATAGGAACATCTACATGAAACATCAGAGGGTATTCTAGGGTTTCGGTCCCTTATATCTGCATGCTTTACCAACTAAATATGGTCTACTTCGGACCCAGCGCACAATTACGAAAGTAACTATTTTTCCAGGTAATTCAATTTCACGCGTTTTTACTATGGAGGAGAAAGTCTAATTAATTACAACTTTCTTGGCATTAATCTCACCATATTCGTTTTAGGATTTTTCATTTTCACAGTATTTTAATATTAAAAAGTCACTTTATAGACATTTTATAACTCTCTCCCTTTCCCCTCTTCCAGAGGTGGTGAACCATTTACTTATGAACTGGAAAATGACTATTTCCTTCGATTTACTTAGTCAAAGCCTTTATTTTTTATTTCTAGATAATGGGGAGATGTGTTATTTAAAAGCAATAAAAAAATTCTGTCTTTTAAATCATTGTTGTTTGACTTTGATTTGTATAAATTGAGAGTTCATAAAAGTTTTTGTCGGTTATTCCTTAGAGTGATTCTGTTCTATACCTCCTGTGAACCGAATAGCTGTTTACTGGAAACGGGTATTTTAACCCTCTTTTTCTGGCAGTTCTATAATCTACTTCCGAGAATTAAAGCCGGTTGAAGACAGTTTTGAGTACCTGTCACTCACTCACTTTTTAATCGACAATCCCTTGAACACGCAGTGTCCTGAAGCAGGGCAAAATTTGGTTTCTTCTGTAGCAAAGGAATTAACCACGAACAGAGAACTTCAGGTCGTTTGGTTTTATTTATTGGTATCACTGCTCAACTAACTGACGCTCAAACCCTGAGCTTTGCTACAAACATCTGTCCGCAGAGCCAGGCAACGCGCTGTGATTGGTTGTGCTGGAAACCTATTAAAATCGTATTACTGAACAACGGTTGCGGCATCCTTTCATGGATTAATAAAGCCACGCTTATCAAACTTTCTAAAACTCGATGGTAGTTTCCTAACTCGACAATTCAACTCGAGAACACCGATATTACATTGAAATTGCGAACGTTTCGAGTACCAATAGCTTCGGTTACCTGGCCAGGAGCTCCGTACTTAACCGAACGTGATCTGTTTACGATATCGTTTTCAAAGAACAATATCCTAGAAGCCGATGCGAAAGTGCTGATTAACTCAATTAAATATTGACGTAATTAAACAGACTAATTTAAGTGTTTTTCGAAATGGAATCGAATGATCCACAGTTCATGTCCTTTGGAATCGTTCCGACAGTTTCAGGAACTAAACTTCTAAGTATAAATCTTGTACTTAAAAGCAAGAGAGACAAAACTAGCCGAGTACCAGATAAGCAAACGCCCTAACTCGTTGAAATGGTCGACCAACGTATAAACTTAGGGGAATTAGCCTGCACGATGGCTGTTTACAACTTGGAGTGAAAGTTATTAAATTTGTCTTGATAGTTTGACCAACGCAAGGAACACAAAGGGAAGGTTTAAGCTGGTCAAAAAGTTTCTTGTGGGATTTTTTTCAAACCATCAAAACATGTATTCACAGTTCGGTTGGAGCGAACTTGAGTAAAATAATTATGTTAACACGCGCGCATTGCTTAGAGACTAGTTCTTATAAACTGATCGATGGTATTAACACAGATCACGTTCGCGACCCAAATTACTTTATCGATTATAAAGAGTAAATAAACGGTCCTCAACAGATCGATTAAACTCAGAATTATGAAAACGCATCTAAAATATCAAACGACTATTTGTAAATCTAAACATGAAAAAACTCTAATACGCGTAATATGAATAATATAATGTAGAATATATAAAATTGTTTGCTAACGTTAGCGTAGCATTAATTGCAATGAACACATGGAGAACTGTAAAATTGGACGCTGTAAAGATCAATGAAATCTAAGGCGTTTTGGCAGTGCTGCCTCATCGGCACTGCCGAAACGTTGTTAGTTTTTCATTGAACTTAACAGTTTTCCATGTGCTCAAATCCTCTCTTAGTGAGTCTAATGCCTCTTTAAGGCGACATTTAGCCGAGCAAACAATGCTTTAACGTGGGCATCTCTCAAAAGCAGAAACCTTTATATCGTGGAAATCATTCTTGAATGACAAATATTTAAAGCGTGTACCTCTTGGACAAAATTTAGTACCTACATAAAGTACATTTGTAAGTCTGAGATTTCAGTATACTTTGGTGCTAGATTTGATGCAATTATTGCTCTAAGGCAGTCATCTATCAATGGCAGAGACCTTTATATCGTGGACATCATTCTTGTGTGGTAACGTCTTAAAGCGTGTACCTCTTGGACACATTTTAGTACCTACATGTGGTACATTTGAAGTCTTAGCTTTCAGTAGACTTTGGTGCTAGATTTTTAGTTATTAGCAAAAGTCTGTTGCGTTTCTACGGGAACATCCGTGCATGGATGCATAACCTGGTAACCATGTTCATTTACGCCATCCGCCCCTTCAGCATCACGTGATTCAACTGGCGTTTTTGCAATAGACGACGGTACGTTACCATACGACGACTCCCCCTTGAGCGGCGGGGATGGGATATCAGGAATAGGTATAGATGGGTCACCAATTTCAGAGGGTCTTCTGGCTCGAGGAAGGATTGGTGGTGGATTATCATGATGTTCTTGCCACTGTTGAGAAACGTTGCTTCTTTCGCCTTCAGCAGACGGTTTCCTGCTGACAGTTTTGGGAAGCGATGAATCACCTATCTGAAAAATTCCCAGAGCTAGAGATTCTACAGCGCAAGAAGGTCTCCTTGTTGTGGGAACGGCTGGAGGTGGGTTGGTAGGCCTAGTGGCCCTTCTTTTCGCAGGAAGTGCTGGTTGTGCGTCACCAGATTGAGTTGGTTCAGATATAGTAGCCAGATCACCAGTTGGGCGACGTCTTATTTCGTTGTATGGTGCTGGCCAAGGTGTCATCTGAGCAGGATCCTCATACTGATGGCTGAGTGGGTTCTCACTGGACATGGGATGATCGGCCTCTGGGTTTTCAACAAGTTCCTTCGAGGAAGGAGTTCTTCTATTTTGCACCGGTGGACGAACAATTCTTCGGTAACGTTGTATACCCTATCGAAACAAAAATATTGTACAAATGTCTTAGTCGTGCTGCAAACTTTAAAATATAAGAGTGACGGTGCATTGGTGTTTCCACTGGTATGATGATTGTAAGATCGGACACGCGTATTTATGTATCAACAACATGGCCGTCATTAAAACACTTAAAGTGTTGATGCAAGATGTTGGTAGAATTTAATAACTTGTTCAGAGTTAATTTCTTCCGTGGCGGAGCTAAGGAAAACATTGACATTTGAGGAAATGGTTTCCTGAAGGACAGTCATTAAGTGATTTGTTATATAGCACAACGAAGACAATAAAAGAACCCGGGTGACAGCGCCCTGTTACCATCTGACGTCATAGATTTTGCAATATTGTCCACAGGAAACAGTTTAACCGTTCGATGCCATGTGACCAAGTAGCAGCTAATGAGAGCGCGCCGTGTTGGGTAAGAATTCCAGCAATATATTATAACAATGGGATTTTAACTCGTGTCCAATAGCGTCATGATAACGACGTCCTCATGTTTTTTTCTCGTTGCAACTTAATTGTTAATTGTACATAAACGATGGAAAAGTGATGAAATAACCAATTACTTACCTTATATAGGGCAACCACGATTATAACCACGAAAACAATACATCCTATAGAAATGCCTACAATAGCACCAGTCGACAAGCCATCACATTTTCGTTCATCATCCTGTCCATCCGCTGCCAGAAAAAAGAAACTTATATAGTCAACCAAAGTCATGGAAACATTCTAGAAAACGCAAGAGTTTAACTTTATGTAGCATATTGCAACAAACGCCGCTTAAAACCCGAGAGGCAAAATAACACTGTTACACGACGAGTTACAAGAAAATGTTGTCCTAATCACTTATGGCACCTTGCTTATCATCGGACAAGAAGATGTGACACGTTGAGACTGGCTGCTGCAGGTTTCTTGTCATTAACCGTCATTAATTCGCCAAAGCTTTGGTTACTTTGTGGAAACTCTTGTATTGGACAGCATATACTAGTTAAGCAACGCTTTCGAGTGGTATATAATGTGTTTATCAAAAAAATATAATTAAGTGACAAGTGCGATATTTCATGGTATACCTCGAGAAAGTGTTGCATAACTATTTTATACCATGCCCTGGCCGGAGCACGGCGTTGTGTTCTTGGGCAAGACTCTTTACTCTCATAGTGCCTCTCTCCACCCAGGTGTATAAATGGGTACCGGAGAATTTACTGCTGGGGGTAGCCCTGCGATGGACTAGCATCCCATCCAGGGGGGAGTAGAAATACTCCTAGTCGCTTCATGCTACGGAAACCGGGATAAGCTCCGGCCTGATGGGCCCCTTGGCTCGTAAGCAGACTTTACCTACCTTTACCATGGAAAATATGCTTACTAAACTTCGTCGGAATAAGATTGCAACACACGATGGGAAGGTTGGGTTTAATATCGTCGAATATACAACAGGGGTTCTTACCATTTGTATGGAAAAACTGAAAATTCCGCCGGCTGGAAAATCCAATCGTTCGCATTCTGTTTGGGATGTTTTGCAAATGATGGGCCACTGGTTGTGATAATAAACTTTTCGTCTTCCTTTCAATCTAGTCAGTGCAGCTAGGAATCTTTGAATCTTTTTATTGTTCTATAAAGCCGAAATCAGTTATGACTTGTTTTGCGTGTGAAATTTCTAACCTTATGGTTTGTGTAAATGGTAAGTACCCCAGCTTTCCTGTATTCTGATTGGCTGCATTTTCTATGGCATGGTATAAAATAACCTATCACACGTTCACATTGGGATGTAATCAATCAATCAATCAATCAATCAATCAATCAATCAATCAATCAATCAATCAATCAATCAGTCAGTCAGTCAGCTGTCAGTCAATCAATTAATCAGTGTTAATCAAATGATCACTCCCAATGCGGCTCAGAGTTGAACTTGCATCTTCCGAAACAACTCCAGGTAGTGATACGAGTGAATAACTTGAACTTGAGATTCTGATATCAAGTTGAGCGCTCCCACGACTCGCTACTTAATGATGATCATAATAATAATAATAATAATAATAATAATAATAATAATAATAATAATAATAATAATAATAATAACATTTATAATGCTCAAATTTCATAAAATGTTCAAATGCGCATGACAAGATTAAAAACGGAATAAAAAACGCTAAAAGCTAAAATTACAGTTAAGAGTAAACTTACAATGAATTTAAAAATCTAAAATTTACAATTAAAGGTAAACTTAATGATTTTAAAAAGCTAAAATTACAATTATTAATTATTGCTTCCTCGTAATGTTTCAATAAGATTAACTGCATTTGATTCATTGATGCAATAAACCTTGGACTTATCACAAATAATAAAGAAATACAGTCTGTGGAACTTCGATTTAACGAAGTGCCAAGGAACTGGGAAAATGTCTTCGTTAAATCGAGTGTTCGTTATATCGAAAACCTCGATTTAACTAATTTTCGGGAAAACAAGCAAAATATTCGTTATATCGAGGTATAGGTAATAATTAATTTTCAACAGTGTTACGTTGCACTACCTAGTATTTCCGGATCTGGGATCTGAACAATTACTAATAAACATTCGTTCATTTGTCTATACAAAGCTTGTCTCAGTACAGACCTTTACATAGCTATGGCACTAGAAACTGAACAGGCAAACAAAACTGCTTTAAACTAAACATAAAATGAGACGCTAATAAAGATTACTTCCAATGAAGATTGTTTTCTTTTTTTGTCATCAACAAAAATTCATGTTCCATTCAAGGAATTCCTCAAAATGAACATGCACTGTTGTAGTAAATCTCCTAATCAAGACCCTTAATCAAAACAATTCTTTCAGTGAGGATTGCCACTGTCTTTTCATTGTCATCCATAAGAATGTATCCTTCATCGAAGAAAGGGAGCGCAGAAATTCTTTTTCCTTTGAACCGGTTTGTCAAATGACAAAATGAAATTGCACAGCGCTGTCATATAAATACCGCTGTAATGAGCTGTTGCCCTCGTGTTACAGAATTAAAAAAGTTTCATCCATGTTCGTCAGTTTCGCATTCATCTTTCGTCACGTGTTGACATTTATTCGTTATATCGAGGTATATTTTACGTTTGGGCTTCTGGATTGTGTTCGTTATAACGAGGATTTTGTTATTTCGAGGTTCTGTTCCATACATTTTACTGTAATTTTGGCCGCGCTGAGGAAAATCGTCCGCTATACCGAGGACCGAGGTTCGTTAAATCGAGGTTCCACTGTACACTTAATTGACCACACCCTGAGTTGGGCTTGTGATTAAAAACTGAAAAAAAAAAATTAACGAAATATAATGACAATGATGAAAAGATAACTTGCATGTACCTTCAGAGACAGGCGTCTCTCTTCCTCTGAAACACCGTTCGGCACTACCACAGTAAGGATTAGATAATATAACATTATCCTTGTCCTTCTCACACCAGTAGCAACTAGCAATGCCATCGCACGTCTGCTGACTGTCTTTTTCCTCACAGTGAGGATCAAAGCATTTCTCCAGACATTCCTTCGTTGGGGAAAGAGGAGTATCTTGCGACTGGTCGGGAGCTAATGCTGGGCAAATGGGAAGGCTGAAAATATAAGAAAAAGTAAAAGATGATCAGAAAAGGGATTAGTAATGTTATTCTTGACTTGTGTGGTTTTAGTTGTATAGCTGTGGTGCACCGGTTAACTCTTCACAAACTAGGACAAGCAGACGTTATTTGAGAAATATTCAACCTGCTATTGGGAAACTGGCCGCGACAATAATTAAAGTCCAGTGGGGAGGTACAAGGACATTCACAAGATTGGAAATGACACTGTTTATTTGAAGAACATTTACAGCCACCATCTTGGCAGACCTGATCTCTGACAGAAATTCCTGCAAAATAAAACATACAGTGAAATAATTTATTGTCTTTCTACACTGAGGACGCTTACACACGGGAGGAAATCTTGCTGGGACATGGGGCAGTGACATGGGGCAGGAACAAAATCATTTGTACACACACAAGAAAATGTGCTCATTGAGCCATTGCAAGGCGTATCAATGCAATATGTCTCGTCGTGCTTTCCCTGCGACGTGCCGCTTATCATGTCCCTACATATGTATCCATATTTGGACGCTCACTCTTCTAAACCCCCATCCGGCAGGAAAAAAAAGACACTTCACTTTCCTTAACTAGCAAAAAAATATGTTTCAATGAAGACATGAATCATGCAAACGTGAAGTCATTAAGAAAAATCTGAAAATCTGTCGAGAGAAATTTTGTAACTGCTATATTGAAATTAGCCTCCTTGTAAGGGAAACTGTGCACCATTGAGACAAAGGTCCACAATATGATTTAAATGAGAATGGAAAAGACTATTTTTTTTCTACAAATATCCTAGTTAAAGGGGCACTGTGACGGGGATTTTTACGTTTTGGGGTGAAAATGTGCTAAAGATGAAATGAACTGATTTTCACGTACACAAAATACATCGAGAAAGTCAAGACAAGTAAGTCTATTGATTTTCTCAAAGGAAGAACAAACCATAGTCAGTTACGGGCGATTTGTCCACATAGAACAAACAAGAAACTTGAAAAAATCAGCCTGATGTTTTCAACTTGCAGCCATTCGCATCCTGGTGATCCGCAGCCTAACACACTCAATAATAGTCTCAGGGAACTGGTTGGATAGTTTTGAACGAGTCTGAACCAGTATTTTGGGGTCTCCTATGAATAGAATGTCTTTTGGCTTTTTAAAGTTAACCTAAAAATTGGTGTAAGTGTCCCTTTAAAAAGACATCAGAAGTGCACGAATATTCTTAAAATATTTTACAGATTATTTTTAACTGACCTAAATACACGTTTGTTCCTTCAATTTTTCCCAGTTGATATTTAGCACAGCTTTTAGCATTGCCAAGGGCATCAATTCTTCCAGAATTAGGTAAATGGACTTCATAAAACGTTTGCTTTTTTATATCTTCTAGTTTGCGACAATCCTTTTCAACCATGTATCCCTTGGTAATCATGTCTTCTGCAATGTGCTCCTCTTTTTCGGTGATGTGCACGTGCTCTACCACTTGCTTGGCAGCTGAAGGATCCATGAAGTCCTCGTGCATGACAAGAAAGCCAGCGCTGTCCATAACAAAGCACGAATAGGTTTGTATATCTGCGCACGTAGGATAGACCTTCGTGAGTAGCCTGTGAATTTTTATCAGAGAATTGAGGATGTCAAAAGCCTTATGGAAAGCATGTTAGTGAGTAGATGGCGCAGTTTACCTTTTGTGTTGAGAACTGACATGCCTATAAATATGGCGAGTACCTGAATTTCTCGATTTACCTCATTGAGACTGAAAATGACAACAGAACTGAAATTGTGACTGTTACCAGTAATGCAAAACACAGTCATTTTAAGTCGATTCTTTTTTTTTGTTTAGTGAAAACCTAGTTTTTCACCAATGGACATAATATACTTTTACAGTGGTACTTTGATCAAGGCAAAGCAATGTAATTACTGGTCCGAGCTGTTCGTAAAATAGAAACAGCTTTTATACCCAAGTCTGTATTTTGTGGACAAAGTTACGTGGAGTGCTTGTCAAACGCAAGCGCATAATCAAAAAATATATTAAATAAAACCCAAAGTTCTCCTGCTTTTCGTTTGCAGTTATGGCTGGATAAACCATTGTAATAGCAAGCAAACGTGGTGAGACACTGGACGGTGAAAGTGTATAGTCTTACGTTGTTTCGCGCATAAAGGATCAGGATTTAGTTGTGTGTTTTTCACTGAATCATATTTGTTGGCAACTATAAATATGAGTCAGAGACAAAACAGAAACTTTTTTCAAATATGCCAGTCCCTAACTGCAACTACTTTATATTTAAACAGGATCAGGATTTTTCGGACGTAAAATTGCGCTTTTATATACGTAGGTCCACTTATTAAAGTAGCGTCGAAGGCAGATCAGTGTTCTCTTGATGGTCTGTAATAATGCCTGGGACTTTTGTTAGACACGTCCATATATAGAAGTTACATACCTGTAAAAATACAAAAGAGGGAAGTCGGCTCCCATAACCCCCAGCACTCCGTCATTTGTTTGATGAATTTGGCTTGATTCTCCTTGGTGCAGCGCTCGGGCAGCGGTTATCACCACTCCAGCTCCAGAAAAGTCCAAATATGGCGTTGTGAGTGTAAGAAATCCCGAATGACTTAAGGCAGTGTAATACCTGAAATAGATGGGCGAACAACATCAATCAATCAATCAATCAATCAATCAATCAATCAATCAATCAATCAATCAATCAATCAATCAATCAATCAATCAATCAATTTACAAGTACGCCAAGAAATATAAATATAAGTTGATGCCTTCATTTTTAGTTCAGGACCTCCCCGAAAAACAGTACATTAGTGACTGGAGCCTCCTGTATAAAGATTATTATTATTATTATTATTATTATTATTATTATTATTATTATTATTATTATTATTATTTGATCTGCCTTCGACGTTATTTTTTAACCACATATGTATGAAAAGTGCTCAATAAAGTTTTGTATTATTTAAAAAAAATATATTATTATTATTATTATTATTATTACAAAGATAAAAAAAAATAATTAAAAACTTCGTTAGAAGTGTATAAATTACAACACATAACAACCACATCCTCAAACACTGGCATACAAATCTCAGGAATAAATTGGATACCCAATTTGCTGGTTACACTTTTTTACGTGGGGAAGAAAATATAAGAATTTACCGTTCCAAAAAAAAAAAATTCTTAAAGTAGCGAATTTGCGTGAATATTTTCATAAGCTGTGTATAGTATTCACTATTTTGACACAGTTCGTAACGACAGTTCTAACGTACCAAGGTCGTTTCCTGGGATCAAAGCCTTTGGCCAATACATCACCGGGAGACTCCCTAAAAACTCCATTTGCTGTACCGATGTATCTCCAGATCAAATATTGCGTGAGCGCAGTTTTGTCATGCAGCCACACATCTTCTACTTTCCAGGTGGCAATCACGGTGTCACGGATGTCACTCCTAAGCTTTGAATATTTTTCACTTCCTTTTCGGCCCATCATGTAGTCAGTTAGTAACCGCACGCTCACTTCCGTTTCGTTTGTGCCAAAATATTCGTAAGAGTCCAAGTAGGCATCGGGAGCAAATGTTACAACGGTGGTGTCTACGTGAAAGAATTAAAACGATGAAATGAATAAATCGAAATAAACAATGAAAGTGAAGAGGCAACATAAGCAGGATCACATGAAAATGAATTATATTTGATCATGCTCACATAGAAATTGCGCGATATAAATGTTAATTATTGTTAGTTTATGATTATAGAGAATTATTGCCAGGTTTGTATCCGATTTATATACCTTTGAGACTAGATTGGGTTTGTTAATCTGATATATGACCACTAGCTCATATCCTTAAAAAAAAAAAACGTTTTACAATTCACCAAGGTAATATCCCATCCAAAGGTAATTGATGTGCCGCCGTGCGGAAAGCGTACAATTAAGAAGTGGGTCAGAAGTGAATGATTCGAAGTCGGGACTGGCTCAGGTTCTTCCAAAGTCATTCAGCACTAAATAACCCAGGGTTAAACGTCGATCAAGGCCTCTATTCCTCTTGCAGAAAATTGTTTTTGTTGCTTACGTTTAATGGAGTTTGAAATTAGTTGACAACAAAACTGAAGGACATAGAAAATATAACCAGAAATCTCACTGGACGTAAAAAGAAACTGAAATCCAAATTCACGTTAATCATGGATTGGATTAATCCTGCTTTGAAGAAACCGTCCTGGATCAAGAACTTCTAAATGCTATATATCTTATGGAATCTAATTTTAATGCCTTAATTTTACAGTTACCTCTAGTTGCAAGTTTGCCAAAATATAAACAAGTCTCCTGAGGTGGCGCCACGTCTATTCGGTGATAGTGAAACGTGTAATCTAAGACAATAGATTAGCGTTAACAGGTTCAAGACAAAACATTCAGAAATAGGTTTTTATTAAGCAATTATTCAATCAGTCAAGCAATCGATCGATCAGTTAATCGATCAGTCAGCCAGTCAGTCAGTCGGTCAGTCAGTCAGTCAGTCAGTCAGTCAGCTTATCTGTCTGTTTGTCTCTCTTTCTGTCAGTCTTTATGTCTGGCTGGTTGTGTCTGTCCGTATGTCTGTCAATTTATCAGTTATTCAGACAACCAATTAAAAACGTTAGAGAAGAAAACCGACGATAGGAAATAAAGGAAAGTGCTATCTCTATGGCTTTTTTAAAAGCCATAGAGATAGCATTAAATTTAAAATTCTATAAGCAAATGATATTTAGTATCTCTGGATAGTTTTATCAATTTCACTTACCTACAGGGAATTCTCTGAAAGTGTCTAAAACATCGTTCTCCAGCGAGACAGGTATGACCACACCAACAGAAAATTCGGTGTCTTGCACAGGATGCCAGTAATATGTCGAGTTAATGTGCGTCTCTGTGACTCCTTCCTTGATTCTCCCTCCTCTTGGTAGATAGCGGGTGGCACTGAATGATTTGGATCCACGCATACCTCTATTCAAAACAATCACACAGAAGACATTTTTTGCAATTGAACACTCCCGAGATAAAAACTCCTTTAAAGAACCTTTATTGATTTATACCGCTCAGGGTAGCCCCTTCAGATGCAAAAAGCTGTCTGTTATCAATGGGAGCCCTGAAACTTAAGTAAAACTTAAGTAAACAGACGTGTCCTCCGCGCTATATTTTCTCTTTCCCTGCTTTGTCTGATTTTCTATAGTTGTCGTGAAAGCAACAGGTTATCCGAGAGCTTATTCTAAGCCATCATGTAGTGACTGTAGTTCAATTTCAGACAGAATCTCAGACGTCTTCTCTAGCGGGAGAACAAATTGAGCACACTTGAGGAGACGGCAGCCTACTGAGGCTGAGTACAAAATCTTTAAATTTAAATTACACACGGTCATTTTCAAGCCAACTCTTAATTTGTAAATGTCTTGCCAAAGAATTACTATTTTTTTCATATGCTTCAGGTAAGATCACTGAGATCTGCCCATGCATGACTCTTAGTAAATTGTCAGTTGGCCTTTTTATTTCAGTTCACTTAATAATACTTTCTAGATTTAACACCGGGCTTCGAATAAACGTCTGGTCAACTAGGCTGAGTGTTATGCAACCGCTAGCGCTCCCAGCGTTTGTCCGAGGCCGACAGAGCTCATTTTAGTGATTAACATACTTTGACATCGAGTCAAAAATTGACTTGAACTCTGACTCCGGCTGTTCCAAGATCCTTATGTCCATATAAATAGGGTCCCCGTAGGCGTCAGCTGGGGCTGGGAGGAGTGGGTGGATTAATGTCCTTCCAGATTTAGTGACCATAAAAGCGTACGTCGTCCGACCTTGTTTATAGTATTCAGTAATATCTGGCATAAGGTCTTCGATGTTGATATCTGTTCCCGTCACACCAATGAAGTTTCCATGGTGATAGCAAGGCAAGGTGATGGACACTAAGAGACCTAAAAATAGAGTAGCACGACAAAAATATTTGATGAGCACGTTCACTTACACATGCAGTCAATCCTTAGGGCTGGTTTTCATATAGTCGTGCCGATCTTCCCGATCACTTGATTGCCTCTCATCATTTTGTAACGAATTGGACGTTCCTGACGATATTAGACTTCCACATAATCGATCTTCTGAAGAAAGTTGCTGGATGAGGGACTGCACAATTATTGTGGTAGAATACTAGATAGAGGACTGAATTAGGTCTACTTCGAGAGTCTTTTGGGATCATTGGAACCTGTCTCTTATAAACGTGAATTAAAGGTCGCTGATCTTTGATCTCTTTGATTTTTCTGATCTTACAGCAGATTTTATCATACCTGTTCCAAAAGCATCAACATACGGGACAGACACAATGGGCCGACTACGTTGCTCTGCAAATAGGTCGTAATACGTCGCCATTTTGCTTCTCAGCGTTCGGATATCTTCAATGTAAGTGTATCTTCCACGCTTAAGAGCGAAAGCGAGAAATAAGAGAGGAAAACGATACTTAGTTCAGTGTCAACTAGTTAATACTTGATGATTAGCTAAGTGTTCATTACCTCAAGTTCATTTTCTGCCAGATAATAATAATAATAATAATAATAATAATAATAATAATAACAATAATAATAATAATAATAATAATAATAATAATAATAATAATAATGATAACATTTATAGTGCGCAAATTTCATAAAATGTTCAAATGCGCATTACAAGATTAAAAACGGAATAAAAACGCTAAAAGTTAAAATTACAATTAAAAGTAAACTTACAATGAATTTAAAGAGCTAAAAGTACAATTAAAGGTAAACTTACAATGATTTTAAAAAATGTAGTAATAGTATTCTGCTTTAGCAGCTATCCATCAAAGTCAAAAACAAATAACCTTATAAATATATACCAGAAACTTATAAGGGATTGAAACGTATAACGCGCACTCACAGCGATAGAATGCCCAGCTTTGCCAAGTACCATATTTGGAAACACTAAAGGTTTGTACGCGAATACTTTATACACGTAACAACACACGCAACAACATTTTTTGTTTTGTGGTACCAGTAACTAAAGGAATTCACTGAAGTGTATCCAAGTGAACTTCTTTAGAATACTGAATGACGATAAAACAGAAGAATTAAGCAAATTTAATTTTATTAAACCAAGCTTGTTCAAAAACAAGTTTACGCCATTTAGCGCGAGCTAGCGCGCGCTGTGAATTAAATCCAAACATTTCAATTTTGATTGGTTGATTTTTTTCTCGTGATTTTCCAAATATGGTACTTAATGGAAACGAATGTGCAAACACTTTGTATAATACGAATCATAGGGAATTACACGTTTCAACCCTTTTGGGTTTCTGTATATACTAAAACAGTGGATAGAGTTGTTGGCGCAAGCTGCCGGAATTTAGCGTATCAAACTCCCCATATGACATCCTTTGCTATTCACCTCCAAGCAACCCGCGCGCGAAAACTGTAATCGTTGACAAAGAATTAAACGTAATCCTTAATTTTGGGGTTATATCAACTCGTTGTTGTAGTACATACTAAAACAACTATTCACCTCACTATTCACCTGGCAAACTAGTGGTGGATATTTGTTTAATTATATTACATAATACAAAGTGTCATGCAAACGGGAGAACTAGACAATGTAAGTTTCGGAAGGACTTTCAATTATGCAATTAATTGTGGAATAGTGTAAGTTAATTTTTCACATTTCCTAGAAGGTTTGGTATAAGGAAACAATATCGTTTAGTAAGATGTAGCTTGTTAGAACAAGACTTTAGAACTAACCGGAAATTTGTAATGTGAAATATAACCATCAGTGCCATTTAAGCTCGAGTAAGATATTTTTATACTAGAAGGGTAAAACAACTCAGTGATTTACCAGTTGAGATAGCTACATTTACACGCTGCGATTTGTTGGTCATGATAAATCGGGAAGCGATGGCGCCGCGGTAGCGATCCGATTGCGTGCGTGACTCCAATGCGACAAGTCGGCCGATTTTGAAAACGCTACCTGCAAACGATTAATTAAAAGCAAATAAATCATATCGGCAATACTTTTAACAAACTAAATAATACTTCACTCATCATTTTGTTTTCCAAAACGTTTTAACAATAAAAACACAAATGTGCAGTCCTTGCCTCTAAATCGATACGCTTCCCGATTCATCGTAGCCGAGAAATCGTAGCGGTGAAAATTAGTCTTTAATTACCGCGATGTCTCCGACGGAGGTATTTGCTGGTACACCATATTTTGTTGTGTTTTGATGTGCAATATCTATCAGTATCTCCTGGTATTTGCTGTCGAATCCATATGTAAGAATGATGACCGAGTTGTTAAGCTCCAAGTTCCGATTTCGTATGGTCTCAAACAAGCTCAGAGTCTCCTTAGAATCTGTAGGATGCCCATCCGTCAGAAACAAAATAACTCGTTTCTTGTTTTTTGCCGAGTCTTCAGAGATCGAGCCTCTCAATAATTCGAACGCTTTCTCAAAAGCCGGTGTGAATTTTGTTTTAGCTGTAAAGCAAAAAAGAGTATTGTAAACGAAAACAATAGCGCAGAATATGGGCCACTGTATAAGCTTAGAAATAGTGTGGCTACTTATTTGGTAAAACATTTGAGAAGGAATATTAGCGATATAAAAAGTGAACAACGACGTTTCGATGACTCCATGTCATCATTATCAAGTTAAAAATTAAAATACAAAGTTGACGCTTTATATAGTGATCGAAAATATTTAGGGTGTGAAAATCTATTTACATAGTCAATTCAAGTGAACAGTTTGGCACGGACGGAGTCTGATTGTGTGTTGAGTTTTGGCTTTATGTTCCTGATGAAGAGCATTTCATAAAGTAAACAATCCAGCTTCGTGCGGCATTTCTTTAAAACAGTGAACTGTTTTTGTACACTGTAGCCTTGCAGCTTGTGGTCTTCTTTTAAGTGTTGACCAATCGCAGAATATTTATGCTCAGCGATGCGTTGAAAAAGATGTCGGGATGTGAACCCGACATAATCTGCATCACACAGATTACATGCGAATTTGTAAACAACGCAATGTTGATTTATAAGGGGAGGCTTGGCTTCTACCACTTTGAGGTCGTCCATAATTTTTCTGCTTGTAAACACTGGCTGCAGGTCAAATATTCTGCGATTGGTCAACACTTAAAAGAAGACCACAAGCTGCAAGGCTACAGTGTACAAAAACAGTTCACTGTTTTAAAGAAATGCCGCACGAAGCTGGATTGTTTACTTTATGAAATGCTCTTCATCAGGAACATAAAGCCAAAACTCAACATACAATCAGACTCCGTCCGTGCCAAACTGTTCACTTGAATTGACTATGTAAATAGATTTTCACACCCTAAATATTTTCGATCACCATATAAAGCGTCAACTTTGTATTTTAATTTTTAACTTGATAATGATGACATGGAGTCATCGAAACGTCGTTGTTCACTTTTTATATCGCTAATATTCCTTCTCAAATGTTTTACAAAACACTTTGTTATTCGAATACTTATTTGGTAACACTGTAATTAACTTGAGCAAAAAATAATAAATGGGAGCTCCGGTTTTAGGCCTTTCTAAAGCTATATATTATCTTAAATCTTGTAATGAATGGTGTATCTACGGAATATTTTATTTGTCCTCGTGCTAGTGACAATGAATGAATACAGTTACTATACACATTTCATCTCACTCTTCTTTTTCTTTTAAAGCTATTTACTTAAAAAGGAGACTATCTCGTTGTCTGATAGAAAATTTGGTCATGATCTTACCACCGGTGGCGGATTGCTCTTGAACAAACTTCTTCAAGTTTTGTATATTTGTAGGAATTGCGAGAGCTAACTTTTCACTGTAGCACGTTGCAGGCTTTCGTGGAGTCTTGACGTCACCAAAAAAAGATACGATGCCAACCTAAAGCCAAAAAAAAAGATCTCTTGATCAAAAAGTCTCATAAGGAACCCGATACCACACGATAACCATGGGGTGACCCATCTACTAAAGCCCAATTTGGAGTGACAAAAACCTTTGAATAGGAACGCAGTGTGGTATTTGCTGATCAGTTGTTCTGGACCGATAAAAAAATCACCAAAATGTTTTCTAACCAATCGATGGATGGAAACAGAAATTTTAAGGGAAAAGCATCGGAAGCATCAAGAGCATTTGGCCGTCAAGCAGTTTTTAGCAATATGCGGATAGTTTTCACACGGTACCCTTGTATGTTACGTTTGTCCCCCGGGTGTGTCGCATTTCAACTTTGTTGTATGTGATTTTATTTTCTCAATACTTTCAAATATTACACACCTGATCTTTCGGGTTCATGGTGCCCAAGACCGTTATTACTGCCTCTTTAGCGACGCGTAGCTTCTCTCCAGTCATAGACTGGCTTGTATCCATAACCAAGACAACGTCCTTGGCTTCTGGGGTGGCGGTTTCCACGTAAAACGGCCTAAAACGAGGATCGTATTTATCACATTTCTCGCGATCATCATATGCTGGAAAGTTGGTCATAACACCTTCCTCTGATCCAAAGTACTGCCACTTGATAAAGGGATATTTCTCTGAGATGGCTTTCATCTCTTTGAAAACTCCACCGTCTAAATGCGCTGGATTTTTAGGGGCACTACCAGAAATCTTTAAGCAGATACTATTGAGGTCCACTTTGGAACGAAACCGTACATCGTACACCAGTGTTGATTTGTCAACCTTACAGCATTCTTTTCCTGGTGGAGTGTTGACTGACTTAGAGTACGATTCCTCTACTGCTTCCTTGAGGCGTTTTGCAACATTAAACCGTGTCGTGAATCTTTCACGGAACTTTAAAGCTAGTGGAACGATGTTATCTCCTGTTATTGGTTCTTTGTGGTATTGAAGACTGTCAAAATAGTCCTGGTAGAAATGAACAAAATGTGGCAGCTAAGCTTCTAACGAGTTACAACGAGCATTTGAAACACCTGCGGCATTGAATTTTTGTCGGGCGAAAAAAACAACAATGATAATCAAGCGGGGTAGAATATGTGAAATGTAATGGATTTGATGCTAAACGAAACACAATACTTGAAAGTGTTAATAATAATAATAATAATAATAATAATAATAATAATAATAAGTTGAGTCATCAAATATGGATTTTGATATCTTCTTAGCTACTCTTCCCCTCCTACTAAAATATTAATGCCAAGGCAGCTTTCATACCCTCCCATCTCTTCCCTGCTCGATTCAGCATATTTGCGGATGCTGCAACGTAATTTCCAATCTCCTTGTATGACGTCAGTCATGTTGTATTTATCAGTCAACCATCGTGAAAGACCACTGTGTCGAAAATTTAAATCGATTTTTAAATCGGTTTCAGATTTATAGATAAAACTAGAATCAATAGAAGGCCTCATTTCATGCCAGCAATATTCCATACAGAAAGTAATTTAAAAAGTATTTTTAAAACGTCGCGCAGGACCCTTGCTCATTAATAAATTCATTAGCTATTTTTTTGGTCTTGGTGTTATATTGTTAAGGTTTAATTCTCCGGATTTTGGACATCGATTCCTCTAAAACTTAGGGGATCATGGAATTAGATCATGATTGTCGTTTTACTGAGAGATGACCCCTTCCTTTGATGTTACAAGCTCTTAACCCTATTCATACCGGGCTTTTTTGGATCTTTTCAGACCGGGGTAGGGAGGGGGGGGATTCCGCCCACCCCCCCCCCCCCCCCCCCCTCCTCCGTTCCTTCCAGAATATTTAAGCAATCGCAATAAAACTTACAGGATATATAGTATGTCCAAAAATCTATCTTTTTATATACATCACGTGACAATTACATCATGATGTGAAAACAGCCGCCATCTTGGATCCGCCATCTTGGATTTCAAAATTTTTCCAAAACATCAGAAAACCGCCCAAAATTACTGAAAAATACTCAAAATATATAAAACAGTGCAAAAAAAACCTAAAAGAGGTGAAAATAGTTGAATTAAAGTTAATTTTTATTAATGGAAACACAAAAATTACAAATTTGGAAAAACATGTCTGTCAAAATGACGTTGCCATGGTAACGTCAAGTTCCAGACACAACAACCTATCCTACCAATTTATTCCCAGATAAATTTTAGAAAAACTCGTAAAGTTTGGCAGCGTTTGGTTGAATCTTGAAAAAGTTATAAACGTTCAAAGTCAGCGCGGGCACTTTCCGCCCCCCCCCCCCCCCCCCCCCCCCCCCCCCCCCCGTCTGAATAGGGTTAAATGTTAATTTCCAGATAATGCGATTTTGTGTCCACGTTTGAGTTCAGCTAGAATTGCACAACAGATTGAACAACTATATAATCTCTTTGTGGCCTGGTCAGAACGAAATTCTCGAATTCAAAAATTGCCAGGAGTTATTGGCTTCTAAGAGAGTAAAAATATGGAAAATGAACTTCGAAGCGTGCTATCATCTCTTTGAAAAGGGATTTTAAAAGTTTGCTTTGACCAGGGCACAACAGAGTACACCAAGTTTATGTTCCTTGCGAATCAACTTATGAAATTTGGTATCGGCGGAGAAAACATCCGCTTCCGAAGACCTTCCGTGCCTATATTTACAGCAACGTGCGCCATATTCAAAGCTGTTAGGCCTGGTTTAAACGTCGCATTTTAGATGTGCCGAATACAATACTTCATCGAGTCGACTCGAATTAAAAAATTCGGCATTTGGTTCTAAACGTCGCATTTAATTGCTGAGCGTTCAGTTCCAAATATAAAAACCCAAAATTAGCCGTCGTTGTTCAGGTTGTCCACAATACGCAAAATCTGGTCATTTCACGTTGTTGTTCCGCAAAGAACGGCTATGAACGGCAATGAAACTGGAACAGTCGAATATTCGACTGAACTCGAATTTAATTCAAATCTGCCGAATTTAATTGTTTTTACATGCACTTAATTCGGCAATTTGATTCGGCGCAAGTAAAAAAACCGAAAGGTGGTCTGAGTATTCACTGGAATTATGTATTATTAGCCTACAGGAAATGTACAAGTTTGTATTTTTGCACGTGGGGAATTTGGTTTTTATCTCAGAAGGCATATATTTGTAGCTTTACTTTTACCGTCGCATGTCTTTGAGTTAGGAAAATTCCTCTAAAATTTAGAGCGGCTAAACGTACCTTGATTCCACATGTCGGAAGAAAAAGAAACATGCAAACTCGCGTTTATGTCTTTATGTCACTGGCCCCGCAGAGAGGTAAACTAGGAATACCAGCCTCCTCCTCAGGCGCCTCGATTTTCGCTGAAACAAAGCGAGAACATAGCTTCCCTTCCTCCCTTGCGCGCCCATTTCCAAGCAAGAGAGAGGCGCCTGGGTACGAGGCAGCTAGGAATACTGTAGTGTGTCATGCCAGAAGCGGAATTCTTAAAGAGCTCTTTTAAAAACCGATAGAAGGTGTTCAATTCAAATTTGCACATTCAAACGACTTTTACTCGCTGGCAAAGTTTAAATTAAAAAAATCCGCTTCTGTCAGGACACACTAGTGGCTCCGACTGATCTATTTTTGATGAAATCATAGAATGCTGTCTGTTACTCGATCCGCAAACTTGGACACAAAATCATGGATTTTTCAATTTGGAACTAATGGCGCTCTAGCGTCGCCGTACAGCGCAATCTATCAAATCAAAGACGACATTCGTAAACGTCCATCATTCTTTTATGTCCCTGACAAATTTCAGCTCAATCGCCCCCAACGAGATAGAAGCATTTTAAAAGAAGTAGAGCAAGCAACATTTTGCCTAATGAATTTATTCATGGTTAGGTGTCCCCCGCCACCTTAAGCAAGTCAAACTAGTTTATCTAATCTGCATCTCGTTTACACCAAGAGCCTCCTTCGCAAAAGCCTGTAACTCTTTTCCTTTTAGTGCAGGATCGACTAAAAGATTTCCATGGAGTTTGAATAAAAACGCAAAGCATAGGACGAGTAACTGCTTGGCCCAGGTTGAGTTTAGAGAGCTTATCTGGCTAGAAACAGCCATTTTGTAGTTTACTTCCTTATCCGCAAAGGCATTGCTGCGTCTTCATCCGCACACAGTGAAATTACTGATACAGTGTAACGCAAGGAACCGTAAATCCATCTCTGGCATGCTAATTATGCAATTATCATCAATTTTAAAACCAAAAAATTGAAGCAAAGTAAAAAAGCGCGTTCCTCAGTCACGAAACCACTTACACTTGCGCGCGTCAAGGATTTGTAGACCTATGGATAGCAATGAGCTCGTTCTCAATGTGCGCAAGCTTCCAAAAGAGACGCTCATGAAAATTGGGCTCATGTCCAAACACATTGACGGCATTAAAATCCATCTAATAATTGCTTTCATGAACGTGACAGGACACCTTAGAGTCATGGTCGAACATTTCAACCGCCTTTTGCGCTCCGCAATCCGTATTTTCAATGCTCGCTCCGTTTCACCGTAGTACACAAAATTACAGCTGGTGAAATCGATTCTGTGCACTTCGCCATATTTGGGCGGTCAACATCATTTTGAGCCTTTGGGTGCGGAAAAAAACTGTTGACCATTTTTAACAGTTTGTAGGTGACCTTAACTTGTAGTTGTTTTCGCACAATACTGTCTTCTCTGGTTTCTCAGCAAATTGCTATCTCAGAGGTCTACAAACCCTTGACACACGCAAGAGACTTGCGCCACGTTCTCTTTTGAAACGTTATGAATTAAGTTATTGACTGAGTTGGAGGGCCGGACGGGAAAATATTTACTTCGAGGTCAGGACGTACGGACAAAGCATAGCGAGGTCCTTCGCGTCCTTACCGAGGGCCAAATATTTTCCCGCCAGCCCGACCTAAGACAGTCAATAAGAATTTTATCATATGACCACTAGGTTTTTTTTTACTTTACTTTACGTTTCGCGCGCATTTTGAAAAGCTCGTAATGTTTTACTAGGGGAAGCCAGTGAAGTGCATTTGAACTGCGGTGCGCACAGAATATTCAAACTTTTGTTAAAATTGTCAAAATTATGACCAAATATCTTCGAGTTTTAGCTTCATTTCAAGGAGATTTCAACGCAACCAAATTCTTCGTACATGACTGTAGTTAGTAGAAATTACAAAGGAAACCTTTAAGAAGGACCACGACAAAGAATTTGCACGACGTTCCGGCTAGTCGTGCTTGTCTCAGCTATTTATAAGACTGAGTTGAATAACAAAGCGACGTTTTTTCTCAGCCGAAATTTATCCTAGAGCTTGGTTTGAATGACGGGATTGATTATTTTCAACCAAGTTATTTAGTGGTTAAAACGTTTCGTGAGAACTAGTGGAACACGGTGTAAGGTTAGTCGTAAACATAAGCTTACATGTAATCGCATATTAAAGAATTACACAGCAGCAGATTTTCAAACTAAGCAAAATCAATTTCCTCGGCATTCTTTTTTCTTCAATGTTTATCAATTACTACGGTTTTATTTAAAAACCACAGAATACGTTTATGTCTGAGTATGTAGTTTTTATGCCCGCTTTCATTTTGATTTTATTGATGTTGTCAGGGGTTGTTGTGGTCGAATAGTTTATGCAGTTCTTCATCATTTGCCAAGTTTGAACATACTTTGTTTTGAATTTCAGCGCTTGCAAAGTACATTGATTTCTAGAAAGTAAAGTTTAAACATGCCGGATATTCTTTGCTTTCGGAATAATCTTCAGAATAACTATCGCTCATTTTGAATTCAAAATGATTGAATCCAATGGTTTCAGATTCCATCTCGCGGCAGTCGCGGGTCCGTTCGACTTTTTCCGGCCTGTTATATCAAGGCGTACGGCCCTGATACGAGACTTTTTTTCATATGGTTTTCCAAGGAAATAGCGCGCGGGTCCGTACGGGTCAGATAATACACGTTATTTTCGCAGCGGGTGCTTTTAATGTGTTGACGTTTTTTTTTTTAATCGGATGTAACAGTTTCAATATTTCAACTGAAGAAGGCGTAAGCACTACTCAGCCGAAAGTTCTTGCGAAAGTAACATCGAAAAAAACAGTCGGCGTCAAACCGCACAGAAACTATGGCACTGTCGATCATGTAAACAAACCTTTGAATTAAACTTTCCAATATGTTCAGGTTTTCAAACTCTAAGTACCCGACATGTAGAAGAGAACTTTTGCAAAAGTTTCCTAATTCGAAGGTCTCTTCACTACGGCTGCTCACAGTTGTCAATGTTACAGTATTTACTAGTTGAGCAAGTCAAACTAGTTTATCTAGGGCTTACCTGCATTTCGTCAACACCAAGAGCGTCCTTCGCAAAGGCCTGTAACTGCTCTCCTATTAGTGCAGGATCGACTAAAAAATTCCCATCGACTTTGAATAAAAACGCAAAGCATAGGACGAGTAACAGCTTGGCCCGGGTTGAGTTTGGAGAGCTTATCTGGCTGGAAACAGCCATTTTGTAGTTTACTTCCTTATCCGCAAAGGCGCTGGTGCCTGTTTCTCCGTACACTCAGTAAAATTACTGATCCACTGTAACGCAAGGAACCGTAAACGCATGCCTGGCATGCTAATAATGCAATTATCATCAATTTTAAAACCACAAAATTGAAGCAAAGTAAAATAGCGTGTTCCTTAGTCTCGAAACCACTTACCAAACGATAATTTACTCTCTGGAGCGCAACAAAAACATGTGGCTTTTTCTCTTTCAAGTTCAACTGAGATAATGGACAACACACATATAGTCCTTAAATAACGTATTTTATTCGCTTTGCGTACCAAACACAACATTTACAGAAATTATATATTTTTTTTAATGCAACGACTTTGTACTTTATATGCAATCAATAAGAATGAAAGGAGTAATAATAATTATAGATGGGCAGCACAGTGTCGCCCCGCTCACAGCAGTCTGTTTTCTTCTTTCTTCTAAAAGTCGTGGAAGAAAGAAAACCTCGCGAAACAGGTAGCGCAACATAGATTTTTTTGCTTTTAATTAGAGAAAATCCACAGCAAAAATTAAAGTAGACACCAAATCCGATATTGAAAGAGACACAATATGAGCCCATTAGCGTCTCGGTAAACGGCTATGCATGCATTATGTATATGCCTTAAGGTTACTATTAGTTAGCGGCTACTAATATTAGCGATTTTAGCGAGTTGGGCGAAAATCGCTACAATATGTCTCGTTCAGATTTAATACCCTTAAAATGAACCCGTGCTCCAGTAATGAATTGTCCATGCTGTACTTAGAGTAGACCTCTTCGATTGCTTGCGACCTCGAAAATTTCAACGGCACAGCCGCATTCTCTCAAACCGCGGCTTTTTTTATGTCAACAATTTGCTACTGGTTTGCCCTCAAAAACTCCAAGGAATCATTGGGCGACACTAATCTTCGCGCGTCTCACATTGACATTCGTCGATCTCTTCGCAGCAACTTTTCAGAATTTCCAGCGAACTAGCACCTTCCAAACATTCGCTGGTTTCATCCGCAAAAGATTCTGGCCATTGATTTCTTTGAGCCTAATACACCCGGCATGGTCAATCGAACGTTCGAAAATCGAACTCAATCCGTGGATTGAGTTCGATTTAGTTCGGCAATCGAACGAAATCGAACACCAGACTTTCAGTGAGTTCGATTTCCAAACAAATCGAATTCAATCGAAAAAATCGAACTCAATCGAACTCAATCCATCTGATTTTGTTCGATTGGGTTCGAAAACCGAACTCAATCGAACACAATTAATTGGATTGCGTTCGATTGGCTCTGGTAAACATATACAAAGCAAGCCCAAAGCAAGCCCATCAAAACAGGTTTTTCTTGTGCGTTTTTACAATTTATTCTTATGACAGAAATCCCATTTATAAACTGTCCACTGCATTTAAGAGAACAGAACAGAACACGTTGAAGGTGACCAAATTGTCCGTGC
The DNA here is from genome assembly GCA_963693305.1 of Meandrina meandrites. Classification (NCBI taxonomy): domain Eukaryota; kingdom Metazoa; phylum Cnidaria; class Anthozoa; order Scleractinia; family Meandrinidae; genus Meandrina; species Meandrina meandrites. The sequence continues at coordinate 26,499,539 of OY855914.1, forward strand.
TCGTTTTTGTTCGGAATGGACGGCCTGACTCGCCTATTTTCTTTAAAACCTTGAAAACTTCGCCATCCTTGACGTCAAAGCGGCATTTCTGCCCTGATAGCCTTTTACTACACATTTGAAGCTTACAATCCACAGCGCATCTGAAGCCATTTCTGCGGAATTTCTTCGTTTACGAAAAACACGTGCGCTACACTCCGGGTTGAAGTAACTCGAGCTTCCAAGATCTGGTTATGGATTTTCAACGCCTGTTTTACACAAATCACGAGTTCGAAAATCGAACGTTCGATAGGGTTCGATTGATTTTTTTCTCTTTTCGGTGAGTTCGATTTCCTTCGTTTGCCGAACTCAATCGAACTCAATCCATGAATTGAGTTCGATTGAGTTCGATTGAAATTTAGTTCGATTGGGTTCGATTGACTATGCCGGGAATATAAGAGCCCCTGTCACTGTTGGCAAAGCAGTTTTATGCTCCGATGAAAATTGCTTTGAAACTGTCCGCTTTTTTCTTTTCCAGGAACGGCAAAAAGGGCTTTTAGAAATTATAACGAGCCTCGAACAACACGAAAAAATTTAACCGAGATAATTCTAGCAACGTTGGCTTGACTTGATTTGACAGTTTATGCGGTGATTCGCAGCTGTACAAAAACTATGCAAACATCGCGCGTTTGGCTGCTTTCATTACCCTCGCGCCTTCCACTCTGTTGTTATATTACAATCTGGTCTTATATCTCGGCAATTAAAAATTATTTTGACTTAGAATTTTCATAATTTAATAGATCTCTGGTTTTTACAATGAACTCATGAACTCGAAAAAAAAAAAGGAAAATTCGATTTTTTCCTTTCGTTATACCTTAACAAGAATTAACTGAATAATAATAATAATAATAATAATAATAATAATAATAATAATAATAATAATAATAATAACAATATTTAAACAGGGGGCGATCTCACATAAAGTGGTTTTCAGAACGGCCTTGTGGAGAATAATAATAATAATAATAATAATAATAATAATAATAATAATAATAATAATAATAATAATAATAATAATAATAATAATAATAATAATATTTAAACAGGGGGCGATCTCACAAAAAGTGGTTTTCAGAACGGCCCTGTGGAGAAGAAAAATAATAATAATAATAATAATAATAATAATAATAATAATAATAATAATAATAATAATAATTAAGGCATACGTTCCAATTTCTTTTTAAAAAGTAAAAGAGATTCAGTTTCCCGTATTTCAGTACTTAGAAGGTTAAAGTCGAAAGCTGCTTGATACGTAATTTTTCGCTTTGCCCAGTTTGTTTTGGGAGCAGGAAGGTGCAGATTCTTGCGCTGGCGGGTATTATAACAATGGATGGCATCATTTTGTGTAAAATTAAAATTAAAATCGATGATTTTATGAAGACATCTAAAAATAAAAACACATCGGTGAAGGTATCGCCTGTGATCTAAGTGCTTCCACTCTAGTTCCTTAAGAGCTTCGGTGGCGGAGGAGTATTTTGGTTTGTCTAAAATTAATTTCGCTGCTTTGTTTTGTTGTACTTGGAGATCGTTCATCAGTTGAGTGTTGTTTTTATCACCCCATATTATATCACCATAGTAAAAAAGTGGGAGAATTAAAGAGTGATAAAGTGTTAAGCGAGCGTGTAGTGGTAGAAGATGCTTGATTCGTCTAAGAAGTCCAAGTCGCTGATTGGTTTTGTTAATGATAATAAACAAGTGAATATCACGTACAATGATGTTTATTAAGGTGGCTTGACCCAGTATTTTTGTAGGAGCACTTCCAACTTTGATCCTCTCAGTAATAAACAGTTTAACTCCCATATCATAGTCATTATAACACGTGGATCATATAGACTGAACCACAAGATAGTATAAATTTTTTGTAAATCGGAATGAATTTCACGTGATAATGACGCCACATTGTTTTAGCTCTGAATAGAATTTTAGCCCGTGTCTCGAGCTTAGTACAACATTGAATTCTTGTACAACACACGTAAAATGGCCACGCTTGGCTATGCTCCGACATCTTTCCCAAATATGGTAATACTTTAATGAGTAGATGCGGCATATTTCCAAAGGAAAAAAAAACTAATAAATATACTTTAACTTGGGCATGCTGAACACTCATTTCTGCCAAGACTACACTAGTAGAGCTGATGCGTGACAGTTTTTTCCCATTTCTTTCTTGCAACTTACCACCATCTTCGGAAAGATTTCGGGGGACAGCCAATGAACATTTTATAATTCTCTGCCTCTCCCCTCTTCTGAAGGTGGTGAACCGTTTATTTATGAACTGGAAAACAGACTATTTCCTTCGAATTTCTTAGTCAAAACCATTATCCTTCTTGTTCAGATAACGCGATGCATTATAAGGAATTAAATAAATTTTTAACTGTCTTTTAAATCTATTGTGTATACAAAAAAAAAAAATAAACAATCATACCAACAGAATACTGTTGAAGCACACCTTGTTCATGTATTCATTTTGTGGGTTATTCCTTAAAGTGATTCTGTTATATATACCTCCGGATATAAGGTGAACCGACTAGCTGTTTACTGGAAACGGGTATTTTAACTCTCTATTTCTGGCAATTCTATCATCTACGTCCGAGAATTAAAGCCTCCTGAAGACACTTTTGAGTACCCCTCCACTCACTCACTTTTTAATTAACAATCCCTTGAACGCGCAGAAATAACTTTAAGGTCTACGCTCTCTAAGACTATCTTTCTGAAAGTAAAAATTCTCTCTACGGCAAAAATCGCTCTTCCGGCAGAAAGCTTCGTTTCCTTTAGGAGGCAAAATCCTACCAGGTAAGGTAAACTCCTCTCTTAAAGTAAGTAAGTGTCCTGCGCAGCGTTAATTGAAATGAACACACGGAAAACTGTAAAGTTTAACGCTGCAAAGTTCAATTAAAAACTAAAATGTTTCGGCAGTGCTGCCTTCATAGGCACAGCCGAAACGTTTTTAGTTTTTCATTGAACTTTACAGCGTTGAACTTAACAGTTTTCCATGTGTTTAAACTCCTCTCTTAGTTAGTCTAATGCCTCTCTGGGGCGGGCATTTTGCTAAGCAAACATTGCTTTAAGGCACTCATCTCTCAATGGCAGAGACCTTTATACCGTGGACATCATTCTTGAGCTGTAATTTTTTCAAGCGTGAGCCTCTCGGACAAAATTTAGTACCCACATGTGACACACATGTGACATTTCAGTAGACTTTGGTGCTAGATTTCAGTTATTAGCAAAGGTCTGTTGCGTTTCAACGGGAACATCCGTTGAATGGATACATTCCAGGTACCCATGTTCATCAACGCCATCCGCACCTCCACCATCATGTGACTCAACAGGTGTTTTTGCAATGGACGACGGTACGTTACCATATGGCGACTCCCCCTTGGGCGGCGGGGATTTGGTATCAGGAAGAGGTATAGATGGGTCACCAAGTTTAGAAGGTCTCCTGGCTCGAGGAAGGATTGGCGGTGGATTATCATGATGTTCTTGCCACTGCTGAGAAACGTTGCGTCCTGGGCCTTCAACAGACGTTTTCCTACCGACAGTTATGGGAAGCGATGAATCACCTATCTGAAAAATTCCCATAGCTAGAGATTCTACAGCGCCAGAAGGTCTCCTTGTTGTTGGAACAGGTGGAGGTGGGTTGGTAGCACGACGGGCCCATTCGTTCGCAGGAAGTGCTGGTTGTACGTGACCAGATTGAGGTGGTTCAGGTATAGTAGTCAGATCACCAGTTGGGCGACGTTGTACTTTGTTGCATGGTGCTGGGCAAGGTTTCGTCTCGTCCATCTGATCAGGGTCCTCATAGTGAGGGTTCTGACTGGACATGGGATGGTCCGCCTCTGGGTTTTCGACAAGGTCCCTCGTGGAAGGGGTTCTCTCATTTTTCACCGGTGGCTGAACAATTCTTCGGTAACGTTGTATACCCTATTGAAAGAAAAATATTGTACAAATGTCTTAGTCGTGCTGCAAGCTTCAATCATTAGAGTGGGGGTATATTGGTGTATACTGTAAGATCAGACACTCGTATTTTGTCCTTATGTATCAACAACATGGCCGTCATTAAAACGCTTAAAGTGTTGATGCAAGTTTTTGCTATATTTAAGGTGTCTCTCTACAGTTTTTTTCTGGACCATACCAAACATTTTCATTTGGCCGTTTAGCAAACTTTCCGGACTCGGATCAATGTGAAATTTACACCAGATATTGGAATTCGATTGAAGTTTGATATGATATATTTTTTAGGAAAATCGACATTTCCATGGCAACGACAAACAGAAAAACAAGATATCAGTTAAACTGGAATTCTACGCGAATACGATTTGATGTAAAAAAACTAACACCAGAATCTGAAACTATGGTGTACTGCAAATCAAATATGCAAGAATAAAAAAAATCTGTATGTTTGATTTCGAATAAATCGAAATTATATTTCAAACCATGCTTTTTGCATTATAATGATAAACGGACCGAGACGCAGACACTGCTTTGATGAAATTACTTCGAAATAACACCAAAATGTGTATTTAACTTATCTTTCGTCGCCGTGAAAGTTTAGTTGATTTTCGTTATCGCGATCCCGAGAATTGGATTTTTTCATACGGTCACTAGCAATGTAATTTTTGGTAAATTTTCTACTTTTCGCGCTTTTTCGAAAATCTCCAAAACGGCTCCAACGATTTTTTTAAAACGTTCGCAACAAATGCTTGATAATGCAAAGAATTTAATTCCAAAGTTTTATTAACGTTGATTTACTGGAACACGTCCAAACTTATCCTTAAAGAAGGCGTTCGAACCGACGAAAATATTTCGTTACAAATTCAGCGTCCGCAATTTATGCTAAAATATTCAAATCAATGTGTTTTTACATTCCATCGAGTGAGCAAAAGAGTGAGGGAAAAAACACAATATTGAAAACAATAGCAACGAACTGTATTTATGAAAAAGTGACGAAATAAAAATTACTTACCCAATATAGGGCAACCACGATTATAACCACAAGAATAATACATCCTATAGAAATGCCTACAGCAGCACCAGTCGACAAACCACTTGACGGTTCCGCACGACTTGACGTTTCCGTAGGATCGCATTTTGGTTCATCAACCTGCCCGTCAGCTGCCAACAAAAAACGTATATAGTCAACCAAAGTTATGGAAATCTTTCACATATATGCAAGAGTTTAACTTTGTGTAGGAAATTGCGACAATCAACACTTAAAACCTGAGAGGTCAAACACAACTCTGTAGCACGACGAGTTACAAGAATCACTTTTGCCACATTGCTTATCATCGGACAAGAATATGTTACACGGTGAGATCGCTGTAGGTTTCTTGTCATTAACCGTAATAAATACACCAAAGCTTTTGTTACTTTGTGGTAGCTTTTGTATTGGCTAGTATATACTAGTTATGCAATGCTTTCGAGTGGTATACGATGTGTATACCAAGGAAATACAAGTGACAAGTGGAATATTCCAAGGTATACCATGAGAAAGTGTTGCATAACTATTTTATACCATGCCGCAGAAAGGCACGAAGGGAAGGTTGTGTTTAATACTATCGAATATAGACAGACAGTCAGTCAATCAATCAATTAATCTGCCAGTGTGTCAATCAATCAATTACAATCGATTGACCATTCCCAATGCAGCTCGGAGTCGAACTCGCATCTTTCGAAACAATTACAGCTACTGTTTAAAGTATAGAACTTGAACCTGAGATTCTGATATCAAGTTGAGCGCTCCGACGACTCGCTACTTCCTCGTAATGTTTCAAAAAGATTAAGTGCATTTGATTCGTTGTTGCAATAAAGCTTTCACTAATCACAAATAATAAAGTAATCACAAATAATAAAGTAATATACTTAATTGACCACACCCTGAGTTGGGCTTTTCAGGGCCAATGCGATTTTAAACAAATAACCTGTATGTACCTTCAGAGACAGGCGTCTCTCTTCCTCTGAAACACCGTTCGGCACTACCACAGTAAGGATTAGATAATATAACATTATCCTTGTCCTTCTCGCACCAGTAGCAGCTAACAATGCCGTCGCACGTCTGCCGGCTGTCTTTTTCCTGACAGTGGGGATCAAAGCATTTTTCCAGCTTAGAACATTCCTTCGTTGGGGAAAGAGGAGTCTCTTGCGACTGGTCGGGAGCTAATGCTGGGCAAATGGGAAGGCTGAAAAAATAAAGTACGCTTTTAATAACATATAAGGAAGAAAAAGAATTATCAGAAAAGGAGCAAAAAGTTTATTACTGACTTGTTTGGCTCTAGTTGTATCAAAGGCAGACCACCCTATGTGTTCGTGGTTAATTATTATTTGTTGACATGAGACGAACAAAAGAAATATTGAAATCTACGAGGGTTACGAATAAAGCTCCGAAAATTACATATCCAAACTACATTTCGCTCTGAATATCTCAGTAAAGTTAAATGAAATGTTAAAACGTCCCGCGCAGGCGAAAAAAACACGACACATGAGTCGATTATCATTTCCTTTAACGTTATTGAGATATTGGTCTGCCTGTGGTTGTATAGCCGTGGTGCTTTGACAAAGCTGACCACTCAAAGAACCATCGCAACGATTAATTCTTAGTTAAGCCTTCACAAACTAGGACAGCAAATGTTTTTTTGAGGAATATCTAACCTGCTGTTGGGAAACTGGCCGCGACAATAATTAAAGTCCAGTCGGGAGGTACAAGGACATTCACAAGATAGGAAATTACACTGTTTATCTGAAGAACATGTACAGCCACCTGCTGGGCAGACCTGGTCTCTGACAGAAATTCCTGAAAAATATGAGATACAGTGAAAGAATTTACTTTCTTTGTACACTGAGGACGCTTACACACGGGAGGAAATCGTGCTGGGACATGGCGCAGTGACATGGAGCATGAACAAAAGTACTTGTGCACACACGAGGAGATGTGCTCATTGTGTCATTACCAGAGGTATCAGTGCAATATGTTGCGTCATGTTTTACCTGCGACGTGTCTCTCATCATGTCCTTACATAGTATCCATATTTAGACGCCCACTCCTCTACACCCCCCCCCCCCCCCCCACCTCTCCTACAGAAAAGAAAAAAACACTCCAGCCTCTTTGACTAGCAAAAAAATGCTTTTAATGGAGTCGTGAATCAGGCAAACGTGAAGGTATTAAGATAAATTTTATCGAGCGAAATTTTGTTACTGCTTTCTTGAAATAGGCTTTCTTGAAAGGAAAACTGTGGACGTTTGGGACAAAGATCCACAATATGATTTAAATATATAAAAAATGCAAAAGACTATGTATTCTGCAAACCTCTTAGATAAAATGACACCTGAAGTGTACAAATATCCTTAAAATATTCTACAGAAGGTTTTAACTGACCTAAATACACGTTTGTTCCTTCAATTTTTCCCAGTTGATATTTAGTACAGCTTCCAACATTACCAAGGGCATCAATTCTTCCAGAGGGTAATTGGACTTCATAAAAAGTTTGCTTTTTGATGCCTTCTAGTTTGCGGCAATCCTTTTTAACCATGTATCCCTTGCTAATCATGTCTTGTGCAATTTGCTTCTCTTTTTCTGTGATGTGCACGTGTTCTACAACGTGCTTGGCAGCTGAAGGATCCATGAAGTCCTCGTGCATGACAAGAAAGCCAGCGCTGTCCATAACAAAGCACGAATAGGCTTGTGTATCTGCACACTTAGGGTAGACCTTCGTGAGTAACCTGTGAAATTTTATCAGAGAATTGAAGATGTCAGAAGCCTTATGGAAAGCATGTTAGTGAATAGATGGGGCAGGTTTCCGTTGGTAGTGAGACCTGACATGCCTATAAACATGGAAAGTACCTGTATTTTTCGATTTTCCTCATTGATACAGAAAACGATAACACAACTGTGATTGCTACTGTTATTAGTAACACAAAACGCAGTCAATTTAAGTCGATTATTTTTTTTTCTTTTGTGAATAGCTGGTTTTTGCACCCATCGACATAACACACTTGCATTTGTACTATCACGGCAAAGCAATATCATTACTGGGCTGAGCTGTTCGTAAAATAGAAACAGCTTTTATACCCAAGTCTGTATTTTGTGGACAAAGTTAGGTCCGTGTTGCGCCTTAGTAAGCACCGTAGATGTGCTTGTCAAACACATGATCAAAAAAACCTTAAATTAAACCCAAGTTCTCCTGTTTTTCTTTTGCATTTATGGCTGAATATAGCCATTTTAAGAGCAAGCAAACGTAGTGGGACACTGCACAGCGCATAGTTTTACTTTGTTTCGCGTATAAAGGATCAGGATTTAGTTGAAAGAGAGTACCTGTGCTTGTCACAGAATCATATTTGTTGACAGCTATAAATATGAGTCAGAGACAAACAGAAACGTTTTTCTAATACGCCCTCTCCAAACTGAAACAACTTTATATTTAAACAGGATCAGGATCTTTTCGGGACGTAACATTGCACTTTTAAATACACCTTATTCCAAAATAAAATGGCGGAAAATACATTATTTTTACCTCATAGTATCATGAATACCATGAGGTATAGTGAGGGTTGGATGTCACTCCATTCCGTTAAACAATTAATGTATGCATAAGTCTCCATTAAAAGTGAATTAAACAAATTTACTCCTGTCTCCCCCGCTAGGTTTTGATTTGTCCACAAAGTCGGGCCATTGTCTTATGTTCATATATGTGGGGGGAGGGGGTGGAACAAAGGCGGCAGTACATGTTTGCAACATGAGCTAAAATGGCGTCTGTCGTGTCGAGTCCGACGCTAAAATTGTAAAGGCGCATTTTTGTTCCTTTCGCTACACGTTTGATCAAAATACACTTTTGAAGACCTCGCATACCATCAGAAAATGGGCTCAAGAATGCTCAAGTGAACAATTGGGTTAAAAGTGGCGATGTATCCATCAAGATGTAGGCAGAAACTTGCCCAAATTACCCAAGCACATGGAGAGATCCAGTGTGGCGGCTGTTGGCTCGAAAAAAACAGATGGGTTTTTCGTTGCATTCATGTCATGATCATATCAAAATACACGTTTGTGGAGTTCTTAAACGAAATGGAATCATGAGAATACTCGACTGCAGAGAAATGAGCACAAAGTCTAGCTTAAACGTGATGATTGATCGATCGTTGGGAAATGTTTACATACATTTGGACGGCGACTAAATGACTATAATGCAGCCGCAACAAGAAATTATGCTGCAAGCTCAAATGAAATAAATGCTTTACTATCTGGAAGCAAAGGTAAGATTCGCTTGGTTACCATCGTATTTCATTTTGTATAAAGCTTGTAGCAAATGAACTGCTATATTTTAACATTTGTTGGGAAACTTGCTTCATAATTTCCTGCAAACAACGAAAACCATTTGTATTTGTGGCATTCGTTTCCGTCGACAATAACAAGTTTCTGTTGTTATTTCTTTTAGGTGTGCATATAAATGTAGGAGTTACTTTCCTCATGCAAGCAGCAAACCGACTTGACATGTGTTTACTGGAATGTAGTGTTATTATTTGTGCATCATTTTCGCTTCCTTTTTAATGAAATCGGGATGATGAAACCTTAAACTATATTTTCGAGTTTCTTTCATTTGTCCAAATGTGAATTTTACGTTAATTTGAAAATTAAATATGTAACCAGATAATTTAGAGTTGACTTGCATTTGTTTACTTGATAAAAATGAACATATTCACGTTTTTGGATAATATTATTTACAACAGTTCTAATCTCAAGTGTTGACCATATATAGCTCATTGCGATTGTATTATTTAGTTTTAAATCACATTTGATAAGGTGAATGTTGTTTTTGTCCTGAAGGCAACTATCAGAATTAAATTAAGTTTTCATCTGATGATCAAAAGTGAAGTTTCTGTAGTCACTAAAAGATTATCATTGTCACACTGTTTGCTACAAAGGACAACAACAAGGCAACAGATTTAACAAAATTTTATTCTGTGCAAATTTTGCACTAATTCAGAAGAAGGCAACATCAAACTTGTCATGATCATAAATTGTACTGATGGATTTATGAAAGACTGATATAAAAATACATGTACAATGGCAACTGCCAAGCTCAAAGGTGATAAAACACAACTGATGTATCTTTTCATAAGAGTAATCACAGTATGTAACTATCAAACACATAAAAATTCCCACTCTACTTGAGACTTGTTGTTCTTCAGAATCTCTATTACAACTGCAGACAGTTGCTTTTAAGATTCCTGTAATAATTTGTATTTATATTTACATAAGGTTCTTTCAGTGTGAAGTTTCAATCACAATGTACTAGCCTAGTCTTATTGAGCAAAAATTGCTTGAAACCCCACCCTGGGAGGGTGGGTGGCCTAATGGTTAGTGCGCTGGACTCCGGATCGGGCGGTCCGGGTTCGAGCCCTGGCCGGGGCACTGCGTTGTGTTCTTGGGCAAGATACTTTACTCTCATAGTGCCTCTCTCCACCCAGGTGTATAAATGGGTACTGGCGAATTTACTGCTGGGGGTAAGCCTGCGATGGACTAGCGTCCCATCCAGGGGGGAGTGGCCATAATCCTAGTCGCTTCACGCTACGGAAACCGGGATAAGCTCCGGCCTGATGGGCCCCTAGGCTCGTATACAGACTTTACCTTTCAGTGTGAAGTTTCAATCACAATGTACTAGCCTAGTCTTATTGCACAGCGGCATATAGCATGTATATATGGAAGCACCCCCCCCCCCCCCCCCCCCAACCCAACCTTCCCATTCTGCAACAAGTTCATTCCATCCTCATATATTTCTATTGCATTTTTCAACTAAAACAGTTGGAAAAGAGACAAAGGTTCATAAGAATAATAACCAGATACCATGGGGTGGCTCGAAGGAGACTTTGATTTGTCTATGCCTCGTTTTAAGCCAAGGATTCTTTTGAATTCTGCAGATCAGAAGCACATCACCTAGGTGATATGCTTCTGTGCAAATGCAATCGAGGCAATGAGGGCCAATTAACATGAAGGCAAAAGAATAAAGTATTTTCCGCCATTTTGGAATAAGTTGTATACGTAGGTCCACTGAAAGGCATGCAGATTACTCCTCTCTTGATGGTCCGTGATATTGCCCGGGACTCCAGTTAGAAACGTCCATGGTAGAAGTTACATACCTGTAAAAATACAAAAGAGGGAAGTCGGCTCCCATGACCCCCAGCACTTCGTCATTTGTTTGGTGAATTTGGCTCGATTCTCCTCGGTGCAGCGCTCGGGCAGCGGTTATCACCACTCCAGCTCCAGAAAAGTCCAAATATGGTGTTGTGAGTGTAAGAAATCCCGAATGACTTAACGCAGTGTAATACCTGAAATCAATCAATCAATCATTCAATTTTTTATTTAAAGTGGTCAGTACGTTAGGAGCTAGTTTACAAGGTACGCCATGAAATATAAAGATAAAAATAAAAAAATAAAAACTTCGCTAGAAGTGAATAAATAACAACACAAAACAACCACATCCTCAAACACTGGCAGACAAATCTCACTCTTTTTTACGTGGGGAAGAATATATAAGAATTTACCGTTCCAAACAAAAATTCTAAAAGTAGTGGACTTGCGTGTATATTTTCATTACCTGTGTATATTATTCACTATTTTGACACAGTTTTTAACGACAGTTTTAACGTACCAAGGTCGTTTCCTGGGATCAAAGCCTTTGGCCAATACATCACCGGGAGACTCCCTAAAAACTCCATTTGCTGTACCGATGTATCTCCAGATCAAATATTGCGTGAGGGCGGTTTTGTCACGCAGCCACAAATCTTCTACTTTCCAGGTGGCAATCACGGTGTCACGGATGCCACTCCTGAGCTTTGAATATTTTTCACTTCCTTTTCGGCCCATCATGTAGTCAGTTAGTAATCGCACGCTCACTTCCGTTTCGTTTGTGCCAAAATATTCGTAAGGGTCCAAGTAGGCATCGGGAGCAAATGTTACAACGGTGGTGTCTACGTGAAAGAATTAAAACGATGAAATGAATAAACAATAAAAGTGAAGAAGCAACCTAAGCAGGTTCACATGAAAATGAGTTTTTTTTTATCATGTTTACATGAAAAATGCGTGATATAAATGTCAATTATTTTTAGTTTATGATTATAGAGAATTCATGCCAGGTTTGTATCCGATTTTTCTACCTTTGATGCTAAAAAGAATCACATTTTAAAATTCACCAAGGTGATATCCCATCCAAAGATAATTGTTGTGCCCCTTTAAGGCGGGGGTACACCCGAACCCCTTTTCCACCGCTAAACTTTGGTTTAATGCGAATGTCTCGTTCGCGTTTTAAGTAATCCAAAAACCCTATGCTCATTCACAAAGCTATGTTTAGCGGTGTTTTGTAAATCTTTGGGTGGTTTTTGGGGATGTTTGGGAAGAGACAGTTTTTTCTCAAAGGATAAGTAAAATCTGGAGAAATAAGAAATATTTGAGATTTAACGTGATTTTAAAATTAGAATTTGAAGTTAAAAATTAGTAGATGGATACCGAAACAGTCCCCTGACAACCTGGGGTGCTCTTGCGTTGGTGTCAACTGTCTGGTGGTGTTCTAAAAATAATTTTCTTTCTCCTATCCCTTCTTTAAACCTCTTAAAATTTCACTCAAAATCCGGTATACTGGTAAACGTGATTTTTATGCATTTTACATTTTTATGATTCGGAGCTGGGACTGGCTTGGGTTCTTCGAAAGTCAGGTTTCAATTCCTTTTGCATAAAATTGTCTTTGTTGCTTACATTTTATCGATGGAGTTTGAAATTAGTTGACACCGAAACTGGAAAGCATAGAAAATATAAACAGAAATCTCACTTGACGTAAAAAAGGAACTGAAATCCAAGTAAATTCACGTTAATTCTAGGTTAGATTAATCCTGCTTTGAACAGCCAGTCCTAGATCAAGAACTTCTTAATACTATATATCTTAAAGAATTTTATTTTAATGACTTAATTTTACAGTTACCTTTAGTTGCAAGTTTGCCAAAATATAAACAAGTCTTCTGAGGTGGCGCCAGGTCTATTCGGTGATAGTGAAACGTGTAATCTAAGACAATAGATCAGCGTTAGAAGGTTCAAGGTAAAATGTTCAAAAATCGTTTTTTTTTTTTTTTATCTATTAAGCAATTATTTGATCAGTCAAGCAATCGATCGATCGGTTGATCAATCAGTCAGTCAGTCAGTCAGTCAGTCAGTCAGTCAGTCAGTCTGTTTGTTTGTCTGTCTGTCTAAATGGATGGCTGTATGCCAGTGTCTGTCTGTATGTCTGTCAATTAATCAGTCAGTCAGACAACCAATTCAAATGTTAGAGAAGAAAAGCGACGATAGAAAATAATTAAAAATCTACTGCAGTGCTATATCTATGGCTGGAACTTTTAATTCCATAAACAAATAATATTTAGATATCTGGATAGTTTTATCAATTCAAGTTTACATACCTACAGGGATGCTCAAAGTGTCTAAAATATCGTTCTCCAGCGAGACAGGTATGACAACACCAACAGAAAATTCCGTGTCTTGCACAGGACGCCAGTAATATGTCGAGTTAATGTGCGTCTCTGTGGCTCCTTCCTTGATTCTCCCTCCTCTTGGTAGATAGCGGGTGGCACTGAATGATTTGGATCCACTCTTACCTCTATTCAAAACAATCGCACAGGAGACAATTTTTTCAATTGATCATTCCCGAGATAAAAAAAAAACTACTTTAGAGCCTTGAAAACTTAATAGACAGACGTGTTTCTTCGCGCTATATTTTCTATTTCCCTGCTTTGTCTGATTTGCTGCAGTTGTCATGCAAGTAGCAGGTTATCCGAGAGCTTAGTTTAAGTCAGATCATGTAGTTCAATTTCAGATAGAATCTCAAACGTCTTCTCGAATTGAGCACACTTGAGGAGACGGCTGCCTACTGAATACAAAATCTTTAAATTTATATTACACACGGTCATTTTCAAGCCAACTCTTAATTTGTAAATGTCTTGTGCCAGATCGCATTTTGAACGAAGACAAAACGGATGGTAAGCTTAATCTGGAGAAACTGTCGTTCATTACTGTTGCGAACTACAAACTATTTTATCAGGCACCGGTTCCTTGACGCTTATGGTAAGACCATTGAGATTTTTTCATGACTCTCAGTAAATTGTCAGTTCGCCTTTAAACTCATTAAATTCTTAATTGTCTCGATTTAAGACCGCATTTCGAATAAACGCTGGGTCCACTGGACGGAGTGTTAAGTAAACGCTAGTGCTCCCGGCGTTTGTTCGACATACCGGTAGTTTATTGAAAGCCGACGGAGCTCATTTTAGGGATTTACATACTCTGACATAGAGTCAAAAATTGACTTGAACTCTGACTCTGGCTGTTCCAAGATCCTTATTTCCATATAAATAGGGTCCCCGTAGGCGTCAGCTGGGGCTGGGAGGAGTGGGTGGATTAATGTCCTTCCAGATTTAGTGACCATAAAAGCGTAGGTCGTCCGACCTTGTTTATAGTATTCAGTTATATCTGGCATAAGGTCTTCGATATTGATATCTGTTCCCGTCACACCAATGAAGTTTCCATGGTGATAGCAAGGCAAGGTGATGGACACTAACAGACCTAAAAATAGAGTAACAAGACGAAATTTGATTAGCACATACACTAACACATGTAGGCAATCCTTAGGGCTGGTTTTCATATATTCGTGCCGATCTTCCTGATCACTTGATTGTCTCTTATCATTTTGTAACGAATTGGACGTTCCTGACGAGTTTCCACATAATTTCGATCTTCTGAAGAAAGTTAGACTGCTCTGTTTGGATGAGGTGCTGAACAATTATTTTCTTTTTGTTAGGATGCTAGCTAGAGGACTGACTTTGGTCTACTACGAAAGTCTTTTGGGATGATTAGAACCTGTCTCTGCAAACGTGAATTAAATTTTCTCCTATGATCTTTCTGATCTTACAACAGATTTTATCTTACCTGTTCCGAAAGCATCAACATATGGGACAGACACAACGGGACGACTAAGTTGCTCTGCAAATAGGTCGTAATAGGTCGCCATTTTGCTTCTCAGCGTTCGGATATCTTCAATGTAAGTGTATCTTCCACGCTAAAGAGCGAAAGCGAGAAATAAGAGAGGAACACAATACTTAGTTCAGTGTCAACAGTAAAACATACTTCGGGGAGACGTCAGCTTTCAAAATTCGCTACGGTTGGTAGTCAATAGCTGATAATTAATTAAGTGCTCATTTGCTCAAGGTCATTTTCGCTCAGATATCATTCTGCTTTAGCAACTATCTATCGACAGCCAAGGCCAAAAAACCTTAATAAGTATATACTAAAACAGTGAATAGCGTTGTTGGTGCCCGCTGATTGGCTACTCAGATCAAACTCCGCATATGACATCCTTTACTACCCACCTCCGAGCAACTCGCGCGAAAACTGTGATCGTTGACAGGAATGAGTTAAAAGTAATCCTTAATTTTGGGGTTATATTATCTCAATGTTGTAGTATATACTACAACAGCTATTCACCTCACTATTTACCTGGCAAGTGGTGGATATTTGTTAATTACATTATATAATAGAAAGCGTCACGAAAACGGGATAACTAGACAATGTAAGTTTCGGAGGGACTTTCAATTTTACAATAAGTTGTGGAATAGGGTAAGTTAATTTTTCAAATCTCCTAGATGGTTCTGTGTAAGGAAATAATATCGTTTACAAAGATGTAGCTTGTTTGAATTAGACTAAAGTACAACCATATATAACCGGGAAATTTGTAATGTAAAGAATAACCATCAGTGCCGTTTAAGCTCGAGTAAAATATTTTTGTTCTAGAAGAGTGGAACAAACAGTGATTTACCAATTGAGATAGCTTCTTTTACACGCTGCGATTTGTCGGTCGCGATAAATCGGGAAGCCAATCGGCGCTCGATGGCGCGCGCTACTCCAATACGACAACTCGGCCGATTCGGAAAAATCTGTGCCCGCTGCACAGACTTTCGCGTGCCGGGCCCGATTTTATGAAGAAAACGCAACCTGCAAACGAGCAAAACAAATTATATCTGCAGTACTTTTAACAAACTAACTAATATATTACCCATCATTTTGTTTTCTAAAACGTTTTAACAATAAAACACACATCTTCAGTGCTTGCCTATATCGATACGCTTCCCGGTTTATCGTAGCCGAGAAATCGTAGCGTGAAAATTAGCCTTTAATTACCGCGATGTCTCCGACGGAGGTATTTGCTGGTACACCATATTTTGTTGTGTTTTGATATGCAATATCTATCAGTATTTCCTGGTATTTGTTGTCAAATCCATATGTAAGAATAATGACCGAGTTATTAAGCTCCAAGTTCCGATTTCGTATGGTCTCAAACAAGCTCTTCTTAGAATCTGAAGGATCCCCATCCGTCAGAAATAAAATAACCCGTTTCTTGGTTTTCGCCGTGTCTTTAGAGATCGAGCCTCTCAGTAACTCGAACGCTTTCTCAAAAGCCGGTATGAATTTTGTTTGACCTGTGTAAAACAAAAAAGAGTATTTCAAATACCAAAAAAATTAACAGAGCAGAATATTTAAACGACCTTCTTTACTCACGAGAGTCTCAGTCTGTCACTCATCATGTACCTTATGCGCAACCTAAAACATGGATGACTCACATTTTATCTTAGATCTTGTGGAGGCGTGGTGTCTACGAGCCAGTTTACCAATTTTCCATTTATCACTATACTTTTCATTATGAGCCTAGTAAATGACCAATTTCAAGCCCGCCACAAGTCCGTAGTAGCTCATTCCGACTCGCGTTGAGGCTTAAGAATATTTTCTTTGCCCCGTGCTAGTGACAATTGAACGACTACAGTTACTACACACACTTCATCTCATTCTTCGTTTTCTTTTAAAGCTATTTACTCAAATAGGAGACTATCTTGTTGTCTGTATGGGAGGCGCGGTGGCCTAATGGTTAGTGCGCTGGACTCCGGATCTAACGGTCCCGGTTCGAGTCCTGGTCGGGGTCACTGTGTCGTGTTCTTAAGCAAGGCACTTAAGTTCTCTCCACTGCTGGGGGTAACCCTGCGATGGACTAGCATCCCATCCAGGGGGGAGTAGAAATACTCCTAGTCGCTTCATGCTACGGAAACCGGGATAAGCTCCGGCGGTATGAGCCACTAGTAGGCGCGACGCAGACTTTACCTTTACCTTGTTGTCTGTATAACAGAAAATTTGGTCATGATCTTACCATGAGAGGCATGCTGATTATCAACAAAGTTCTTCAAGTTTCGTATATTTGTAGGAATTGCGAGAGCTAACTTTTCACTGTAGCACGTTACAGTTTGTGGAGTTTTGACGTCACCAACAAATGATACGATGCCAACCTAAAACCAAAAAAAAGAAAGAAAGATCTCTTGATCAAAAAGTCTCATATGGAACCCCATACCACACAAAAACCATGGGGTGACCCATCTACTAATTCCCAATTTGGAGTGACAGTGTGGTATTTTCTTTTAGTTTGTTCTCGAAAAATATGTCCAAACAATCCATAAATGGAAAAAGAAAATTAAGGGAGAAGCATGCGAAGGATCACCTGCATTTGGCCGTCAAACAACCAGTATGCAGAATGTTTTTTTTTTTTTTTTTTTGTGGGGGGGGGGGGGGGGGGGAGGACGTTACAGGCACACGGTACCTTTGTGTTAAGTTTGTCCTGCGGGTGTTTGAATTGTCGCATTTCAACCTTGTAAGTTGTATGTGATTTTATTTTCTCAATACTTTCAAATATTGCGCACCTGGTCTTTCGGGTTCATGGTATCCAAGACCGTTATTGCTGCCTCTTTAGCGACGTCTAGCTTCTCTCCAGTCATAGACCAGCTTGTATCCATAACCAGGACAACGTCCTTGGCTTCTGGGGTGGCGGTTTCCACGTAAAACGGCCTAAAACGAGGATCGTATTTATCACATTTCTCGGGATCGTCATATGCTGGAAAGTTGGTCATAACACCTTCCTCTGATCCAAAGTACTGCCACTTGATAAAGGGATATTCCTCTGAAATGGCTTTCATCTCTTTCAAAACTCCACCATCTAAATGCGCTGGATTTTTAGGGGCACTACCAGAAATCTTTAAGCAGATACTATTGAGGTCCACTTTGGAACGAAACCGTACATCGTACACCAGTGTTGATTTGTCAACCTTGCAGCATTCTTTTCCTGGTGGAGTGTTGGCTGACTTAGAGTACGATTCCTCTACTGCTTCCTTGAGGCGTTTTGCAACGTTAAACCGTGTCGTGAATCTTTCACGGAACTTTAAAGCTAGTGGAACGATGTTATCTCCAGTTATTGGTTCTTTGTGGTATTGAAGACTGTCAAAATAGTTCTGATAGAAATGAACAAAATGTGGCAGCTAAGCTTGTAACGAGTTACAACGAGCATTTGAAACACCCGCTGCATTGAGTATTTGTCGGGCGTTAAACTAAGGAGCTGAGTCAAGTTGAAAAAGCTTACAACTATGATAAATTAGCGGGGCAGAATATGGGAAATGTAATCGGTTTGGTGCTAAGCGAAGGATATATGCTTGAAAGTTTTTTTTTTAATTAATTAATTAATTAAAAAACTTTCAAGCATATATCCTTCGTGTAGCACCAAACCGATTACATTTCCCATATTCTGCCCCGCTAATTTATCATAGTTGTAAGCTATTTCCAATTAATTAATTAATTAATTAATTAATAATAATAATAATCAACTTTATTTAACGAGAGTGACACTTACCAGTCAAATAAGTATCTTATCTACAAGTATGTGATTATGATATCGTAACCTAAAATAGCAATAAGTGAATAAGAAGTTGAGTCACCAAATATGTATTTTGATAGCTTTTTAGCTACTCTTCCCTCTCCTACTAAAATATTAATGCAAAGGTAGCTTTCATAGCCTCCCACCCTTTCCTTACCCAATTCAGCATATTTGCGGATGCTGCACCGTAATTTCAATTTTCTTGTCCAGTGACGTCAGTCATGTTGCACTTGATAAGTGCAACATGAAAGACCATCGTGAAAGACCACTGTGTCGAAAATTTAAATCGATTTTTAAATCAGTTTCAGATTTATAGATAAAACTAGAATCAATAGAAGGCCTCATTTCATACCAGCAATATTCCATGAAGAGAGTGAATTAAAAAGCCTTTAAGGTCGCGTAGGACCCTTGCTCATTAATAAATTCATTAGCCAATTTTTTTGTCCGGGTGTTATATTGTGAAGGTTTAATTCTCCGAATTTTGAACATCAGTTCAGATGATGAAATTACATCATGATTGCCATTTCACAGAGAGATGATGACCCTTTACTTCGATGTTACAAGCTCTTAAATGTTAATCTGCAGATGACGCGATTTTGTTTTCAAGTTTTCAGCTAGAACAGTGCACCAAATTGAACAACTAAAGTGATACATGTTGTCCCAATAGTTGCTTTTAAAAATTGTTATAATAAAAGGCTAAAAGGTTACTAGAATTTTAAAAGCCAAAACGTTTTCGACCGTACGGTCATCACAGTGATAAATCATAACCTCTTTTGTGCCCTGGTCAAAACGAAATTCTCGAATTCAAAATTTGCTTGGAGTTGGCTTTTAAGGGCCGATTCGCACTAGCGGACAAGTTTTAAATGTCATAAATTTTTTGACAAAAACAAAATTGTCGCGACAAGTCAGAGACATTTTGAAGAAAACAAAAGGTGTAATTATTAGTACAATAGCTCTGCACGTGCTTTTGGCATCCTTGTACATTTCTCGGCACGGTCGTGTCGTGCAAACATCAAATAATCAGGCAGGTCTACGTGGTGAAAAATTTTCGATTTGCATTTGAAGTGCGCGTGTACTGATGTTTTTGTGCTCCTGTGGGGAAAATGTCGCAAGAAAACTATTTCTTTTCCCCTCCATTTATCGGCACAAACTGGTTCCCTCCGCATTCTTTTGTTCTAACCCCGGTATTACCATCCTTCCACGACCTCACCTCGGCACACAAACATGTTTTGTCGCCTATCGCGGAAATTAAAATTTTGCGTGTTGTTTTTTTTTACTACAATCCAGACCAAACACAATAGCCAATGAACAACGTATTGTTATCTGGTATTATGAGGGCGTTGGAATGCGACTTGTCATGACTTGTCCTGCCTTGAGGCAGGACAACGACCCCTTTGAAGATTTGTCCGTTTTGACAAAATTTGCCCTTGTCCAACAAGTCGTTCGCACTTGTTTTTGCGATTGTTTGACGAAATGTATAGCGCGTGCAACGCGGACCAATCATAAGACAACTGCTTCTTTGTTTCCCTGAATTGTTGGACAAGTTCTAGGTCTCAAAAACGTATTTCTGTAACAACGTGTTTTCTGTAACAAGTGACACATTAATGATGAAATCTACCAATTATTACAAAATTTGTCCGCTAGTGCAAATTGGCCGTAAGAGAATTCAAATGTGAAATTTTAAATTTGAAACGTGCTTTCTTCTTTTTGAAAAGGGATTTGAAAAAATCGCTTTGACCACGGCGCAATAGAGTACGCCAAGTTTGTGTTCCTTGCGAATCAACTCATGAAATTCTGTATCGGCAGAGAAAACGTCCACTTCCGAAGACCTTCCGTGCCTCTGTTTACAACAACGTGCGCTATATACAAAGCTGTGAATCTAATTGTGATAATTCGCTACGTCCCAGTGCAAGGGACACAAAGCTGTCAAAGCTGAGAACAATAACGTGTAATTACTGATACAAAGAACGTTTCGAAATATACAGCCACTTCGAGAAAGGTTGTCGGAAAAAAAGCACCAAAGTGCACGCGACAAGGCCAAAAAGGTGGTCTGGGTATTCACTGGAATTTTGCATATTGGCCAACAGGAAATGTACATGTTTGTATTTTTGCACGTGGAGAATTTGTGTTTCCTCGCAGGATGTTAATATCTGTAGCTTTTTTGATTTCAGTACACAATAGCTCTGCGCGTGACTTATTAATCTTGGTACATTTTTTGCCGTTCTCTGGGCCAAATAAAATGAAATCATTAGGAATTGATCACTGACTTTAAATATTCAGTTGAGGAAAGCTCTGAAATCTTTGATTATTACGAAGTTCTTAAGTGAAATAGAAAGAAGTAAAACAAAAACATTAAATTCCCTAATTTGAATTTAGTGCGGGCTCCAGTAATAATGTTGGCATGCTCTGCCATTCATCTCGGGCCGATGCCGCGTTTAATTCGTTTTTCAAATTTACCCGAATTAATGTGAACGGTGAAAATATTGACAACGATATGAAAACGATAGTGTGGACGGAAAACATTTTATCCGTTTTCCAGGCGAAAACTCCGTTTCCAAATTTATCCGGATTATTGTGGAGGGGGGCAAAAGCTGAAAACATGTAATTACTAATGGAAAGAACTTTAAAAATGTGTGTTCATGAATGTTTCGTTTGTTGTCTTCCTCAGTCGTTGCAGTTCGCAAATACTGTACATGCACAATAAGAGCAAGGGTCCTGCGCGATCTTAAAACAGTGTTTAGAAGCTAAATAAATATCTCGCATAAATAAAACCAGTCAACTGTTACAATTATGGAAAATGAAAGCTTGTATTGATAAAAGAAAACCTCAATTGGTTCGTACCGTTAAAGCTAGTTTCCAAAGAAAATTTCGCTAGGCTTTGCCTCATTCGATATTATAGAGTGATAATTTCGCCACTCTATGGAAATGTTAATTATTAAATCCTCGAATGTGAAACAAGCATTTGAGTTAACTAGACAAAGAGTACAGTAAGACAGTTACAAGCAACGGAGTGTTCCTACGCAGCTCCTTACTGTCTAATCTGTTCCATCTCCTAAATACTTCTGAATTAAGTCAAAACAGTGCATCAATAAACTTTTCCAATCTAGACAAGGAACAGTTTTAATGCATGGGTTGCATTGAAAAAGTTTTGCATTTAAAATATTGTCTACAGTTTAAAACTCCCTGGCGAGCCAATTCATTGTGGTATTGCTACTTCATCAATGAAACGAAAGCGTGTCGTGTTCATTTCATGGCCGAAACAAACAGAACTCAGCTAGTTCGATCCAGTACAGCTATAAAGTATACGTCAATATTGGGACAGAGGTCAATAATTACGTATTTGCAAAGTCCACATAATGGCTGCCCCTGCAGAGCACGTACTAGCTAGGTAAATAACTCACAAAATGATAGGCAATTCACTCCGTTCTATCATCATGTTATTCACATCTTAAAACCATCAATTGAACACGTTTAGATGAATTAAGTTTGGTGTTATAACTGCACGCGTACGGTCAGATCATAATCTCGCTAACACTACAAGATATCTTTAATATTGAAACCTAGACTGTCATTCGTGTAAACAAAACTTTGAATTAAAATTTCCAATATGCAGGTTTTCAAATTTCTGAGTACCCGACAGAAGGGAACATTTGCAAGACTTTCCCAATTCGAAGGCCCCTTTACTACGCCTGCTGACAGTTGTTAATGTTACAGTATTTACTAGTTGAGCAAGTCAAACTTATTTATCTAAGGCTTACCTGCATTTCGTCAACACCAAGAGCGTCCTTCGCAAAGGCCTGTAACTCTTTTCCTATTAGTGCAGGATCGACTAAAAGATTTCCATCAACTTCGAATGAAAACGCAAAGCATAGGACAAGTAACAGCTTGGCCCAGGTTGAGTTTGGAGAGCTTATCTGGCTGGAAACAGCCATTTTGTAGTTTACTTCCTTATCCGGAAAGGTACGGCTGCCTGTTTCCCCACACACTCAGTGAAATTACTGTTGACAGTGTAACACAAGGAACCGTGAGCTACGCATCTCTGGCATGCTAATTATGCAATTATCATCAATTTTAAAACCACAAAAGGGAAGCAAAGTAAAAAAAAGCGCGTTCCTCAGTCACGAAACCACTTACCAAACGATAATTTACTCTCCGGAGCGAAACAAAAACATTTGGCTCTTCCTGTTTCTGTTATCAATTGAGATAATGACAAACACACGAAAAGTCCTAAAATAACATATTTTATTCACATTGCGTACCAAAAACAACATTTACAGAATTTTTTTTTTCAATACAACGACTTTATGCTTCGTATGCAATCAATAAGAATAAAGGGAAAATATATAAAATAATAATAATAATGATAATAATAATAATAATAATAGTAATAATAATAAAAATAATAATAATAATAAAAATAATAATAATAATAATAATAATAATAATAATAATAAAAATAATAATAATAATAATAATAATAATAATAATAATAATAATAATTGTAATAATACTTTATTGAAAACTTTTCATGCAAACTTGAATCCTAGGTGTATGTGGCTTAAAATAAAATATACAAATTTTGTTTTTCCCTAAGTTTGTTCCATGAGATAATTTCAGTAAAAATTTCAATAGCCTTCCTACATAAAAACACTCTGAAAGCTTTTACATGCTCTATTCATACAAACTTGAATCTTAGGTGTATCTGTTAAAAAAATATATATACAAATTTTGTTTTTCCTGACGTTCTTCCCATGAGATAATGTCATAAAATAACTAAAAGAAATAAACTATTAAAACCTATTTGAACAGTGTTTACATGATGGCTCCCTCCTGGGTTTCAACGTCAATATCAATGTTCTTAAAGTCACAAAAGGCTTTCCTTCTAGCTCTTGAACCTCTTAGGCAGATTAGTGCGGATCTTAGTAAAGCGAAGGATGTCCTTGCTCTTATCCAGGAGATTGTTTTAGCATAATGTTCTCCTTTCTTGATGGAGATCAGCTGCGCCAGTCTGGAATGGTATTGCAAGCACTCGTTTCCCATGCCGCCTGTTGACGTGAAAATAAGGGGTGTAAAAGTTCCTTGTTCGATATCCAAAACCCTCCTCGCGTAAAGGCGCTTCTTCTCGTTCTCATGATTGCGGTATATCTGTTGGAGCTCTAGGTCCCTATACGAATCAGCATTAGGGTGACAAACCCTCACGTCAAAGAATGCTGATCGTTGGTTCTCCCAGAACCCGCGCGCATGAATATCCAATCTCGCATCTGGAGCTCGATTAGAACCTCTTCCCAGCTGTTCACCCGAGATATCTTGCAGGACAGGCTCGATCTCAACATCGGTACAAACCATATTCAGGAGTTCGGCTTCTAAGTCCCTCAGCTCATTGTGACGTTGGGTAACGAACCCACCTCTCTTGCATATCATTGCGTGGTCCACTGTAAAAGCATCACCGCATACACAGGTGGAAGGGATTTCGTCAACCGGCCAATCGTAGCGCAGTTTGATTGCATCGCGGAACTCTCTCTTATTTAGATTGAAACCCATTTCACGAAGGGGGAGTACCGTCAGCCAAACAGATGACCCTTTTTCCGCAGCAAGGTCAAGTGCCCGTTGGACTTTCTGTGGGGCTACTCCTCTGATATGCTCTGCCCTGTCTTGGAGCACCGTTGCTCTCTCACTCCTCATTGCCTGTTGTAGTGGCTTGACCAAAGAATCATCCGGCATCTGATGGGATTGAGCCACGATCTGTTGGACCAGCGGGATGGTAACTTTGACGGAGGAGGATTGCTCAAGATTTGCGTCGAGACACGGGTTTGTCATCCCAAGCCCCCCTAGACGGACTGGCAGTGCTAGGATGTCCCTGTCCAGCCGAGTGCACCTATGCTCCGTAATTGCAGGGATGAGCACCTTAGATATGGCATTCTCCAAAGGCTCCAATAATTCTTGAATATCAGGCAAAGTTCTCAAAAATAATATATATAATATATATATAATAATAATAATAATAATAATAATAAAAATAATAATAATAATAATAATAATAATAAAAATTACAATAACAAAAAATAATAATAATGATAATAACAAGAAAAATAACAACAACAATAATAATACAGTCCAACCCCCATTATATTAAGCGACGAGTTACTAAATTCCCGAAACTGTTGTCAGTGTAACGCTGTAAATAAAACCCTTTTTATGCTCACTATCTCGAAGGCTATTTCAATTAAACTACTTTACGATTGATTCCAGCCAACAGTCGAGTTATGTTTGATAGAGCGCAAAACTAAAATGACAATCTGATGGGATAATTATTTCAGTGGCCATGAGACATGGCCGCTTTTAATTCAAAGTTCATTAATAAATAATTACTTGTAACAATATGACAATCTTTAGTACCAACTGAGCATCGCACCGGTATCGCGGAGGTCACGGGTTCGAATCCCGTTGAAGCCCTGATTTGTTTCAGGCTTCTTTATTCCAGTTGCTTAAATTGGAAATTCACTGCGAAGATCACATATCACCTTAATATATATCCGCAGTTCACATTTGAATCATTTCATATACATTACAATTAGTAGAGGGGACTTTTCCCCTCAGCTACTCCTTTTGACACGTTAATAAAGTTAATAAAGTTATTATTATTATTATTATTATTATTATTATTATTATTATTATTATTATCACTAATCTATTGTGAGAGGTCTCAAAGGTCGAAATTATCAGACAGCAGCAATCAACACACCTTTACCCCTATCTATGCTGGACATCTCCCATCTTATGTAAACTAAACACAATACAAGAATAGTAAGCATAAAAACTTTTATTTGCAAGCAAATAAATTCATTTAAACAGCCACCTCTATTAAGCGGCCGCGGCCACCTTCCTGCTGCCCCGATGAGCGTTCTTCTATTGTTTTTCCCCTATTCAGCGGCCAGTAAGAATGTAATATACGATGTCTGGCTTTGTTTTCAAACAACGTCAGCCAGATAAGCTTGCGCTTTTTTTTGGTCGATCTTGCGATCATAGCTGGAGTGACTTTTAGGCCAATATAAACCTATAGCTATTATTTTCCAGAATTGAAACACCACTTCTGTTTGAATAGTTTGTTCCCTGAAATTTGCTTCCTCCTGTTTTTTTTTTTTTTTTTTCATTATTCCCTTAACTTTAGTGGTCGATCTTAATAATTTGCCTGCCTTTAACTTGTCTGTTGGGTAATTCCTGCTTTTCTAATAAAGTGCCTTTTGAGTTCTCTCAAGGCATGCACTCCAAAGATGTTACTCTATAACTGGAACATATTTCGCATGTAATCAAGTTTGGAACTATATTGAAAAAGGCAGTTAAAGTGTATACGATATGGAAAATATTTCCAGCTTATTTGAAAGGCCTTTCAAAAGTCAGCAGAATGGCGCTATCTTTTTGCGTTTCAGAGATATTGGCATTTTTGTATTATGCAAATTAGATCAGTGATGACGTCATAAGGTTTGCAACTTCAAAATGGTAAAATACTGAATAAACAATATCTCTAAAACTATTAAAGCAGTGTTCTTGAAACTTGGCACCACAAATGTGCATCACGAAAGAAACAAAATGACACCCTAAGGGCTGTTGCCATGACAACCGTTTGGCCACTGGTGCTGTCTCAATAAAAACTGAAATTCCCAGTTTTGTCTTAAACCTAGGACCATCTAGCGCAGTCAATCCGATGATGGGAATTAAGACAATATGGGAACTATGTCTGTTCCAAGCAGGGTCTTTGTCTCACTTAAGAGGTTACAAATGGGGATATTTGTTTGTTTGACATAGAGAGACTGGAGCTAAGGGGTCATTTTGTTCCTTAAGTGATGCACATTTGTGGTGCCAAGTTTCAAGAACACTGCTTAAATACTTGCAGAGATATGTTTTATTCAGTATTTTACCATATTCTAGTTGCAAATCTTATGATGTCATCACTGATCTAATTTGCATAATACAAAAATGCCAATATCTCTGAAAGGAAAAAAGATATTTCAAAAAGAAAAACGCTATTTTTCTGTATTTCGAAAGGCCTTTCAAATAAGCAGAAAATGTTTTTCATGTCATATACACTTTAAAGATAAATAAACGCGAAGAATGTTCAAGGGTCCCGTCTCCCTTTCAAACTGACTGCAGTCGAAAATATGGCCTAATCGTAGGGCCATCCTTTTATACTACCACCTTTATAATAAGGGTTGAAAGGTGGTGCTGATGCTTGAGCTTGGTCATAAATGGGTGGTGGCATTTCAATTCTTGTAGCGTGCATAGGAATACCAGACTCACGACCGTTCGCAAAATATGATGTAGGAGGAGCGTTAGTCACTGTAGCAGGGGCCAGAGGAGCCACTGGTTGGCTGATGGGTCGGTTATTAGAAGTTGTCTTTTTGATTTTGTATTTGGTGACAATATAAACAACAGCAAAAGCTATAACAGCTATCGTCCCCAGGACAATACCAAGGATGGCTCCACCAGACAGTCCACCATTGTCATCATCATTATCATTGGGGAATCGCTGCTTCCAGGAGCTCTTGTGCCTGCAGAAAAAGGTTTGTTGTGAGGATACGTTTTGGAGAGTTTGTGGCCGGGTAGGAGCATAAACAATGTGATAACTAACTCTTATGGCGTATAAAGCACTCAAGGATTATTTTGTACAAATGACGTCTTTAATTTCAAAATCGGCCAATATGGATTTTTTGAAATGTCAGAAACTTGTCAATTAAAGCGATTGGAACATAATAGCTTAAAGAACGGACGAAAACTACGAGGCTCAGATAAACCGACTTTGTTTTCCACCGTAACAGGTGTTGATATCAGCGCAGTATTTTTTGGAAAGTGGTGCGTTGTTCTTGTCTCTAACGCACCAATAGCATCCCACCACTCCGTCACATGACCCTGAATCTGTCTTCTTGTTGCATTGTGGGTCAAAACATTTCTCTGAGCCACGTACTGAAGGATCATTGACTTTTTCAGATGACACAACGGTCGCTGGTACAGGACAAATAGAAATGCTGCGAAGAAAAAAAAAAAGCGGTAAAGCAACCACGGAAGTATTGTGTGGCATTCCATAAAGTAGTGTCAGTATATCACATTTACCATCATTTCCTTGCAAAAGACCAACTTTGTTTTTGGAAGTACGCGCGTAAAGCTATCCCAATTGGTACTGTTAGAGTAACTATTCCATGCAGAAACTGTTCCATATCAGCATACAATATTCTTGATCTGTAGTAATGCCATTTGCTCAGAAACTTCATTCTAATAATCTTTCCTCATACCTCCATCATTTCTCCTTCGAATGTATTCATTCCTTTGTCCATGTGCTATTTCTCTATTTTTTATAGTTCCAATATCAAAAGTTGTGTATATGCATAATAATAAGCGATTTTTACCTTGCATTAGACGACTGGTTGAATGGTGCTGTAGTTATACATCGTATTTCAAGTAAATTTAATTCAACTTACCTCACTGGCAGCGTTATTGTGACGCAAGTTGAACAAGTATCTTTTCCTAGTGTCCAAAAATAAACTTGCTGTAGCGTTTTCGTAACAGCAAAAAAATACGCTGAGACGTTTTTTTTTTTTTTTTTTTTTTTTTTTTTCAGTAATAGCTTTGACGATGTACACACACACACACACAGAGACGGCCCAGGGGTTGTATTCGACCCCCGTAACATTGATGTTAGCGATTGCGTTACCGTTTATATGCTTCGAAAATTGAACTATAACGGCTTACGTTATAGTTTGCCCTGCGTTATTTTGACGTCGCTGTGTTTCTGGAGTGGGCTTATCAGGCTTATAAATGCAACTCGCCGACACTAGATGGCTTTAAACCCAATTTAGGAACACAAAGACGTCGGAATATAACGCAATTTCTCTTATTTAAAATTATTTTCGATATGTAGTATTTAAAGACATTTTCAAAGCATTCTCATACATTGTCCTTTTAACCGGCTGAAAACGTAACGCAGTTGCCAGCATCAAATTACGCCACGTTGATTGTATACAACGTCTGGGCATGCCTCGCAACGAGAAGAACAAAATTTCCAGAAAAATTCCATGGATGAGTGTTGTTACTATTCGATGGATCACGCTAGTTTTGTTTCCGGTTGAGGGGTTTATACCTTTCTTTCCACTTTAAGCTATCATTCAGCTTCTTATCTGATTTTCACATTACGCAAAACATTGGCTACTATAAAAATACTCAGCCGAAGTTTGAACGTGGCAAGGGATGTACGCGTTTAGTTTTAAC
The DNA here is from genome assembly GCA_963693305.1 of Meandrina meandrites. Taxonomy (NCBI): domain Eukaryota; kingdom Metazoa; phylum Cnidaria; class Anthozoa; order Scleractinia; family Meandrinidae; genus Meandrina; species Meandrina meandrites. Next base: position 26,528,593 of record OY855914.1, read on the forward strand.
GTGACTTTAATAAAGTAGTTAGTTCTTTTGTCTCCTTTTATTTCTAATAGGATAAGAATAACGCGTTAACAACGATATTACCTACTTCTTAAACCTCCATACTCCTATCAAACAAAAATACGGAGAAACTTCCATATAAAAGTTTTCAAATCACTGTAAAAGGAAATTTGCTTTCTATTATTACATCCTCCTTTTGATATCCTTGCTCGAAGTCGAAAAAATATATTAAACTTAAAAAGAAAAATGTTGTCAGACACTGCAGATTATTTACTAATGAACTTTATGCATAAGCAGGGAAAATAGCGTTAAATTAAACGATGCTATTTCGCGACGCCGTGGAACCCACTGTTGTGTTTCTTGTTGGCTACTTGTGAATGAAACTAAACTAAGGAAAATTATGGTCGCAGAACTTCAATTTATTCTATTTAACATAGCAGCATATGAAACAGGAAAACGCATTTGTATGAAAAGTACAAGTTGTGTCAAGTTGTGTTGTTGGAGAATTATACAACCCCTGCATGCATAAGAAGAAAACAAGAAAAACACTAAACGTTTTACCAAAATAATACTTAAATGCTAAAACATAACTTAAATGATACAATTCAACCTTTAGCCTATTTTAGAGGCTACATATTTCATGCAAAAGTAGCCTGTGTACAGCCGTCCGCTCCCCTCAAAAAAAATCGGGGAGGGACGTCTGTGTAATGGGTTCGCTAATCGTGTTCCGGAATTATTTAGCATAAATTAAAATTCTAGTAATTTCCGCTGATCGAAACCTTAAACGCGCGGGCTCGTGCTATTTAAATTCGAATATGGCGTCGGAAGCGTGGTCGAACGCAAATTTTCACCGGGCGATTGACAGTGTATGTGAGGTTTTTAGAGTTTCTTCGCTCTATCCAGAACAAGAAGAATGTTTAAAAGCAATTTTGCAAGGAAAAGATGTGTATGCGACTCTAAGCCTTCGTACAAATTGTTTACTTTAGTTTTGCTCGGCCATTCAACTCGAACTTGAACGGATGTTTTCGTGTTGACGTTTTGATCTTCGCACGTCTCATCATTGATCGGCAATTCGCGATCGATCGATTGTGCGATCGGGGAAACAGCAACTGTTGGGCTATCAATCCCTTGTCCTCCTTGTTCCCTGTACGGAGTAGATGTCATGAGTGGAATTCTGCCGCAGGCCTGAGGACGTTCTGGCGATCGTCCATCCTGCAATGCAACACGCTTCGCAGGCTGAATATCGCTTTCAAAGAGGGCGAGAGAACATGTCTTTGTTGTCATTCTTTTATCACTTTCTTCAGAACTTGCGCCATTCCACGAAATGGAGTAAATCGGTCGCAAAGAGGCATTCACATCCCTTAAGTTGGAAAGAAGTGCTCTCCTTTTCTTTAATTTTCCGAGGCAAGACTTGCAAATGTAGGAAGATTTTAGATCCACTCTAAAATCCAGTGACAAGATTTCCGACCAGATTTTTGTCTCCATTCTTTATAATAACAATGCTACATAGCACACATGTACTCACGAGTGACCCGACTGACATCATGGAGAAAACATCTTGTTTTGAAAGGCCGTAGTAGAAAAGCAATCGAAGATTTAAGCGATTCCCCGGCGATTTACGAGGTGATTTTCCCGCATGTTTCTTGGATCCCGCGGAGTTTGGCGGATGAACCAATTACAACACGGAAAATGTCTTACGTAATGCAGATCAGTATAACAGCCAATCAGCGTACTTTCCCTACATTCCGGGAAAACCACCCGCAGCGCGGAACACGATTAGCGAACCCATTACACAGACGTCCCTCCCCGATTTTTTTTTGAGGGGAGCGGACGGCTGTACACAGGCTAATGCAAAAGCAAAAATGCATTATTTTGAAAAAAAAAAAATCACTTAGGATAACCAAATTAATGCTTAAATAAGGGTAGCGCATCAAGAAAAAAAAAATATTTGTTTAAAAATTTGTTATCTACAATCCATCTTAATTTTTGTATCCAGCTTTGGTTTATAAAGTCCAATGTTACTTCTTTGTTGAGTTAAAACTTGGTAAGCTATTATATTGAGGTTTTATTCACTTGAAGGAAATTTATACATTATCAAAAATTGTACTCAGTACCTTTAAACCTACCATATCGTTATTAATTTACTGTTTATGTGCTTTTTGGCATTTTCGCTTTGCCTAGAATAGCGAAACACAAAGGACAATTTGTTTTGTTAATGTCTAGTATCCAATAGCATCCAGGTTATAATAACCTTTACGAGGAGGTGCTGATGCCGTAGGCGACATCGCCTGGTCATAACTCGGTGGCATAGCAAAGCTCGTAGCGTGCATGGGAAGACCAGGCTCGGGGCCGTACGGAGGATATGCCGGAGAGTGCACATTGTAAATCACCGTGGGATTCTGAGCAGCCACTGACCGGCTAACAGTCTGGTTATTTGTGAGTCGCTTTCTGTTGCTGCATTTATAGACGATAATGAAAAATATAATAACAGCAGCAACTTGACCCAGAACAATACCAGCGATGGCTCCACCAGGCAACCCACCCTTGTCGTCATCGTCATCGTCGTCGTCGGTGTCTATTGTAATATTGCTTCCAGGAGCTCTTGTGCCTGAGGAAACAAACAGAGTAATATCCACGCATTTTAACCAATCAAATCATTGCATTTGATCATCGCAAGAAAATTGCCATGGCTACCGGAAATTGAACTAAATAATGCTGGCAACAATTGCCTTGCAATCGTATTGGGAGACTCGGAAGTCATACAAAACGAAACATGCTAAGCCACATGCCCCATAGTGGTACTGTCAACATTTAGAGGTGTAAAGGGGCGGGTCTCAATTATTGTTCTGTGCCAGTGTTTACATGATTACAGATTCTTATATCTGTCTTCTCTGACTATAGCTACTGAGACGAAGTACGAGCAACAAACCTTCTTTTCCACCATAACAGTAATTTATATCAGCGCAGTATTCCTTGGAAAGTGGAGCGTTGTTCTTGTCTCTAACGCACCAATAGCATCCCACCACTCCGTCACATGACCCTGAATCTGTCTTGTTGTTGCATTGTGGGTCAAAACATTTCTCTAAGCCACTTACTGAAGGATCATTGACTTTTTCAGAAGGGACGACAGTCGCTGGTACAGGACAAAGAGAAATGCTGCGAAGAAAAAAGCACACACAGGTTCATGGGGCATTCCATGGAGTATCACATTTACCATCGTTTCCTTGTCACCTTCGCTGCCGTTGTTTGAGCTCGTCACGCAACGCCCTCCCCCTCCCCCCCCCCCCCCCCTCCCACCAACGGCTGCTTAATCATGAATCAGTTGCTTTGACCGGGGGGGTCACTCCCATATATGGGCTATATAGGTATGTGCCGCTGGATAGGGTATGGTTTTTGAGGTTCTCGGTCCTTAAATAGGGTATCATTTTTGCTCCTTTTGGCTTTGTGTTCCCGGCGTTATCCTTAGATAGGGTACCTAAATTCTATCAGCTAAAATAAATGCCCAACTAAACGTAACAAATACAAATGGTCTGTTTAAACTATAAACTATCCGTTCAACTAGTGGCAAAGCGATTTTGTAAAGATTTGTGTTTTGCCGTGTACGGTTAGCCGTTATTTGGATCTTCACCCAACGCTTCTCCTTTCCTTTAATAGGGTGTCATTTTTCGGGTTTGGGCCTTAAAAAGGGTAACAATTTTCGTTTTCTTTATCCTTAAATAGGGTCAGGGTTTAAGAACCTTCGTGGCACACCCCTATACGAAATTTATGAGAGTACCCCCCCCCCCCCCCCCCCGGGTTGCTTTGATACCAATCGGCAAAAACGTGACAGTTACTGTTAACCGAAAAGATGTTATATTGCTTCAAATCTTGCGCTTTGAATCCTGTTGTACTTGGAATTATTTTTTTTGGAAATAAGGAATCATATCAGATGTGTTTTATTTAGGTAACTCTTTGTTTTATTCGATGTCTGGTGCGTGTCAAATTCAAAAGGCGGAGAACTAGCGTCCGTTTGATGATGAAGACACCAGGGCAACGATTAGACAAAATTTATGATTGGTTTAGTCGGCCAGTTTTTGGTGCGACTGGCTCAGAAAAATGTGAGCTGTGATTGGCTAAATTGCGGAAAGAAATGTGGTTCAGGTTTAAGCAGCCATTTATGGGGGGGGGGGGGGGGGGGGGGGAGCATTGCGTGACGAGCCAAAACAACGGCTGCGAGGAGACTAATCATTTCCTTGCAAGAGACACATTTTCAGGTGACACAACGGTCGCTGACAGAGGACAAATAGTAATACAGCGAAGAAAAAGATAAGACATCTTTTTTTGACCTTGTAACATTTTTCATGCAACAATGTCGACCAGTCCTCACTCGACAGTCCTATTCTACTTTTTTATCTTACTTGCTGGCTGGAAACTCGCTTCTACAGTAATGGAAGTCAAGCCGCGATGAGCATGGGCACTGGCATGTTAATCCCTGCACATTGGAGCATTCTTTGTTACTGGAACATATGCAAGACTGGGAGAAACAGGAGCTGTCACGTGGTTTGATTCCTGTTGATAGGAAGCATTTTAACAATGCGGAGTGTGTCTAGGTGCAAGCCTATAAAGAGATCCCAGAAACATGAAGGCACGGTAATCAGTCGAAATCAAAGAAACAGGTAGCACCTTTTGCTCGTGATGATATAAAAAGCTTACACTAGGCCTCTCTACGTTTTTCGTTACAAATGCATGATGAACAGGAATTTAATCTAGTTTAATTTTAGCGAAATGCGATTGAATTTAAGAGGAAACAATATAGGCAAAAACGAATTAATAAAAGCTACTAAACAAGCTTCGCATAAGCAAATGAAGATTAAACTGTAGTTTCTCGTTAGCAAGAGTAAGATAAGGATTTTGAAAAACGCAGCACAACACGTTGTAAAGACATGTTTCGACATGACTTACGCCATCTTCAATCTACTGAACAATTAAAATCTGAAGGCTATATGTATACCCAAGCCTCAACTACAAAAATAGATATAATGTAAGACGTTGCAGAGTGCCAGGTACCGTTTGACACAAGTGTGAGATTCAAAAGAGATTTAATAAAACAAAAGACATGGCTTTAATGAAGATCAAATAACTGTTTAACTATTATCCCACCGAAAGGACATGCAACGCATATTTCTTACCCAAAAACGCATTGCTTTCCAACACACTATAAAGCTGGTACTTTTTGCAACGGCTGCCGCTGTCAATCGTATTCACGCCTTGTGGTGGAATCTTAAGCTCGTAAAAGCTCTGTAGTTTGATTTTCTCTAAGTTGCGGCATTCCCTCTTAACCATATATCCTTTCTGTAAAAGATCCTCAGCAATGTCTTTCTCCTTTTCAGTGATGTGGACATATTCCAGCGTTTTAGCTGTTATGTCAGGTATAAGGAAATCATCGTGCATGATTAGAAATCCCGCTCCATCAAGCACAAAACATTCATAGTGGTTTTCCTTGCACTTTGGGTATGTATCTGTCAGGAGTCTGAAAATATACAACAGATTAGATTACACCACTGTAAGGAACGCTACTCAATACACTTTGTCAGGTTTCTCGCCATTTATCCAGTACTGATTGATATCTCTAGGTCAACTCTTCGCAGAGCAATGGTAAAGCGTCTGGCCAATAAACATGCAAACAAAACAAAACAAAACAAAGAGAGTTGAAGAAAACGTTATGTTTTATTGACCTGCCATGGAAGCTCATGGAGCTTTTTTTGGAATCCCATTTTGCAAACGAAAAAATTCTATATAGTTGTAATGATAAACGTTTTTTTTTCTAATAACGCCCTAAGACAAATGCATTTTTAAACGCCTGCCACTACCTATAGTCGTGTTCCGAAATAATTCTATCCTATAATAATAATAGATCCACAGACTCACTTTTGAAAGTATGATAAAGGAAAGTCAGCTCCCATGACTCCAATAACATTATCACTTGTGGTGTGCTGGCTGTTTACCTCTCCACGGTAAATGGTGTGGGCAGCGGTTATCACCACCCCTGCACCAAAGGCGTCTATGTATGGCGTGGAGAGGGCAACCAATCCCGTGTTGCTTAGCGCGGTGTGGTACCTAAATGACAAGATTCGTAAATGAAATGATATTGATATGAGTCTTTTAATAATACGGATCATAAGGATTTTGGTCAAACATGTTTGTTTTCGGTGATTGTGATTGGTCAAAAATTATAAACATGGTAAGAGAAAATGAAATCAATTTATTGGTTCAGTCTGTTAGCCAATCGTGGCCCTGGCAACAATCTAAACCTGTATATTATGTTCGCCCTTTACAGATAAATAATTTACCAAGGTCTTTTCCTTGGGTCGTAGGATTTCGCCAGTGAGGTCCCAGGTGTCATTCTGAATACGCCATTGGCTGTGCCAATATATCTCCAAACAAGGTACTTTGTGTAGTCCTTCTTTTCTTGAAACCAAATGTCCTCGACCTTTCTTGTAGCTATAACTGTGTCACGAATGCCTTGTTTGAATCCGGGGTTGCTGCCTCCGCCAGTCATATATCTTTTGTAGTCCTCTATGTCAGATAACGTTTCGTCCAATCCAAGGTAGGTGTATGGGTCCGTAAAGGCTTCTGCACTAAACTTCACAACTGTCGAATCTACAATAATAATAATAATAATAATTATTGATAATAATTTCTTTCTCCAAACCTCCATTTTTTTGCTGTCAATGATTTTTCTTCTTTAATTTTGGAAGGGGTTCTAGTTCATTAGCTGACTCATTGACGGGGAGAAGGACTTACGTCAAAGTATAAATCAATAAATACAACATCATTGATGTCAGAGTCACCTAAAAGCAGCATTAAAAAATAAAAACAAATGTAACGCACGAAATGTTATTTTGTGGATAGCAGATTTAATAGAATAGGAGTTAAAAGAAAAAGAGACACAGTAAATAAACCTTTCAAGGCATTTTTGGTAAACCAAGACAGCAATTTGGTCCATTTTCAGATATGATATTGCAATCATATGGTATTTTACACATTTTCTACTGACCTTTCGCAGCATATCTGGAAAAGTGAACACAAGGGTCATCAGGGTTGATTACGTCCAAGCGATGGTACAAGAACTTGAAACCTGTGTGATTCGGCGCAAAATGAAAGAAATAAGTTGCAAATATTTTGAAGGCAGTTTTTAGGCAGTTATATCGCATTTCACACGTTAAAGCGGTTTCGTCATGGATTTTGATAGATTATTGAGCAGCGAAAATAAGAAAAATAGGAAACATAAAAGTAATGGTCCATTTTTATTAACAACCTGCTAGCTACCCTCTTTGACTGCCAATCGATGCCTTGGATGGTAATGCATTACAACCTGAAAAATTCAAGCTTAACTTTTCAAGTTGTTTCCCCGTGTCTTAAAAACCGTGGTTTGATTTCTCTCCGCAAACTAAGGTTACGTCTTTCTTTAGATGTTAAAAGATGTCTTCATGCATAGATTAGGTTGCCTACCACTTAATTTCGGAATAGTTTAGACCAAATATCTTTAGAAAAATCCCTGTAACGTAGCTCCTTTAAGTTTCTTCATACACCTTGTTCATAAATGGCAGAGCACGCGGAAGAGTTTGGGTCGAGTACATGAAAGCGAGGCAAGTGAGGCTTCGTTTCGAATACACCCCATTCATGTTTGAATTACTTACCGAAAGGAACCGATTGACTTCCCAGAATATCGTCCTTGTCGCCATCTGCTACCACAATTCCAACGGTGAAATTTGTCTCTTCAACTGGCAACCAGTGATAAGTTGATGGGACCTCCACAACTGTAACTCCTTCTTTAACTTTGCCACCACGAGCCAGGAAACGTTTTGATGTAATATTTTTCTGCCCAGATCCACCACTTATAGAGGGAAAGCAACTTGATTAGTGTTTTGATATATGTCAGCTATTTAACAATAACTCTGTGAACTCGTGATTTCCACTGAGTGGTAGTTGCAGTAGTTGGCGAGGGACGAATTCCCGGGTAGACCATCAAAATTGCAAGAAACGAGAATCTGCAGTCATTTTTAATACAGACCAGTGGTCGATTAACTAGACATCAAAAACCGATAAAACAGGACAATTAAAGGTTTAGTTGCGTCATAATTCTCGAAACCGATTTTCCTTTCTCCTGAGCTTAGCCAATCAGACTGTGAGTTAAACCCACTGCAGTTCCATTCATCTTTCTGCATCTTTTTTTTCCTTACTTATTTGTTATATGCGACTGCCATGACTTCCAAGGTTCTTACTTTTTTATAGAGTCAAATACAGAATAAAAATCCGTTTCTGGTTCTAAGGCTGTGATGTCCATAAAAATGGGGTCACCATATGCGTCAGAAGGAGCTGGCAGAAGGGGATGCATCATGGTCCTTCCTGAGCTGTCTGTCATGAAAGCATAACTTGACTGTCCTTTTTGAAAGTAGGTGACATCAGAAAGAAGGTCTTCCATGCTAATATCTGTGCCAACAACGCCGATGAATTTGCCTTGGTGATAACAAGGTAGTGTAATGGATGTCAACAGACCTGTCGGCACAAAACGGATGTTAACAGAAGGGTTACTTTGGGATGCTTATGAATGAGAACATGCGATCATGAAACATGGTACAAGATATACTTAAAAGAAAAACGTATCTGCTCTATGGGGGTACGCTTTATAAAACCATTTGCCATAATGTTTACCCACCCTGAAATTTTGAGAACTTTTTACCTCCATCATACTAGCGGACTAATGCAAATCCTGCATTTTGATTGGCTACGCTACTAGAGGACTATTAGTAATAGTCATCGAGTAGCGAAATTCGTGACGCTTTCTTTTGTTGTATTCCCAAATAAATCTTTCTTCAACTTGCATTTGCTAACTTTATTGCTTTTTCTGTCCGACTAATTGGGTGATACTAAAACAACTAGACCCTTCTCCCTCAAGGGCCATGGGTCAATAGCCCATTCGGCTTCGCCTCATGGGCTACGGAACTAATTGTTAACTAGACGTTTTACGAGTAGTCAGTTCCGTCCGGGTTTTTCTAGACATGCTTTGAGTCAAGCAGCCTTAAAAACGTAAGTAGTGCTCGTATAGATAGCATCAGTTCTTCGAAATTGTGAAACTCTTTGATCTGAACGTGGCCGAGATTGCTTTAAGGGAACACCTTCTTCAGTGTTCCTTTTAGTTTATTTAAGAACGATCTGGCCAAAAGGAAATCTGCAACCTGGTCATTAGCAACCCGATATAAAATCCTTCGTTTATTGTAGTTCAATAACTCTGCGATACAAAGTTTTATTCTCACATAAACCAGCCAATGTCTTGTATCAACATTTCTTATTCCTTGCTACCTTACCTGTTCCAAAGGCATCAACATAAGGGATGGATACTACTGGTTTATCGCGTACAGTGTTTGTTGAGAAGTAATCGTAGTACGTTGCCAGGTCACTTCGTAGGTTTTTAGTGTCTTGTACATAAGTGAACTTTCCGGCCTTTGAAAAGCGAAAAAACTCAATTACAAAATATTCAATGTAAAGCTCCTTGCTCTGTCACGCACAATAGTCCGGTATTTCTTCATACGGTCACAACGCAATTCCAGCTAGGATCGCTTTATACGGAAAAGCGAAACAACACAAAACAATGAAGAAACCTTTCATTCTGCTGAGACATTAATAAATGTCTCCCTCTTTGTTAGCTATATTTTTTAGAACAATTGAAAAAAGTAAGACGAAAATCTTTACCCACATTTTGATTTCTAAATACAGTTCTGTCAGTGGAATCAATGACATCACATTACAAAATCGACTGATGAATTCTTATAACCGGAAGGTCCGTTCCTATATTAATATTGTAAAGAACCAAGATTTCATTGGTGTACTTACAGTGACATCAGGTGCTTTTGGTACTCCATACTCGGCTCCATCTTGTTCAGCAATATCTCGAAGGATTCTTAAGTCCTGCTGCATACCATAGGTCATTATCACGACAGAATTGTTAAGCTCTGCGTTCTTCGTTTTAATGGTTTCCATGATTAGTTTTGCTGCGTCGTTTGGTTCACCATCTGTTAAAAAGATAATGACCTTTTTTCTTGAGGAACCTTCTCCTTCAGATGTGCCCTTTAACAGGTCGAATGCCATTGTAAAGGCCTTGGAATAGGCGGTACCTCCTATGTAAAACGAGGATTAACAAGACATAACTGTGTGTTCGTAGATTACAGATAGTTACAACAGTACTGTCAAGTTATACAATTAAAGCAATTTAAAAGCTTCCTCACGGAGTCAGAACAAAACCTGCTGATGAAGGAACCTATTTTTTTTTATAAAACTGAAGTTTGATTTTCTTTGAGTCATTTAATACATGTTAAGCTAGCTTCCCTCTTGCTGTCTGATTTATCGATGCATGAGTTGAAGCAAACTATTTACGCGATTCATCGAAAATCGGGATATGTTATACAAATCAAATTACAAATATTTCCTTGAAGCAGAAATACTTCGCGCCCTTGAAGTGCCTTCATAGTCCCCTTGATAATTAACTTTAAAATCTTCCTGTATTAACTAGGACATCGTTGGTAGATAACTTCATGGTAAGTAGAATAAGCATAATAATCACCACTGCATTCATTTAGCGCCAAAAGGCGCTTTACAATGTTAGGTAGATAGCTTAAAACAAAGAAGACTAAAAATAACATCAAAAAGTGCTTTATAAAATACTACTTATTAAACATGCATAGAGATTGGGGTTTACTGCCCATGCGTACGCGAGAAAAGCTTACAGAGAAAGCTATCTTGTCAGTTGGAAACAGATTCTACAAGATTTGGTCTTCAATTGAATTTCTATTCCTAGACGTACTGTTCTTAGAATTCTGATAAGGAAATCTTCGTATCAGGCGGTAGGATTCAATATATCTTCCCCAATAAACGCGTAAAATCGAATTCCTGTTTCCAATTTCTATGCACGAAAATCCACATAAAAAAAATTCATGACTTCTCTTATGGTCAACCTTACCTCTAGCAAAAAGTGTGTCAACGTATTCCTTCAAGAATTTTATGTTGATTGGTGTGGCATCTGCTAAACGTTCGCTGTGACAGCCTCGCCCATCATTGTTATATCCAGTTGGTGTTGCAGCCGCGCTGCTGAATTTCACCAATCCAATCTAAAAAAGAATCGGTTTCGAAGTCAATCATTCAACCAATAATTCAGTCGGTCAGTAGGTCAGCTAGTCGGCTAGTCGGTCAGACAGTCAGACAGTCAGCCAGTCAGTCAGTCAGCCAGTCAGCCAGTCAGCCAGTCAGCCAGTCAGTCAGCCAGTCAGCCAGTCAGCCAGTCAGCCAGTCAGCCAGTCAGCCAGTCAGCCAGTCAGCCAGTCAGCCAGTCAGCCAGTCAGCCAGTCAGCCAGTCAGCCAGTCAGTCAGTAAGTCAGTCAGTCATTCAGCCAGACAGCTAGTAGGTCAGTGAGTCAGTAAGTCAGCTTTTCGGTCAGCCTGTCAGCCAATTGGTCCATTACGTTTACAAAACGGAAAGGTTGGTGGCCGTTTCATTCTACTCGGCTGAGAACCTTAAATTAGTTAACTGTACTTTATGGTATACTTACTCTATCCCTTGGGTTCATTGTACTTAAAACTGTTTTTGCAGCCTCCTTGGCCACCACAATCCGATCTCCATGCATTGATCCACTGGTGTCGATAACAAGAACAACATCTTTTGGTTCGGGTGTGGCTGTCTCCACATAAAATGGTCTAAAACGAGGATCATAAGATCTGCAATTTGCCGTATCCTCGAATGCTGGATAATTCGCAAGTATGCCATCTTCTGATGCAAAATATTGCCATTTGATAACTTCATTGTTCTGCATATTATACTTCATTTTCTCCAATAAGGAATCAGCTACATACTTCCTTGAGATAGGAGCACTCTCAGATACCTTTACGCATAAACTTGCTAAGTCTACTTTATTACGAAATCTTGAATCGTACTCCAGTCGTTTCTCCGAGTTTGCTATCTCACAGCATTCCGTTTGGTTTGTCGTGGGGGACTTTGGCCAAGAAGATTCGACGGCTTGCTTAAGTGCGCGCACAACGTCAAATCTGGCCTTAAACTTGTTTGAAACACTTGCTGATAAATGACGGATGAGTGTACTGCCATCTACTGCAGTCTCTGTGAACTGCAAATTGTCAAACTGCTCCTAAATGGCAATAAATTTTAAAAGAGAATGAAGTGATACAATTACTTTAATACTTATGCTTTTGTTGTTTACCAGATGATATTGAAAAGCACCAAACCTGGTAAACGCAGGTGGTATGTAGTATTATAACTGAACATAACATAGTACAAACTGGATTAAAAGGTTCGGCCAAGGACATGATAGTACAAAGGGCGAATCCTGATAGTGGTAGATGGAGGATCTGAAACTGGCGACTCCTGATTACAAGAAAGCACCTTTTTACCACTCGGCCGGCGTGCTATCTGGCCTCTCTCAAGATATATGTATAGATATACAGGCAAGTGTTAGCTTCGTAAAAGGCTTAACGCAAAGTTTCATGAGAAATATTCAGATGTTTCAGGTACCTATCGTTAGTCGGCCGCCGGGGGAAGGGGGAAAGATACAAATGCCCTGGGTGGGACAGTCTACTCAAGAGTTAATATATTAATAACTTCTTTTAATTGCTTTTTCTGGATTTTGTTCTTTTTTTCTCACTTTTAAGTTTTGAATTTCTTCAGCTTGTTATTTTTCAATAAACTAATTTTTGTTTCTAATGATCTTTTCCTTAAATTAAAGATAGTTTTTTATCACGTGTATTTTTAGGTCTTTATTACGTTTTACAATTTATTCTTTCATATCAAATCTTCTCTTTTTATCATTTCTCTATATACTTACTATATATTTTGTTTTCATATCAATAGAACTTGACATTTTACTCACATTCTCTCTGACGTTACATTTTGCAATAGATCATAGGGATCATACTTTGTGGAGTTGAGAAAGTTTTTATTAGTGCAGAACAAACTTGTAGCTTGGCTTAAAAAAGTTATTGTTATTCATTTTAAATTAATATTGGAAAATCGTTTTTGAAGGAGTTGAGATTTCTGGCCAAATTCTCGGTTGGTAATTACGATTTTCTCGGGAATTTGCGCTAAAGGTTGCGAAGGCAGTCCTATTTCTCTATCATCAGACGGGAGGCCGGGGGCAGGGGGAGGATTTGACGGCAGAGTATCTGCTCATGCATGCACATCTGTGGACAACCCATTGTAAAGATTGTTGTCATTTCCAAAGAGAACTGGGGGCAAGTAATTGTTCTAATTCAATTCTACGTACTATCCCTTAACAATTGCTAACAATACACCCAAATGGCCATAATACGGGTATTACATTTAGTCTCAGCTACTGGTCTGGGTTTGCAGGCTTAATACCATAACTACGAATATACCGCCATAAGAACTCCGACTGACTTGTCACTGTGATACTGACATTATGACCTTAAAGTGAGACATCATAGCGACAGGGATATTTTTTTCGGATATTTAGAATACCTCCTGGTTATATCATCTTGACGTTGTGATTTTTCCTTCCAAATTCCAACTGTTACATCGGCGGATAAAACACTAGGACTCGCGTGTGACCATTTCGTCTTTCTTATTTCGTTTATCATTTAAAAAGGATGAACATTCGTGATCCGCTTTGGTTGCTACTACTGCAGCTATGACAATGCGTTTACTCACCTTGGGCATCCGATCACGGAACACGTTTATATACTGAAATCTCGGATGGATAGCAATAGATAGTGTTGTATATGAAAGCACATTAAAGTAGAATAGTAACTGGCAACCTGACAATAAAATTATCCTATGGGCATGCGTTAGATAACTTTTGTAAACAGGATAACATCAATATTTCGAATGTTTATACGTTAATCTGTTTTTGTGTGCCAAGGCATGACCTCACGATCAAGAAAGAATGATTGTGATAAGCAACTCAGTGGAAAACTTAAGTACAGCATAGAAAGCTGTTTTTCGAAATAAAAAGAAATCCTTCCTTGTATGTCATTCATCGAGTGTAGAACTATTTTTAGTGACATTTGATAAAGAAACAAATGATGTAAACATAAGAGGCTTCGAATTTTCCTATGTATCTTGTTAAAGCTAAAAAAATAAAGTAAATTATTTTACGCTTAACGTAAAGCTTTGTCGTTACTTTCGTTGATTACCTGAAGAGCGGACACGCCAAGTCCGTCTGTTGCTAGTTTTAAGAGCGTTCGACTGAAAAGCCTTGCGTCAAGTATGTCCAGTGTAAAACATGGACAGTTCAGGGTCGAGAAAAATATTAAAATCACCAGAAGTCGTTTCGGGTGAAGAAACGAGGAGGAAGCCATCGTTTCGAAGCGACGATGACTCTTGGTCGTCTTCACTGCTGAAGACGTTCCTGACGTCCTTGTGTGTTTTCAAAGACGGAAATAATCAGAATGGAGGTTCTTTTGAACGTCCCAGCGATAGTACTTTTACGATGACGTTACTTAGCTTTTTCGCCTGTTACTATAGACATAATACACCGTTATTGACATTGATATGATTCACGTGACATTTGATTATAATGCGATTTGCATGACTTTTATTCAGAGCCTCGTGTAGCTCACTTAAAAGATATATTCACCTTTTATTGTTCCTCGCTTGGCATTCATTTTGCTCAATCAGTTTCGTTAATTAAGAAGAAAAACGGCCTTTTTGATCAAAAGTCCACTAAGCTAATAACACAATAGACAGACAAACAGCGGTGATCAACATGATAAAATAATGATAAAATAATAGTCGTTCTGAAGATGGTTTAACCAGCTAGAATCTCTTCAACAGCTAAACTCCCATCGACAACACGTACATGACTCTGGCTTCTCCAAATACATGTTCTTAAACCCCCTGGACGGGTGGAAATCATCCAAAGAGGTATGGGAGTACTATTCTCGAGTTTCTGGGCTAAACCCACTGACAGAGAAATTCTGCACTGTGTCGTGACGGAAGGACTTTAAATTCATAATAACTTCCAGTTCGAGAATGAAACCGATTTTGAACAAGGTTCTAGAAAAGCTTGATTAATTAATTACCGGGCGAAGCTAATGAGACATATTATTATGCTTATGTGTATTGTCCTTCGCAATCATGTTCTGCCATTTCAGTGATTACATGCGAGACACTCTGATCACTGCAGCCCTGTTGTTCTTGGCGTAAACAACAACACTTTAGGATAAAAGCTCTGGTAAGTCCGAAGATATATGTAGAAGCAAAAGGATAAATGTCCAAGTTGGAGACACAAATACTCCAGATGTGGCGGCCAAAATCATTTTAATAGCGACAGAGAAGCTAATAGATCTCTTGAAAGAGACAAGATCAATTATTTGTAGCCCTCATCGCAGAAACGTTTATCAGAACTTGTCGCTTTGTTTTGTCGTGTAAAGCAAATCTTTTCAATCAAATCATCGTACTTTGAACGGAATGGAGAGAGGTAATAAACCAATTGGGAGACAACTTATACCTTGATTACAGTGATTTTGCCTTACAAAGTGAATATGCAACAACTTAAGATTTCGTTAACCTTTCCAGTCCTATATTCTGGGACTTCCGGTCTTCATGTATGCAGTCGTGAGGTTTCTATATACTGTATTTCTTGTGATTTCTTTGTTCCAAACAGCCAATCAAAAACAATTGAATTAATTAAAAACTCCCATGTCCCCAGAGCCCTTCGTTTCTCATGCCAAGGTCCCGCCGCCTAATTAAGAAAAGCGAAAAGGGCTATAGGGACGAGAAAGAAAATACAAAAGAAATTAATGTTTAATGAGTGTCTTTATATCTGATAAAGACACGGCAAAACTTTACGTCCAATTTTCTAGGCCAAAATAAGCCCAAATCTAAATATTAGTGGAAGAATGAGATGATCTACATCCTGAGACGATTTTGAAGCCGTTCAATAAATTCGCAGTTCGTGTCAAGTCTAAAACACTCTGCTGCGCCTCGTGTACTAAACTTGATAAAACACTGCTGCTCGTTTATTACACATTACTTAACATATCAACATATAAAGTAGCAAAACGCATTTGTAGAAAATAATTGTGACTGATTTTACCCCAAGTTTATGATCATGCAGGGAATCCCTTAAGGTTTTTAAAAATAATCCAATCAGCTTATTAAAATGAAAACGCATGAATTAAAGCAAAAAATGTCATTTATTTTACCCCTACTTTACGCAGGGAATCACCAAAGGTTTTTTTTTTAATAATACCAATACCCAACATAACACAGTTCAACCTTTAGCCATGGCAGAGGTTACATTATAATTTTATGAAAAAGCAAAACGCATACAGTCTTAAAAAATGTTATTGATTTTACCCATGCTTTACAAAGGAATCGCTAAGGGTTTACCAAAATAATACTTAAATACTAATACTACTATTACAACTCAACCTTTAGCGTATGGTAGAGGCTACATGATTCATGAAAAAGCAAAAACAAATTATTTGGAAAAAAATCACAGAAATCTAAATGACAAGTATAATGCTTCATAAAAAAAGTTTGACAATTGTTTTTTAAGTTTGTCATCTACAAGCCATCTTAATTTTTCTATCCAGCTTTGGTTTAATTACAAATTCCAGTGTCACTTCTTTGATGATATACAACTTGGTTAATTATTATATTGAAGTTCTCTTCCACTTGAAGGAAATTGTATACATTATCAAAAATTGTACTTAAACTGTGCTTCTGCATTTTCACTTAACCTGTACAGCGTAACAAAAAGCACAACTTGTTTTGTTAATGTCTAGACTAGTATGGACTAGCACCCTTATTATAATAAGGGTTAAAGGGCGGTGCTGATGCCGCAGGGGACATTGTCTGATCATAACTTGGTGGCATTGGAACGCTCGTAGCGTGCACAGGAAGACCAGGCTCGGGACCGTACGGAGGATACGCCGGAGAGGGCACATTGTAAGTCACCGTGGGCACCGGAGCAGCCACTGGTTGGGAAACAGTCCTGGTCTTTGGAACTCGCTCTCTCTTGTTGCACTTTACGATGATAATCACAGCAACAATAAGGACAGCTATTGATCCCAGAACAATACCAGCGATGGCTCCACCAGACAGCCCACCCTTATCGCCATCGTCATCATCGTCGTCGGTGTCTGTAGGAATATGGCCGCTTCCTGGAGCTCTTGTGCCTGAGGAATTAAACACGCATTTTAGCCAATTAAATCATTGCATTTGATCATCACAAGAAAATGATTACTACTTGCGGAAAATGCACTAGATAATTAATTTTGTCTTGTAGGGACATCCACAAGTCATTCAAAACGAAAACATGTTACTGGAGTTGTACTGTAAACATTTAGAGGTGTAGAGGGGCGTTCTAAATTATTGAATCACGACAGGTTTGGCGTGATTAGAGATTTTTATATCTGTCTTCACTGACTATAACTGAAATCTTGTATTGTCAAGGAATATTATACATGACATGGCTTCTTTGCGAAATACCTCATAAAATGTTTTCATTTTGCATAAAAAAATAAAGAATTGCTTTGCAGTTGTTTGCCTTGTTTTGTCTTGACCGTACAAAGCATAAAAGATGTACGAAGTTCAGTCCAACCAACCTTCCTTTCCACCATAACAGGAATTGATATCAGCGCAGTATTTCTTGGAAAGTGGAGAGTCGTTTTTATCTCTCACGCACCAATAGCATCCCACGACCCCGTCACATGACCCTGAATCTGTCTTCTTGTTGCATTGTGGGTCAAAACATTTCTCTAATCCACTTACTGAAGGATCATTGACTTTTTCAGAAGGGACGACAGTCGCTGGTACAGAACAAATAGAAATGCTGCGTAGAAAGAATAAGGCATTTTTTTATCGTGTAACATTTTCATACAACAGTATCGTACCAATAAACGTTGAACATTCCTAATCTGCTTTATTTGTCTTTGAAAAGTGATTTATCTTACTTGCTGGCTGGAAACTCGCTTCTACAGTAATGGAAGTCAAGCCGCGAGGAGCATGGGCACTGGCATGTCAATCCCTGCAAATTGGAGCATTCTTTGTTACTGGAGCATGTGCAAGACTTGGAGAAGCAGGAGCTGTCACGTGGTTTGATTCCTGTTGATAGAGAGCGTGTTAACAATGCGGAGTGTGTCAAGGTGCAAGTCTATAAAGAGGCCCCAGAAACATGAAGGCAGATTATTGCACAGTAATCAGTCGAAATCACATGCAGAAACAGCACTTATTTCTCGTGGTAATACAAAAAGCTTACTAGGCATTTCTACTTTTCTCAATTAGAAATTTATTTTAGCGAAATGCGATGAAATAAGTTAAGGGAAATAGTATTCTAGGCAAAAGCAATTTAATACAAGCTACCAAACACGTTTGGCACGAGGAAATGCCAAACCTTTTACATACACAGTGACAGTATTTTGATTGAAGTAATGGAAAATATCGTTAATCGTGACTTCAATTAACAACACTGAAAGGCCATGCAATGCATGTTTCTTACCCAAAAACGCATTACTTCCTCCCACGTTAGAAAGCTGGTATTTCTTGCATCGGCTGCCACTGTCAATCGTATTCACGCCTCTTGGAATATCAAGCTCGTAAAAGCTCTGTAGTTTGATTTTCTCCAAGTTGCGGCATTCCTTCTTCACCATATATCCTTTCTGTAAAAGATCCTCGGCGATGTCTTTCTCCTTTTCAGTGATGTGGACATATTCCAGTGTTTTAGCTGTTATGTCAGGTACCAGGAAATCATCGTGCATGATTAGAAATCCCGCTCCATCGAGCACGAAACATTCATAGTCGCTTTCTTCGCACTTGGGATATGTATCTGTCAGGAGTCTGAAAATAATTATGTGATTAGTAAATGTCATAACGTTACACCCCCTTTACGGGATGCTGTCCAACATTACCCTGAGGTTTTTTCGGTATTTTGCCATGTTCTCACTAATTGGCCAATACTGATTGATATCGTTAGGTAAACTCTAGGTAGAGCAAAGATAATTGAGCGAAGAATAGAACACATACCTTTGATATGTACCCTATGCACCATGTGATGTTTTTAAGATGCTGCCACACAAGAGGTCCAATGTGTGCTATGAGACACCTTTACTTTTTCCCCTGCTACATACCGGTCTTGTGTACCAGCATCTAAAGTCTTACACCACTTCTATCTGTAATTAGCACTGATGGTGGAAGGAATGACGAAAGTTCGAAGTTTGTTTTGCATCGCCTTGTATTCAGGCAAAAGGCCATACTTATATATAAAAGTTGGAGAAAACGTGAGGTTTTATTGACCTGCCACGGAGCTTGCTTTGGAATTTCATTTTCCTAAAGAACGCTAATTCACAGAAATTCTATATAGCTACAATGATAAAAGGTTTTTTTTTTTTCTAGTAATGCCCTCACAGAAATGCATTCTTAGTCACCCTTCACTAACTATGGTCATGCTCCGAAAGAAGAAACTCCAATAATAATAATAATAATAATAATAATAATAATAATAATAATAATAATAATAATAATAATAATAATAATAAGTATCAAGATCTAGCAAGAGAAGTTCGAAAAATGTGGGGTGTAAGGACAAAGGTTATTCCAGTGGTACTGGGAGCATTGGGATCAATACCACTGAGATTGAATGACAATCTGAGAGCCATTGAGGTGGGCATTCCTGTTGGACTGATCCAGAGATGTGCATTGTTGGGGTCGGCAAGAATTCTTAGAAAGGTGCTGGAGAGGTAGAAAGAAGAGAAACAGCAAACAAGGGATGTTTCTTGGTTTCCCTAGGCAACTTGTTGTTGCCCGGAGCCAATGATGAAACCAGCTTCAATAGCTGTGCGAATCTTTAATAATAATAATAAATTAGACTCACAGACTTACTTTTGGAAGTACGATAAAGGAAAGTCAGCACCCATGACTCCAATAACTTTATCATTCGGGTTGTGCTTGCTGTTGACCTCTCCACGGAAAATAGTGTGGGCAGCGGTTATCACCACCCCTGCACCAAAGGCGTCTATGTATGGCGTGGAAAGGGCAACCACTCCCGTGTTGCTTAGCGCGGTGTGGTACCTAAATGACAAGATTCGTGAATGAAACAGTGTTGATGGAACATGTGGATTCTGATATAACATGTTTGGTTTCTGATTGGTCAAAAATTATCAATCGATAATTACCAATCGAAAATAGCTGAAACAATACAGATAAATGATTTACCATGGCCTCTTCCTTGGGTCATAGGATTTGGCCAGTGAGGTCCCAGGAGTCATTCTGAATACGCCATTGGCTGTGCCAATATATCTCCAAACCAGATACTTTGTGTAGTCCTTCTTTTCTTGAAACCAAATGTCCTCGACCTTTCTTGTAGCTATAACTGTGTCTCGAACGCCTTGTTTGAATCTGCCATTGCTGCTTCCACCAGTCATATATCTCTTGTAGCCTTCTATGTCAGATACTGTCTCGTCCAATCCAAGGTAGGTGTATGGATCTGTAAAGGCTTCTGCACCAAACTTCACAACTGTCGAATCTGCAGTAATTTAAATTACTTTTAGCCGCAGATAATCTATTTTCAACTCCAAACCTTCATCTATTTCCTTTCAAGGATTTTTCTTGATGGGGATCTAATACAATGGGGTGATTCATTAACGAGGAGGACTTTTCTCAAATCACAGATCAGTACCTTTACTGATCTATAAAATTGATCTATGAAATTCATCAACAAATTGATGCATGTTAGAGACAGCTAAAGGAAGCAATAAAAAAAGACAAAAATTATTGTGGCAGCCTAACTTAAGTCGTAGATGACGGATTTAATAAAGAAGAGGTTTTAAGAGAAGGGATCGCCTCAATCGTAGTTAGTAAAGCTTTTACGACATTTACGATCTGCCAAGACAGCATTTTGTAAGCACAACGTACTGGTCAATTTATAAATTAAAGATATTGCAATACACACGACGAAGTATACGGAAGAAATCATTTAGGATAGTACCTGAATCTCAATGGATTGTAGTGGGTAACGGAAGTCTTGTTATGCACCAAATTTATAGAATATTATTGTCACATTTTCTTATATATTTTCTACTCACCTTTCGCAGCATATCTTGAAAAGTGAACACAAGGGTCATCAGGATTGATTAAGTCCAAGCGATGGTACAAGAACTTGAAACCTGTGTTTTTCGGCGCAAAATAAAGAAATAATTAAGATGGTAAAATTTAAGCTCGGTAAATAAATGATAAAGATAAGATGTCCATTTGTCAGGAGCGTTTATCATGAAAGAAATAAGTTGCCAAAACCGTCAAATTCCGAAATATGCCCTGGAATTTGCCAAACGTCCCTTTCAAGTGCGCCCATTTTACGAAGGGTGGAGGGGGACTTATTCTCGGATGGAAATTGGCCTTTCAAAGAGCTTTAGGTTTCTATTTGGACGGGATATAGCTGTGAGTGATTTTTCTTTTTTTTTTTCTTTTCTTTCTTTCTTTTTTTTTTTTTTTGGGGGGGGGGGGGGGGGTGGATGCAAGACTAGAATACCACATAGTAAAATTCTCTAAACATAATGACATGAAACCCAAATCAGTCCTAAGGATGTTCTGCCCATTTTATAACAACGTAAAATACCAAACCCACTCTACAACATTAGCTTATAATAGGAAAAGTACTTTCTTCAAGAGCTATAAGTTAATGAAGTCCGAGAGCTTATGTTCAGGAGGGCTAAATTTTGGAATTTTACCGTATTTGTTTAAGTGGTCGAACTGTTAAATAACAACGGCTCTTTGAGTGGCTTCACATCTTCCATGATTTCCCGTTTCAATATATATACATATATTTTTTAAAATAAAAATTCTCTGAAATTGAACAATCGCGCGTTAGAGTTGCCGCAAGTCGACTCTTCTGAGCGACGAATTGGCGAAGAACCTGGCTACCGAAAACGGGCTTTGAGAGCCTGATAATCAAACGAAATTTCACCCATGATCATGTTTACCCTGCACAGCCACCAGATAAGTGCCTACAACAACATGGTACTTGCGAGACCACAGGGGTGAACGACGCATAAATCACTGCTAAAGGAACGTTCCTAGTTCAGACCCTTAACGGTATCCTGTTTTTTGTTACTTACCAGAAGGAACAGGTTGACTTCCTAGCATTTCGTCCTTGTCGCCATCTGCTACCACAATTCCAACAGTGAAATTTGTCTCTTCAACTGGCAGCCAGTAATACGTTGATGGGACCTCCACAACTGTAACACCTTCTTTTACTTGACCACCTCGAGCCAGGAAACGTTTCGATGCAATATTTTTCTGCCCAGATCCACCACTAATAAAACAAGAACAACAAAAACTAGATGAATATTTTGTTATAGGTCGGCTATTTAGCAATACGACTGAGAGATCGAGACATCTATTGGCTGGAAGCTGGATAGGGACGAGTTCCCGAGTCAAGTATCAAAATTGAAAGAAAGCGAGAGCGAGCGGTAAGTTTTTTTTTACACAAACTATGTAGGTATTGATTAATTAAACATCGAAAACCGATTAAACTGAAATATTAAAGATTCCCTCTTCGCCGTAATTCTCGAAACCGCGCGTACTCGCGCGTGCCTTTCAAGTGCATACTATTCATAGAGAGAAGGTGCCGTCTTAGCCAAACAGAATGCGAGTTTGCGAGTAAAAAGAAACCCACTGTAGTTCAGGCTTGAACAATCAATTCATATCTCTACATAATCTATTTCCACAATAACTGGTCTTATGTGACATTCATACCTAATGTTAAATGAAAATGGAGGTTCTTACCTTCTTATAGAATCAAATACGGAATAAAACTCGGGTTCAGGTTCCAAGGCTGTGATGTCCATAAAAATGGGGTCCCCATATGCGTCAGAAGGAGCTGGCAGAAGGGGATGCATCATGGTCCTTCCGGAGCTGTCCGCCATGAAAGCATAACTTGACTGTCCTTTTCGAAAGTAGGTGATATCAGAAAGAAGGTCTTCCATGCTAATATCTGTACCAACAACACCAATGAATTTGCCTTGGTGATAACAAGGCAGTGTTATGGATGTCAACAGACCTGTCGGTACAAAACGGATATTGACAAAAGTGTTACATTGGAATGCTTATGAATGAGAACATGCCATCATGAAACATGGTAAACAAATATAATTAAAAGGAAAAAAGGAATCTGCTCCATGGGGTCCATTTTATGAAACCATTCACTAACAAGTTCGCCCAGCCTTAAATTTTGGGACCATTTTATCTCCAACATGACTGTAACGAGACATTTTACGGGTAGTCGACAGCTCCATCCTGGTTTTGCCAGACATGCTTTGAGTCAAGTGGCTGTAAAGTCGTAAGTAGTGTTCGTATAGGTAACATTTCTTCGAATTCGTAAAATGGGGTGATCTGTAAGTGGCTAGAATTGCTTCAAGGAAATGCTTTCTACGTTTTACTTTTAAGTTTATTTAAGAGCGATATGGCCAAAACCGGCAAATGTATAGCCCTTGTTTATTTAGTTCAATAACTCTGCGATACAAAATTTCATTCTCCCTTTAACCAACCAATTTGTTGTATCAAACTTTTTATGCCTTGGTTCCTTACCTATTCCAAAGGCATCAACATAAGGGATGGATATGATTGGTTTATCGCGAACAGTGTTTGTTGAGAAGAAATCGTAGTACGTTGCCAGGTCCCTTCGTAGGTTTTTTGTGCTTTGCACATAAGTGAATTTTCCGGCCTTTGAACAGAGAAAACAAGAAAACAATTACATAATATTAGGAAAGCACTTCGCTGGATTCCGTCACAGACGCTAGTCCAGATATTTCATACGGTCACAAAGAAATTCGTACATGAGGGTAAAGCAAAGCAACACAAAACGAAGACACTTTATTTCTTTGTCTGACACATAACTAGATATCTCCTTCTTTGCTTATTAGAGTTTTAGAAAATAAATACGGAAAGAGTTAGACGAAAAGCTTTACCACACTTCATTTGCTTTTTGCCGTTTAGTGGAAGCAATGAAAATCCTACACTCATATTATAGAGAACCAAGATTTCATTGGTTTACTTACAGTGACATCGGGTGCTTTTGGTACTGAATAGTCGGTGCCATCTTGTTCAGCAATATCTCGCAGGATTTTTAAGTCCTGTTGCATACCATACGTCATTATAACGACTGCATTATTAAGCTCTGCGTTCTTCGTTTTAATCGTTTCCATGATTATATTTGCTGCGTCGTTTGGCTCACCATCTGTTAAAAAGATAATGACCTTTTTTCTTGAGGAACCTTTCCCAGCAGATGTGCCCTTTAACAGGTCGAAGGCCATAGTAAAGGCTTTGGAATAATCGGTACCACCTGTGGCAAAAAATAACAGGACATAACTGTGTTAGAAGATTACGAATATTTACAACAATACAGTCAAGTTGTACGAAAAATAATTAAATTTTTTTTCCATGGGGTCAGAAAAACACATCCTGATCCTTTGCCACGGATTTTGTCAGATTTTTGCACAGCCAAAATATATATCTGTGTTGAAGGAAACAAAAAAATAATGGTCATGGTTTGATTTCTCTTCGCAAAGAAAGATTATCTTCCTTTAGATGTTCAAAGATTTTTTTTTTCATGGGTTAAGTCATCTAAAACTAATTTCAAAATAGTTTGGAACAAAAATCCGGAAAATCCCCGTGACGTAGCCCATAAACTGCAAGGCTGACACTACGTAGAAATGAAAAAAAAAACTTAACGGGACAACGACATGATAGAGTCCAAACTGAAAGTCAAAAATGCAAACTCTGGACAGCTGTTTCGACCTGATTGGGTCTCATCAGCAGAGTGTATGCCGCACAGAATAGAACAACTAGCGTGAAGACAGTTGTCTATAAATGACGATCCGAATGCGCTCAAATCCGAAAGCCCGCCCATTGACAACAGCCGCGTGACTATTACTCAATAGGTCAAGAATTGTTGCCACGATAAGGAAAGTGAGGATAGACAGAACTATCCTTACACTGAAAACATGGACAAAACCATGTGAAAACAACACTGCAGACATGGACAAGGCCATGTGAAAACGTGTGAAAATGTACAGCATATTGGATCTGAAAAGATCTACGGTCCAAATAAAACTGAAAATGACAACTGAAAGCAAGGGACCGCGGACGAAAATGCTGCTGGTGTACGTTGGAGCTACTGACAGCTCAGAGCTGTCAATAGCTCCCAAGTACACCAGCAGCATTTTCGTCCGCGGTCCCTTGCTTTCACTAGTCATTTGATGCACGTTAAGCTAGCATCCCTCTTGCTGTCTCATTTACCGATGCATGAGGCGAAGCAAGCTATTTAAGCAATTCATCGACAACTATCTGGTTGGAAAAGGCTTCTACAAGATTTGGTCTTGAATTGAACTATATATGCAGGCCTGGACGTACTGTTCTTAAATTTTCGGCAAGGACAACTTTGCAACAGGCGATAAGATTCAATATATATTTCCCCAAATACGTGTAAAACGGGTTCAATTTCGAATTCCACAAAAATCCAAATAAGAAAATCTAGGACATTTGTTATGGTCATCCTTACCTCTCGCGAAAAGTGTGTCAACGAATTCCTTCAAGAATTTTATGTTGATTGGTGTGGCATCTGCTAAACGTTCGCTGTGGCAGCTTCGCCCATCATTGTTATATCCAGTTGGTGTTGCAGCCGTTTCACTGAATTTCACCAATCCAATCTGAAAGAAAACCCGGACGTTTAATCACTCACTCAGTCAGTCGCTCAAACAGTCAGTACGTCAGCTAGTCAGTCACTCACTCAGTCATTCAGTCAGCCAGCCAGACTACCAAACAACAGCCAGCCACTCAGCCGGTCAACCAGTCAGCCGGTCAGGGGGTCAGGGGGTCAGCCGGTCAGCAAGTCAGTCAGCCAGCCAGTCAGTCAGTCAGTCAGTCAGTCAGTCAGTCAGTCAGTCAGTCAGTCAGTCAGTCAGTCAGTCAGTCAGTCAGTCAGTCAATCAGCCATCACCCAATCAGTCCGTCAGCCAGACAGTCAAGCGCCGGTCAGTCAGTTGATCAGCTTTTCAGTCGGTCCGTGTCGGCCAGTCAGTCAATTAAGTTTACAAGTAACACTAGAACGGCAAGTAAATACAAACCTCTGCACACCCAGTATATGACCTCTCTCACCACGAGTCTCTTATAGCTCAGTGGTAAGAGCGTCCAACCGGTATCTGGAAGATCATGGGTTCGATTCCCGCTGGGGGCTCGGAAAATTTTAAACTCGGCTAACGCACCCAGAGTCGTAAGCAGTACTATATGGAATACTTACTCTATCCCTTGGGTTCATTGTACTTAAAACTGTTTTTGCAGCCTCCTTGGCCACCACAATCCGGTCTCCATGCATTGATCCACTGGTGTCGATAACAAGAACAACATCTTTTGGTTCGGGTGTGGCTGTCTCCACATAAAATGGTCTAAAGCGAGGATCATAAGATCTGCAATCTGCCGTATCCTCGAATGCTGGATAATTCGCCAGTATGCCATCTTCTGATGCAAAATATTGCCATTTGATAACTTCATTATTCTGCATGTTATATTTCATTTTCTCCAATACGGAATCAGCTACATACTTTCTAGGGCTAGGAGCACTCTCGGATACCTTTACGCATATATTTGCGAAGTCAACTTTATTTCGAAACCTTGAATCGTACTCCAGACGTTTCTGCGAGTTCGCTATCTTACAACATTCCGTTGGGTCTGCCGAAGGGGACGTTGGCCAAGAAGATTCAACGGCTTGTTTAAGTGCGCGCACAACGTCAAATCTCGCCTTAAACTTGCTTGAAACACTTGCTGATAAATCAGGGATGAGTGTACTTCCATCTACTGCAGTCTCTGTGAACTGCAACTTGTCAAACTGATCCTAAAAACGAAACATTAAACGATTGTTCAACAGAGATTTCTACAAAGGAGATGAAGTGATAAAATTACAGTAATACTTATATTTTTGTCGTCTACTAGATGGTCCTAGATGGTATACAGAAGCGCGAAACGGATAAACGCAGGTGCTAATTGAAATGGAAATGACATAGAACAGGAATCATAAATATTTTTTTATGTGATTGTCAATGTGTGTCAGTAACAGGCAGAAATTGCCAATACACCAAATCCCCCTGAGTTAGTACCCTGTTAAAGGAAATTTGGCAGGGTTCCGGAGATTGTAGGTTCAAATCCCACTGGGTTCAAGACTTTCTTTGCTCTGTGGGATCACTCCCAAATTTCCTGTAACAAGGTAGTAACGCACAAGCTAAAGTTCCTCTTGCGAAATAATCTTTTGGCCGTCACATGGAATGTTTGTGATAGAACAAGTTTTTGTATCATCTGCGCAAAATGATTTGAATTTATTAAAAATTTAAAGTCGATCTCTGGCTAAAAATATTTAAAAAGTACGAGCTTTCGACTGTTTGAACTACAGTCTTCAACGGGTAATTGAAGACTGTAGTTCAAACAGTCTACGTTGAAGACTGTAGTTCAAACAGTCGAAAGCTCGTACTTTTTAAATATTTTTAGCCAGAGATCGTCTTTAAATTTTTAATATGTTTAACCCTGGCTACGGTCCTTCAATATTTTTGATTTGAATTTAGTTGAAAGGCTTGACTGACACAAAACTTGTTGAGAAACTATAAGATTTTTCATGCATCAGTCAACAGTCAGCCGTGGGGTTGGACCCGACCATTTTAGCGCAGTTTTTAACACATTTGTACATCCGCCTATGCTCAGCCTCCCACCCCTCTCTACGGCTTAAAGGAGCTACGTCACGGACAATGCATCTTGAAAAAAATGGCATTTTTTTCAAGTTTGTCGGTCGTAATCGGTCTTAATTTTGGTCAATCGAAACCATCCTTGGTTATTTTGCGTGTGCATGGGGTTTATGACGCAACAATGTGCGCGTCGCTTGGCATCACGGGTCACGCATCACGGTTATTTTAAGCCAGTAAAACTACTCTGAAGAGTAAGTTTACTTCGTTTACACAAGTACATGGCTTTATGCTTCTGATTTGACTTAAACAATGTTAAATCATCATGTATATCCTTGGATCGTCTCTAGCACTAACTTGAGATATAAAAAAATCCCAGATGGAGGGAAGAGAAAAAAATTAATTCTAGAGGAAAAAGAAAAAAGAGAGATATGTGTGGTACAGCCCAGGATTGGTATACGTATGTAGGTGATGATCGAGGTATAAAATGCCCCAGCGTATAACATCATTTTCCACAACTAACGTTAAAGCAGTTAACCGACAAGGACAAGGAGAGGGATTTATGTCGTTGTTAAGATTGGGGGTAGGGGTGGGGGTGGGGGTAGGGGAGGCCGGGTATAGGCGAGGGATTTGACAGCAAGTATCTGCCCATCGGTATAGTGGACAACTCATTGCAAAGATTGTTGTCGTTTAGAAAGAAAACTGGGGACAATAAACTGCTAACAATACACCAAAACTGCCATGATACGGATATTAGATTCCCTTAATCCTTAATTAAGCCATGTTCCATACTGACTAATGTTTACATCGACACACATGACCTCCGACCGACTGGTGACTGTCAAACATGTCAAACATGTCACACTGCCAGTCCAGCGTTATTAAGTGTCATAGCGACATGGCTCTTTTCGGAGGTTTTGAATTATAATTTTCCCTTTCAAATTCCAACTTTCACATCGGTGGATAAAACACTAGGACACGTGTGTGACCATTTTTAATTTCTTATTTCGCTCGTTGTTTAGTGGATAAACATACGTGACTCGCATGAATGGCCGCGCCGTGAACTGCATGACATGAATCTACTTTTTAAAGTAGATTCATGGGACATCACGAAACACGTTTATACTGAAATGTCGGATGGATAGCAATCGACAGTGTTGCATATGATACTAGATTTATATTAACCTATAATTCTACGTTACATGCCCCCAATAACGTTTGTGAACAGGATAACATCAATAATATTATGTTAATAGGATAGCATCAATGTTATGTTAATCAGTTCTTGTGTGCCAAAGCAGACCTCGAGAAAGGTCGTGATAAACGACACGGTGTGAAAAAAGATGTATATAAGCTATTTTTTGGTTACCTGCAGCTAATTACGGTTAAAAATCGTTCAGTTTATGCCTTCACTGATCAAGTCTAGAACAAATTTTGATTGTACATTTGATAAATAAACAATTGATGTAAACACAAGAAGCTTCGAATTTTCGCATTCGTTTTAAAAGCTGAAAAGGTAGGGTGATTTATTTTTTAACATTTAGTAATTGGCCGTTTTTATACTAGAGACGCGTTACCCGTCTGGACGAGCTTCGGCAAACATTTTGCAAATCGTCCGGTTATCCGTCTCTAGTATAAAGACGGGCACAAGACGCGTTACCCGTCTAGACGAGCTACTTTTTGAAACGCGTCTTGAACGACGGATTTCGAAAAGTAGCTCATCTAGACGGGTAACGCGTCTTTTGCCCGTCTTTATACTAGAGACGGATAACCGGACGAATTACAAAATATTTGCCGAAGCTCGTCCAGACGGGTAACGCGTCTCTAGTATAAAAACGGCCATTTTTTGTTATATATATTTTTAATTACCTGGAGAGCGGAGACACCAAGTCCATCGTTAGCTAGTTTTGAGAGCGTTTGACTGAAGAGTTTCGCGTCAAGTATATCCGCTGTGAAGCATGGATAATGCAAGGTGAAAAGTATTAAAATCGTCAGAAACCTCGGTTGTAGAATCGAGGAGGTAGCCATCGTTTTGAAGCGACGATGAATCACGGTCGTCTGCAAGCCGCGATTCGTGTGTGTTTTCGTAGACGGAATTGACCAGAATGAAGGTGCCTTGTAGGTTACCTCCTTTTACCGGCGGTGTAGTTTTACGATGACGTTACTTGGCATGATTTTCCTGTTACGTGACATGGGACATATTTTTGTAAAGAATCAATATTCGCATCTGATTATGTGAAGTGAAACATGACGTTGAAAAAGTACGCGGAATATTTTCGTGAGAATATTTGTTCACTAAGTGCGGAAGGATGAAAACAGATGCAGAATTAGAAGGGAAAGAACTCTCACACCGCTGTGGAATTTAGTTTATGTAATTTAAAACAACACTGCTTATTTTATTTGTATTTTATATCTGCATTGATGCACAACGTCGGTCATTAGGGACCTAACGACTGCCGCGACAACGTCACCAAGCAAAAGGCATAATGAGCAGTACAATAGCTTAGCACGTCCATTGTCCATCTTGGTACACTTCTTTGTCGTCTTCTGCAAAAGGCAACAACGTGAGATGGCCAAATTTTGCGTAATCTGGAGAACGTGAAAAACGACGACAAATTTTCAAGTTTCAAGTTTGAATTAATAATGCGCTTACATGTTCAGCTAGAGATAAGTTCTGACAAAGATAAAACGCACTAAATATTTGCTATGCAAAGCCATATTTGCCAAATTACCAGCCGCCAGTGAAACTACTCGAAACTGAAGATCGAAAAGGTCGCCTGGCGGAAAATTGTATTCAACTTCCTGTTAAATTTCAGATTTTTTAGGCAAGAATTTAGTTCTTTACGTTGGTCAAAGAAGCCAATCAAACCAATCGTGGTGGAAAAACTCTTGTATAAAACTAAGTAATTCCTTTTTCTTATTTTTGTGGGAAAGATACATGTGCCAAGGCTTGTTTTGAAATGGAGAGAAAGTGAAATATTGCATTTCCACTTTCCAGGAAACCACAGAAAATGATTCAGAAATTACAAGGCGATTGGAGTAATTTTACGCATAAAGTATGATGTCATAAACGCATGCTACTTGGCAAATATGAATGATTTTTTTTATATAAAACGACGTCATTTTATAAATGTGGATATCGATTTCATTAGTAGGACTTAAACGAAGATAACAATAAAAATAGCAGTAATAATAATAATAATAATAATAATAATAATAATAATAATAATAATAATAATAATATTTTCCAACATTTCTTCAGTCTCTATAGCTCAGACGCCATGCGGGTTCGATTCCCTTCCGGGACTCAGATTTTTTCTTTGTCCCACGCTCGTGACAAATAAACATTTCATTTTTACAGCTCTAACATTTTGGCAATTGTTTTTATCCATGAGATACCAAGCAGCCAGAGAAGAAAATTTTATTCAGCAGTATAGATTGCCAGTTTTAGCGGTATTTTAATATTGCCTCCTCAAAGTTGGGGAGGAAAGATTGCGTGACGAGCAAAAAGAACGTGTGCGTGGGAAGCTATGTTGAAAGAGGAAGACTAAAACTCGCTGAAATAGTACTTGACCTGACCGAACTGTTGTTAACCTCACTGAAAAAAAATGTCTTCCTATTTCCGCAAACATATTTGCCGAACATTTGAGCAATGATAACTATGTCCTCTGTCCTCGTAGATGCCTCTTTCATTTTTTGACTTTTTTTCCCTGACGGGGGGGGAATTGGGGAGAGGTGAAAAGTAAGTGCGGGGAGCCTGGGGAATAAAGAAACGAAAGTGTTTTTGTTTTTTGTTTTTTTTTTTTGGAAAGTACCAAGGATAAAATTGAACAGTAGTCTTGTTGTTTGTTCTATTGTTCTCTCAGCCACTCATGTGAGACCTTACGAGAGCTGCTACATGACCCAAATTGAACTACAATTATTCCATATAACACTGCATATGCGAGGTTACTAAGTTTAATAATAAAATTTGTAGGTTTAACCTACATGTAAAATATGTGTAAGTTCCACAACAGTTCGTGAGTGAAGTTGATGAATGTTTTACAAATTAACCAATACTGGTGAGTTTCCTTAATTTAGCTGTGAATTAATGTTTTCTCTGTTCATAGGTCTTAATGCTGAGCTTGTACAGCAAAACAAGAATAACAAAAACACTTGTTACATAGTAGGTATTTTTAAAAATCCTTAAATCTGTGTTCACTGCTTCAGTGTACGCAGCTATTTCGAGAGAGGTTGTCGGAAATAAGCACACAAGTGCACACAAGACAGCAACTGCCCGTGCTAATTGCGTTTTCTTTCTCTTCAGGCATGTGGAAATATGGTACGTTTAGCCGCGCTGAATTTTGAAGAATGTCCCTTACTGAAAGACATGCGACAGTAAAAGTAAAGCAAGAGATAAAAGCCTCCTGAGAGGAAAAACAAATTCTTCACGTGCAAAAATACAAAATTGTACATTTCCTCCAGGCCAATATGCAAAATTCCAGGGAATACCTAGCCTGCGTGCAGACGTCTCCTATTTGTGAATACCCAGACCACCTTTCGGTCTTGTCGCGTGCACATTGGTGCTTTTTCTTCTAGCCTGTTCCAGGAGTTCGGTTAGTGGGAAGCAGCGCGGGATTGCCCCTTCCCTCATTTTTTGCTCACCGTTTTTCGCGCTGCTCCACACTAACCGAACGCCTAGAACAGGCCACCTTATTTTGCGACAACTTTTCTCGAAATAGCTTTATACCCATAAAAATTAATTTAAACAGATCTGGCTTATGTTTTGTTAAAAAAGTAACATTTTTGTTTGATGTCGGCATTTGACAGGTCCTTGCGTATTATCAGTACGGGAGTCAATAGTCCTGAATTACAATGTCAACTGCAATGACAAGTATAATTAGAACAGCTTTTGAACCCAGAACAATATTAGCGATGGCTCCACCAGAGAGCCCACCCTTGTCGTCATCGTCATCATAGTCGTCGGTGCCTGTAGGAATATGGCCGGTTCCAGGAGCTCTTGTGCCTGAGGAATTAAGCAGAGAAATGCCAATCAAATCATTATACTTTTGAATCACAAATTGTCTTGAATTGCCATTTTATTCGGACACCCAGAAGTCATTCAAGATGAGAAATTATGTGCTGAGCCACATGTCCCGGTGTTTTACTGTAAACATTAAGAGGCGTAGAGGGGCAGTCTGAATTATATTGTTCTGTGCCAGTTTTTGCGTGATTAGGGGTTTTTATATTTTATTTTATTTCATTTTATTTGCCACACAAAAAAATTACAAAGAAGCTATACAAAAAGAATAATTTAAATAAGTTTTAAAGAAAATGTGGCGTGGGGAGACGGAAAAGAAACTAGAAAGTTTATGCATGTTTCGGCATTCTCGATTTAACTAAGTTGATCATACAAATAATTAATTTGAGTTGGTTTAAAACATGGCGTTAAGTCGCTAAATAAATATAAATGGTAAGGTAAAAAATGAAATGTTATATAAAGTTTGAAATATGATTTTTCTAAAGGAATTTCTTAAAAGAGCAAATTGAATTATCGTTGGCGATTTCGCTGTCAAGTGAGTTATAAAATTTGGGTCCTTGGAAAAACACAGAAAATGTCCTTTGTTCGACAATAAGGTAGATGTAAGACGTGGGAGTTTCCTAGTATTGAAGGTGTGAAAGTGGTTGTTTTGGAGGAATTTTTACAAACTCTTGGTGGTAGGGACGAAGTCTTGATACATAAACTGGCCTAACTGTAGCAAGAGGATATCATTGAATTTTAGTATACCTAGAACTTTAAAGATTGGAACAGTATGAGCATCAAAGCTTAATTTGTTTATGATTCTGGTCGCACGTTTTTTGTAAAATAGCGAGACGGCAAGACAAGCGACAGCCGGAAATACGTCTGCGTTCGCAGGCTAGCCTTCTCTGACTATACCTACAGTATTATGGGGCGAACCAGTCAATATTCCCTACATGTGTCCATGGTCTGTTGGCCTTTTCATATGGTGAACTCGATTTTTTATGGTCAACTCGACTTTTTATAAGGTCAACGAAACACTTTTTATATGACCAGTTAAAAAGTCCAACAGACCATGGAAATATGTAGGGAATATTGACTGATTCGGCGCCCCATACAGTATGATGTAAAGTCAAACAATATTATACATGAAATGGCTTTGCTATAAATGACCACAATAATAAGAACAGCTATTTAAACCAGAACAATACCATTGATGGCTCCACCAGACATCCCACCCTTGTCGTCATCGTTGTCATCGTCGGCATCGACGTCATCGACGTCATCGTCGGCATCGACGTCATCGACGTCATCGTCGTCGGTGTCTGTAGGAATATGGCCGCTTCCAGGAGCTCTAGTGCCTGAGGAATTAAACAGAGTAATATCCACGCATTTTAACCAATCAAATCATTGCATTTGATCATCACAAGAAAATTTCTCCTTCTTACGGAAATTACACTAGGTAATTTCGGACAGTCCTGAAGGAACATCCAGAATTCATTCAAAATGAAAACATGCTAAGCCACATGTCCCGGAGTTATCGGAGTTATA
Source organism: Meandrina meandrites (assembly GCA_963693305.1). Classification (NCBI taxonomy): domain Eukaryota; kingdom Metazoa; phylum Cnidaria; class Anthozoa; order Scleractinia; family Meandrinidae; genus Meandrina; species Meandrina meandrites. The sequence goes on from OY855914.1 coordinate 26,562,863, forward strand.
CTGTAAACATTTAGAGGTGTAGAGGGAGGTTCTCAATTACTGAATCGCGCCGGGCTTGGCGTGATTAGATATTTTTAAATCTGGCTTCTCTACATGACTATACCTGAAATATTGTATTGTCAAGCAATATTATACATGGCATGGCTTCTTTGTGAAATACCTCATAACACGTTTTTGTCTTGTATAAATGAATGGAAATTGCTTTGCAGTGGTTTGTCTTGTTTTCTTGACCGTACAAAGCATAAAAGATGTACGAAGCTCAGTCCAACCTACCTTCTTTTCCACCATAACAGTAATTAATAACGGCGCAGTATTCCTTGGAAAGTGGAACGTTGTTCTTGTCTCTAACGCACCAATAGCATCCCACCACACCGTCACATGACCCTGAATCTGTCTTCTTGTTGCATTGTGGGTCAAAACATTTCTCTAAGCCACTTACTGAAGAATCATTGACTTTTTCAAAACGGACGACAGTCGCTGGTATAGGACAAATAGAAATACTGCGAAGAAAAAATAAAGCATTTTTTATCGTGTAACATTTTTCATACAAAGGCACCGTACCAATAAACACTGAACATTCCTAATCTTACTTGCTGGCTGGAAACTCGCTTCTACAGTAATGGAAGTCAAGCCGCGAGGAGCATGGGCACTGGCATGTCAATCCCTGCACATTGGAGCATGTTTTGTTACTGGAACATATGCAAGTCTTGGAATAGTTACGAGGTTTGATTCCTGTTGATAGAAAGCGTGTTAACAATGCGTAGTATGCCAAGGTGCAAGTCTATAAAGAGATGCCAGAAACAGGAAGGCAGATTATTGCAAAGTAATCAGTCGAAATCGCAACAACAGGTATATCTAGCACTTTTTCTCATGGTAATACAAATAGCTTATAATTACCAGGCTTTTAATTCTCCTTTACTCCATTAGAAATGCATGAAATTTAATATAGTCGAATTTTAGCGAAATGCGATGGAATTTAACAAGCTTAGCGTATGAGGAAATCAAACCTATTACTATGCATAAAATGACTGCATTTCGATTGTTTTGTTTGTTTTGTTTTGTTTTATTATTTTTATAATAATCATTGTTATTATTATAATTAATTTGTAATATAACTTCTCTTCAAAATTACCTTATGCTTTTGCAATACTGTAATGTTTTATCGTCATGCAAATAAAGCTTAACATCGCCGTTGAAAGACAATGCAATGCATATTTCTTACCCAAAAAAACATTGCTTCCCACCACGCTAGATAGCTGGTACTTTTTGTAACGGCTGCCACTGTCAATCGTATTCACGCCTTGTGGTGGAATCTTAACCTCGTAAAAGCTCTGTAGTTTGATTTTCTCCAAGTTGCGACATTCCTTCTTCACCATATATCCTTTCTGTAAAAGATCCTCAGCAATGTCTTTCTCCTTTTCAGTGATGTGGACAGATTCCAGTGTTTTGGCTGTTATGTCAGGTACCAGGAAATCATCGTGCATGATTAGAAATCCCGCTCCATCAAGCACAAAACATTCATAGTCGTTTCCTTCGCACTTGGGATATGTATCTGTCAGGAGTCTGAAAATAATTTAATAATATAAATTAGAGTGAATTACCAGGATTTCTCTTGCTGACAAAAATCATATCTTCACATGTGAGAGATATCATGTCTTTCACAAATGTGAAGATATCGAGTTGGTCACGTTTGCCGACGGGTTTGCCATGTTTCAATGCTGAATGAGCCAAGGCTTATCGATGTTAAGTCGAAACATCTTCGGATCTTCCGCGGTGATCTTCGGAAATCTTCGGAAAAGTTCGGAAAATGTTCGGAAACATTCTTTTGACAACCGGACTACATTTTGAAAATCTTCGGAAATCTTCGGAAAATCGTCAAAAACATCGTTATTAGTAGGTTTATAAAATAAATAAACAAAATAATACATGGTTGCTTGGAGATATGAAATTTCTCTTCTCGTGTTCAACGCGATATCGATATCGAGTTGAAGACTCCAAGATAAATTTCATATTTCTGGGCAACCATGTATTATCCTTTATATGTGATTAGTACAGATAACATTTCACCCCTTGACGGGAGGCTAGCCAATATTATCGTGAGCTATCCCCGGTATTTTGCCATGTTTCTCACCAATTAGCCAGTACTGATTGATATCTTAAGGTTGACTCTAGGTAAAGTACCAGTAAAGTACCGTGCCAACAGAACAAAACACACACCTTTGTTGTGTATATACCTCATGCACCATACGATGTTTTTGAGATGCTGACACACAAAAGGTCCCATTTTGTGCCATGTGACATGCAGCATGCCCCTGAGTCCCTGCTGCTACAACTTGTCTCTCGTGTGTCAGCATCTTAAGTCTCATTTACTACTTCTTCCTGTAAATTAGTATTTAGAATGAAGAAAGTTCGAATATTGTGTTGCATTGCCTTGTATTCTGGCAAAAGGTCAAGAGGATAAATCGAGATAAAAGTTAGAGAAAACGTGACGTTTTATTGACCTACGATGGAGCATCCTTTGTAATTTACTTTGCAGAAGAATAAATTCTATATAGTAAAAAGTTATTGTTTTCTAATAATGCCCCAACAGAAATGTATTCCGATCGCGTTTTACTAACAACGGTCATGTTTCGAAATGTTTCTTTTTCAACATTCTTTTAAGAATGTTGAAAATGAATAAAAACATGTTGAAAATGTTTAAAAACATTTTTCAAACCAGCGTAGCATTTTCAACATTTTAATGTTCCGAAACGTTCCATGATAGGAATGTGCTCACAGACTTACTTTTGGAAGTACGATAAAGGAAAGTCAGCTCCCATGACTCCAATAACTTTATCATTCGGGTTGTGCTGGCTGTTGACCTCTCCACGGTAAATAGTGTGGGCAGCGGTTCTCACCACCCCTGCACCAAAGGCGTCTATGTATGGCGTGGAAAGGGCAACCAATCCCGTGTTGCTTAGAGCGGTGTGGTACCTAAATGACAAGATTAAAAAATGAAACCATATTGATATGTTACTTTCAATGATATGGGACGTGAGGATTCTGCTATAATATGTTTGATTTCTGATTGGTCAAAAAATTATCACCATAGTGGGAACAAATTGCATCAGTTTAACAAGCCAATCATGGATCTGAAACAATACAGATAAATGATTTACCATGGCCTCTTCCTTGGGTCGTAGGATTTCGCCAGTGAGGTCCCAGGTGTCATTCTGAATACGCCATTGGCCGTGCCAATATATCTCCAAACCAGATACTTTGTGTAGTCCTTCTTTTCTTGAAACCAAATGTCCTCGACCTTTCTTGTAGCTATAACTGTGTCACGAACGCCTTGTTTGAATCTGCCATTGCTGCTTCCACCAGTCATATATCTCTTGTAGCCTTCTATGTCAGATACCGTCTCATCCAATCCAAGGTAGGTGTATGGATCTGTAAAGGCTTCTGCACCAAACTTCACAACTGTCGAATCTGCAATAATTTAAATTACTATTAGCCGCAGATAATCTATTTTCAACTCCAAATCTTCATCTATTTCCTTTCAAGGATTTTTCTTGGATGGGGATCTAATACAATTGGGTGATCGATTCATTTACGAGGAGAAGGACTTTTCTCAAATCATAGATCAGTGCCTTTACTGATCTATGAAATTGATCCATGAAATTCATCAACAAATTGATGCATGTTAGAGACAGCTAAAGGAAGCAATAAAAAAAACAAAAATTATTGTGGCAGCCTAACTCTTAAGTCGTAGATGACGGATTTAATAAAGAAGAGGTTTTAAGAGAAGGGATGGCCTCAATCGTAGTTAATAAAGCTTTTACGACATTTACGATCTGCCAAGACAGCATTTTGTAAGCACAACGTACTGGTCAATTTATCAATTAAAGATATTGCAATACACACGACGAAGAATACGGAAGAAATCATTTAGGATAGTATCTGAATCTCAATGGATTGTACTGGGTACTGGATTGCCTAAAACGGAAGTCTTGTTATGCACCAAATTTATAGAATATTATTGTCACATTTTCTTATATATTTTCAACTGACCTTTCGCAGCATATCTGGAAAAGTGAACACAAGGGTCATCAGGATTGATTAAGTCCAAGCGATGGTACAAGAACTTGAAACCTGTGTAATTCGGCGCAAAATGAAGAAATAATTAAGATAGTAAATTTGAAGCTTGGTAAATAAAAGATAAAGATAAGATGTCCATTTGTCAATTCCGAAATATGCGCTGGAATTTCCCAAACGTCCCTTTCAAGTGTGCCCATTTTACGAAGGGTGGAAGGGGGAGGTATTCTCGGATGGAAATTAGCCTTTCAAAGAGCTTTAGGTTTCCATTTGGACGGGATATAGCTGAGTGATTTTTCTTTTTTTTTGTGGGGGGGGGGGGGGGGGGGATACAAGACTAGAATACCACATAGTAAAATTCTCTAAACATAATGACATGAAATCCAAATCAGTCCTAAAGATGTTCTGCCCATTTTATAACAACGTAAAATACCAAACCCACCCTACAACATTACCTTATAATCGGAAAAGTACTCTCTTCAAGAGCTATAAGTTAATGAAGTCCAAGAGCTTATGTTCGGGAGGGCTAAATTTTGGAATTTTACCGTATTTGTTTAAGTGGTCGAACTGTTAAATAACAACGGCTCTTTGAGCGGCTTCACATCTTCCATGATTTCCCGTTTTAATATAGATACATATTTTTTTAAAATAAAAATTCTCTGAAATTGAACAATCGCGCGTTAGAGTTGCCGCAAGTCGACTCTTCTGAGCGACGAAGAACCTAGCTACCGAAAACGGGCTTTGAGAGTCTAGACAGCGCGTATACAATTTCTCTCGTGAATATCAAAGTATTTGTGGTGTCAGCTGTTATCATAAAAAAGGAATACCAACAGTTGAGGAAGAAGCATTAAACGTTTTGAGGTTATGCAGTGAGTTGGGAAAATCTAATTATGTTAATAAAACGATCCCTGATAATCAAACGAAATTTTCACCCATGATCATGTTCACCCTGCCGAGCCACCAGATAAGTGCCTACAATAACATGGTACTTGCGAGACCACAGGGGTGAACGACGCATAAATCACTGCTAAAGGAACGTTCCTAGTTCAGACCCTTAACGGTATCTTGTTTTTTGTTACTTACCTGAAGGAACAGGTTGACTTCCTAGCATTTCGTCCTTGTCGCCGACTGCTACCACAATTCCAACAGTGAAATTTGTCTCTTCAACTGGCAGCCAGTAATAAAATTATAAAACAACTAGATTAATATTTTGTTATAGGCCAACTATTTAGCAATACGATTGCGAGCTAGAGACATCTATTGTCTGGAAGCTAGAGAGGGATGAGTCCCCGAGTCAACTTCAAAATTGAAAGAAAGCGAGAGCGAGCAGTCAAACTATGTAGGTGTTGATTAATAAAACATCGAAAACCGATTAAACTCAATTATTAAAGGTTTCCTTTTCGCAACCGCGCGCGCCTTTCAAATGCATACCGAGAAGGTGCCCTCTTAGCCAAACAGTTTGCGTGTGAAAAGAAACCCACTGCAGTTCCAGGCTTGAACAATCAATTCATATCTCTACATGTTCTTTTTCCACAATAATTGATCTTATGTGACTTCCATCACCTAATGTTAAATGAAAATGGAGGTTCTTACCTTCTTATAGAATCAACTACGGAATAAAACTCGGGTTCAGGTTCCAAGGCTGTGATGTCCATAAAAATGGGGTCCCCATATACGTCAGAAGGGGCTGGCAGAACGGGATGCATCATGGTCCTTCCAGAGCTGTCCGCCATGAAAGCATAACTTGACTGTCCTTTCCGAAAGTAGGTGATATCAGAAAGAAGGTCTTCCATGCTAATATCTGTACCAACAACACCAATGAATTTGCCTTGGTGATAACAAGGCAGTGTTATGGATGTCAACAGACCTGTCGGTACAAAACGGATATTAACAAAACTGTTACATTGGAATGCTTATGAATGCGGAGAACATGCGATCATGAAACATGGGAAACATGGTTTTGCCAGACATGCTTTGAGTCAAGTGGCTGTAAAGTCGTAAGTAGTGTTCGTATAGGTAACATTTCTTCGAATTCATAAAATGGGGTGATCTGTAAGTGGCTAGAATTGCTTCAAGGAGTTGCTTTCTACGTTTTACTTTTAAGTTTATTTAAGAACGATATGGCCAAAACAAATGTATAACCATCGTTTATTTAGTTCAATTACTCTGCGATACAAAATTTCATTCTCCCTTAAACCAACCAATTTGTTGTATCAAACTTTTTATGCCTTGGTTCCTTACCTGTTCCAAAGGCATCAACATAAGGGATGGATATGATTGGTTTATCGCGAATAGTGTTTGTTGAGAAGAAATCGTAGTACGTTGCCAGGTCCCTTCGTAGGTTTTCTGTGTTTTTCACATAAGTGAATTTTCCGGCCTTTGAACAGAGAAAACAAGCACAAAATTAATACATAATATTAGAAAAGCACCTGGCTGGATTGCGTCACAGACGCTAGTCCAGATATTTCATACGGTCACAAAGAAATTCGTACATGAGGGAAAAGCAAAGCAACACAAAACGAAGACACTTTTCTTTGTCTGACACATAACTAGATATCTCCTTCTTTGCTTATTAGATTTTTAGAAAATAAATACGGAAAGAGTTAGACGAAAAGCTTTACCACACTTCATTTGCTTTCTGCCGTTTAGTGGACGCAATGAAAATCCTACCCTCATATTATAGAGAACCAAGATTTCATTGGTTTACTTACAGTGACATCGGCTGCTTTTGGTACTGAATAGTCGGTGCCATCTTGTTCAGCAATATCTCGCAGGATTTTTAAGTCCTGTTGCATACCATACGTCAGTATAACGACTGCATTATTAAGCTCTGCGTTCTTCGTTTTAATCGTTTCCATGATTATATTTGCTGCGTCGTTTGGCTCACCATCTGTTAGAAAGATAATGACCTTTTTTCTTGAGGAATCTTTTCCAGCAGACGTGCCCTTGAACAGGTCGAAGGCCAGTGTAAAGGCCTTGGAATAATCTGTACCACCTGTGGCAAAAAAATAACAGGACATAACTGTGTTAGAAGATTACGAATATTTACAACAATGCAGTCAAGTTGTACGAAAAAGAATTAACAAGTTTTCTCCACGGGATCAGAAAAAAACATCCTGATCCTTTGTCACGGATTTTGTCAGATTTTTGCGCAGCCAAAATATATTATCTGTGTTGAAGGAAACATAAAAATAATGGTCATGGTTTGATTTCTCTTCGCAAAGAAAGATTATATCTTCCTTTAGGTGTTCAAAGATTTTTTTTTTCACAGGTTAAGTCATCTCAAAGTAATTTCAGAATAGTTTGGACCAAAAATCCGGAAAATCCCCGTGACGTAGCTCCTTTAATTTTTTATAAAACTGAAATTTCATTTTCGTTGAGTCATTTGATACAAAGACAATAAACTGCAAGGCTGACACTACGTAGAGATGAAAAAAAAAAAAACTTAACGGGACAGCGAGTCCAAACTGAAAGTCCAAACTGAAAGTCGAAAATGCAAACTCTGGACAGCTGTTTCGACCTGACTGGGTCTCATCAGCAGAGTGTATGCCGCACAGAATAGAACAACTAGCGTGGAGACAGTTGTCTATAAAGTGCTCGCTGGTAATGACGAGCTGAATGGGCTCAAATCCGAAAGCCCGCCCATTGACAACAGCCGCGTGACTATTACTCAATAGGTCAAGAATTCGAAATATCATGTCGTTGTCTCGATAAGGAAAGTGAGGATAGACAGAACTATCCTTACACTGAAAAAATGGACAAAACCATGTGAAAACAACACTGCGGACATGGACAAAACCACGTGAAAAAGGTGAAAATGTACAGCATATCGGATCTGAAAAGATCTACGGTCCAAATAAAACTGAAAATGACAACTGATAGCAAGGGACCGCGGACGAAAATCCTCCTGGTGTACGTAGGAGCTACTGACAGCCGAGAGCTGTCAGTAGCTCCTACGTACACCAGCAGCATTTTCGTCTGCGGTCCCTTGCTTTCATTTGATACACATTAAGCTAGCATCCCTCTTGCTGTCTCATTTACCGATGCATGAGGCGAAGCAAGCTATTTAAGCAATTCATCGACAACTATCTGGTTGGAAAAGGATTCTACAAAATTTGGTCTTGAATTGAACTATATAAGACTGGACGTACTGTTCTTAAATTTTGGGCAAGGACAACTTTGCAACAGGCGATAAGATTCAATATATATTTCCTCTAATACGTGTAAAACGGGTTCAATTTCGAATTCCACAAAAATCCAAATAAGAAAATCTAGGACATTTTTTATGGTCATCCTTACCTCTGGCGAAAAGTGGGTCAACGAATTCCTTCAAGAATTTTATGTTGATTGGTGTGGCGTCTGTTAAACGTTCGCTGTGGCAGCTTCACCCATCATTGTTATATCCAGTTGGTGTTGCAGCCGTTTCACTGAATTTCACCAATCCAATCTGAAAAAAAAAAACGGACATTAATCACTCACTGAGTCAGTCACTCAAACAGCCAGTAAGTCAGCTAGTCAGTCACTCAGTCATTCAGTCAGCCAGCCAGACTGCCAAACAACAGCCAGCCACTCAGCCGGTCAGTCGGTCATGACGTCAGTCGGCCAGCCAGCCAGTCACCCAGTCAGTCCGTCAGCCAGACAGTCAGGCGCCGGTCAGTCAGTTAATCGGCTTTTCAGTCAGTCCGTGTCGCCCAGTCAGTCAATTAAGTTTACAAGTAACACTAGAACGGCAAGTAAATACAAACCTCTGCACACCCAATATATGACCTCTCTCACCACGAGTCTCTTATAGCTCAGTGGTAAAAGCGTCCAACCGGTATCTGGAAGACCATGGGTTCGATTCCCGCTGGGGGCTCGGAAAATTTTAAACTCGGCTAACACACCCTGCAGAGTCGTAAGCAGTACTTTATGGAATACTCACTCTATCCCTTGGGTTCATTGTACTTAAAACTGTTTTTGCAGCCTCCTTGGCCACCACAATCCGATCTCCATGCATTGATCCACTGGTGTCGATAACAAGAACATCTTTTGGTTCGGGTGTGGCTGTCTCCACATAAAATGGCCTAAAACGAGGATCATAAGATCTGCAATCTGCCGTATCCTCGAATGCTGGATAATTCGTCAGTATGCCTTCTTCTGATGCAAAATATTGCCATTTGATAACTTCATTATTCTGCATGTTATATTTCATTTTCTCCAATACAGAATCAGCTACATACTTTCTAGGGCTACGAGCACTCTCGGATACTTTTACGCATATATTTGCGAAATCAACTTTATTTCGAAACCTTGAATCGTACTCCAGACGTTTCTGCGAGTTCGCTATGTTACAGCATTCCGTTGGGTCTGCCGAAGGAGACGTTGGCCAAGAAGATTCAACGGCTTGTTTAAGTGCGCGCACAACGTCAAATCTCGCCTTAAACTGGCTTGAAACACTTGCTGATAAATGAGGGATGAGTGTACTTCCATCTACTGCAGTCTCTATGAACTGCAACTTGTCAAACTGATCCTAAAAAGGAAACATTAAACGGTTGTTGAACAGAGATTTCTACAAAGGAGATGAAGTGATACACTTATATTTTTGTCGTCTACTAGATGGTCCTAGATGGTATACAGAAGCGCGAAACGGATGAACGCAGGTGCTAATTGAAATGGAAATATAACATAGAACAGAAATCATAAATATTTTTTTTATGTGATTGTGTGTCAGTAATAGGCAGAAATTGCCAATACACCAAATCCCCCTGAGTTAGTACCCTGTTAAAGGAAATTTGGCAGGGTCCCGGAGATTGTAGGCTCAAATCCCACTGGGTTCAAGATTTTCTTTGCCCTGTGGGATCACTCCCAAATTTCCTGTAACAAGGTAGTAACGCACAAGCTAAAGTTCCTCTACGGCTTAAAGGAGCTACGTCACGGACAACGCCTCTTGAAAACAATGGCATTTTTTTCAAGTTTGTCGGTCGTAATCGGTCTTAATTTTGGTCAATCGACACCATCCTTGGTTATTGTGCATGGGGTTTATGACGCAGCAATGTGCACGTCGCTTGGCATCACGGGTCACGCATCACGGTTATTTTAAGCCAGTAAAACTACTCTGAAGAGTAAGTTTACTTCGTTTACACATTCAAGTAGATGGCTTCATGCTTCTGATTTGACTTAAACAATGTTAAATCATCATGTATATCCTTGGATCGTCTCTAGCGCTAGCTTGAGATAAAAAAATCCCAGATGGAGGGAAGAGAAAAAAATAATTCTAGAGAAAAAAGAGAGATATGTGTGACACAGCCCAGCATTGGTATACGTATGTAGGTGATGATCGAGGTAATAAAATGCCCCAGCATATATCATCATTATCGACAACTAACGTTAAAGCAGTTAACCAACAAGGAGAGGGATTTATGTCGTTGTTAAGATTGGGGTTAGGGGTGGGGGCTGGGGTAGGGGAGGCCGGGTCAGTAGGCGAGGGATTTGACAGAAAGTATCTGCTCATCAGTATATATAGTGGACAACTCATTGCAAAGATTGTTGTCGTTTAGAAAGAAAACTGGGGACAATAAACTGCTAACAATACACCAAAACTGCCATGATACGGATATAAGATTCCCTTAATTCTTAAGCGGCTACTGGTATTGGTTCGCAGACAAACCATAGTGATTAATGTTTACACCGACACACAAGAACTCCGACCGACTAGTGACTGTCAAACATGTCACACTGCCAGTCCAGCGTTATTAAGTGTCATAGCGACATGGCTCTTTTCGGAGGTTTTGAATTATAATTTTCCCTTTCAAATTCCAACTTTCACATCGGTGGATAAAACACTAGTACACGTGTGTGACTATTTTTAATTTCTTATTTCGCTAATGGCTATAATGGCTACCCCTGCAGAGCACGTACTATCTAGGTAAATAACTCACAAAATGACAGACAATTCACTCCGTTCTATCATCATGTTATTCACATCTTAAAACCATCAATTGAACACGTTTAGATGAATTAAGTTTGGTGTTATAACTGCACGCGTACGGTCAAATCATAATCTCGCTAACACTACAAGATATCTTTAATTGAAACCTAGACTGTCATTCGTGTAAACAAAACTTTGAATTAAAATTTCCAATATGCAGGTTTTCAAATTTCTGAGTACCCGACAGAAGGGAACATTTGCAAGACTTTCCCAATTCGAATGTCTCTTTTCTACGCCTGCTGACAGTTGGTCAATGTCACAGTATTTACTAGTTGAGAAAGTCAAACTAGTTTATCTAAGGCTTACCTGCATTTCGTCAACACCAAGAGCGTCCTTCGCAAAGGCCTGTAACTCTTTTCCTATTAGTGCAGGATCGACTAAAAGATTTCCATCAACTTTGAATGAAAATGCAAAGCATAGGACGAGTAACAGCTTGGCCTGGATTGAGTTTGGAGAGCTTATCTGGCTGGAAACAGCCATTTTGTAGTTTACTTCCTTATCCGGAAAGGTACGGGCTGCCTGTTTTCCCACACATTCGGTGAAATTACTGTTGACAGTGTAACGCAACGGACCGTAAACGCATGCCTGGCATGCTAATTATGCAATTATCATCAATTTTAAAACCACAAAATTGAAGCAAAGTAAAATAGCGAGTTCCTCAGTCACGAAACCACTTACCAAACGATAATTTACTCCCTGGAGCGAAACAAAAACATTTGGATCTTTCTGTTTCTGTTATCAATTGAGATAATGACAAACACATGAAAAGTCCTAAAATAACATATTTTATTCACATTGCGTACCAAAAACAACATTTACAGAATTTTTTTTTTTTCAAAACAACGACTTTATGCTTTGTATGCAATCAATAAGAATACAGTAAAGGGAAAATATATAAAATAATAATAATAATAATAATAATAATAATAATAATAATAATAATAATAATAATAATAATAATAATAATAATTACAATAACAAAAAATAATAATAATGAGAATGAGAATAACAAGAAAAATAACAACAACAGTAATAATACAGTCGAACCCCCGTTAAGCGACCAGTTACTTAAAGTGCATATGAAGTAAAAAATAATTGCTGCTTATTTTTAAGGCTTTTCGAAATAAAGACGAATGGCGTTTTCCTTTTTGAAATATCTTCTTTCGTTATGGAGATATTTAGGTTTTGTAATATGCAAATAAGGAAAGCGATGACGTCATTAATCGTTCGAGAAAAGGATAAATCACTGAATCAAGCATATCTCTTGTAGTATTAAAGCGGTGTTCTTCAAACTTGGCACCATCAATGTTCATCATAAAAGGCACAAGATGGCACCCGTTGCGCCGTTGCCATGGTAACAGTCTTGGATCCAGTCTCCTTCTGTTATAAACAAAATATCTCCATTTGCAGCACTTTAAAAATGAACAGTGGGTCTGGCGTGGAACACACGTGGTACCCATCTTAGCTTAACTATCTTCGTTAGTTTGTTGGGAGTGCATCACCTTTGGTTAAGAATAAACTTGGAATGTCAGTGTTAATAGAAATAAGTCTTTGCGGCAAAACTGTTGATATGGCAACGGCGCAACGGGTGCCATCTTGTGCCTTTTATGATGAACATTGATTGTGCCAAGTTTGAAGAACACCGCCTTAATACTCCAAGAGATATGCTTGATTAAGGGATTTATCTTTTTGTGGAACGATTAATGACGTCATCATTTTCCTCATTTGCATAATACAAAAACCTAAATATCTCTAAAACGAAAAAAGATATTTCAAAAAGGAAAACGCCACTCGTCTTTATTTTGAAAAGCCTTAAAAATAAGCAATAAATATTTTTTACTTCATAGGCACTTTAAACAGAGAATTATTGTCATTTTTATGTGTTTCCGTGATTCCTTTTTAGGCTATTTTGTATTGAACTAGCGGTGCTCTTTCTAAAAGGCGTCATGTTCATTTCTTACGAGCCCCTATTAAGCGGCCAAGCTTGCCAATCAGCACAGTGCTGGGAGGGTACCTATCCTTGGCCGTTTTCTAAATGCTGACAACCTTTAAGGCCTCTCCTTAAAACTACCGCCCACGCAGTTAATAGCAAAAGATACCGCCTATTGACTATTGAATGCACAAAGAGGGTCGGGTGTGGGGGCAGAGGATTCCAGCTTAAGAATGTTAAAACTTTCAGATGATGTCACCGTTCATAAAGTAATTCTCTGGAAATAAGGGATAACGATAGATAAAATAGAAGCAGAAACTCGGCATACTTAAGATGTCTTTGGTCAATTCTTAAGACCAGCAAAAATCGTAGCTTCTTTCACGTGATGATTAGTTTCTTCCTGTTAAGTAAAAAAGTACATGACAAAGAGACAATTAACCAATATGCAAATATAGCATAATAGCTAACCAATATCAGAAGAAACTCATCCTCGAATCTGATTGGTTCTCCCACTGTTTTCTTTCCGCTGACAGAACACAATCGTGCGCGCGTGCTCTTTTGAGGAACATTTTTTCTTGATTTTGCGCTTAAAATTATATATAGAAATTGTAAGTTTTGGACAGCTATCCTTTAGATATTCTACTAAAATTAAACAATAAGACTAATCGTCCTCGTTTTCTATGAGCGATAGTCAACTCGGCTGCGTCCCGCTGCAGACTATTCGCTCATAGAAAACTCGGCTGGTAGTCTAACTGTTAAATAATTTTCGTCACACCATGATATACTCACGTTATGGACCATTTTTGTACATTACATAGTGGGAGACGTTAGTTTAACTTTAAAAAAAACTGTTTTAATAATCAATAAAATCATGGAATAATTGATTTATTGAACAACTGATGAAATAAACGATCACAGTTGCAGTTTTTTTAAAGCAGAAACTTGTGTTCAATTATAACATGAAATTTGACAATTTTTATGATGCTGGTGTATTGTCAAGAAGTCCTTGTTATCTGTCAAGCATAATAAGTCCATCTGTTGCTAGTTTTAAGAGCGTTTGACTGAAAAGCCTCGCGTCAAGTATGTCCAGTATAAAACATGGATAGTTCAGGGTCGAAACTATTAAAATCACCAAAAGTCGTTTCGGGTGAGAAACGAGGAGGAAGCCATCGTTTCGAAGCGATGATGACTCATGGTCGTCTTCACTGCTGAAGACGTTCCTGATGTCCTTGTGTGTTTTCAAAGACCGAAATTATCAGAATAGAGGTTCTTTGAACGTCCCAGCGATAGTACTTTTGCGATAACGTTACTTAGCTTAGACATAATACACCGTTATTGACATTGATATGATTCACGTGACATTTGATTATAATGCGATTTGCATGACTTTTATTCAGAGTCTCGTGTAGCTCACTTAAAAGACATCCTTTTATTATTCTTCGCTTGGCATTCATTTTGCTCAATCAGTTTCGTTAATTAAGAAGAAAAACGGCATTTTCGATCAAAAGTCCACTTCCCGTTAACACAATAGACAGACAAACAGAGTTGATCAACATGATAAAATAATGCTAAAATTATGATAAAATAATAGTCGTTCTGAAAATGGTTTAACCAGCTAGAATCTCTTTAACAGCTAAACTCCCATCGACAACACGTACATGACTCTGGCCTCTCCAACCACATGTTCTTAAACCCCCTGGACGCGTGGAAATTTCCAAACAGGAATGGGAGTACTATTCTCGAGTTTCTGGGCTAAACCCATTAACAGAGGAATTCTGCAATGTGTCTTGACGAAAGGACTTCAAATTCATAATAACTTCCAGTTCGAGAATGAAACCGATTTTGAACAAGGTTCTAGAAAAGTTTGATTAGTTAATTACCGGGCCAAACTAACGAAACATAATGCTTATGTGTACTGTACTTCGCAATCATCTTATGCCATTTCAGTGATTACATGCGTGACACTCTGATCACTGCAGCCCTGTTGTTGTTGGCGTAAACAACAATACTTTAGGATAAAATCTCTTGTAAGTCCGAAGATATAAGTAGAAACAAAAGGATAAATGTCCAAGTTGGAGACACAAATACTCCAGATGCGGCTAAAACCACTAAAATAGCGAGAGAGAAGAGAGATTTCTTGAAAGAAATAAGATCAGTCATTTGTAGGCCACCATCGCAGAAACGTTTATCATAACTTGTCACTTAATCTTGTCACATTTTCCGTTCCAAATCTTTTCATTTAAATCACTGTACTTTGAACGAATTAAAGGGGCAGTCTTCTAAGTTTTTGCGTAAATTAGCTAGAATTATAAAGGTGCACTCACAGATCACCAAGATAATCTTTAAACAGCAAAAAGCCATAAATCGACTCTATGATGTGTGCATAAGCCATAATCGATGATTTGTTAGTGATTTTCCTCCAAGAAACACTGTCAAACTTGAAAACGTCGGCCCGACGTTTACAAATTTTAGACCACTTCTTTTCTACCCGTCCCTAGCCAAACCAGTTTCAAACAACTTTCGCGACCAGTACAGTGCATTTTAGTAAGATTAGGCAACTTCAACTGGATTTCCAACAAATACCAACACATTCATTGGATTTTCAAATAGGCTAAGTCTTGGTGAGACTGCCCCTTTAAGTGGAGGAGACAACTAATACCTTGATTACAGTGACTTTGCCTTACAAAGTGAGTATTTAATACTTTACGATTGCGTTTTCCTTTTCAAGTTTCTTGTCATAGCTTAAAAATCCGGATAATTTGTGATTTGTTGAAATCCATAGCCCTGGGGTTCTTACCCTGTCTTTTGACACACTTAAGTTCCTCTCCCATTTTCGTCACCATAGCCCTTATTGCTTCTCTTAACCGGCGGGGCCTTGGCACGAGAAATGAAGGGCTCTGGAGACTGAGGATTTCCAGTCCTAGATTCTGGGACTTGCGGTCTTCATGTATGCAGTCGTGAGGTTTCTATATACACCCTGTACTGTATGGGAGAGTCATGGCGTTTCTTACTTCCGCTCAAGATTTCTTTATTCCAAACAGCCAATCAAAAAAATTCGAATTAATTCAAAACTCCCATGTCCCCAGAGCCTTTCGCTTATCATGCCTAGGTCCTGCCGGCCAAGAGAAGCGAAAAGGGCTATGGGGACGAGAAAGAAAATACAAAAGAAATTGATGTTTAATGACTGTTTTATATCTGATAAAGACACGGCAAAACGTTACGTCTAATTTTCTAGACCAAAATAACCCCAAATCTAAATATTAGTACAAGAATGAGTTGATCTACATCAGACGATTTTGAAGCCATTCAATAAATTCGCAGTTCGTGTTTTATCAAGTCTAAAATAATCGGCTGCGCCTCGTGTTTTAACACTGCTGCTCGTTTATTACACATAACTTAAATCAACATATGAAGTAGCAAAACGCATTTGTAGAAAATAATTGTGACTGATTTTACCCCAAGTTTATGATCATGCAGGGAATCACTAAAGGTTTTGAAAAATAATACAATCAGCTTATTAAAATGAAAACGCGTGAGTTAAAGCAAAAAGTGTCATTTATTTTACCCCTACTTTACGCAGGGAATCACCAAAGGTTTTTTTTAATAATACCAATACCCAACATAACACAGTTCAACCTTTAGCCATGGCAGAGGCTACATTATAATTTTATAAAAAAGCAAAACGCATTACTAAAAAAGTGTTATTGATTTTACTCATGCTTTACAAAGGAATCGCTAAGGGTTTACCAAAATAATACTTAAATACTAATACTACTATTACAACTCAACCTTTAGCGTATGGTAGAGGCTACACAATTCATGAAAAAGCAAAAACGAATTATTTGGAAAAAATCACAGAAATCTAAATGACAAGTATAGTGCATCATGAAAAAAGTTTGACAATTGTTTTTAAAGTTTGTCATCTACAATCCATCTTAATTTTTCTGTCCAGCTTTGGTTTATAAATTCCAGTGTCACTTCTTTGATGAAAAACAACTTGGTTAATTATTATATTGACGCTCTCTTCCACTTGAAGGAAATTCTATACATTATCAAAAATTGTACTTAAACTGTGCTTCTGCATTTTCACTTAACCTGTACAGCGTAACAAAAAGCACAACTTGTTTTGTTAATGTCTAGACTAGTATGGACTAGCACCCTTATTATAATAAGGGTTAAAGGGCGGTGCTGATGCCGCAGGCGACATTGTCTGATTATAACTTGGCGGCATTGGAACGCTCGTAGCGTGCACAGGAAGACCAGGCTCCGGACCGTACGGAGGATACGCCGGAGAGGGCGCATTGTAAGTCACCGTGGGCACCGGAGCAGCCACTGGTTGGGAAACAGTCCGGTTCTTTGGAACTCGCTCTCTCTTGTTGCATTTTACGATGATAATCACAGCAACAATAAGGACAGCTATTGACCCCAGAACAATACCAGCGATGGCTCCACCAGACAGCCCACCCTTGTCGTCATCGTCATCATCGTCGTCGGTGTCCGTAGGAATATGGCCGCTTCCTGGAGCTCTTGTGCCTGAGGAATTAAACACGCATCAGTTAGCCAATTAAATCATTGCATTTGATCATCACAAGAAAATTATTACTACTTGCGGAAAATGCACTACATAATTTTGTCTTGTAGGGACATCCACAAGTCATTCAAAACGAGAACATGTTACTGGAGTTGTACTGTAAACATTTAGAGGTGTATAAGGGCGTTCTAAATTATTGAATCACACAGGTTTGGCGTGATTAGAGATTTTTATATCTGTCTTCACAGACTATAACTGAAATCTTGTATTGTCAAGGAATATTATACATGACATGGCTTCTTTGCGAAATACCTCATAAAATGTTTTCATTTTGCATAAAAAAAATTAAAGAATTGCTTTGCAGTTGTTTGCCTTGTTTTGTCTTGACCGTACAAAGCATAAAAGATGTACGAAGTTCAGTCCAACCAACCTTCTTTTCCACCATAACAGGAATTGATATCAGCGCAGTATTTCTTGGAAAGTGGAGAGTCGTTTTTATCTCTCACGCACCAATAGCATCCCACAACCCCGTCACATGACCCTGAATCTGTCTTCTTGTTGCATTGTGGGTCAAAACATTTCTCTAATCCACTTACTGAAGGATCATTGACTTTTTCAGAAGGGACGACAGTCGCTGGTACAGGACAAATAGAAATGCTGCGTAGAAAGAATAAGGCATATTTTTATCGTGTAACATTTTTTTATCGTGCAACAGTATCGTATCAATAAACGTTAATCTGCTTTATTTGTCTTTGAAAAGTGATTTATCTTACTTGCTGGCTGGAAACTCGCTTCTACAGTAATGGAAGTCAAGCCGCGAGGAGCATGGGCACTGGCATGTCAAGCCGTGCACGTTGGAGCATTCTTTGTTACTGGAGCATGTGCAAGACTTGGAGAAGCAGGAGCTGTCACGTGGTTTGATTCCTGTTGATAGAAAGCGTGTTAACAATGCGGAGTGTGTCAAGGTGCAAGTCTATAAAGAGGCCCCAGAAACATGAAGGCAGATTATTGCACAGTAATCAGTCGAAATCACATGCAGAAACAGCACTTATTTCTCGTGGTAATACAAAAAGCTTACTAGGCATTTCTACTTTTCTCAATTAGAAATTTATTTTAGCGAAATGCGATGAAATAAGTTAAGGGAAATAGTATTCTAGGCAAAAGCAATTTAATACAAGCTACCAAACACGTTTGGCACGAGGAAATGCCAAACCTTTTGCATACACAGTGACAGTATTTTGATTGAAGTATTGGAAAATATCGTTAATCGTGACTTCAATTAACAACACTGAAAGGCCATGCAATGCATGTTTCTTACCCAAAAACGCATTACTTCCTCCCACGTTAGAAAGCTGGTATTTCTTGCATCGGCTGCCACTGTCAATCGTATTCACGCCTCTTGGAATATCAAGCTCGTAAAAGCTCTGTAGTTTGATTTTCTCCAAATTGCGGCATTCCTTCTTCACCATATATCCTTTCTGTAAAAGATCCTCAGCAATGTCTTTCTCCTTTTCAGTGATGTGGACATATTCCAGTGTTTTAGCTGTTATGTCAGGAACAAGGAAATCATCGTGCATGATTAGAAATCCTGCTCCATCAAGCACGAAACATTCATAGTCGCTTTCTTCGCACTTGGGATATGTATCTGTCAGGAGTCTGAAAATAATTATGTGATTAGTAAATATAACGTTTCACCCCCTTTACGGGATGCTGACCAACATTACCCTGAGCTTTTTTCGGGATTTTGCCATGTTCTCACTAATTGGCCAATACTGATTGATATCTTTAGGTCAACTCTAGGTAGAGTAAAGATAACTGAGCGAAGAATAGAACACATACCTTTCATATGTAACCTATGCACCATGCTTTTAAGATGCTGCCACACAAGAGGTCCAATGTGTGCCATGAGACACTTTTACTTTTCCCCCTGTTACATATCGCTCTTGTGTGTCAGCATCTTAAGTCTTATACTACTTCTACCTGTAATTAGCACTGACGGTGGAAGGAATGACGAAAGTTCGAAGTTTGTTTTGCATCGCCTTGTATTCTGGCGAAAGGCCATACTTATATATAAAGTTGGAGAAAACGTGAGGTTTTATTGACCTGCCACGGAGCTTGCTTTGGAATTTCATTTTCCTAAAAAACGCTAATTCACAGAAATTCTATATAGTTACAATGATGAAAGGTTTTTTTTTTTTCTAATAATGCCCTCACAGAATGCATTCTTATTCACCCTTCACTAACTATGGTCATGCTCTGAAAGAAGAAAATCCTATAATAATAAGAAATTAGACTCACAGACTTACTTTTGGAAGTACGATAAAGGAAAGTCAGCTCCCATGACTCCAATAACTTTATCATTCGGGTTGTGCTGACTGTTGACCTCTCCACGGTAAATAGTGTGGGCAGCGGTTATCACCACCCCTGCACCAAAGGCGTCTATGTATGGCGTGGAAAGGGCAACCAATCCCGTGTTGCTTAGCGCGGTGTGGTACCTAAATGACAAGATTCGTAAATGAAACAGTGTTGATTGATCACGAGGATTCTGATATAACATGTTTGGTTTCTGATTGGTCAAAAGTTATCAATCGAAAATAGCTGAGACAATACAGATAAATAATTTACCATGGCCTCTTCCTTGGGTCGTAGGATTTCGCCAGTGAGGTCCCAGGTGTCATTCTGAATACGCCATTGGCTGTGCCAATATATCTCCAAACAAGGTACTTTGTGTAATCCTTCTTTTCTTGAAACCAAATGTCCTCGACCTTTCTTGTAGCTATAACTGTGTCACGAATGCCTTGTTTGAATCCGGGGTTGCTGCCTCCGCCAGTCATATATATTTTGTAGTTCTCTATGTCAGATACCGTTTCGTCCAATCCAAGGTAGGTGTATGGGTCTGTAAAGGCTTCTGCACTAAACTTCACAACTGTCGAATCTACAACAATAATAATTATTATTGAGAACAATTTCTTTCTCCAAACATCCATTTTTTTCCTGTCAATGATTTTTCTTCTTTGGAAGGGGTTCTAGTTCATTAGCTGACTCATTGACGAGGAGAAGGACTTACGTCAAAGCATAAATCAATAAATACAACATCATTGATGTCAGAGTCCCCTAAAAACAGCATTAAAAAATAAAAACAAATGTAACGCACGAAATATTATTTTGTGGATGGCAGATTTAATAGAATGGGAGTTAAAGAAAAAAGAGACACAGTAAATAAACCTTTCACGGCATTTTCGGTAAACCAAGACAGCAATTTGGTCCATTTTCAGTGATATTGAAATCGTATGGTATTTTACACATTTTCTACTGACCTTTCGCAGCATATCTGGAAAAGTGAACACAAGGGTCATCAGGATTGATTAAGTCCAAGCGATGGTACAAGAACTTGAAACCTGTGTAATTCGGCACAAAATGAAAGAAATAAGTTGCAAATATTTTGAAGGCAGTTTTTAGGCAGTTATATCGCATTTCACACGTTAAAGCGGTTTCGTCATGGATTTTGATAGATTATTGAGCAGCGAAAATAAGAAAAATAGGAAACAGAAATAATGGTCCATTTTTATTAACAACCTGCTAGCTAGCCTCTTTGACTGCGAATCGATGCCTTGGATGGTAATGTATTACAACCTGAAAAATTCAGGCTTAACTTTTCAAGTTGTTTCCCCGTGTCTTAAAAAAAATCGATATTTATAGCCGTGGTTTGATTTCTCTCCGCAAATTAAGGTTACACCTTTCTTTAGATGTTAAAAGATGTCTTCATGCATAGATGAAGTTGCCTACCACTTAATTTCGGAATAGTTTAGACCTGTGACGTAGCTCCTTTAAGTTTCTTCATACACCTTGTTCGTAAATGGCAGAAAACGCGGAAGAGTTTGGGTCGAGTACATGAAAGCGAGGCAAGTGAGGCTTCGCTTCGAATACACCCCATTCATGTTTGAATTACTTACCGAAAGGAACCGATTGACTTCCCCGAATGTCGTCCTTGTCGCCATCTGCTACCACAATTCCAACAGTGAAATTTGTCTCTTCAACTGGCAACCAGTGAAAAGTTGATGGGACCTCCACAACTGTAACTCCTTCTTTAACTTTGCCACCACGAGCCAGGAAACGTTTTGATGTAATATTTTTCTGCCCAGATCCACCACTTATAGAGGGAAAGCAACTTGATTAGTGTTTTGATATTTGTCAGCTATTTAACAATAACTCTGTGAACTCGTGATTTCCACTGAGTGGTAGTTGCAGTAGTTGGCGAGGGACGAATTCCCGGGTAGACCATCAAAATTGCAAGAAACGAGAATCTGCAGTCATTTTTAATACAGACCAGTGGTCGATTAACTAGACATCAAAAACCGATAAAACAGAACAATTAAAGGTTTAGTTGCGTCATAATTCTCGAAACCGATTTTCCTTTCTCCTGAGCTTAGCCAATCAGACTGTGAGTTAAACCCATTCATCTTTCTGCATCTTTTTTTTCCTTACTTATTTGTTTTATGCGACTGCCATGACTTCCAAGGTTCTTACTTTTTTATAGAGTCAAATACAGAATAAAAATCCGTTTCTGGTTCTAAGGCTGTGATGTCCATAAAAATGGGGTCACCATATGCGTCAGAAGGAGCTGGCAGAAGGGGATGCATCATGGTCCTTCCTGAGCTGTCTGTCATGAAAGCATAACTTGACTGTCCTTTTTGAAAGTAGGTGACATCAGAAAGAAGGTCTTCCATGCTAATATCTGTGCCAACAACGCCGATGAATTTGCCTTGGTGATAACAAGGTAGTGTAATGGATGTCAACAGACCTGTCGGCACAAAACGGATGTTAACAGAAGGGTTACTTTGGGATGCTTATGAATGAGAACATGCGATCATGAAACATGGTACAAGATATACTTAAAAGAAAAACGTATCTGCTCTATGGGGGTCCGCTTTATAAAACCATTTGCCATAATGTTTACCCACCCTGAAATTTTGAGAACTTTTTACCTCCATCATACTAGCGGACTAATGCAAATCCTGCATTTTGATTGGCTACGCTACTAGAGGACTATTAGTAATAGTCATCGAGTAGCGAAATTCGTGACGCTTTCTTTTGTTGTATTCCCAAATAAATCTTTCTTCAACTTGCATTTGCTAACTTTATTGCTTTTTCTGTCCGACTAATTGGGTGATACTAAAACAACTAGACCCTTCTCCCTCAAGGGCCATGGGTCAATAGCCCATTCGGCTTCGCCTCATGGGCTACGGGACTAATTGTTAACTAGACGTTTTACGAGTAGTCAGTTCCGTCCGGGTTTTTCTAGACATGCTCTGAGTCAAGCGGCCTTAAAAACGTAAGTAGTGCTCGTATAGATAGCATCAGTTCTTCGAAATTGTGAAACTCTTTGATCTGAACGTGGCCGAGATTGCTTTAAGGGAACACCTTCTTCAGTGTTCCTTTTAGTTTATTTAAGAACGATCTGGCCAAAAGGAAATCTGCAACCTGGTCATTAGCAACCCGATATAAAATCCTTCGTTTATTTAGTTCAATAACTCTGCGATACAAAGTTTTATTCTCACATAAACCAGCCAATGTCTTGTATCAACATTTCTTATTCCTTGCTACCTTACCTGTTCCAAAGGCATCAACATAAGGGATGGATACTACTGGTTTATCGCGTACAGTGTTTGTTGAGAAGTAATCGTAGTACGTTGCCAGGTCACTTCGTAGGTTTTTAGTGTCTTGTACATAAGTGAACTTTCCGGCCTTTGAAAAGCGAAAAAACTCAATTACAAAATATTCAATGTAAAGCTCCTTGCTCTGTCACGCACAATAGTCCGGTATTTCTTCATACGGTCACAACGCAATTCCAGCTAGGATCGCTTTATACGGAAAAGCGAAACAACACAAAACAATGAAGAAACCTTTCATTCTGCTGAGACATTAATAAATGTCTCCCTCTTTGTTAGCTATATTTTTTAGAACAATTGAAAAAAGTAAGACGAAAATCTTTACCCACATTTTGATTTCTAAATACAGTTCTGTCAGTGGAATCAATGACATCACATTACAAAATCGACTGATGAATTCTTATAACCGGAAGGTCCGTTCCTATATTAATATTGTAAAGAACCAAGATTTCATTGGTGTACTTACAGTGACATCAGGTGCTTTTGGTACTCCATACTCGGCTCCATCTTGTTCAGCAATATCTCGAAGGATTCTTAAGTCCTGCTGCATACCATAGGTCATTATCACGACAGAATTGTTAAGCTCTGCGTTCTTCGTTTTAATGGTTTCCATGATTAGTTTTGCTGCGTCGTTTGGTTCACCATCTGTTAAAAAGATAATGACCTTTTTTCTTGAGGAACCTTCCCCTTCAGATGTGCCCTTTAACAGGTCGAATGCCATTGTAAAGGCCTTGGAATAGGCGGTACCTCCTATGTAAAACGAGGATTACCAAGACATAACTGTGTGTTCGTAGATTACAGATAGTTACAACAGTACTGTCAAGTTATACAAAAAAAGCAATTTAAAAGCTTCCTCACGGAGTCAGAACAAAACCTGCTGATGAAGGAACCTATTTTTTTTTATAAAACTGAAGTTTCATTTTCTTTGAGTTATTTAATACATGTTAAGCTAGCTTCCCTCTTGCTGTCTGATTTATCGATGCATGAGTTGAAGCAAACTATTTACGCGATTCATCGAAAATCGGGATATGTTATACAAATCAAATTACAAATATTCCCTTGAAGCAGAAATACTTCGCGCCCTTGAAGTGCCTTCATAGTCCCCTTGATAATTAACTTTAAAATCTTCCTGTATTAACTAGGACATCGTTGGTAGATAACTTCATGGTAAGTAGAATAAGCATAATAATCACCACTGCATTTATTTAGCGCCAAAAGGCGCTTTACAATGTTAGGTAGATAGCTTAAAACAAAGAAGACTAAAAATAACATCAAAAAGTGCCTTATAAAATACTACTTATTAAACATGCATAGAGATTGGGGTTTACTGCCCATGCGTACGCGAGAAAAGCTTACAGAGAAAGCTATCTTGTCAGTTGGAAACAGATTCTACAAGATTTCGTCTTGAATTGAATTTCTATTCCTAGACGTACTGTTCTTAGAATTCTGATAAGGAAATCTTCGTATCAGGCGGTAGGATTCAATATATCTTCCCCCATAGACGCGTAGAATCGAATTCTTGTTTCCAATTTCTATGCACGAAAATCCAGATAAAAAAAATCATGACATCTCTTATGGTCAACCTTACCTCTAGCAAAAAGTGTGTCAACGTATTCCTTCAAGAATTTTATGTTGATTGGTGTGGCATCTGCTAAACGTTCGCTGTGACAGCTTCGCCTATCATTGTTATATCCAGTTGGTGTTGCGGCCGCGCTGCTGAATTTCACCAATCCAATCTAAAAAAGAATCGGTTTCGAAGTCAATCATTCAACCAATAATTCAGTCGGTCAGTAGGTCAGCTAGTCGGCTAGTCGGTCAGACAGTCAGACAGTCAGCCAGTCAGTCAGTCAGCCAGTCAGCCAGTCAGCCAGTCAGCCAGTCAGCCAGTCAGCCAGTCAGCCAGTCAGCCAGTCAGCCAGTCAGCCAGTCAGCCAGTCAGCCAGTCAGCCAGTCAGCCAGTCAGCCAGTCAGCCAGTCAGCCAGTCAGCCAGTCAGCCAGTCAGCCAGTCAGTCAGTAAGTCAGTCAGTCATTCAGCCAGACAGCTAGTAGGTCAGTGAGTCAGTAAGTCAGCTTTTCGGTCAGCCTGTCAGCCAATTGGTCCATTACGTTTACAAAACGGAAAGGTTCGTGGCCGTTTCATTCTACTCGGCTGAGAACCTTAAATTAGTTAACTGTACTTTATGGTATACTTACTCTATCCCTTGGGTTCATTGTACTTAAAACTGTTTTTGCAGCCTCCTTGGCCACCACAATCCGATCTCCATGCATTGATCCACTGGTGTCGATAACAAGAACAACATCTTTTGGTTCGGGTGTGGCTGTCTCCACATAAAATGGTCTAAAACGAGGATCATAAGATCTGCAATTTGCCGTATCCTCGAATGCTGGATAATTCGCAAGTATGCCATCTTCTGACGCAAAATATTGCCATTTGATAACTTCATTGTTCTGCATATTATACTTCATTTTCTCCAATAAGGAATCAGCTACATACTTCCTTGAGATAGGAGCACTCTCAGATACCTTTACGCATAAACTTGCTAAGTCTACTTTATTACGAAATCTTGAATCGTACTCCAGTCGTTTCTCCGAGTTTGCTATCTCACAGCATTCCGTTTGGTTTGTCGTGGGGGACTTTGGCCAAGAAGATTCGACGGCTTGCTTAAGTGCGCGCACAACGTCAAATCTGGCCTTAAACTTGTTTGAAACACTTGCTGATAAATGACGGATGAGTGTACTGCCATCTACTGCAGTCTCTGTGAACTGCAAATTGTCAAACTGCTCCTAAATGGCAATAAATTTTAAAAGAGAATGAAGTGATACAATTACTTTAATACTTATGCTTTTGTTGTTTACCAGATGATATTGAAAAGCACCAAACCTGGTAAACGCAGGTGGTATGTAGTATTATAACTGAACATAACAGTACAAACTGGATTAAAAGGTTCGGCCAAGGACATGATAGTACAAAGGGCGAATCCTGATAGTGGTAGATGGAGGATCTGAAACTGGCGACTCCTGATTACAAGAAAGCACCTTTTTACCACTCGGCCGGCGTGCTATCTGGCCTCTCTCAAGATATATGTATAGATATACAGGCAAGTGTTAGCTTCGTAAAAGGCTTAACGCAAAGTTTCATGAGAAATATTCAGATGTTTCAGGTACCTATCGTTAGTCGGCCGCCGGGGGAAGGGGGAAAGATACAAATGCCCTGGGTGGGACAGTCTACTCAAGAGTTAATATATTAATAATTTCTTTTAATTGCTTTTTCTGGATTTTGTTCTTTTTTTCTCACTTTTAAGTTTTGAATTTCTTCAGCTTGTTATTTTTCAATAAACTAATTTTTGTTTCTAATGATCTTTTCCTTAAATTAAAGATAGTTTTTTATCACGTGTATTTTTAGGTCTTTATTACGTTTTACAATTTATTCTTTCATATCAAATCTTCTCTTTTTATCATTTCTCTATGTACTTACTATATATTTTGTTTTCATATCAATAGAACTTGACATTTTACTCACATTCTCTCTGACGTTACATTTTGCAATAGATCATAGGGATCATACTTTGTGGAGTTGAGAAAGTTTTTATTAGTGCAGAACAAACTTGTAGCTTGGCTTAAAAAAGTTATTGTTATTCATTTTAAATTAATATTGGAAAATCGTTTTTGAAGGAGTTGAGATTTCTGGCCAAATTCTCGGTTGGTAATTACGATTTTCTCGGGAATTTGCGCTAAAGGTTGCGAAGGCAGTCCTATTTCTCTATCATCAGACGGGAGGCCGGGGGCAGGGGGAGGATTTGACGGCAGAGTATCTGCTCATGCATGCACATCTGTGGACAACCCATTGTAAAGATTGTTGTCATTTCCAAAGAGAACTGGGGGCAAGTAATTGTTCTAATTCAATTCTACGTACTATCCCTTAACAATTGCTAACAATACACCCAAATGGCCATAATACGGGTATTACATTTAGTCTCAGCTACTGGTCTGGGTTTGCAGGCTTAATACCATAACTACGAATATACCGCCATAAGAACTCCGACTGACTTGTCACTGTGATACTGACATTATGACCTTAAAGTGAGACATCATAGCGACAGGGATATTTTTTTCGGATATTTAGAATACCTCCTGGTTATATCATCTTGACGTTGTGATTTTTCCTTCCAAATTCCAACTGTTACATCGGCGGATAAAACACTAGGACTCGCGTGTGACCATTTCGTCTTTCTTATTTCGTTTATCATTTAAAAAGGATGAACATTCGTGATCCGCTTTGGTTGCTACTACTGCAGCTATGACAATGCGTTTACTCACCTTGGGCATCCGATCACGGAACACGTTTATATACTGAAATCTCGGATGGATAGCAATAGATAGTGTTGTATATGAAAGCACATTAAAGTAGAATAGTAACTGGCAACCTGACAATAAAATTATCCTATGGGCATGCGTTAGATAACTTTTGTAAACAGGATAACATCAATATTTCGAATGTTTATACGTTAATCTGTTTTTGTGTGCCAAGGCATGACCTCACGATCAAGAAAGAATGATTGTGATAAGCAACTCAGTGGAAAACTTAAGTACAGCATAGAAAGCTGTTTTTCGAAATAAAAAGAAATCCTTCCTTGTATGTCATTCATCGAGTGTAGAACTATTTTTAGTGACATTTGATAAAGAAACAAATGATGTAAACATAAGAGGCTTCGAATTTTCCTATGTCTCTTGTTAAAGCTAAAAAAATAAAGTAAATTATTTTACGCTTAACGTAAAGCTTTGTCGTTACTTTCGTTGATTACCTGAAGAGCGGACACGCCAAGTCCGTCTGTTGCTAGTTTTAAGAGCGTTCGACTGAAAAGCCTTGCGTCAAGTATGTCCA
Organism: Meandrina meandrites; assembly: GCA_963693305.1. Lineage (NCBI taxonomy): Eukaryota > Metazoa > Cnidaria > Anthozoa > Scleractinia > Meandrinidae > Meandrina > Meandrina meandrites. The sequence goes on from OY855914.1 coordinate 26,590,917, forward strand.
GTGTAAAACATGGATAGTTCAGGGTCGAGAAAAATATTAAAATCACCAGAAGTCGTTTCGGGTGAAGAAACGAGGAGGAAGCCATCGTTTCGAAGCGACGATGACTCTTGGTCGTCTTCACTGCTGAAGACGTTCCTGACGTCCTTGTGTGTTTTCAAAGACGGAAATAATCAGAATGGAGGTTCTTTTGAACGTCCCAGCGATAGTACTTTTACGATGATGTTACTTAGCTTTTTCGCCTGTTACTATAGACATAATACACCGTTATTGACATTGATATGATTCACGTGACATTTGATTATAATGCGATTTGCATGACTTTTATTCAGAGCCTCGTGTAGCTCACTTAAAAGATATATTCACCTTTTATTGTTCCTCGCTTGGCATTCATTTTGCTCAATCAGTTTCGTTAATTAAGAAGAAAAACGGCATTTTCGATCAAAAGTCCACTCCCCGTTAACACAATAGACAGACAAACAGCGGTGATCAACATGATAAAATAATAGTCGTTCTGAAGATGGTTTAACCAGCTAGAATCTCTTCAACAGCTTAACTCCCATCGACAACACGTACATGACTCTGGCTTCTCCAAATACATGTTCTTAAACCCCCTGGACGGGTGGAAATCTTCCAAAGAGGTATGGGAGTACTATTCTCGAGTTTCTGGGCTAAACCTACTGACAGAGGAATTCTGCACTGTGTCGTGACGGAAGGACTTTAAATTCATAATAACTTCCAGTTCGAGAATGAAACCGATTTTGAACAAGGTTCTAGAAAAGCTTGATTAATTAATTACCGGGCGAAGCTAATGAGACATATTATTATGTTTATGTGTATTGTCCTTCGCAATCATGTTCTGCCATTTCAGTGATTACATGCGAGACACTCTGATCACTGCAGCCCTGTTGTTCTTGGCGTAAACAACAACACTTTAGGATAAAAGCTCTGGTAAGTCCGAAGATATATGTAGAAGCAAAAGGATAAATGTCCAAGTTGGAGACACAAATACTCCAGATGTGGCGGCCAAAATCATTTTAATAGCGACAGAGAAGCTAATAGATCTCTTGGAAGAGACAAGATCAATTATTTGTAGCCCTCATCGCAGAAACGTTTATCAGAACTTGTCGCTTTGTTTTGTCGTGTAAAGCCAATCTTTTCAATCAAATCATCGTACTTTGAACGGAATGGAGAGAGGTAATAAACCAATTGGGAGACAACTTATACCTTGATTACAGTGATTTTGCCTTACAAAGTGAATATGCAACAACTTAAGATTTCGTTAACCTTTCCAGTCCTATATTCTGGGACTTCCGGTCTTCATGTATGCAGTCGTGAGGTTTCTATATACTGTATTTCTTGTGATTTCTTTGTTCCAAACAGCCAATCAAAAACAATTGAATTAATTAAAAACTCCCATGTCCCCAGAGCCCTTCGTTTCTCATGCCAAGGTCCCGCCGCCTAATTAAGAAAAGCGAAAAGGGCTATAGGGACGAGAAAGAAAATACAAAAGAAATTAATGTTTAATGAGTGTCTTTATATCTGATAAAGACACGGCAAAACTTTACGTCCAATTTTCTAGGCCAAAATAAGCCCAAATCTAAATATTAGTGGAAGAATGAGATGATCTACATCCTGAGACGATTTTGAAGCCGTTCAATAAATTCGCAGTTCGTGTCAAGTCTAAAACACTCTGCTGCGCCTCGTGTACTAAACTTGATAAAACACTGCTGCTCGTTTATTACACATTACTTAACATATCAACATATAAAGTAGCAAAACGTATTTGTAGAAAATAATTGTGACTGATTTTACCCCAAGTTTATGATCATGCAGGGAATCCCTTAAGGTTTTTAAAAATAATCCAATCAGCTTATTAAAATGAAAACGCGTGAGTTAAAGCAAAAAGTGTCATTTATTTTACCCCTACTTTACGCAGGGAATCACCAAAGGTTTTTTTTAATAACACCAATACCCAACATAACACAGTTCAACCTCTAGCCATGGTAGAGGCTATATTATAATTTTATGAAAAAGCAAAACGCATTAGTTAAAAAATGTTATTGATTTTACCCATGCTTTACAAAGGAATCGCTAAGGGTTTACCAAAATAATACTTAAATACTAATACTACTAACACATCTCAACCTTTAGCGTATGGTAGAGGCTACATAATTCATGAAAAAGCAAAAACGAATTATTTGGAAAAAAATCACAAAAAAAGTTTGAGAATTGTTTTAAAGTTTGTCATCTACAAGCCATCTTAATTTTTCTATCCAGCTTTGGTTTACAAATTCCAGTGTCTCTTCTTTGATGATATACAACTTGGTTAATTATTATATTGAAGTTCTCTTCCACTTCAAGGAAAGTCTATACATTATCTATACATTTTCACTTAACCTGTACGGCGTAACAAAGTGCACAACTTGTTTTGGTAATGTCTATACTAGTATGGACTAGCACCCTTATTATAATAAGGGTTAAAGGGCGGTGCTGATGCCGCAGGCGACATGGTCTGATCATAACTTGGTGGCATTGGAACGCTCGTAGCGTGCACAGGAAGACCAGGCTCGGGACCGTACGGAGGATACGCCGGAGAGGGCGCATTGTAAGTCACCGTGGGCACCGGAGCAGCCACTGGTTGGGAAACAGTCCTGGTCTTTGGAACTCGCTCTCTCTTGTTGCACATTACGATGATAATCACAGCAACAATAAGGACAGCTATTGATCCCAGAACAATACCAGCGATGGCTCCACCAGACAGCCCACCCTTATCGCCATCGTCATCATCGTCGTCGGTGTCTATAGGAATATGGCCGCTTCCTGGAGCTCTTGTGCCTGAGGAATTAAACACGCATTTTAGCCAATTAAATCATTGCATTTGATCATCACAAGAAAATGATTACTACTTGCGGAAAATGCACTAGATAATTAATTTTGTCTTGTAGGGACATCCACAAGTCATTCAAAACGAAAACATGTTACTGGAGTTGTACTGTAAACATTTAGAGGTGTAGAGGGGCGTTCTAAATTATTGAATCACGACAGGTTTGGCGTGATTAGAGACTTTTATATCTGTCTTCACTGACTATAACTGAAATCTTGTATTGTCAAGGAATATTATACATGACATGGCTTCTTTGCGAAATACCTCATAAAATGTTTTCATTTTGCATAAAAAAAATAAAGAATTGCTTTGCAGTTGTTTGCCTTGTTTTGTCTTGACCGTACAAAGCATAAAAAATGTACGAAGTTCAGTCCAACCAACCTTCCTTTCCACCATAACAGGAATTGATATCAGCGCAGTATTTCTTGGAAAGTGGAGAGTCGTTTTTATCTCTCACGCACCAATAGCATCCCACGACCCCGTCACATGACCCTGAATCTGTCTTCTTGTTGCATTGTGGGTCAAAACATTTCTCTAATCCACTTACTGAAGGATCATTGACTTTTTCAGAAGGGACGACAGTCGCTGGTACAGAACAAATAGAAATGCTGCGTAGAAAGAATAAGGCATTTTTTTATCGTGTAACATTTTCATACAACAGTATCGTACCAATAAACGTTGAACATTCCTAATCTGCTTTATTTGTCTTTGAAAAGTGATTTATCTTACTTGCTGGCTGGAAACTCGCTTCTACAGTAATGGAAGTCAAGCCGCGAGGAGCATGGGCACTGGCATGTCAATCCCTGCACATTGGAGCATTCTTTGTTACTGGAGCATGTGCAAGACTTGGAGAAGCAGGAGCTGTCACGTGGTTTGATTCCTGTTGATAGAGAGGGTGTTAACAATGCGGAGTGTGTCAAGGTGCAAGTCTATAGAGAGGCCCCAGAAACATGAAGGCAGATTATTGCACAGTCATCAGTCGAAATCACATGCAGAAACAGCACTTATTTCTCGTGGTAATACAAAAAGCTTACTAGACATTTCTACTTTTCTCAATTAGAAATTTATTTTAGAGAAATGCGATGAAATAAGTTAAGGGAAATAGTATTCTAGGCAAATGCAATTTAATACAAGCTATCAAACACGTTTGGCACGAGGAAATGCCAAACCTTTTACATACACAGTGACAGTATTTTAATTGAAGTATTGGAAAATATCGTTAATCGTGACTTCAATTAACAACACTGAAAGGCCATGCAATGCATGTTTCTTACCCAAAAACGCATTACTTCCTCCCACGTTAGAAAGCTGGTATTTCTTGCATCGGCTGCCACTGTCAATCGTATTCACGCCTCTTGGAATATCAAGCTCGTAAAAGCTCTGTAGTTTGATTTTCTCCAAGTTGCGGCATTCCTTCTTCACCATATATCCTTTCTGTAAAAGATCCTCGGCGATGTCTTTCTCCTTTTCAGTGATGTGGACATATTCCAGTGTTTTAGCTGTTATGTCAGGTACAAGGAAATCATCGTGCATGATAAGAAATCCCGCTCCATCAAGCACGAAACATTCATAGTCGCTTTCTTCGCACTTGGGATATGTATCTGTCAGGAGTCTGAAAAGAATTATGTGATTAGTAAATATAACGTTACACCCCCTTTACGGTATGCTGACCAACATTATTACCCTGAGGTTTTTTCGGTATTTTGCCATGTTCTCACTAATTGGCCAATACTGATTGATATCTTTAGGTAAACTCTAGTAGAGTAAAGATAATTGAGCGAAGAATAGGACACATACCTTTGATATGTACCCTATGCACCATGTGATGTTTTTAAGATGCTGCCACACAAGAGGTCCAATGTGTGAGATGAGACACTTTTACTTTTTCCCCTGCTACATACCACTCTTGTGTGCCAGCATCTAAAGTCTTATACCACTTCTATCTGTAATTAGCACTGATGGTGGAAGGAATGACGAAAGGTCGAGGTTTGTTTTGCATCGCCTTGTATTCTGGCAAAAGGCTATACTTATATATAAAAGTTGGAGAAAACGTGAGGTTTTATTGACCTGCCACGGAGCTTGCTTTGGAATTTCATTTTCCTAAAGAACGCTAATTCACAGAAATTCTATATAGCTACAATGATAAAACGTTTTTTTTTTCTAATAATGCCCTCACAGAAATGCATTCTTATTCACCTTTCACTAACTATGGTCATGCTCCGAAAGAAGAAAATCCTATAATAATAATAATAATAATAATAATAATAATAATAATAATAATAATAATAATAATAATAATAATAATAATAATAATAATAAATTAGACTCACAGACTTACTTTTGGAAGTACGATAAAGGAAAGTCAGCACCCATGACTCCAATAACTTTATCATTCGGGTTGTGCTTGCTGTTGACCTCTCCACGGAAAATAGTGTGGGCAGCGGTTATCACCACCCCTGCACCAAAGGCGTCTATGTATGGCGTGGAAAGGGCAACCACTCCCGTGTTACTTAGCGCGGTGTGATACCTGAATGACAAGATTCGTGAATGAAACAGTGTTGATGGAATATGTGGATTCTGATATAACATGTTTGGTTTCTGATTGGTCAAAAATTATGAATCGATAATTACCAATCGAAAATAGCTGAAACAATACAGATAAATGATTTACCATGGCCTCTTCCTTGGGTCATAGGATTTGGCCAGTGACGTCCCAGGAGTCATTCTGAATACGCCATTGGCTGTGCCAATATATCTCCAAACCAGATACTTTGTGTAGTCCTTCGTTTCTTGAAACCAAATGTCCTCGACCTTTCTTGTAGCTATAACTGTGTCTCGAACGCCTTGTTTGAATCTGCCATTGCTGCTTCCACCAGTCATATATCTCTTGTAGCCTTCTATGTCAGATACTGTCTCGTCCAATCCAAGGTAGGTGTATGGATCTGTAAAGGCTTCTGCACCAAACTTCACAACTGTCGAATCTGCAATGATTTAAATTACTATTAGCCGCAGATAATCTATTTTCAACTCCAAACCTTCATCTATTTCCTTTCAAGGATTTTTCTTGATGGGGATTTAATACAATGGGGTGATTCATTAACGAGGAGAAGGACTTTTCTCAAATCATAGATCAGTACCTTTACTGATCTATAAAATTGATCTATGAAACTCATCAACAAATTGATGCATGTTAGAGACAGCTAAAGGAAGCAATAAAAAAAGACAAAAATTATTGTGGCAGCCTAACTTAAGTCGTAGATGACGGATTTAATAATGAAGAGGTTTTAAGAGAAGGGATCGCCTCAATCCCCTCAATCGTAGTTAATAAAGCTGTTACGACATTTACGATCTGCCAAGACAGCATTTTGTAAGCGCAACGTACTGGTCAATTTATCAATTTTAAGATATTGCAATACACACGACGAAGTATACGGAAGAAATCATTTAGGATAGTACCTGAATCTCAATGGATTGTAGTGGGTAACGGAAGTCTTGTTATGAACCAAATTTATAGAATATTATTGTCACATTTTTCTTATATATTTTCTACTGACCTTTCGCAGCATATCTGGAAAAGTGAACACAAGGGTCATCAGGATTGATTAAGTCCAAGCGATGGTACAAGAACTTGAAACCTGTGTTTTTCGGCGCAAAATAAAGAAATAATTAAGATGGTAAAATTCAAGCTCGGTAAATAAATGATAAAGATAAGATGTCCATTTGTCAGGAGCGTTTATCATGAAAGAAATAAGTTGCCAAAACCGTCAAATTCCGAAATATGCCCTGGAATTTCCCAAACGTCCCTTTCAAGTGCGCCCATTTTACGAAGGGTGGAGGGGGACTTTCTCTCGGATGGAAATTGGCCTTTCAAAGAGCTTTAGGTTTCTATTTGGATGGGATATAGCTGTGAGTGATTTTTCTATTTTTTTTTTATTTTTTTTTTTTTGGGGGGGGGGGGGGGGGTGGGGGGGAGACTAGAATACCACATAGTAAAATTCTCTAAACATAATGACATGAAACCCAAATCAGTCCTAAAGATGTTCTGCCCATTTTATAACAACGTAAAATACCAAACCCACCCTACAACATTAGCTTATAATCGGAAAAGTACTTTCTTCATTCAAGAGCTATAAGTTAATGAAGTCCAAGAGCTTATGTTCGGGAGGGCTAAATTTTGGAATTTTACCGTATTTGTTTAAGTGGTCGAACTGTTAAATAACAACGGCTCTTTGAGTGGCTTCACATCTTCCATGATTTCCCGTTTCAATATATATACATACTTTTTTAAAATAAAAATTCTCTGAAATTGAACAATCGCGCGTTAGAGTTGCCGCAAGTCGACTCTTCTGAGCGGCGAAGAACCTAGCTACGGAAAACGGGCTTTGAAAGTCTAGATAGCGCGTATACAATTTCTCTCGTGAATATCAAAGTTCTCGAGCTATTTAATAAGTATTTGTGGTGTCAGCTGTTATCATAAAAAAGGAATACCAACAGTTGAAAAAGAAGCATTAAACGTTTTGAGCTTATGCAGTGAGTTGGGAAAATCTAATTATATTAACAAAACGATCGCTGGTAATCAAACGAAATTTTCACCCATGTTCATGTTCACCCTGCACAGCCACCAGATAAGTGCCTACAACAACATGGTACTTGCGAGACCACAGGGGTGAACGACGCATAAAGCACTGCTAAGGTAACGTTCCTTGTTCAGACATTTAACGGTATCCTGTTCTTTGTTACTTACCTGAAGGAACAGCTTGATTTCCTAGCATTTCGTCCTTATCACCGACTGCTACCACAATTCCAACAGTAAAATTTGTCTCTTCAACTGGCAGCCAGTAATAAGTTGATGGGACCTCCACAACTGTAACTCCTTCTTTAACTTTGCCACCACGAGCCAGGAAACGTTTTGATGTAATATTTTTCTGCCCAGATCCACCACTTATAAAACAACAAAGACAACAACAAAAAGCTAGATTAATGTTTTGTTATAGGTTTGCTATTTAACAGTAAGACTGCGAGCTCGAGGCATCTATTGGATGGTAGGTGGCGAGGGACGAGTTCCCGAGTCAAGTATCAAAATTGAAAGAAAGCGAGAGCGAGCGGTAAGTTTTTTTTTACACAAACTATGTAGGTATTGATTAATTAAACATCGAAAACCGATTAAACTGAAATATTAAAGATTCCCTCTTCGCCGTAATTCTCGAAACCGCGCGTACTCGCGCGTGCCTTTCAAGTGCATACTATTCATAGAGAGAAGGTGCCGTCTTAGCCAAACAGAATGCGAGTTTGCGAGTAAAAAGAAACCCACTGTAGTTCAGGCTTGAACAATCAATTCATATCTCTACATAATCTATTTCCACAATAACTGGTCTTATGTGACATTCATACCTAATGTTAAATGAAAATGGAGGTTCTTACCTTCTTATAGAATCAAATACGGAATAAAACTCGGGTTCAGGTTCCAAGGCTGTGATGTCCATAAAAATGGGGTCCCCATATGCGTCAGAAGGAGCTGGCAGAAGGGGATGCATCATGGTCCTTCCGGAGCTGTCCGCCATGAAAGCATAACTTGACTGTCCTTTTCGAAAGTAGGTGATATCAGAAAGAAGGTCTTCCATGCTAATATCTGTACCAACAACACCAATGAATTTGCCTTGGTGATAACAAGGCAGTGTTATGGATGTCAACAGACCTGTCGGGACAAAACGGATATTGACAAAAGTGTTACATTGGAATGCTTATGAATGAGAACATGCCATCATGAAACATGGTAAACAAATATAATTAAAAGGAAAAAAGGAATCTGCTCCATGGGGTCCATTTTATGAAACCATTCACTAACAAGTTCGCCCAGCCTTAAATTTTGGGACCATTTTATCTCCAACATGACTGTAACGAGACATTTTACGGGTAGTCGACAGCTCCATCCTGGTTTTGCCAGACATGCTTTGAGTCAAGTGGCTGTAAAGTCGTAAGTAGTGTTCGTATAGGTAACATTTCTTCGAATTCGTAAAATGGGGTGATCTGTAAGTGGCTAGAATTGCTTCAAGGAAATGCTTTCTACGTTTTACTTTTAAGTTTATTTAAGAGCGATATGGCCAAAACCGGCAAATGTATAGCCCTTGTTTATTTAGTTCAATAACTCTGCGATACAAAATTTCATTCTCCCTTTAACCAACCAATTTGTTGTATCAAACTTTTTATGCCTTGGTTCCTTACCTATTCCAAAGGCATCAACATAAGGGATGGATATGATTGGTTTATCGCGAACAGTGTTTGTTGAGAAGAAATCGTAGTACGTTGCCAGGTCCCTTCGTAGGTTTTTTGTGCTTTGCACATAAGTGAATTTTCCGGCCTTTGAACAGAGAAAACAAGAAAACAATTACATAATATTAGGAAAGCACTTCGCTGGATTCCGTCACAGACGCTAGTCCAGATATTTCATACGGTCACAAAGAAATTCGTACATGAGGGTAAAGCAAAGCAACACAAAACGAAGACACTTTATTTCTTTGTCTGACACATAACTAGATATCTCCTTCTTTGCTTATTAGAGTTTTAGAAAATAAATACGGAAAGAGTTAGACGAAAAGCTTTACCACACTTCATTTGCTTTTTGCCGTTTAGTGGAAGCAATGAAAATCCTACACTCATATTATAGAGAACCAAGATTTCATTGGTTTACTTACAGTGACATCGGGTGCTTTTGGTACTGAATAGTCGGTGCCATCTTGTTCAGCAATATCTCGCAGGATTTTTAAGTCCTGTTGCATACCATACGTCATTATAACGACTGCATTATTAAGCTCTGCGTTCTTCGTTTTAATCGTTTCCATGATTATATTTGCTGCGTCGTTTGGCTCACCATCTGTTAAAAAGATAATGACCTTTTTTCTTGAGGAACCTTTCCCAGCAGATGTGCCCTTTAACAGGTCGAAGGCCATAGTAAAGGCTTTGGAATAATCGGTACCACCTGTGGCAAAAAATAACAGGACATAACTGTGTTAGAAGATTACGAATATTTACAACAATACAGTCAAGTTGTACGAAAAATAATTAAATTTTTTTTCCATGGGGTCAGAAAAACACATCCTGATCCTTTGCCACGGATTTTGTCAGATTTTTGCACAGCCAAAATATATATCTGTGTTGAAGGAAACAAAAAAATAATGGTCATGGTTTGATTTCTCTTCGCAAAGAAAGATTATCTTCCTTTAGATGTTCAAAGATTTTTTTTTTTTCATGGGTTAAGTCATCTAAAACTAATTTCAAAATAGTTTGGAACAAAAATCCGGAAAATCCCCGTGACGTAGCCCATAAACTGCAAGGCTGACACTACGTAGAAATGAAAAAAAAAACTTAACGGGACAACGACATGATAGAGTCCAAACTGAAAGTCAAAAATGCAAACTCTGGACAGCTGTTTCGACCTGATTGGGTCTCATCAGCAGAGTGTATGCCGCACAGAATAGAACAACTAGCGTGAAGACAGTTGTCTATAAATGACGATCCGAATGCGCTCAAATCCGAAAGCCCGCCCATTGACAACAGCCGCGTGACTATTACTCAATAGGTCAAGAATTGTTACCTCGATAAGGAAAGTGAGGATAGACAGAACTATCCTTACACTGAAAACATGGACAAAACCATGTGAAAACAACACTGCAGACATGGACAAGGCCATGTGAAAACGTGTGAAAATGTACAGCATATTGGATCTGAAAAGATCTACGGTCCAAATAAAACTGAAAATGACAACTGAAAGCAAGGGACCGCGGACGAAAATGCTGCTGGTGTACGTAGGAGCTACTGACAGCTCAGAGCTGTCAATAGCTCCCAAGTACACCAGCAGCATTTTCGTCCGCGGTCCCTTGCTTTCACTAGTCATTTGATGCACGTTAAGCTAGCATCCCTCTTGCTGTCTCATTTACCGATGCATGAGGCGAAGCAAGCTATTTAAGCAATTCATCGACAACTATCTGGTTGGAAAAGGATTCTACAAGATTTGGTCTTGAATTGAACTATATATGCAGGCCTGGACGTACTGTTCTTAAATTTTCGGCAAGGACAACTTTGCAACAGGCGATAAGATTCAATATATATTTCCCCAAATACGTGTAAAACGGGTTCAATTTCGAATTCCACAAAAATCCAAATAAGAAAATCTAGGACATTTGTTATGGTCATCCTTACCTCTCGCGAAAAGTGTGTCAACGAATTCCTTCAAGAATTTTATGTTGATTGGTGTGGCATCTGCTAAACGTTCGCTGTGGCAGCTTCGCCCATCATTGTTATATCCAGTTGGTGTTGCAGCCGTTTCACTGAATTTCACCAATCCAATCTGAAAAAAAACCCGGACGTTTAATCACTCACTCAGTCAGTCGCTCAAACAGTCAGTACGTCAGCTAGTCAGTCACTCACTCAGTCATTCAGTCAGCCAGCCAGACTACCAAACAACAGCCAGCCACTCAGCCGGTCAACCAGTCAGCCGGTCAGGGGGTCAGGGGGTCAGCCGCTCAGCAAGTCAGTCAGCCAGCCAGCCAGTCAGTCAGTCAGTCAGTCAGTCAGTCAGTCAGTCAGTCAGTCAGTCAGTCAGTCAGTCAATCAGCCATCACCCAATCAGTCCGTCAGCCAGACAGTCAAGCGCCGGTCAGTCAGTTGATCAGCTTTTCAGTCGGTCCGTGTCGGCCAGTCAGTCAATTAAGTTTACAAGTAACACTAGAACGGCAAGTAAATACAAACCTCTGCACACCCAGTATATGACCTCTCTCACCACGAGTCTCTTATAGCTCAGTGGTAAGAGCGTCCAACCGGTATCTGGAAGATCATGGGTTCGATTCCCGCTGGGGGCTCGGAAAATTTTAAACTCGGCTAACGCACCCAGAGTCGTAAGCAGTACTATATGGAATACTTACTCTATCCCTTGGGTTCATTGTACCTAAAACTGTTTTTGCAGCCTCCTTGGCCACCACAATCCGGTCTCCATGCATTGATCCACTGGTGTCGATAACAAGAACAACATCTTTTGGTTCGGGTGTGGCTGTCTCCACATAAAATGGTCTAAAGCGAGGATCATAAGATCTGCAATCTGCCGTATCCTCGAATGCTGGATAATTCGCCAGTATGCCATCTTCTGATGCAAAATATTGCCATTTGATAACTTCATTATTCTGCATGTTATATTTCATTTTCTCCAATACGGAATCAGCTACATACTTTCTAGGGCTAGGAGCACTCTCGGATACCTTTACGCATATATTTGCGAAGTCAACTTTATTTCGAAACCTTGAATCGTACTCCAGACGTTTCTGCGAGTTCGCTATCTTACAACATTCCGTTGGGTCTGCCGAAGGGGACGTTGGCCAAGAAGATTCAACGGTTTGTTTAAGTGCGCGCACAACGTCAAATCTCGCCTTAAACTTGCTTGAAACACTTGCTGATAAATCAGGGATGAGTGTACTTCCATCTACTGCAGTCTCTGTGAACTGCAACTTGTCAAACTGATCCTAAAAAGGAAACATTAAACGATTGTTCAACAGAGATTTCTACAAAGGAGATGAAGTGATAAAATTACAGTAATACTTATATTTTTGTCGTCTACTAGATGGCCCTAAATGGTATACAGAAGCGCGAAACGGATAAACGCAGGTGCTAATTGAAATGGAAATGACATAGAACAGGAATCATAAATATTTTTTTATGTGATTGTCAATGTGTGTCAGTAACAGGCAGAAATTGCCAATACACCAAATCCCCCTGAGTTAGTACCCTGTTAAAGGAAATTTGGCAGGGTTCCGGAGATTGTAGGTTCAAATCCCACTGGGTTCAAGACTTTCTTTGCTCTGTGGGATCACTCCCAAATTTCCTGTAACAAGGTAGTAACGCACAAGCTAAAGTTCCTCTTGCGAAATAATCTTTTGGCCGTCACATGGAATGTTTGTGATAGAACAAGTTTTTGTATCATCTGCGCAAAATGATTTGAATTTAGTTGAAAGGCTTGACTGACACAAAACTTGTTGAGAAACTATAAGATTTTTCATGCATCAGTCAACAGTCAGCCGTGGGGTTGGACCCGACCATTTTAGTGCAGTTTTTAACACATTTGTACATCCGCCTATGCTCAGCCTCCCACCCCTCTCTACGGCTTAAAGGAGCTACGTCACGGACAATGCATCTTGAAAAAAATGGCATTTTTTCAAGTTTGTCGGTCGTAATCGGTCTTAATTTTGGTCAATCGAAACCATCCTTGGTTATTTTGCGTGTGCATGGGGTTTATGACGCAACAATGTGCGCGTCGCTTGGCATCACGGGTCACTCATCACGGTTATTTTAAGCCAGTAAAACTACTCTGAAGAGTAAGTTTACTTCGTTTACACAAGTACATGGCTTTATGCTTCTGATTTGACTTAAACAATGTTAAATCATCATGTATATCCTTGGATCGTCTCTAGCACTAACTTGAGATAAAAAAAATCCCAGATGGAGGGAAGAGAAAAAAATTAATTCTAGAGAAAAAAGAAAAAAGAGAGATATGTGTGGTACAGCCCAGCATTAGTATACGTATGTAGGTGATGATCGAGGTAATAAAATGCCGACAAGGAGAGGGATTTATGTCGTTGTTAAGATTGGGGGTAGAGGTGGGGGTGGGGGTAGGGGAGGCCGGGTATAGGCGAGGGATTTGACAGCAAGTATCTGCTCATCGGTATAGTGGAGGACTCATTGCAAAGATTGTTGTCGTTTAGAAAGAAAACTGGGGACAATAAACTGCTAACAATACACCAAAACTGCCATGATACGGATATTAGACTCCCTTAATCCTTAATTAAGCCATGTTCCATACTGACTAATGTTTACATCGACACACAAGACCTCCGACCGACTGGTGACTGTCAAACATGTCAAACATGTCACAATGCCAGTCCAGCGTTATTAAGTGTCATAGCGACATGGCTCTTTTCGGAGGTTTTGAATTATAATTTTCCCTTTCAAATTCCAACTTTCACATCGGTGGATAAAACACTAGGACACGTGTGTGACCATTTTTAATTTCTTATTTCGCTCGTTGTTTAGTGGATAAACATACGTGACTCGCATGAATGGCCGCGCCGTGAACTGCATGACATGAATCTACTTTTTAAAGTAGATTCATGGGACATCACGAAACACGTTTATACTGAAATGTCGGATGGATAGCAATCGACAGTGTTGCATATGATACTAGATTTATATTAACCTATAATTCTACGTTACATGCCCCCAATAACGTTTGTGAACAGGATAACATCAATAATATTATGTTAATAGGATAGCATCAATGTTATGTTAATCAGTTCTTGTGTGCCAAAGCAGACCTCGAGAAAGGTCGTGATAAACGACACGGTGTGAAAAAAGATGTATATAAGCTATTTTTTGGTTACCTGCAGCTAATTACGGTTAAAAATCGTTCAGTTTATGCCTTCACTGATCAAGTCTAGAACAAATTTTGATTGTACATTTGATAAATAAACAATTGATGTAAACACAAGAAGCTTCGAATTTTCGCATTCGTTTTAAAAGCTGAAAAGGTAGGGTGATTTATTTTTTAACATTTAGTAATTTTTTTGTTATATATATTTTTAATTACCTGAAGAGCGGAGACACCAAGTCCATCGTTAGCTAGTTTTGAGAGCGTTTGACTGAAGAGTTTCGCGTCAAGTATATCCGCTGTGAAGCATGGATAATGCAAGGTGAAAAGTATTAAAATCGTCAGAAACCTCGGTTGTAGAATCGAGGAGGTAGCCATCGTTTTGAAGCGACGATGAATCACGGTCGTCTGCAAGCCGCGATTCGTGTGTGTTTTCGTAGACGGAATTGACCAGAATGAAGGTGCCTTGTAGGTTACCTCCTTTTACCGGCGGTGTAGTTTTACGATGACGTTACTTGGCATGATTTTCCTGTTACGTGACATGGGACATATTTTTGTAAAGAATCAATATTCGCATCTGATTATGTGAAGTGAAACATGACGTTGAAAAAGTACGCGGAATATTTTCGTGAGAATATTTGTTCACTAAGTGCGGAAGGATGAAAACAGATGCAGAATTAGAAGGGAAAGAACTCTCACACCGCTGTGGAATTTAGTTTATGTAATTTAAAACAACACTGCTTATTTTATTTGTATTTTATATCTGCATTGATGCACAACGTCGGTCATTAGGGACCTAACGACTGCCGCGACAACGTCACCAAGCAAAAGGCATAATGAGCAGTACAATAGCTTAGCACGTCCATTGTCCATCTTGGTACACTTCTTTGTCGTCTTCTGCAAAAGGCAACAACGTGAGATGGCCAAATTTTGCGTAATCTGGAGAACGTGAAAAACGACGACAAATTTTCAAGTTTCAAGTTTGAATTAATAATGCGCTTACATGTTCAGCTAGAGATAAGTTCTGACAAAGATAAAACGCACTAAATATTTGCTATGCAAAGCCATATTTGCCAAATTACCAGCCGCCAGTGAAACTACTCGAAACTGAAGATCGAAAAGGTCGCCTGGCGGAAAATTGTATTCAACTTCCTGTTAAATTTCAGATTTTTTAGGCAAGAATTTAGTTCTTTACGTTGGTCAAAGAAGCCAATCAAACCAATCGTGGTGGAAAAACTCTTGTATAAAACTAAGTAATTCCTTTTTCTTATTTTTGTGGGAAAGATACATGTGCCAAGGCTTCTTTTGAAATGGAGAGAAAGTGAAATATTGCATTTCCACTTTCCGGGAAACCACAGAAAATGATTCAGCAATTACAAGGCGATTGGAGTAATTTTACGCATAAAGTATGATGTCATAAACGCATACTACTTGGTAAATATGAATGATTTTTATATAAAACGACGTCATTTTATAAATGTGGATATCGATTTCATTAGTAGAACTTAATTAAACGAAGATAACAATAAAAATAATAATAATAATAATAATAATAATAATAATAATAATAATAATAATAATAATAATAATAATAATAATAATAATAATAATATTTTCCAACATTTCTTCAGTCTCTATAGCTCAGACGCCATGCGGGTTCGATTCCCTTCCGGGACTCAGATTTTTTCTTTGTCCCACGCTCGTGACAAATAAACATTTCATTTTTACAGCTCTAACATTTTGGCAATTGTTTTTATCCATGAGATACCAAGCAGCCAGAGAAGAAAATTTTATTCAGCAGTATAGATTGCCAGTTTTAGCGGTATTTTAATATTGCCTCCTCAAAGTTGGGGAGGAAAGATTGCGTGACGAGCAAAAAGAACGTGTGCGTACGCGTGGGAAGCTATGTTGAAAGAGGAAGACTAAAACTCGCTGAAATAGTACTTGACCTGACCGAACTGTTGTTAACGTCACTGAAAAAAAAATGTCTTCCTATTTCCGCAAACATATTTGCCGAACATTTGAGCAATGATAACTATGTCCTCTGTCCTCGTAGATGCCTCTTTCATTTTTTGACTTTTTTCCCTGACGGGGGGAATTGGGGAGAGGTGAAAAGTAAGTGCGGGGAGCCTGGGGAATAAAGAAACGAAAGTGTTTTTGTTTTTTGTTTTTTTTTTTGGAAAGTACCAAGGGTAAAATTGAACAGTAGTCTTGTTGTTTGTTCTATTGTTCTCTCAGCCACTCATGTGAGACCTTACGAGAGCTGCTACATGACCCAAATTGAACTACAATTATTCAATATAACACTGCATATGCGAGGTTACTAAGTTTAATAATAAAATTTGTAGGTTTAACCTACATGTAAAATATGTGTAAGTTTCACAACAGTTCGTGAGTGAAGTTGATGAATGTTTTACAAATTAACCAATACTGGTGAGTTTCCTTAATTTAGCTGTGAATTAATGTTTTCTCTGTTCATAGGTCTTAATGCTGAGCTTGTACAGCAAAACAAGAATAACAAAAACACTTGTTACATAGTAGGTATTTTTAAAAATCCTTAAATCTGTGTTCACTGCTTCAGTGTACGCAGCTATTTCGAGAGAGGTTGTCGGAAATAAGCACACAAGTGCACACAAGACAGCAACTGCCCGTGCTAATTGCGTTTTCTTTCTCTTCAGGCATGTGGAAATATGGTACGTTTAGCCGCGCTGAATTTTGAAGAATGTCCCTTACTGAAAGACATGCGACAGTAAAAGTAAAGCAAGAGATAAACGCCTCCTGAGAGGAAAAACAAATTCTTCACGTGCAAAAATACAAACCTGTACATTTCCTCCAGGCCAATATGCAAAATTCCAGGGAATACCTAGCCTGCGTGCAGACGTCTCCTATTTGTGAATACCCAGACCACCTTTCGGTCTTGTCGCGTGCACATTGGTGCTTTTTCTTCTAGCCTGTTCCAGGAGTTCGGTTAGTGGGAAGCAGCGCGGGATTGCCCCTTCCCTCATTTTTTGCTCACCGTTTTTCGCGCTGCTCCACACTAACCGAACGCCTAGAACAGGCCACCTTATTTTGCGACAACTTTTCTCGAAATAGCTTTATACCCATAAAAATTAATTTAAACAGATCTGGCTTATGTTTTGTTAAAAAAGTAACATTTTTGTTTGATGTCGGCATTTGACAGGTCCTTGCGTATTATCAGTACGGGAGTCAATAGTCCTGAATTACAATGTCAACTGCAATGACAAGTATAATAAGAACAGCTTTTGAACCCAGAACAATATTAGCGATGGCTCCACCAGAGAGCCCACCCTTGTCGTCATCGTCATCATAGTCGTCGGTGCCTGTAGGAATATGGCCGGTTCCAGGAGCTCTTGTGCCTGAGGAATTAAGCCGAGAAATGCCAATCAAATCATTATACTTTTGAATCACAAATTGTCTTGAATTGCCATTTTATTCGGACACCCAGAAGTCATTCAAGATGAGAAATTATGTGCTGAGCCACATGTCCCGGTGTTTTACTGTAAACATTAAGAGGCGTAGAGGGGCAGTCTGAATTATATTGTTCTGTGCCAGTTTTTGCGTGATTAGGGGTTTTTATATTTTATTTTATTTCATTTTATTTGCCACACAAAAAAATTACAAAGAAGCTATACAAAAAGAATAATTTAAATAAGTTTTAAAGAAAATGTGGCGTGGGGAGACGGAAAAGAAACTAAAAAGTTTATGCATGTTTCGGCATTCTCGATTTAACTAAGTTGATCATACAAATAATTAATTTGAGTTGGTTTAAAACATGGCGTTAAGTCGCTAAATAAATATAAATGGTAAGGTAAAAAATGAAATGTTATATAAAGTTTGAAATATGATTTTTCTAAAGGAATTTCTTAAAAGAGCAAATTGAATTATCGTTGGCGATTTCGCTGTCAAGTGAGTTATAAAATTTGGGTCCTTGGAAAAACACAGAAAATGTCCTTTGTTCGACAATAAGGTAGATGTAAGACGTGGGAGTTTCCTAGTATTGAAGGTGTGAAAGTGGTTGTTTTGGAGGAATTTTTACAAACTCTTGGTGGTAGGGACGAAGTCTTGATACATAAACTGGCCTAACTGTAGCAAGAGGATATCATTGAATTTTAGTATACCTAGAACTTTAAAGATTGGAACAGTATGAGCATCAAAGTTTAATTTGTTTATGATTCTGGTCGCACGTTTTTTGTAAAATAGCGAGACGGCAAGACAAGCGACAGCCGGAAATACGTCTGCGTTCGCAGGCTAGCCTTCTCTGACTATACCTACAGTATTATGGGGCGAACCAGTCAATATTCCCTACATATGTCCATGGTCTGTTGGCCTTTTCATATGGTGAACTCGATTTTTTATGGTCAACTCGACTTTTTATAAGGTCAACGAAACACTTTTTATATGACCAGTTAAAAAGTCCAACAGACCATGGAAATATGTAGGGAATATTGACTGATTCGGCGCCCCATACAGTATGATGTAAAGTCAAACAATATTATACATGAAATGGCTTTGCTATAAATGACCACAATAATAAGAACAGCTATTTAAACCAGAACAATACCATTGATGGCTCCACCAGACATCCCACCCTTGTCGTCATCGTTGTCATCGTCGGCATCGACGTCATCGTTGTCATCGTCGGCATCGACGTCATCGACGTCATCGTCGTCGGTGTCTGTAGGAATATGGCCGCTTCCAGGAGCTCTAGTGCCTGAGGAATTAAACAGAGTAATATCCACGCATTTTAACCAATCAAATCATTGCATTTGATCATCACAAGAAAATTTCTCCTTCTTACGGAAATTGCACTAGGTAATTTCAGACAGTCCTGAAGGAACATCCAGAATTCATTCAAAATGAAAACATGCTAAGCCACATGTCCCGGAGTTATCGGAGTTATACTGTAAACATTTAGAGGTGTAGAGGGAGGTTCTCAATTACTGAATCGCGCCGGGTTTGGCGTGATTAGATATTTTTAAATCTGGCTTCTCTACATGACTATACCTGAAATATTGTATTGTCAAGCAATATTATACATGGCATGGCTTCTTTGTGAAATACCTCATAACACGTTTTTCTCTTGTATAAATGAATGGAAATTGCTTTGCAGTGGTTTGTCTTGTTTTCTTGACCGTACAAAGCATAAAAGATGTACGAAGCTCAGTCCAACCTACCTTCTTTTCCACCATAACAGTAATTAATAACGGCGCAGTATTCCTTGGAAAGTGGAACGTTGTTCTTGTCTCTAACGCACCAATAGCATCCCACCACACCGTCACATGACCCTGAATCTATCTTCTTCTTGCATTGTGGGTCAAAACATTTCTCTAAGCCACTTACTGAAGAATCATTGACTTTTTCAAAACGGACGACAGTCGCTGGTACAGGACAAATAGAAATACTGCGAAGAAAAAATAAGGCATTTTTTATCGTGTAACATTTTTCATACAAAGGCACCGTACCAATAAACACTGAACATTCCTAATCTTACTTGCTAGCTGGAAACTCGCTTCTACAGTAATGGAAGTCAAGCCGCGAGGAGCATGGGCACTGGCATGTCAATCCCTGCACATTGGAGCATGTTTTGTTACTGGAACATATGCAAGTCTTGGAATAGTTACGAGGTTTGATTCCTGTTGATAGAAAGCGTGTTAACAATGCGTAGTATGCCAAGGTGCAAGTCTATAAAGAGATGCCAGAAACAGGAAGGCAGATTATTGCAAAGTAATCAGTCGAAAACGCAACAACAGGTATATCTGGCACCTTTTTTCATGGTAATACAAATAGCTTATAATTACTAGGCTTTTAATTCTCCTTTACTCCATTAGAAATGCATGAAATTTAATATAGTCGAATTTTAGCGAAATGCGATGGAATTTAACAAGCTTAGCGTATGAGGAAACCAACCTATTACTATGCATAAAATGACGGCATTTTGATTGTTTTGTTTGTTTCGTTTTGTTTTATTATTTTTATAATAATCATTGTTATTATTATAATTAATTTGTAATATAATTTCTCTTCGAAATTACCTTATGCTTATGCAATACTGCAATGTTTTATGGTCATGCAAATAAAGCTTAACATTGCCATTGAAAGACAATGCAATGCATATTTCTTACCCAAAAACACATTGCTTCCCACCACACTAGATAGCTGGTACTTTTTGTAACGGCTGCCACTGTCAATCGTATTGATGCCTTGTGGTGGAATCTTAAGCTCGTAAAAGCTCTGTAGCTTGATTTTCTCCAAGTTGCGGCATTCCTTCTTCACCATATATCCTTTCTGCAAAAGATCCTCAGCAATGTCTTTCTCCTTTTCAGTGATGTGGACATATTCCAGTGTTTTGGCTGTTATGTCAGGTACCAGGAAATCATCGTGCATGATTAGAAATCCCGCTCCATCAAGCACAAAACATTCATAGTCGTTTCCTTCGCACTTGGGATATGTATCTGTCAGGAGTCTGAAAATAATTTAATAATATAAACTAGAGTGAATTACCAGGATTTCTCTTGCTGACAAAAATCATATCTTTCACAAATGTGAAGATATCGAGTTGGTCACGTTTGCCGACGAGTTTGCCATGTTTCAATGCTGAATGAGCCAAGGCTTATCGATGTTAAGTCGAAACATCTTCGGATCTTCCGCGGTGATCTTCGGAAATCTTCGGAAAAGTTCGGAAAATGTTCGGAAACATTCTTTTGACAACCGGCCTACATTTTGAAAATCTTCGGGAAATCGTCAAAAACATCGTTATTAGTAGGTTTATAAAATAAACAAAATAATAAATGGTTGCTTGGAGATATAAAATTTCTCTTCTCGTGTTCAACTCGATATCGATATCGAGTTGAAGACTCCAAGATAAATTTCATATCTCTGGGCCACCATGCATCCTTTATATGTGATTAGTAAAGATAACATTTCACCCCTTGACGGGAGGCTAGCCAATATTATCGTGAGCTATCCCCGGTATTTTGCCATGTTTCTCACCAATTAGCCAATACTGATTGATATCTTGAGGTTGACTCTAGGTAGAGAACCAGTAAAGTGCCGTGCCAACAGAACAAAACACACACCTTCGTTGTGTATACACCTCATGTACCATACGATGTTTTTGAGATGCTGACACACAAAAGGTCCCATTTTGTGCCATGTGACATGCAGCATGTCCCTGAGTCCCTGCTGCTACAACTTGTCTTTCGTGTGTCAGCATCTTCAGTCTCATATCCTACTTCTTCCTGTAAATTAGCATTTAGAATGAAGAAAGTTCGAATATTGTGTTGCATTGCCTTGAATTCAAGCAAAAGGTCACAAGGGTAAATCGAGATAAAAGTTAGAGAAATGTTTTATTGACCTACCATGGAGCATCCTTTGCAATTTACTTTGCAAAAGAATAAATTCTATATAGTAAAAGGTTATTGTTTTCTAATAATGCCTCAACAGAAATGCATTCCGATCGCCTGTTACTAACAATGGTCATGTTTCGAAATGTTTCTTTTTCAACATTCTTAAACATTTTTCAAACCAGCGTAACGTTTTCAACATTTTAATGTTACGAAACGTTCCATGATAGGAATGTGCTCACAGACTTACTTTTGGAAGTACGATAAAGGAAAGTCAGCTCCCATGACTCCAATAACTTTATCATTCGCACTGTGCTGGCTGTTTACTTCTCCACGGTAAATAGTGTGGCCAGCGGTTATCACCACTCCTGCACCAAAGGCGTCTATGTATGGCGTGGAAAGGGCTACCAATCCCGTGTTGCTTAGCGCGGTGCGGTACCTAAATGACAAGATTCGTAAATGAAACAGTATTGATATGTTACTTTTAATGATATGGGACGTGAGGATTCTGCTATAACATGTTTGATTTCTGATTGGTCAATTAATTATCAACATAGTGGGAGCAAATTGCAACAGTTTAACAAGCCAATCATGGATCTGAAACACTGCAGATAAACAATTTACCATGGCCTCTTCCTTGGGTCGTAGGACTTCGCCAGTGAGGTCCCAGGTGTCATTCTGAATACGCCATTGGCCGTGCCAATATATCTCCAAACCAGGTACTTTGTGTAGTTCTTCTTTTCTTGAAACCAAATGTCCTCGACCTTACTTGTAGCTATAACTGTGTCACGAATTCCTTGTTTGAATCCGGGGTTGCTGCCTCCACCAGTCATAAATCTTTTGTAGTTTTCTATGTTAGATACCGTCTCATCCAATCCAAGGTAGATGTATGGGTCTGTAAAGGCTTCTGCACCAAGCTTCACAACTGTCGAATCTGCAATAATTAAAATTTATATTAACTGTAGATAATATTTTTTCAACTCCAAATCTTATTTATTTTCTGTAGAGGATTCTTCTTGGACGGAGTGGGGTCTGATAAATTGGGTGATTCATTAACGAGGAAAAGGACTTAACTCAAATCGCAGATCAGTAAAGACAACAAAATTGATGCATGTAAGGGACAGTTAACCGATCATGTTAACATTATGTTTGGCTTGTTTGATGCCAAGAGTAACTTTATGCTATGAATTATATCGTGTTAATAGCAAAGACGGAAATCTATTGCCCCAAGCATTATCATCTTTCTCGCACACCTTAAATTTTCAAAATAGAAGAATACCTTGCTAGAGAAAAGAACAAATTAAATCTGCAGCTGGAGAAATGGGGAAAACGTTCAGAAACACTAAGTTGATTTTTTTTTGTTAGTTAGCTTCTGCAGCCATCCCTTTTCTTTCTTTTTATCTTTTTATTTATTTATTTATTCAATTTCATAAATTGTAATTTACACTCTTGTAAACTACTTCTGTAAAACTGAAAAAAAGTAAGAAAATAAAAAAAATGTAACGGACAGTTAAAGGAAACAATAAAAACATAAACAATTGAGGCAGCCAAAATTTAAGCTGTAATAGAGAAGAGGTTTTAAAGAGAACGAATCGCCTCAATCGTATAACGTTTACGGTCTGCCAAGAAAGCATTTTGTAAGCAGAACGTAATGGTCAATATTGCAATTCAAATGACAAAGTATACAGTAGAAATCACTTAGGTGAGTACCTGAAAGGCAAGCACGATGGCCTAATGGTTAGTACGCTGGACTACGGAACGAGTGGTCCGGATTCGAGCCCTGGCCGGGGGCATTGTGTTGTGTTCTTGGGTAAGACACTTTACTCTTACAATGCCTCTCTCTCCGCCCAGGTGTATAAATAGGTACCGGCGAATTAACTGCTGGAGGTAACTCTGCGATGGACTAGCATCCTATCAAGTGGGGAGTAGAAATACTCCTAGTCGCTTCATGCTACTGAAACCCGGGATAAGCTCCGGCCTGATGGGCCACTAGGTTTGAATGCAGACTTTTCCTTACCTGCCGACCTAGTACATGAATCTCAATGGATTGCAGTGGTTAGTGGATTGCCTAAAACGGAAATCTTCTTATGCACCGAATATATAAAATATCATTATAACAACTATATCAACGTTCAAATGAGGCCTAAAACTATTGTAAAAATTAAAGGCTAATAAACGCTAAAACCCCAACAGTTTTAGGCCTCAATTTTTTATTATTATTTCGAAAATACTACTGAAGAACAATATCCAAAGATTATATTTTATATTTTATATATTTTCTACTGACCTTTCGCAGCATATCTGGAAAAGTGAATACAAGGGTCATCAGGTTTGATTAAGTCCAAGCGATGGTATAAGAACTTGAAACCTGTGTAATTCGGCGCAAAATGAAGGAAATAATGAAGATGGTAAATTTGAAGCTGGGTAAACGAAAATGTATATTTGTCACCAGCGTTTATCATGAAAGAAATAAGTTGCAAAACTGTAAAATTCCAAACATATGCCCTGAAATTTGCCAATCTCCCCTTTCAGGTGGGCTTATTTTACACGGGGGGTGGGGGTACTTATTCTCAGATGGAAATTTTCGTCTCATAAAACTTTAGGTTTCTATTTGTATGGACGGGATACAGTCACCTGTACTGTGAGTGGTTTTCGAAGGGGTTCACAGAAGACTAGAATGTAGTAAAATTCTCTAAACAGTTCCATGATGATTTCCCTTTTCAACATTTTTTGATTTAAAAATTCTCTAACTGAAATCGAACGATCGCGTGTTAGACTTGCCTCAAGTCGACTCTTATGACCCACCAAGAACCTTGTAGCTACCGAAAACGGCGTGTCAGATCTTACTGTAAAAAAGGAATACCGACAGTTGAAGAAGAAGCTTTAAACGTTTTTAGATTATGCAGTGAGTTGGAAAAATCCAATTACAATAATAAAACGATCGGATTATAAGTTTCTTGTTAGAGCACTTAATAACAATAAGTACTGATAACGTTAGTCGACGTTTCGACGTATCCAACATTATTTTCAAGAGTACATGTTCGTGAGTGTCAAAGTTATTTAAGAGTCTAGTTTTGAATATTAATTGCGTGACGATTAATGTTATAATTTTTTTGTTAATAATAAAACGATAACTGATAATCAAACAAAATTTTCACCCATGATAATGTTTGCGCTGCAGAGTCACAAGACAAGTGCCAATAAGAGCATAGTATTTCCGAAACCACAGGGCTGAACGGATCATAATTCACTGCTAAAAATACTATCTTTGCTCGGACATTTAACGGTATCCTGTGCTTTGTTACTTACCTGAAGGAACAGCTTGATTTCCTAGCATTTCGTCCTTATCACCGACTGCTACCACAATTCCAACAGTGAAATTTGTGTCTTCAACTGGCAACCAGTAATAAGTTGATGGGACCTCCACAACTGTAACTCCTTCTTTAACTTTGCCACCACGAGCCAGGAAACGTTTTGATGTAATATTTTTCTGCCCAGATCCACCACTTATAAAACAACAAAGACAACAACAAAAAGCTAGATTAATGTTTTGTTATAGGTTTGCTATTTAGCAGTAAGACTGCGAGCTCGAGGCATCTATTGGATGGTAGGTGGCGAGGGACGAGTCCCCTAGTCAAGTATCAAATTTGAGGAAACATAGAATGAGTAATCATTTTTTAACACAGCGCAGTGGTTGATTAATTTTAAAAACATCGAAATTCGATGAAACTGAATCATTGAAAGTCTTAGTTGCGCCATAATTCTCCAAACCGCGGGCGCCTTCCAAGTGCTTTTTATTTAACAATATTCTACGAGCCTTAGTTTTCTATGAGCGAATAGTCAACGAGGCTCATAGAAAACGAGGGCGAGTAGTAAGAATAGAATAAAGAAATATATAAACTAAAGTAGTCAAACTGTTTTAGTAGAAAATCTAAAGGAATGTAGTCCAAAACCTTTTAAACCAAAAATGAATAAAAATTATCCCTTAATTCAAAGAGCAACGCACGTATGATTGTGCTCTATCAGCGAATAGTCAACAGTGGGAGAACCAATCAGATTCGCGGATTCCCAATATAACACAGCTGAGTTTCTGCTAATGTGTGAAAGTAGGCGTTCTCTTAGCCGATCAGATTGGGAGCAAAAGGAATCTCACTGCAGTTCCAGGCTTGAACAATCAATTCATATTCCTGCATCATTCATTTCGCAATAACTGGTCTTTTGTGACTTTCATCACCTGATGCTTAATGAAAATGGAGGTCATGGAGGTTCTTACCTTCGTATAGAGTCAAATACGGAATAAAACTCGGGTTCAGGTTCTAAGGCTGTGATGTCCATAAAAATGGGGTCCCCATATGTGTCAGAAGGGGCTGGCAGAAGGGGATGCATCATGGTCCTTCCGGAGCTGTCTGCCATGAAAGCATAACTTGATTGGCCTTTATGAAAGTAGGTGATATCAGAGAGAAGATCTTCCATGCTAATATCTGTGCCAACAACGCCGATGAATTTGCCTTGGTGATAACAAGGTAGTGTAATGGATGTTAACAGACCTGTCGGTACAAAACGGATATTAACAGAACTGTTACTTTGGAATGCTACTTTATGAATGAGAATATGTGATCATGAAACATGGTAAAAAATATAGCTAGAAGAAAACAAGGTATCTACTCTATCGGGATCCTTTTTATGAAACCTTTTGCCAACAAGTTCGCCCATCCTTTCATCTCCATTGTGACAATAATAAGACATTTTACGGGTAGTCGACAGTTTCGTCCTGGTTTTGCTAGACATGTTTTTTAGGCAAGTGGCTGTAAAGTCGTAATTAGTGTTCAGGAATGCTTCAAGGAAATGCTTTCTACATTTTATTTTTAGTTTATTTTAGAACGATCTGGTCAAAAAATGTTTAACCTTCGTTTAATTAGTTACATAACTCTGCGATACAAAGTTTTATTCTCCCATAAACCAGCCAATGTGTTATATCAAACGTTTCATCCCTTGGTACTTAACCTGTTCCAAAGGCATCAACATAAGGGATGGATATGATTGGTTTATCGCGAACAGTGTTTGTTGAGAAGAAATCGTAGTACGTTGCCAGTTCCCTTCGTGGGTTTTCTGTGTTTTTCACATAAGTGAATTTTCCGGCCTTTGAACAGAGAAAACAAGCAAACAATTACAAAATATTTAAGAAAGCACCTAGTTCCGTCACAGACATTAGTCCAGATATTCCATACGGTCACTACGAAATTCTAACATGAGGGAAAAACAACACAAAGCGATGACACTTTTCTTTTTTCTGGCATATAACTAAATATCCCCTTCTTTGCTAGTTAGATTTCATTGCGGATGTCAATAATATGCCAGCTCTAAAATTCAAACCTCAACGAACAGTTCACGTTTTTCACTGCCGCCAATCATCTAAGCGGAACTCTCAGGAAACAGAAGTTTACTTAAGCCAGGTCAAAGGGTCACGTCTGTCGGTTGTGATTGGTAGATTTCGATCCATTTTGTTTGTTTCTGTTTTTCAAGGTTCGTTGGCTGTCGCCATAATTGTGATTGACAGCAGTGAAAAACGCAATCGTTAGTTGGGTTTTGAACTTCAGAGTTCGCATGTTATTGAAAGGTGCAATAGCTGAATAAATATGGAAAGAGTTAGACGAAAAGCTTTACCCATACTTCATTTTCTTTCTGCAGCTTAGTGGAATCAATGAATTATTATATTATTTTCATAACCTGAAGGTCCGTTCCTACACTCATATTATAGAGAAGCATGATTTCACTGGTGTACTTACAATGACATCGGGTGCCTTTGGTACTCCATACTTGGTTCCATCTTGTTCAGCAATATCTCGAAGGATTTGCAAGTTCGGTAACATCCCATAAGTCATTATCACGACTGAATTGTTAAGCTCTGCGTTCTTCGTTTTAATGGTTTCCATGATTAGATATGCTGCGTCGTTTGGTTGACCATCTGTTAAAAAGATTATGACCTTTTTTCTAGAGGAACCTCTTCCGGCAGATGTGCCCTTTAACAGGTCAAAGGCCATAGTAAAGGCATTGGAATAAACGGTACCTCCTGTAGGAGTAAAATAACACGACATAACTGTGTTAGAAGATTCAACAATACAGTCAAGTTGTACGAAAAATAATTTAAAAAGTTTTTCCACGGGATCAGAACAAAACCTCCTGATGAGGAAACTTATTTTTTTTTATAAAACTGAAATTTCATTTTCGTTGAGTCATTTAACACAGTCACGTTAAGCTAGCGTCCCTTTTGCTGTCTCATTTACCGATGAATAAGGTAAAGCAAACTATTTAACGAAAGTCGGGATATGTTGTACAAATCAAGTTACAAATAATCCGTTGAAGTAGAAATACTACACGCACTTCCCTTCATAGTCCCCTTAATTTACTGTATTATTAAACTGGGACATCACCCCGTGAAGTTCGTTGGTAGATAACTTTATTGTAAATACTATAAACGTAATAATCGCCACTGCATTTACTTAGCGCTAAAAGGCGCTTTACAATTTGTTAGAAAGCTTAAAACTTAGAATCGACATAGAAAACTTAAAAATAACATCAAAAATTGATTATAAAATATGTACTTACTGACCGAGAGCCAAACATTTCCCCGTCCGGTCCGACCTAACTCAGTCAATAAGCATTTTATAATATGACTGTTGTGTTTTTTAATTTTTCTGGCTGAGCGAAAACGCGTACATGGCAACATTTGCTTTGTTTCGCGCTCATTCTCAAAGAGCCAATGATTTCACACCATTCAATAGGCCGTTTGCATTATAAGCGGGAAGGGAACGTCTGGGTACTAGCCTGGGTTTCACTGTCTTTGTGTACACAGGATAAAGAAACAGATTCTACAAGATTTGGTCTTGAATTGAATTGTATATGCCTAGACGTACTGTTCTTAGATTTCTAGAAAGGAAATCTTCGCATCAGGCGATAGGATTCAATACATATTTTTCCCCATATACGCGTAAATTGGGTTTCACTTCGAATTCTGGTTTCCAATTTAATTCTGCGCACGAAACTTCAAAGAAAAAAATCCAGAACGATTTTTTATGGTCATCCTTACCTCTGGCGAAAAGTGTATCCACGTAATCTTTCAAGAATTTTATGTTGATTGGTGTGGCATCTGATAAACGTTCGCTGTGGCAGCTTCGCCCATCATTGTTATATCCAGTTGGTGTTGCGGCCGCGCTGCCGAATTTCACCAATCCAATCTGCAAAAAAAAAAAACGGACATTAATCACTCACCCACTCAGTCAGTCACTCTAACAGTCAGTAAGTCAGCTAGTCAGTCACTCAGTCATTCAGTCAGCCAGCCAGACAGCCAGACTGCCAAACAACAGCCAGCCGGTCAGCCGGTCAGCCGGTCAGCCGGTCAGCCGGTCAGCCGGTCAGCCGGTCAGCCGGTCAGCCGGTCAGCCGGTCAGCCGGTCAACCGGTCAGCCGGTCAGCCGGTCAGCCAACCAGCCAGTCAGTCAGTCAGTCACTCAGTCACGCTATCAAATTTTACCAATCCAACCTGAAAAAAAAACAAACAAACAGAGATCAATGACATCAATCATTCAATCAGTCAGTCACTTCAACGGTCAATAAGCCAGCTATTCAGCTAGTCGGTCAGTCACTCGGTCATTCTGTCAGTCAGTCAGCCAGTCACCCGGTCAGCCAGTCAGTAAAGCGCCGATTAGTCAGTTGGTCAGTTTTCTTTCAGTCCGTGTCAGCCACAGGAAACCCAAACGCTGTATTAGTTATAGATAATCATTAAATTCTTGGTTTTCACGTGACGTCATCAAACTTCTAAAATCCAGAATCGCAAGACCCCACACTTTTTATCCTTCACTGGTTATTAGACATCCTTAAAATATATCTTGTTGAAGGTTTTTAGCTCGATAGTAACCGCCGTCTTTAAGATAGAACATTTTGAATTTCGGAATTTCAGGCACACACGATATCAAGATGGCCGCCAGAAGGCTAATCTCATTCGCAACCGCTTTTTGGGACGTCACGCAACGTTCCCCCCAAAGAAGGGGGAGCGTTGCGTGTCGTCCCAAAAAGCGGCTTAGAAGGAGACTACCAGAAGGCTGTCACGTATGCTTAAAAAAAAATGCCTCACCATGTGATTTTCAATAATCTGAACAGTTGAGGTTTTGCGAGACGTCTTTATGTGAATGTTCACTTGTTTATGAGAATGATCTGACTGCCTTTTATAGCAGAAGTAAATTCCAGATGTGTTCATTGATTTCAGGCCGCCATGTTGGTGTTATCTGCATGGGCACCAACATGGCGTTTCCATACTGTGCTCTTTAAATTTGTGTGGAACATTTTGGCGGGTAGCTCGAGTACGGAACACCGTACAAACCCGAGGCTTGGACAAACAGAATATCTGGTAATTTTCTACAACCTATAATATTCTTGAGTTTTTGCACTCAATAGTTTTGGATTTACTCTTTTGCGGCGTGACGTGTCAGTGAAAATCAGCAATAAAAATGTTATCATTTACCCGTGTTCCGGTGTCTTTTTGGCCGGTTTGGAAGCGATTTGAATCAGAGCGAAGGCGGCTTTTTACGACGCGCCTACAATGTTCTCAAGTTTACAATTGACTATTTAAGGGACGGTTTCATGGTTCGGCGCATGTGCAAACTATGACGCAAGCGAAATCACTTATTGTTGTTTACAGACCAATCGGAAGCGATAAGTCAATATGCAAATCGAGCGCGAAATTTGCCCGTGTTGTGGAACTTTCGCGTCAGCCGGTTGATCGATTTTAAAGTTCATGCCTAGTCGGTGCGCTTGAAACGTCATCAGCCTCTGGCAAATCAACCAACTGCCAGCGTTATGGTGTGTGCTCAAGATGGGAGCAACTGGAAAGATTGTCCTTGCAAAACACATGGCTGTATTGTACTGCGTATTGCTTCGCGGCTGTAAATGTCTGTTGTCTAGTGCCTGAACCACAGTTTCCATGTTTCCTTTTACTATAAAAGCGTATACATTATATTATATGCTCTTGATATGATACAACATGCAGTCGCTGTGAGGATAAATCGACTGAAACACACGTTTAATTTTCAAATTACCGTAGATGTTAGCCTCTTGATAGCGACAGCAGACAATTAAATATAGCTATGATTTCATATCAACAATAATTCATTGCCATTTCCAAGGACGGCAATTTTTATCTGTAGCCTATTTTTATCTCTTTTTATCGGACCAGTGAGAAAGTTAACTACGGAAGGTAATCAAGCTTCTAACCGTGATGCGAATTCTGTGGAATCTCAAAACAGAAATAGCGCAGCCGAACGCCTGTTAGAGATGCAGGCATGCATTTGCGAAAGCGTCGCCGTAGATCGGAAGTGAGATTCCTCAGCTTACTGAAATCCTTGCGGTTATTTTGACGTGGAATTTTTATGTATTATCACAGGCTTCCCAAGCTCAAAAGTCGTCTTTTTGATGTGTTTTTGAGAGCCCTTCGGCGGCCGACTCTACATACGTGGTGTATGCGACAGCTTGTGTCGTTGTCTCTCCTTCTAAAAAGGGGAGACAACGACCTCGAATAACTTCGCTAAATGGCGTCGGAATGGCTTCAAATTCGGCACAAGACACAAGTAAGCGACACATTTGAGGTAGGTAAACTTTATTTCAAAATAGATAGTTATTTACCCGATTTTAGAGAAACCGTGATTTTCCCATACATTTCTCTATATACACAAGCTGTCGCATACACCACGTATGTAGAGTCGGCCGCCGAAGAGCTCTCAAAAACACATCAAAAAGACGACTTTTGAGCTTGGGAAGCCTGTGGTATTATCGAAAAATCTGTGGGAGGCGCGGTGGCGTAATGGTTAGTGCACTGGACTCCGGATCGGGCGGTCCGGGTTCGATCCCTGGCCGGGGCATTGCGTTGTATTCTTGGGCAAGATACTTTACTCTCATAGTGCCTCTCTCCACCAAGGTGTACAAATGGGTACCGGCGAATTTACTGCTGGGAGTAACCCTGCGATGGACTAGCATCCCATCCAGGGGGGAGTAGCAATACTCCTAGTTGCTTCATGCTACGGAAACCGGAATAAGCTCCGGCCTGATAGGCCCCTAGGCTCGTATACAGACATAGACAAATCTACCCTTTTAGTGCTTTGCAAGAGAATTATATATTGTCATCAAACAATCCGTGTGATCGCTCTTTTGTATCTTTATCACTTCCACTTCACATTTTACGATTACGAATTTCCACGTATGATATATTAGTTTTGTAAGCCACACACGACTTCTGGCACCACAGATTGCATTTTATTGTGTTGTATTGTTGAGAATGTCCTGTCGCCGGTCGACCACAACATCGCTTCCGAAACCTTCATATATTAAACGGTTTTTCATTGGCTAAACGCCTTTATCGGTCAACAAAACAACACTCACGGTTACTTGAGAAGTAGCTGAGTTCAATTTGTCTAAGCGGAATGACGGATAACAACATTTAACGACAGATTCATTCGGATTTATCAGGCGATGGCTAAGTTTAATGTAGTTTTATTCTGGAAGGATTCTGGAAGCTGTCAAGGCACGCATGCGCATAACTGTGGATCTCAGTTTAACGGCCACGAGAGAGAGTTAATAGTTAATAATATGGAAACTTGAGACGTAGAAGGCGCGTCGTATTTACGAAGCGACAGGCAAGATAATATTTCAAACTTCCACAATGTTGCAAGGTAAACCATTTTTGCTCTGATTCAAATGGCTTCTGCTATAGCTAAAACAGCGTTTGGGTTCCCTATGTATCAGCCAGTCAGCCAACAAAGTTTACAAGTAACAGCCGAACGGGAAGTAGATACAAACCTCTGCAGATATTGCCACATTCATTGCTTAAACCAGGCTCATGGCAGTTTCATCTTAAACTCGGCTGAGACCCCTAGAGTTGTAAGCAGTACTTTATGGAATACTTACTCTATCCCTTGGGTTCATTGTACTTAAAACTGTTTTGGCAGCCTCCTTGGCCACCACAATCCGATATCCAGTCATTGATGCACTGGTGTCGATAACAAGAACAACATCTTTTGGTTCGGGTGTGGCTGTTTCCGCATAAAATGGTCTAAAACGAGGATCATAAGATCTGCAATCTGCCGTATCCTCGAATGCTGGATAATTCGCCAGTATGCCATCTTCTGATGCAAAATATTGCCATTTGATAACTTCATTATTCTGCATATTGTCTCTCATTTTCTTCATTACGGAATCAGCTACATACTTTCTAGGATAAGAAGCACTCTCGGATACCTTTACGCATATATTTGCGAAGTCAACCTTATTTCGAAACCTTGAATCGTACTCCAGACGTTTCTGCGAGTTTGCTATCTTACAACATTCCGTTGGGTCTGCCGAAGGGGACGTTGGCCAAGAAGATTCAACGGCTTGTTTAAGTGCGCGCACAACGTCAAATCTGGCCTTAAACTTGCTTGAAACACTTGCTGATAAATGAGGGATGAGTGTACTTCCATCTACTGCAGTCTCTGTGAACTGCAACTTGTCAATCTCCTCCTAAAATGGAAACATTAAACGGTTGGTCAATGGAGATTTCTATACAAGGGAAAGGAAGCGATAAAATTACAGTAATACTTATATTTTTGTGGTCTACTAGATGGTCCTAGATGGTATACAGAAGCGCAGAATCGGATAAACGCGGGTGGTAATTTAAATGAAAATAACATAGAACAGGAATTACGTATAAATATTTTTATGTGGTTGTGTGTCAGTAATAAGCAGAAACTGCCGATACAACAAATCCCCCTGGGTTACTACTCTGTTCAAGGAAATTTGGGAGGGATCCGGCCGGAGGTCGTGGGTTCAAATCCCACCGGGGTCAAGAATCTCTTTGCCCCCAGGGATCACTCCCAAATTTCCTTTAACGGGGTAGTAACCCACGGGAATTTGGTGCATCGGCAGTATTGCCTACTACTGGCACTCAATCGCACAAAAAAAGTTCTTAGTTACGTGGGGTGCCACGCGGTTCCAAACCTATATCTACAACCAGAAATGAGTTTCTGCTATAATATAGTACAATCTGGAAGAAAACGGGCCAGTTGGCTCTTACAAAGCGTGGCCGAGGACCTGAGTATACAAAGGGCAAATCCTGCTATTGGTAGATTGAGAACTTTAATATGACGCCTACAGATTACAAGACCTGCACCCTTTGCCACTTGCGGCCGCTACCTCTTTGAAAATATCATGTGGCATACACGCGGGGACCGTAAATGTTATATCTCTGCCACAAGCTTAAGTTTCTCTGGTGAAATAATTTTTTGGCCGTCACATGAAATGTTTGTCATTTTATCATCTGCGCAAACTGATTTGAAATTAGCTGAAAGGCTTGACTGACACAAAGCTTGTTAAGAAACTATAAGATTTTTAATGCAGACGACTGGGGACGAGTCAGCTAACACACTAAAGCGCAAGCGCGTAAACTTCTGCGGTACGAAACTTTTGAAGGGGGTAAGGGGTGGAAAGTACCTGGCTGTGTGCACCAGGTAAAGCGTGGAATGTACCGGCTTTACTTTTAGAAGAACACAAAGACGATATATTTGTTTTGGAAGACTATTTTCTTTCCTTGTGGTATAATTCTTCCTCGACCAATCTCGTCCCCAGAGGCCGCGATCCTTCTGGTCTGCGCCAGGGATCAGGACATCTTGGGCGCGATCCATTGGACCAAAATTTCCGGAAATTCCGGTACAAAATCGAATGGAACAGAACATTTCTGGAAACTCATTTCGAAAATTTTGGACAACCTCCAGAGGTTGTCCCTTTTTTCCGGAAATTTGGAAATTCCGGGAATTTCCTGTTCCATTGGTCATTATCACTCCGTTTCGTCCTCTTCAAGACCTAAAAGATGGCGGCGGCAGGTGTTTTCACCAGCCATACGTATGTTTCTTCGTTTTACGCGACATAGAATAATTCTCATGACACATTTCAATGTCAGCGACGCGACGACACGTTTCGTACAATTCTTGGAAGAGAAGTTTCTTGATCTTGTCAAGTGCAATGTCACGTAATTGTATCGTAAATGAAAATAAATCGTACAGCGGGCGTAAAGGCAGATATCTCGAAAGATTGAGTTCAAAATAGTCATAGATGTAACTACGGGTAAATTTACCTCTCCTCACGAACAAGTTAACAGGTAATTATCATCCCCTTGTTGCTTCGCAAAATTAAAAATGTCTGTTTACTTGAAATCGTACTCGAGTAACAAACAACTCCAACTGCAAATTCGCCATTTTGACGTGACTGGTTCAGTCAAGTGGAAAATACCGTTCCTTTCGGCACGGGAAAATTTCGGAAACTCAAACCGAAATTTTTGGTTGAATGGATCGCGCCCCTGGGCTTATCCGTGAAAGCCCGCCAAAATGCGACCGAATCTGATTGGTTGTTGAAAACTTGTTCGTGTCATCACAATCTCGGGCGCACGCGCACAGTCAAACCGGAACCAGGATTTCCTGGTTCCGGTTTTGGATTTGCCCAGACCCGTTGAGTTTCGTTGGT
Source organism: Meandrina meandrites (assembly GCA_963693305.1). Classification (NCBI taxonomy): domain Eukaryota; kingdom Metazoa; phylum Cnidaria; class Anthozoa; order Scleractinia; family Meandrinidae; genus Meandrina; species Meandrina meandrites. Next base: position 26,626,111 of record OY855914.1, read on the forward strand.
CAAGGGAAACGCAGGCTCTGGGAACGAGATTGTATGGAAAGCCATAACTGCCTTATGTGATCGTTAATCATTACGTTTTGACGTTTCGTCATTATGTGATGTGGTCCTGTCGTGTTGTATCTTCCATATTCCGTTACGTGGTGTAGTTTTGGCATTATGTTTTGAAGGTTCTTCATTATGATTTCCGCTTTTGTCATTATGTGATGAGGTTTGATCATTATGTGATGTGGTTCCTTCGTTATGTGTTGTGGTTTTACCATTATGTAATGTTATTCTATTTTTGGCAATTCGAGTTTACTTCCGGTGTCAATCATTATTTCCCAGGTCCCTCTCGTCTTTAAGAACCCGCTTAACCGGTTTGCTCTACAAGATACTTTGTGTAGCATACTTTACGTACGTTTTGCCTTTTTGCCTTTCGGAAAAAAAATCATGGAGGACATTTTGAAGGAGTTGCATTTGGAATCTCTTATTCCCCAGTTTTTAGCTGAACGAATCGAGCCTGCGAACGTGGCGGCATTATCGGACGAAGAACTTTGTCGTGTAGGCGTAACAACGATTGGAGATCGCCTCCGTCTCCGTGATCTTTGTGGAAAAAGATCGTACGCGCGGGTCAGTGGCGTCAAATGTTCTCCAGGAACGCATGGCTCTGTTTACTGGTCGTAATAGCAGAAGGGCTGATCGCAAAAAAAGGCAGTTGCTAAAAGGAGTTGGACAGTTGGTTTCGTTTGTGTTGCTGATCGCCACCAAAGCAAAATTCCCACCTCTACAGAGAAACAGTTACGCTTACACGACAAAGTTCTTCGTCCGATAATGCCGCCACGTTCGCAGGCTCGATTCGTTCAATGCAACTCCTTCAAAATGTCCTCCATGATTTTTTTTTCCGAAAGGCAAAAAGGCAAAACATACGTAAAGTATGCTACACGAAGTATCTTGTAGAGCAAACCGGTTAAGCGGGTTCTTAAAGACGAGAGGGACCTGGGAAATAATGATTGACACCGGAAGTAAACTCGAATTGCCAAAAATAGAATAACATTACATAATGGTAAAACCACAACACATAATGGTGAAACCACATAACGAAGGAACCGCACCACATAATGAAGGAACTGCACCACATAATGAAGGAACTGCAACACATAATGAAGGAACTGCAACACATAATGAAGGAACTGCACCACATAATGAAGGAACTGCAACACATAATGAAGGAACTGCAACACATAATGAAGGAACTGCACCACATAATGAAGGAACTGCACCACATAAAGAAACAACGACACAACATAATAGAAAGACCCCAGCACGTAATGAAATAACTTCAACACATAATGATAAAACCACAACGCATAACGAAGGAACCACATCACATAATGATCAAACCTCATCACATAATGACAAAAGCGGAAATCATAATGAAGAACCTTCAAAACATAATGCCAAAACTACACCACGTAACGGAATATGGAAGATACAACATGACAGGACCACATCACATAATGACGAAACGTCAAAATGTAACGATTAACGACCACATAAGGCAGTTATGGCTTTCCATAAGATTGTTCCTTGACCAGAAAACTTTGCGGTAAACACATGCGCAGAAGATAAATCTATTACGTGCTTGAACTCCCGAACGTCACGTGCTTTTCTCTGCGGTTCAATTATTATAGACTCCGTGGCGCCAAGTTAAAACCACAAATTGATTAAATTAGACTTTTAAGCGTGACAGAGCTTCATGTAAAATAATTCTTGATATGCATATGGTACATTTCATAAACTGAGAATAAAAGAAATTGATTCGATTAATCGATAATATCAGTGTCATAACTGGTTTTATTAAAGCAAAGCAACTACTACTGATGATGCTGTGTTTGCAAAAAAAAGCCTTTTCATTGCATAGCTGTGGTAAATATTAAAAAACGCTTTCGTAATTAAATATGCAAACATTTTAAAGCGGGATTTTTGGAAAAATTTCTTAACAACCACGAATCAAACACTCCATGTGTACTGGGCTTTATAAGATGTTTTCTGATTTGATCTGCTAATTCTTTTTCGAAAAACGACTTCCGTCGGAGTGTTTAGTTTTGGTGTTCTGTGTTTTAAGTCAGTCGTGGAAAAATGAGACAACTTATTCCGGATTGTGCTGATTGGCTAAAATTTGACACTTTAGACAACCGCAAGCGGCGTAAATTTCGAGGCATTTCAAAAGTGTATGTTGCGAAACTTATTTAAACAAGTTGCAGTTTGAATTCACAGGACAGGTCGCTGGGCAAAGTTTTCTGAATTCTTAGACTCAATAGATTCCATAGTTAAAATTAGCAAAGCAGGAAGAAAAACAAAACAAAAAGTATCACGCTACATACGCTGATGAAGAGACAAACAAAAGTTTTGTTACAAACGAATAAAAGTATCGTGTTACGATTGTAAAGAAACACGCGAAGTATAACGTCTGGTGTTGCAACGTCTTGTTGAACGTGAAATCAGGCAAACAAACAAAAAATAAAACATCATACTTTTAATTACTCGGCCCCTTTGCATTCTGCACTATCCTTTGAGACTCAGAGTTTCTTTCTTGCATCGCTTGTTGTTTAAAATGGATGAAGGTACGTGACTCGCATGAATGGCAATGAACTGTACTTACTGTATTTACTTTAGGACATCACGAAACACGTTTATACTGAAATGTCGGATGGATAGCAATCGATTGTGTTGAATATGATAGTAGATTTATTAAGTTAACTTACGAGAGTAGTAACTGGCAACCTAGTTCTACATTACATGCTCTCAATAACTTTTGTGAACAGGATAATAGTAAATGTCATCAATGTTATGTTAATCAGTCCGTGTCTGCCAAAGCATGCCTTGAGTAAGGTCGTGATAAGCAACACGGACGTAGAAAAGTATTTGTATTTATTAATGATAGTTATTTTTTGGTTACCTGTAGCTAATAGCGAAGCGCGCGAAGTTTAAAAATAGAAGTCAGATGATTATACCCCCACGAGGCTCAGACAATATCTGCGCCTTCTCAGAGAAATAGAGGGAATCTAGGCGAAGTTTTCCTTTCAAAAAAAGTGTTTTAGGAAAACTGGCTGTTTTAGAAAGTGTTTTAGAAAAATCGTCCGCCATTCCGGTTTGTTTGTCTGACGTCACTCGCGCGCTTCGCTATTAAAAGTGAAAATCTTTCCGTTTATACTTTCATCAAGTCTAGAACAAATTTTGATTGTACATTTGATGAAGAAATAATTCGTGTTAACACCAGTTGCTTCGGATCTTCATTTTCATTATATTGTTTTAATTACCTGAAGAGCAGAGACACCAAGACCATCTGTAGCTAGTTTTGAGAGCGTTTGACTAAAAAGGCTCGCGTCAAGTATATCCGCTGTGAAGCATGGACAATGCAGGGTGGAAAACAGAATTAAAATCGTCAGATATCTCGGTTGTAGAATCGAGGAGGTAGTCATCGTTTTGAAGCGACGATGAGTCACGATCGTCTCCAAAACGTCATTCGTGTGTGTTTTCAAAGACGGAATTTATCGAAATGCAAATGAAGCTGCCTTGTCAACGTCATTCCTAGGCTCTCTCTCTCTTTTCCTTCCTTGTCGAGGAGACAGATAATGGAGGAAAAGGAGAGAGAGTCTGGGAACGAGGTTGCAGCCTTGTACGTTTTTATGATGACGTTACTTAGCTTGATTTTCCTGAAACGCGACAAGGAGCATATTCTTGTAAAGAATCAATATTTGCATCTGATTGCGTGAAGTGAAACATGACGTCGAAAAAAAAAATAAGCGGAATATTCATTCACAGACTGTGGAATGATCAAAACAGAAACAGAATTAGAAGGAAAAGAACTTCCACACCGCTGTGGAATTACAGCACTGCTTATTTTATTTGTATTCAACATGCGCAACATCGGTCATTGGGGACCTTACGACTGCAAGAAGAACGTCACCCCCAGGGGGGGTACTCAGGATTTCAAGTGACGGGGATGATAGAAGGATTTTTTGGGGTTGAAGTTTTCGATTCCAGGATTTTTTTTGGGTAAGAAAATTTGGCAAGTATTTTTTTTGGGTGGCTTGATTTAAGAAGGGGTTTTTGGGGGTATTACTGGCCTTGGCTGTGTAGTTTGGCTGTGCGGACCAATCATAAGACAACTGCTTCTTTGTTTTCCTGAATTGCTTGACAAGTTCTGGGTCTCAAAAAACGTATTCGCACTTGTTTTCTGTAACAAGTGACACATTAATGATGAAATCTACCAATTGTTACAAAATTTGTCCGCTAGTGCGAATTGGCCCTTAAATATAAATTCACTTTTTTAGTCGACATTGTCGTAAGAGTCACCGTCGTGGTTTCGTCCCTAATAATAATGAACGACTTGCTGTTCAGAGCCATATTTGCCAAATTACCAGCCGCCAGTAAAACTACTGGAGCTCGAAACTGAAGATCGAAAACGTCGCTTGGCGGAAAATTGTATTCAAAACAAGTTCTGTAAAATTTCAGATCTAGTTCCTTACATTGTCCAAGTAGCCAATCACGTATAAAACTAAGTAAGTATTAAAATCTTCTCTTTTGTGGGAAAGATACATGTGCCAAGGCTTGTTTTGAAATGGAAAGAAAGTGCAACATTGCATCTGCATTTTCTGGGAAACCACAGAAAATCATTCAACAATGACAAGGCGATTGGAGTAATTTTACGCATAAAGTATGATGTTAAACGCATGGCTATAGGCTACTTGGCAGATATGAATGATTTTTAGATAAAAACGGATATTAATTTCATCAGTATGACTAAAACAAAGATTTTTTCTTTGTCCCACGCTCGTGACAAATAAACATTTCATCTTTACCATTTCTTCAGTTCTTCAGTTTTAATAAAGATAACTCTAATAAAATCGCAAATTGTTTTTATCCATGAGATACCCAGCGGCCAGAGAAGAAAATTTTATTTTATAGCAGTATTTATTGACTCCTCAACGTTGGGGAGGAAAGATTGCGTGACGAGCCAAAAGAACGTGTGCGTAGGAGGCTATGTTGAAAGGGGAAGACTAAAACTCGCTGAAATAGTACTTGACCTGACCGAATTGTTGTTAACCTCACTGAAAAAAAAAATGTCTTTCTATTTCCGCAAACATATTTGCCGAAACATTTGAGCAATGATAACTATATAACTCTGTCCTCGTAGATGCCTCTTTCATTTTTTGACTTTTTTCCCTGACGGGGGGAATTGGGGAGAGGTGAAAAGTAAGTGCGGGGAGCCTGGGGAATAAAGAAGCAAAGGTGTTTTTGTTTTTTTTTTCCTCCCCCCCCCCCCCCCCCCCCCAACCCGGAAAAATTAGCAAGCAACGGCCATTAAAAATTTTCATTCCATAAAGGCTCCTAATCTACCTCATCTATATAAGTCCTCAAGTTTGCAATGGTCACACTTTAGTATATGGTGTATGATGTATTCAGTTCGGACACGAAGTCCGCTGTTTGGCATGCTTGCAGGCTATTATGGACTTCGATCGACTTCGATCAAAACCTTGATCGAAGTAATGTAAGTTTCTTTTGTAAAATAAATTAGATTCATTTCGCTAGTTATCAATGAAACTTTGAATGAAAGTTTAAGTATGAGTATTTCTAGAGTCGTTCTATCGAAAGGAAACGCAGCCAGAACTGGCGTAAAGGTTTGTATTTTTTCGTTGTTTTGATATTCCATTCACGAAAATTTGTTTATAATTTTCCAGCTGAATTTTCAGGAAACGTTTTGTTCCCTTACACACGTTATTATTCTTTATTTATTGAAGGGTTCTGTGTGTTTCTTTTCTCCGTCTTGTGTGGCTGCAAAACGGTGTCATAGCAGATGCTACAGCAGGTGTGTCAAAGGCTGATCAACAACGTATCTCTCCTTACAATACCAATACGTTGTCCAATAGACAGGTTATGAGAATAAAGTGATTCATCAACAGGGAGATAATGTCTTGATGCTTGCTGAAATGAACGTGCTGTGTCCATCATATGCATGAGTATGCATGCTTGACAACTCGTACTGCTTGTAAAATTATGACTGATATCATGTCATGCTATCAGTACTTCAGTATTGGGTGATTTAGAGTTCGCTGTTTTAACACAAATATGTTGTACATTACTAAAAACTAGCAATTATATAGTGCAATTCCTGAGTTTTGATTGGTTTACAGATGGTATATGAGCTCATATGCCTTGTACCACAAATACAAAATAGGTATACATGTCAGTGAGAACAGCTCGGGAGATCAAGTAATGGCGCAATGCACCTCATTGGCTATCTACCATCTCATATCCAACGCGTGCTTGAGGAATTTTTGTCAAGTATCTCAAGTGTTATAAATCAACTCAGTTTGTAGGCAGTCACTTTCATTGTCAAAGCTTTTGTCTCATACTGATAAATTATGCTGTAGAAATTATACCAGGAATCTCGTTGATCAGCTCACATCAAGAACTTTTCTCGCCATGTAATAATTCAATGTGATGTTGGTATATTTTGTATATCTAACCATGTAAAAATATCCATCTCTTCTCAGTTCAAGTTCAGAAGATCATAGGTACATTGAACCCAAGACCAAGGTTCACACATTTCATTTTCAAGACAGTCTTCCGCGACTGCCAATTCCAAAACTTGAGGATACATGTCGCAGATATCTTGATGCACAGAAACCATTATTAACTCCTGAACAGTATGAAGACACCAAACAACTTGTTGACAAGTTTCAAAAGCGCGAAGCACCAGGTATGTAAATTTAATTTACAATGTATGTGTTTTGGTTAAATTTTACTCTTGGTACAAATTGTTTGGTATACCGTAAATATTACAGTTATAAGTATGGATTTTGGGGTCAGGTTTGAAAAAGGCTAGGAAAAATCACATCTTTGCACTCAAATAGCCAAAGGGTTTCTTGAAGCTTGTACCCCTACCCCATACCCCCCACCCCTCAATCAGACCGAGTCCTACACTCATGCCAACTATTAGGCCATGTGTCGCACCCCACACCCTGCCACTCCATAGCTAACACTGTACATGTGTGCATAAGTTCCCATCAGTTGGTAAGTGAAGTTGATAAGGAAATCAAAAAAGCAGCTTGACCTTCGGGCAAGCTGTTAATCCATTGTACTACCCAGAAGCTGTGAGGTGGTAGCCCGAAATTAATTTTTTCAATAAAGACAATAAAATTTATTTACTGCGCAAAATACATGCGATCCACTAATTCTACAGTACTTAAATAGAAACGCATGATTTAACATATGATGATAATTTGCTTATTAATTAATTGTGTGCAAACATGTGTGAAATTCTGCACGCACTCCAAAAATAGAATGACTTTGGTCGCTTAGATTTCTTGGTCATTTCAACTAAGAAAAAAATTGTATTGTTTCACTTTCCCTAACAAATTGTTTGCTCCACGCTCATTTCTGTAGTTTGTCATAAAATATTGCTTGCCCACTGGGCTTGCCCATCGGGCAACCAGTGATCTAAAGACACTAGCCTGGCGAGTCATTCCACTAGCCCCGGGCTATCGGACAGCACTTTTGTCGCGCCCTGTAAGCACTTTACAAAATCAACCAATATTGCTGAGTTTTTGTTGATTTAACTGTGATCCCATTTAAGTTTTGATGTTTTCTCTCTCATTAGGTCTTAATGCTAAGCTTGTACAGCAAAACAAGAGCAACAAACACACTAGTTACATAGCAGGTAATTTTAAAAACCCTTAAATCTTTTTAACCCTTAAATCAGTGTTTATTGCTTCATTTATGATAAGTCTTGTTGATTTGAAAAATAACATTTTTGTTTGATGACGGCATTTGACAGGTCCTTGGTATGACATGTATTTATCAGCACGGGAGTCAATAGTCCTGAACTACAATCCATTCATGACGTTTAAAGATGACCCAGCAGCAGAAAATAATGACCAGGTAGGGCTGCTTTAAATTTGTTGGTATTTAAACATAATTTCAAAGTTTTTTTTGGCTTAAACTATTAGATACACCTGTACATGCATGTGATTTTTTTTCCGTAAATTTCCCTTTTAGGTTAATTTGCATTCATAAATAAAGAACTGAGGTTTTAACCTTCATTTATGAAAACTTAAATGTGTTGGGCCAGTTTCATTTGTTATTAGTATCATTTTTAATTAAATTTCCATCCTTGGTAAATTATTAAAAATATATACTTTTTTTTTTATTTTCAGTATCAAGCCAATTTTGTGATTTTTTTTTTTTTTAAAAGAAAAGTTGTGTGCTTAGTAAGCACTGTGTTGTGTTCTTGGGCAAGATACTTTTCTCTCATAGTGCCTCTCTCCACCCAGGTGAATAAATGGGTACCGGCAAAATTACTGCTGGGGGTAACCCTGCAATGAGTAGCATCCCATTCAGGGGCGGGGGGGGGGGGGGGGGGGGGTAGAAACACTCCTAGTTACATGTACTTCATGCTACAGAAACCAGATATAAGCTCCAGCCTGTTAGGCCACTAGGCTCATATGCATTTTACTTAGTTAGCATCATAGTTTTGAACTGCCTGTGTGTCTGCTTCAATGTACAGCTCAGAAACACAGTTAGCCTGCGTTGCAGACAAACTAAAGCAAGACTATACCAGGGTTAAGTTCATCTGCAATGCTGGCTAAAACACAGAGCATTTACAAAAAATTGACTTGGTGGCACGTTTGCTATGTTTTTGTTTGTAGGTAGTCAGAGCTACTAACATGATAAAGTCAGCCATGAGGTTTAAGTTATCATTAGATGAAACACTCCTTGAACCAGATGTTTATCATTTGAAGCCACAATTAAGTGATACACAGTGGTTTAAGAATGTTATAAGGTGAGAGTCCTGGATTGTCTACATGCACACAAGTATTCCTTATTCATTTGATTTGTCAGCTTAAGGACGACATCGATCAAAAATTTTACTTTGGAATCTTAGCTCGATCATTTTCTTTTTTTCTTTTTTTCTGGTTCCATGTTAGTATATATTTGCATGTAAATCGTTCAATTCCAAAAAAAAAGAAAGAAAGGAAAAACAAGTAGCGGTCTTTACAAAACACAGATTTGGACATTCACGTTGTTGAGACAGTTTACAATTATTGTTATAACCCAGAGACCTCGGACTATTAGGCAAACTCGCAATCTCATTGGCTACACAAGCACTGTCTAAATTTCAATAGACTGCCCTAGGATGCGAGTGAGTAAAATTGCCAAATTGAACATCATAAACCAAAACTATAAACTAACCACTCTCACTGAGCTATTTCTTGAACAGATCAGTCTCTGGGTTATGCTAAAACAGTTATACTGCTCACTCCGGATTTCCGTCGACTTTTGGTAGTTGACTTGGGGGTTTGCCCCTCATCAGTTATCAGCAGATGGAAGCCTCAAGCCGCGTAATTGTTAACGAGGATTTTCATTTGCCCAGCGAGTTTTACAGATACTAAGTATTTCCTGCTTCTCTGGTTTTTGCCTCGTCTCGATCAGTCAGTTATTTTACATGCCGCAACGTAAAATCCATCTACCCAATGCTTTGGTTTATTTCAGGTTTGTTCCCAGGCAGCTGTCGTGGTATGGTGCATTTCTAGTGAAAGCTTTTCCCCTGGACATGAGTCAGTACGCCAGGCTGTTTAATTCAACACGGATTCCAGAGCTGAAGAAAGACAGGCTTGCTACATATGAGAGTGGACGGCATATGCTTGTAATGAGAAAGGGAAATTTTTACGTGTTTGATACAATTACAACGGATGGTAAGATATAAGTTGCTCAAAACGTATTTTCTCCACACTAATTCCTTCGCATTTCTTCAGTATTAGTTATAAGGATTTCGCGGTTCACCAAGACAAAATACCCCACAAGCAACGTAGACAGAAGCCAGCCACAGGCCTTTCTATCGAGTGTCTAGTATAATCAGGAATGGGTTTTGTGTTAATTTACGACGCTCTGTGATTGGCTTTGAAAACCTTGCGTCACGTTCTCAACCAATCAGATGACAAATTGAAAACAAACGCGGCTTGGTCACGTGTGTTTTCCCGCGCTTTGCTTCTTTTTCGTTCATTGTGTTGTTTAAGTTTGTTTTGATTGGCAAATTTATGATTTCCTTGGTTTTCGACATTTAAATTATGGAAACCACTCTATAGTGCTTGGGATATTTTGGATACGAAATGGATTCAGATTCAACCTTAAAAAGTTGAAGACAATGTCCTCATTGCTCTCGTTTTCATCGTCGCCATTGGTTGTTAACGTCTCTCTAATGGTTTCTTATCATTTCTTAGTGTAACTCTACAGTGCCAAACCGTTATTGTTGGGCTTCCTGATATCTTTTTAAGCTTTGTTGAACATGTTCATGAAGCTATTTCTGGTCTTGTTTTGTTTCAGGTCACATAGTTCCAACTGCAACGATTTATCAAAATCTGAAGTATATCTTAGACGACCCCACCCCTCCCCCCAACTTCCCAGTCGCCGCTCTGACGTCAGAAAATCGTGACACGTGGGCGAGCATGCGTCACGCGCTGGAAGCCATTCCAGGTAACGAGGAGGTACTTCAGTTGATTGACAGCGCTGTGTTTGTTCTCTGCCTGGATGATCATGATGTTGACAATGTAGCGGATGTCACCAGGACGTTTCTACATGGCGACGGCAAAAACAGGTGAGGGACGTTTATGTTAAAACTGGATCGCGTTGAAGAAAACAAATATACAAAAACAACAAACAAAACTGAGGCAAAAGCAAGCTGTTAATTTTATGAACAAAATTAAACTATTAGATTCTATTTAATAAACCGTTGTGCTGTGTCGATGCAAAGAAACACTTTGTTGATTGTTAAGGCCGGTTTACACGCTACGATTTGTCGGCCCGATGTGGCCGAGATCTAATAAGAAATGAGTGCGCAGTTAAAAAATTATACGCCCGATTTTTAATAATCTGTTGCAGTGCCACAGATTTTAGAAATCGATTTAAATCCTCGCAATTCAAATAAGGTAAAGAAATAGTAGGGTGTAAATTTGCTTTTTCGAATGAGCCAACTGATCGTAGTGTGTAAATAAGCCTTCATCTAAAGTTGATACGTGTAATTAACCACCGTAGCAAATATGGAACGACAATATCTTGGGCTTTAGCCCTACAGAGCAACAGCAAGGCGAAACGATTTGAAAGTGAGTGAGAATTGACATCATCATCATCGCTTGTCAAACAAACGAAAATCTCATCATATAACATAAAAATTTCAGCACGTTCACACTCTTTTTACTCTTGATGTGAGTTTGTTCTTATTTTCGTTTAACAGGTGGTTTGACAAGTCATTCCAGCTGATCATTTGCAAAGACGGAAAAGCAGCGGTGAATTTTGAACATGCCTGGGGAGATGGCGTAGCTGTTTTGCGTTTCTTTAATGAGGTAATAAAACAAGCACTCAGTACACAGTGCAAAGATGCCGTGTGTTCAATCAGTCAGAAGGACGAAAACAAATCCTAAAATTGACCTACCTGTAGTTTGTAGTGCTTGGCAGTGGTTGCATGTTTCCCGCGCTTGGCAGTGGTTGTATGTTTTCCCGCGCGTGGCAGTGGTTGCATATTTTCCCGCGCTTGGCACCCGGGGGAGGGGGGGGGGGGTATTCCCATATATGGGCTATATAGGTATGTGCCGCGGGATAGGGTATGTTTTTTGAGGTTCTCGGTCCTTAAATAGGGTATCACTTTTGTTCCTTTTGGCATTGTGTTCCCGGTGTGATCCTTAGATAGGGTACCTAAATTCTATCAGCTCAAATAAACGCCCAGCTAAACGAAAAAAAATGGTCTGTTAAAACTGAAGCGATTTTGAAAGATTTGAGCTTTGCCGTGCGCGGTTAGCCGTTATTTGAGTCGTCACGCAATGCTTCTCTTTCCCTTGAATAGGGTGTCAATTTTCAGGTTTGGGCCTTAGAAAGGGTATTAATTTTCGTTTTCTTTATCCTTAAATAGGGTCAGGGTTTGAGAACGTTCGCGGCACACCCCTATCCGAAATTTAGGGGAGTACCCCCCCCGGGGGGGGGGGGGGGGGGCTTGGCAGTGGTTGCATGTTTTCCCGCGCTCTGCTCCCGTTTTAAGGCGGTGGGAAACTTGGACATATTGTTGCTCATGATGTTTTCTTAGGCGAGCAAACGAAAAAAAAAACATTTGTTGCGGACACAAAATGCGTCTGAAAGAACTCAGAGACATTTTTTTGTGTCTCCGGCGCAAATTTTGTGTCCGGAACAAGTGTTCACAGACGGTCCGAGGTTGCCTGCTCTTACTCGCTCTTACTCTGAGAATGAAGCTAGTTTCTCTGGATCTGGAATCTTAGGGTCAATATTTGTTTACGAGAGTCCGTTTATCCCATGCAGGTCTTCAAAGACAGCACCACTCGCCCTGCCTGCACCCCAGCAAGCGCTCAAAACTTCAGCGCCGAGACGACCGTGAGAAGACTCGATTTTAACTTGAACCCGGAAATAGAGAGAGGGATCTACGCCGCAAAGGAAAAATTTGACAATACGGTGAAAGGACTAGACATCGCCGAACTTCAAGTTCCCACGTATGGCAAAAATTACATCAAAAGCAAGAATCTTAGTCCGGATGCAGTCATGCAGCTGGCGTTTCAGGTGAGAAGAAGTACATTTTCTTGGGTTTTGAATGGATAACTATATATTACGATACATTTCGGACGCTGAACAACACTTAAAGCCCTTGAAGATTTATGAATATTTCTTATTGACAAAGTGCGATTACTGTACTGGAAAAATATCGACCGAAGTTGTCAGATGTACAAAAATGGCATCGAGCGTTTACGAAAAAGAAATGTGCAGCGCTGTTATCTGCACAGTTTGGTCACGAGTATGCTTGGTCATTAAGACATTTATTACATAATTAATGATAAAAAAAATGGCCGATATTTGAGGAGGTCACAGTAGAAGGCAAGAGAGAAATTAGTTCAGTCTCTTCTGTTCGAGTTTGCTTGAGTTGTGAAGCATAAACCATGTATAAGGGGTACGGAAGGGAATGCTTGCGTAGCGCGAGAAAGCGCGAAAATAGATCGCCAGAAAGCGCGATCGTGGTAGCATTTCATCTTTTTTATAATGTAGTTATTATATTCTCTTTCTAGATGGCTTTCTTTCGTCAAAACGGCAAGTTTGTTCCTACGTACGAGTCCTGCAGCACAGCGGCGTTTAAACACGGACGAACAGAGACCATCAGGCCAGCGTCCAATGCTACTGTAGCATGCGCAGAAGCTTTCCAAAAATCGCACCGGGCGGGAGTGGAGGAGATGACGGAGAGAATTCGGCGAGCTGCTGACTGGCATTCAAAACTCACTAAAGAGGCTGCCATGGGTAAGTACGGATGCTCGAACTAGACAAGACTGATAATGTTTGGGAACAACTAGTTTTCAGTTGTTTGGGTTGGCTGCGATTTTCGGTTCGGTTGGTTTGGTTAATTAACTCGATGTCAAACGCTCGTTCGTCAAACGCTCGCTTTACCCTTTTTCAGGGTGAAAGAACAAGAATTTCCCTCACTACAACCAAATACGGTGCCTCCGGCGATAAAAGATCTGCTCAATATACCGGCGTTCTGTTCCCATACACGTTGTTAGTAACTGTAGTCGGGCTGAAGAAAATCGTTCGTTAGCATAACCTAGTGACCCACTACTAGGCAAACATGCAATCTCATTGGCGACGCAAGAGCGGTCTAATTTTCGTTAGACTGCCCTGGGAGCGCGCGCAAGTAAAATTGCCGAAATCAAAAATCAAAACTATGACTGAACCACTTTCACTGAACTTTTTGTCGAATAGATCGGCATCTGGGTTATGCTAAACAATCAGACGTCTCGCCTTCGTCCCTCTCTTTACCCCTCGCCAACTATCAGCCGATTGAAACCTCGAGTTCGCCGTCTAATTGCTAATTATACCGTGGACTTCGTTATAAAGGGGTTCGACTGTAAAATCATTTGATTGCAATAGATCACTTCCGAACAGCTATCAACCCTTTCAACCAAAAAGTTTTGGAAACGTTTGACTTGGACCACTTCGAACCAGCCAAAAAGGATTGCGTTTAAAATTATTTTCCTCGGTAGAGTACAACCCTAATATTTCTCTTTTCTTTATTATTTTTTTTTTCGTAGGTCAAGGTTTCGATCGTCATCTGTTCGCGTTGCGCCTCCTGGCGGAGTCCAGTGGTAAAGTCCCGGATGTCTTCCAGGATCCAGCCTACAAACAAATCAATCACATCATTCTCTCCACAAGCACGCTGTCCAGTCCCGCACTGATGCTTGGGGGATTCGGTCCCGTTGTGCGGGACGGGTTTGGAGTGGGATACGGGATCCAAGATGATTGGCTTGGATGTAACGTGACCAGCTACCCGCCTGATAGAGATGTAGGAGGCTTTTTAGAATGTGTTCGACACAGTTTAGAAGATATTTATTGCGTTCTGGAAGGAAAAAATTTCAAGGAATGAGCCGCGAACTGTACACTAAATAACAGACAATTAAAACTTTTCTTGGCAGTTTGATGTCTTTTGGTGGAAACGCCGTTTTACTCTCCGCCTGCCTATAAGCTCAATGCAAACTGGAATGATAGCCATTGCGTACTTGACTATTAAATTGGTCCAATACGGTTTATGACTGCAGTACGCTTCGTTACACAATTTTTGCTTAAATGGTTAGCGTCTTCTCTTTCGCAGTACTAACGTTCAACTCAGTGTTTGTATTCATGTCAACTCAGGCGCAGTATTACTGTTGTTTACCTTAAGCGCGTTAAATTAAATACACCATTCTCCTTCAATGTGAGTGACTGCTACGCCGAACTCTTCCAATTTTTGAACCAGCATGACAGTAAAATCTTTTTTGAAAAACAAAAACATTGTATCCCATTGTCTGTCGATGAAGTTATATTCTTGACATTTTATAGATTGGTGATGAAGTCGCTGGCCGAATTCTCCGCGACTATAAGAAAATACTGTGCACCAGTGATCGTCAGAGAGTAGAACCGCACTCTATTTTCGACCTATCTAGCCATATTGTGAGTCACAAAAACATTTCGATATACTATTGCCAATTGACTACTTCGTTAGATCTATGAGTTCTACAAAGAATGCAAAGAAGTGTAAAAATTTGCTTGGCTCTAACCAGTAAAATAATGGAAGACACTCATAGAAACAAGCGGGAGATTCGCATACTATAGCACAAGTTTTCAGTGTATTTATAGAATGTCACTGACACGAGAGAGAGTGTTCATTAATCACTGCTGAGAAAGGCCTTTTTCTAAGTCGCACATGCAGGGCTAAGCACTTAACAACATGCAACAACGCAGAGAGATCAGCAACCAGAAGGTGCAAAGATCTACTTGAACTTTATTATCTAATCGAAGAGCAGTACAGCAAGTAACAAATTAGACTGTTGCCATCCTGAGCCAGCGCGCGTAGCAAGCGCGAAAGGCGTTTTTTCCTATGTTTTTCTCACTCGCGCCCCAAACTTTCGTACACCTCTAGAGAATATACAACGACTGCTAAACAGACTATCCAGGGACCGCGGAGGGGGAGGGGCTGGTAGGGCTATAGCCCTACCACGTTTTTGCTTGGGTTGATTTTTTAGCGCTCCAGATGCCAGGAATAATGTACAAATTTTACAAACGCTACTGTTTTTGCATATGCGCTTCGTGAAGTCAAAGGCTCGGCACTGCTGCGCTGCAGAGCCGCAAGAGAAACTTTGGCAACTTCCAAAAGTAGCAAGCTTAGGCAGTTTTATTTAATATATTTACTGCATTGGAAGGTATACTAAGTGGGGACAGCTATGTTATATTTGTTGGGGTTGTAAATATGATGGCGCACAAATGCATGATAAATGGCAGAACAGTGAGCCCAAATGCTTGTTTGTCTTGGCCAGATTGTTTAGCCCTACCACTTTAAAATGGTCTCCGGGGTCCCTGCTATCCTAACAACTACTACTAATGACAACTTGAACTGTCGGACTACAATTTCCATTATTTAGCGACAAGCTTACTGTAGTACTAATTTTACAGACATGTTTGGATTCCAAAAACTCTGGAAGAGTTGTTTTCCGCATAGATCTCTGCCACAAACAGTAAGCTGATGTTGTTGTTTTAATATGAGAACGATCTTATCGTTATACAAAAACTTGACTTTTTGTGGTGGTCTCGGTAGGTCAAGTAGAATACACAAACATGCCTAAATTAGTGACTAGAATGGATACTCCAAAATCAGAAATCCGCTGGGAGACTAGAAACCAAGCACTTCATTGAACTTGCGGTTAGTTCCACTCTGGTTTGCCTGTAGTTAGCTATTATTTCTTGGTTAGCGTAGCACAATATGCAGAAATGGGCTCCTATCTCCCAGCGGTTTTCTGATTTTGGAGTATCCATTCTAGTGACGATCGTATGTCTATACATGGGATACTTACTCTAAATAGTTTCGTATTTGTATGACACAATCACCATTCTAACAAGTAACAACACTTCACATAATCTGACGCTGCACTTACATTTGCCTTGTGTTTCCCGCGAATGTGGGAGGGTTGCAATATGACAACCAATGGCCAAATCAGTAAAAGCTGCGAACAGCTTTTGAACGTTATTTTTAAAATAACTATTGATGCAGATAGTTGTAATGAACCCTGTATTGGCTGGCTACTGCACGTTTTATCTATCCAGCAAGAAAAATACTACGCGCGCCTGTAATCAGAAGTACTTCACGTAGTAAGAATATAACGAAACGGCCGGGGAGAACACAAATACGCTCGTTTATTTACTATTGACGACCGGCGTCAAACCACTGATAAAAAAAAAATAAACTAAATAACAAAATATATAAGTACTCATTCGAGGAACGTTGATAATATAAAAGACATCGAATAAAACAACATTATGCATTCAAAGATTACTTAAATTGACTGTTCCTACCTGTTATCGAGTATGCATTACTTTGCTCTTACAGCGTTATCAAGTGACATTGCTTATCTCAGCCTAATATTGCGTGTGGCCTGCGAACTGGTCGTAATTTCCCGCCCAGCCACATTTCACCTATTTTTATTGGATTAAAGAAATTGTTAACGTGTTATAGTATATTGAAATTGTACATCGGAAAATAAGAAAATGGTTTTTGGGCAGGCATAAAATGCCGTCGCCCTGTGTACTTAAAGGTAATATCGCCTCGTTCTATACTACTCCTTTTTTATGTTATTTTAAAGTAAAGTCTAAAGCGATATATTCACAAGTTTTTATTTTTTTTTTGTTATTTTGTTTGGTTTTTCGTCCTTTTTTGTTTTTGTTTTTTCTTATTTTTCTTATTTTTGTTTTGTTTTTATTTCTGTAATTGAGTAAGCTTTATTTAAGTCACATCTTTATTCTGCACTAACCTTTCTGGACCTTTCGGAGCGTTTTTTGCGTTGTGAACTTTTAGTCGAGACTTTGAAAAGTAGTCTGGACCTAACGGGTGCGGACACGCCGTTTTTTGTCAGCACTTTACTACGGGCTGTGCATGGACCTTTTCATGGAAAATATTCTGTGAGACATTCAACGTTACACGGTAATACTGACAGTACAGCTACTGAACTACTTAAAAAAATTCTTCATATAAATAAAATGCCCATGAGACGCGTTTCATAATGTAATTATGAACACTTCAGTCTTCTTTCTCATTTTACTGTCGTTCTGTCAAGGTTTCGTTTAGGACGCCGGCTGTGACAGAAAGTCGATGTAAGTGGTCGCTTCTTTGTTCGTCTCCATGTCAACTCCCACCACTTTTAATTCTGTTCCGAAGAACAGCCTCAGCTCTATGGAACGATCTGTACCCTTGGATGTGTCAGGACTTTCCACGGAGATGTAACCAGGAAGCTTTCTGACTCCCGCGTCTGTGATGTAAACGACATCTGGATTACTAGAAGTGTAAAAACTAAAACCAATTTGTGTCTGATTCTTTCTAACTGGACAGTAACGGGATGTTTTCTTACTCTTGCCAATCTCTACTTTTTCGTTTTCTCTTGCCAAAACAGAGAAAATGTCGCTGCACATTGCTTCGCCCTCGATGATTTTCAGCTTTTCTAACTTGTGGACACCCGGCAAAAATGACTTGTAGATGTCCGTACCATATGTTTCAGAAAGGCATCGCTCCACCACAATATGCGGTCGCTTTCCAAACATCACTGCGCCCTTTACAACTGCTGTTTGGGCATCATGCGGGATAAGGATGCTGTACTGGCTTTCAAACTCTTTTCTTATTCTGGCCTGAAGAAGAGGAGACTCAGAAAAACCACCAACCAGGAACAAAAGCTTGATACCTCTAAGTGCATTGTCCTTCAGAAGTTTCTTTAGATGTCTGACAATGGACTCGATAGCTGGCTGAAACAAGTGCTTGACAATGTTTGGCCCGAGACACAAGTAGTCTTTCGAGATTTTGACTTCCTCGACTCTGTATTGTGGCCATAGATTTTGCCTGATGACGGAATTGAAATCTTCCCCGTTCTCATGTCTCAAGAGATTGATGAAGTTAGCTGGGAGTCTGATCCTTGTTAGCTCTCCTGTCACAGCACGGTCTGAGCGCTTCTTGACTTCAAAATCATTCATCAGCTCCAACCAGTCCGAAGGATGAGAACGACGAAATCCATTCATGAACACCTTTCCAAATATCTTCTCCAGCAGAACTTCAAACTCTTTGTCGACTTTCGTGCCTCCATAGTCTCCACCAGTAGCGTGATAGATTTCTTTGATAGTATCTCCTTCAGCAATCTCATGGGCTGTGACATCCATTGTTCCACCTGAAATATTTAACAATTATTCGTCGACGGTTTAACATATGATACGCGCGAATATCTTGCGAGGTGCGCAAATCCTGATATATCAATTTGGGTTACACGAGGCGAATTATACTAGCTTGCACTTTTATATTTAGAATGTCTATACTCTTAAAATCACAACTTGTTAATCAGCAATTATTGGACAAGGTTGAGCAAAATATCGTGATTTCTTAGTGGCGAGCAGATCAATTGGATGCGGTGCGGTCTGGTGAGATGTGATGGGTAGTGGCGTGGTGTCGTGTCATGTGGTGTGGGGTGGGGTGGGGTGGGATGTGCATGGTGTCCTGAGGTGTGGCGTAGCGTATTAGCTGAAACTTGGCGAGCGAAAGTGTTTTTACGGGGGTTTCAATCGTGGTCAATGTTATTCTTGGTTGCCAACATGCCATCAAGTGCTGAAGGTTTGAGGGAAGTGCGCTATTCCTATTTATCTATATTTAACAAACAGATTCCATTTTGCCGTGCGTCTGTTCAGTTAAAGATCACAGATGACAACAAAATGTGGTGAAGAACACATTAGAACAAAAGTCACCGATATTCTTAACACATTTTGACCGGCGTTTTCTGTGATCTATAAGTGGTGATCTTTGATTTCCTGGCAATAAAGTGATGCTCTTACCACGCCTTATGCTAATTTCAGACGAACCCATACTTAAGCGGCCAACTTTTGGTGAGAATGCCACTTTCCATTTCCCCAAAGGTGCTCACTTAATAGGGGTTCGACTGTATTTTTCTTGTTAATTTGGAGTCTCTTAAAACTATGGATTTGGAACTTACCCAAATCGCCCTGCATACTGACTCAATTAAAAGTGGTTCGCAAAATGTAAAGCGAAGGTCAGAGTAACCTAAGGACATGGCCTCTCGGCTTGAGAGTAGATATGATGGAGGAAACTCAAGAATTAGAGGCAAACGTAAAATATATATGCGGCCAAAATAAGCTTTAAATTTCCTAACGAAGATGGGTTAAAACTGTAGAATTAACTGCATAACTGTAATGTCACTAAAGAAAGTTTGAATGTACTGAAGCTGGATTTTTACCTCCGTTATCAATCACGAGGTACCGTGTTGCTGTGGGAACTAAAGTGTCTTTGACTACTTCTTCGCCGTTTTTTTCCACAAACTCCCTCAGTTTGCGCTGTCTGCAGTACACTGCTGCAGCTTCTGGTTCCAAAGCGATAAACAATTGACTTGAATCTCTTGACGAAGAAAGGCCAGCCTGAAAAATACATTATCCGCTAAAATGAAGTGGCGTTTCTCCATTACCAAGGTTTGCATTGATACGCGATGATCGAAATCGAAACGCCCACGGAACGTTTGTAAGGTTTCCATCAGCTCCAAAATAAGACGTTCTTATAAAAAGGAATTTATCGCACGCACTTTGAAGCTACAGGCATTTTCTTTCATGGGAAATTTTGATTGTCCGGTTTTTTATTTTGCGGTCACGAAAGGACGCTTCTGATTCATTGCTTCCTTGCTTGTTTGCTAAATGAGCGTCACCTGTGAATGGTAGTACCAGCTAAAAGAATTCGCTGCAAAGAAATCACCCCTAGCTTGATTGAAGAGAGTTCCATGCCGGAACATGGCGCAACTCAGTTTGCTCTTTGCCCACCTGCTTGCTTGCGTTTCGTTTTCTAGTATTTTTATGAACACTCGCTCTCTAAGTTCATGCGCTTGAAATTCGTATCTTCTCCCGTTGTCATTTATCTTGATCACTCAAAAGATGTATCGAGTAAAAGAAGCTCATTTGTTGGACTTTTCGTTATGGTGCGGTTATTTAATACAAAGATCTATTTCAGTTAATTTTTTTGGTCGGACTGTTGAAACTTTATTTCTTGTTTTAGATCATTAATCGGTGCTGGTTAGGCGCTATAATAACACTAGTAAGAAAATAGCATTTTTTATGTTACAGTTTCATTGTAATCCCTGACGCTGGATATCATTTCTAAAGTTGGTGAATTTAGATTGAAAACGTTCAAATACTGTGATTTTGTAACTTCGCTCATTTTACTCAGTTGCGTTACCTATGAAAAAAGAAAAAAAATGATTATGTAACTTTAAATCCACTGTCCAATTTCGTAAGTCCGCCACTTTTCCATCCTTTATGGGGAGGCGACCGGCATTTCCGGTCTGGGGATCATTTGCGGTACAATCAAGGGATCATCTCCAGTCCTGGGATCATTTGCGGTCCAATTTGGGGATCGTCTGCGGTCTCGGGATCATTTGCGGGCGGGGAACATTTGCGGGCCTGTACAGATCACTCGTCCGAAACGTTGATGGAAACCCCTTCAAACTTTGATTGACGGAAATCTTGGAAACGTTTCCGCGGGTGTTTTGATTTCGATCATCGCGTATTAATGCAAACGGTGGTAAAATATGCAAACAATAACGACGACTAGTGGGATCCGCGTACTCTGCATGCACCAGCAATGTCTGCACACCCGTTTTTATTGACCTACCGAGCTACACAACGAATATTCTTGTATTTTGATTTTTTATTTACTTTACTTCTCATGTCTCACATTACTTTTCCATCCCTGTTTTCCCAAGCTTTCAACATCGAGTTTACACTTTTCTGAAGGCACCCTCTTGGTATTCCACTGAGTCTGCATTTGCCGCCCTCCCTGACGAAAGAGTAAATTACCAGGTCAGTGTCCAGTTTCTTACAGCCAAGGGGCTGGAGAAACCCCAAAGTTTGCAATTCCCGGTTATATTTTCCATATTCTTCAAGCACCGAAAGAAGCATATGGGTTAAAACTTCGTTGCCGGCGAAGTTTTAGAGCGAGTGAGACCGATTAAAGCGAATTTTGAGCTTCTTTCAGCCGGGCTGTCGTGGGTTTATCGAGCGACGGTAAGAGTTAACTAAACAAAACAGTCGCTTTAATTCCGGTTTAAATGTTTTAAAAAGTCATTAAACATCACATAACAACAAATGATGTGAAATGTAACTTTACTGCCTGTTTGCTATATTTTCGTTCGATATCAATCCTTAATCAAATATATTTTGCCGCTGCCACAGGCCCCATGTGAATATAACGGTTAGCAAGCTAACCTTTATAAGGGGGTGGAAACCAGTCCTCATACGGATAAGCTTTTTGCACAGGTTTGTTCCGTTAAAGATTTCTCCAAGAGTTTCAAGTCACGGCCATATTTGGAACGTCTGGTGGCCAGAAGAGAAAGGAAAACTCAAATGACGTATAGTTTCGAAAATTAAAATCAGCGCAAATAGATAAAGAGCGTCGTTTTATATGAAATTCGCGGTATTATAGAAGTTATAGCATAACAAACGCCCGTAGTTACAGACTTTTTCAGTAGTGTTTCTCTTTTTCGTGTAAACGGTAACTGCATTCGTCAGATTATAAAGGAGTCTATGTTATCTTTAAATTCGTAAAAAAAAAACCTCTACCTTCTTTCCTCCGAGTGTTGGGGATTTCAAATTCTAACGCGTGGTTTGGTACTAGCACTAGTTATGCATGTGCAATGATTTAAAAAACAAACAAACAAACAAACAAACAAACAAACAAAAATACCCTCTCAAGCAATCCCTTAGCGACTGCTCTGGATCTGCAGATAATATAAGATGCACCACTCTCTCCTCCCCAAATTAATGAAATTCTGTTCTTCGGGGTCCATTCCGTTGGGATGATCCGGATCAGGATCAATGATTGAAGATCACTCAGATCATGGTGCATCAAAGGAGCTTATGAATCCTTGCCCAGAGTGGATTCATCTGCTCCTTTGATGCACCATAATCTGATCGTGAGTGATCTGATCCGGATCCGGATCATTCCAAAGGAACGCACTCTGAAATTCTGTCGGTTCAGAGTAGCCAATCAGAGCGCGTAGAAAGCAGTATGGATTGGTATTTGCCATCCATAAGAAAACTGGTAGATATATACCACTTATTAACCGAGGTTGAGGTCATTACAGGGAAATCTCAGACCGAGGGCTTGATGTATTGACCGAGCGATAGCGAGGTCAATATATCAAGGCCGAGGTCTGAGATTTCCCTGTAATGAACGAACGGACGAGGTTAATAAGTTATTTATTATATGGCCTTTTAACGCTGAAAAAAAGGGAAACGTTTTTCAATATCCGCTTGTGCGCGCAAGAGGTCATTCGAGGTCATGTTCACTGAACCGAAACGAACCCGGCCATGCGATCGAAACCAGAAGAAACGGTTTCTTTGACAATGAGGCAATTTTTGTCTTCATTACGCCAAGATCTAGGGCAAATTTAACCACTTTAATTTTCACAAAACAAACTGACCTGTGTTTACAAGTGCCGCGAAAAATTTCCATAATGCCCGGTCATTACAAGAAAATCTTGCCCGCTCAGCAGCCAATCAGAGCGCGCGTACTATTGTAGCCATATAATAAAAGGCTATATAATGTACATCACAGGCCCTTGCGGTCTTATTATTCGTCCAAAGCGTACCTCATAAGCGGCCTCCCTCATAAACTGCTTGGCTGATTGTTTCCATATTGCTGGAACAGTGACAACCCAACGTACCTCCTTAGCTGTGTACTCGACTCCACTCTGTTTGTATATTGCTTCCAGAGCTTTATCTTTCAGATATTGCAAAGCTTTTGAAAAAATATCAAGTGCACGCATACTCTTTCCGTTTCGTGCTTCTAAAAGAGTGTTCCTGTTCAATGTTCCCTGAAAAACATAAATTTCACCAAATATTAGCATCAAAACAAACAAACAAACAATCAAAGTCCCGGGGGGGACACTTCCTATAAATGGGCTAAAGGGGATGTGCCGCTGGATGGGGTCGCATTTTCACGACAGGACTGACTATAATGGGGCCGCTTTTTCAAGCATTTTTTATAGGGTGACTAGAATGGGGTCACACTTTTGCGGGATTTTGAGAGTAAGAAAAACCTGGCAAGTTGTGATTTATAAACGGAAAGATTTGCTGAAAAAAAGTTACCGTATTCATTGCTGTTGTTTAATATTTGACAAACGGCTCCCATTAAGTGACTAAGTTGGGGTCGTGAAAATTACATTTACCCAAAAGTGACTAAGATGGGGTCTATAATTGGCCATAGAATATGACTATAATGGGGCAGGGGTTCTGAGAGACCAGCGGCACATACCCAACAAAGATTGGCCTAAGTACCCCCCCCCCCCTCCCCCCCCGGGATCAAAGTGTCACTATCGTTAACTCGTGGATATGGAAGTGGCCGCTAAAGATTGCTTTAAAAATGTTTGCAATTGTCTTTGAAGTGCAATTCTCATTTTGTTTGTTTAATTTTATTGAAAGCTTAGTTACAGATTGATCTTTACAACACAACAATACTGATAAGGCTTTAGTTTATGTTTTTTTTTTATTTATAAGATACAGACGACAATTACAATCTGCCACTATCGAACATTTGCCACATCTGAGTTGTAGTCTAGGTCAAGACAATCTTACTGCAATATACTTTCGAAAAGCAGGAGATAAATGTTTTCTAAACTGAGAGGTGCTCGGCTCGTTTTACAATACAATTTTTAATTACCTTGCCTTTATGAAATAAGCTACGGTAAACGTTTTCTTGTAAAGTCTGATTCTGGAAAGTTCTCTGCCGTCAGGGCGAGCAAGTTTACATTTCCGAACGGACTTCGCCCTTTATCTATAACTGGAGATTGATACGTATTACTGATCAGTTTTCCTCGCATCATCAATAACCGGGTCTTTCGACTGATCGTCTGACAGCATGGGTTGATTGGTCCTGCCACTCAATGTCTCATCAGTAATGATGTTGTTCAACAACCTCTTTCCCAGGACCTCCCAGTGCTTTTCCCTTCTCGTGGGGGGCGGTCGAGGTATTGCGCTACCTTTGTTCACGTCACAACTGATACGCAGTGAAGCGTAGTGCGACCTCGTGCTTTTAGTATGTCGGTGGTGTTCCATTACCTTTACGATAACACCATGCACCAGAAGTTTTCTTCAGTTGTGATATTTTCTGTTTTCCCGTGTACGTTGTTCGCCCCAAGATCAGGATAGGGGTTTGAACATTATGTTATTGATTTGTAATTGCTCGTAGGTTTTGTCAATCGATTTCTTTTGCCTCGAATACAGTAATTTCACGAGTGATCAGTTTCTTTGTTATGTTATAATTTATCGAGCAGCTCAGTGATTTTCATTTCTACTGTACCTCGGATTAGTAACGCCTTTAGTTAAGTCAGCTGGTTACTGTATCCTTATTTCAGTTTTTACGTATTGGACCATACAGTATTAAAGATCACCGCATTTTTAAAATTCGACATTGTGGTGTTGTTTTCGAAATGGGTTCAATTCAGTTTATTCACCTACTGCCGCTACACCTAGCGTCGATTCGATTGCGAAATGAAGATTTACGCCTTGGTGAGTGCAACGCGGTGCAAAATCGGTCTTAATTGCACACTTGAATGTGCACTTGTTGAGAATTTCTCGCTTCACCTTCGAACAGACAACGCTGCGAGAAGGCAATGGCGACGCATGAAAATCAGGCCGGTGCGCACAACTTTCTAAGCCGTGTTGTGATTCGCTCGAAATACTATCCGCCTGCAGGTAGTTGGCTAATAAATCGAGCTTTCGCTTACTAATAAATGACGTGGCAAGTGGTGATTGACTACAGTGCTGAGAAATTAAAAACTAACTTACCCAAAATAAAACAAAATATTATCAATAGCTTACAAATGCATCAATTTGACATGATAAAATCTAACAGGAAACTACAATTCTATTCTTCCTTCAAAACTGACCGAAGCAGCTCTCATCAATTAGAATTCATTAAAAATATGCAACATAGACAGTTAGTAGCAAATTTAAGGTCAGGTAATCATGATTTAAGAATTGAAACTGGGAGACATTGTATACCAAAAGTTCCTGAACACCTAAGAATATGTAAATTCTGTTCATGTAATGAGGTAGAAAATGAATCTCACGTCCTCTTTTCCTGTAACTTATATCAAGATATACGAAAAAAGTTCTTCGACGATGTAAGTTTGAGATATGCCAACTTTAGTACCTTAAATAACTCTGACAAAGTATTATTTCTTTTTAATAACATAGATCCTTTTATTTGTAAGAAATTAGGATACTTCACTTTTGAAGCATTCCAGAAAAGAAAACAATGATCGCGATTAAGTTAATTATTCTATAATTTTTCTTTATCATCCTACTATCAATGTAATTATTATTATTATTCATTCATTTTTTTCTTTTCTTTCTTTTCTATGTTTACTTAAAATGCAATACCATCTATGTAAATGGGAATGCAAATAAATTGTTGTTGTTGTTGTTGTTGATTACTTTACTTCCGGTTACACCGGATTGAGCCCTCATTTGCATACTAAAACCCCAACATAACTCGTCGATGTATATCCACGAGTAAAAATGACTAAATAACATCACACAAGCCGGGAGAATGAAGTTGATTTGCACTTACGAAAAGCTGCCGTAAATAATCATACTTCCTAGAATTTGTTATATAGTTTATTATACCATGCCACAGAAAATACAGCCAATCAGAATACAGGAAAGCCGTTGTATATTACACGGTATTAAACCCAACCTTCCCATCGTGCGTTGCGACTTTATTCCCGACGAAATTGGCCATGTTCTAAACAAGCAGGGGACTGGGTACGAACATATATTTTTTGGTACGAATGTTCAATATCGATTGAATTGAAAATGGGGCACGTCATCTGAAAGAGCATCCAAAAATTAGTAAATTCACCAAATTTGATGGTTATTGGTTTAAACGCAAATGCATGATACACTTTTAAAATAAGAGAGCTTAGTATGGATTGGAGGATAGACTACTTGTAGTCGGTCTTTTCTCTAAGGGTCAGAGGAGCGCTTTTATATCGGGAACTGGGCGAACCACCAGGCGGTATGGACGGGAGGGGCTTGGGACGAGACGAGAAAAAACCGACTACGGTTCTTTTGTAATTTTTGAGGATATGCCCGTCAGCCCAGCAACGGAGAAGGTGATTGGCCAATTTAAATTGTGCGCGCAGAATGGCGTCAAGGATCTTGCGATCAACTGCTGTTTTATTTGCACGCGCGCTGCCTTAGCTCGTTATAAACTTTGCTTCAAGACATTAAAACAATACCGCTCCATGACAAGACTAATAACAAGACGTTAAGAGGCGCTTGGTTGTATTGGATGAATTTTCAAGCTCATTTAAAGAAACTTTGTGAAATAAAACACTGCGTTGACGAGTTGACGCAAGCACATAAGATCCGTAACGCCATTGCGCGCGCGCAACTTAAGATTGTGCACATTGGCCAATCAGCTTCTCCGTTGCTGGGCTGACGGATATCCTCAAAAATTGCAGAAGAGTCCGCAGTCTATTTTTCCTCGCACGCTCTTGTCTCGCCTCAGTCCCCCCTCACGCATTTTAAACCCCACTTTACAGTATTCCCTTTCTGAATTTCGAGAGAAAAACAGACTGCATGCAGTCTAATTGGAGGACGCCTGTCCCTCCATCCGTACTAAGTGTACCATGCCTTTGGATTTAAACCAATAACCGTCTAATTTGGTGAATTTACTAATTTTTGGATGCTCTTTCAGATAACGTGCCCCATTTTTCAATTCAATTGATATCGAATGTTTGTACCGAAGAGAAAATATGTTCGTACCCAGTCCCCTGCTCGTTTAGAACATGGCTAATTAAGGAAGCGTATTTTCTATGGCATGGTATAAAATAATTACGCAGCGCTTTCTCGTGGTATACCATGGATATATACCCACTTGTCACTTGTATTCGAGAAAATACAAGTGACTTGTGGGTATTCCATAGTATCCCACTCGAAAGCGTTGCCTAGCTAGTATTTATTATCTATCCATTTATCGTTTCTGATTAGCCTGATGATCCAAAGCAAATGATGACAGTACTGACTCACGAGTCTGAAATCTATTTTCTCGAGGTTGTGAACTATGGAGTTATCCCGGACGGTTCATCTATCAACTGTCGATGGTTTACAATAATGTTTGGTCTAAAAAAACCGCTATTCTGGCTGTAAAAATGGTTAGATGTAGGCCACACGACTACTCTTGTAATTCCGTCTGAAATCCGTTTCTTCATCCTTAGCATGCATGTCAGTGTTTTCGAAAGTGTCTATGTAACGCCGCTAAATGCACTGGCGGGGGCATGCGGCTGAAGATTATAACTAGGGATTCCACTTTCAAGCCATTCTAAGCCGGCGTCACGCTGACACTTTCAATTAAAAAAAAACTTGTGTAGTATCAAATACGCCAGAAGTTAGTGCAAATGGTCTTGCTTCTCGTCGTAGTTAACATAGATGTTTTACATGGCTAAGAATGTTTCACTGTCCGCTTTCGTTTCATGCATGCACTCATTATACACACATGATTGTGTGAATCTAAGGGAATTTTGTTTAGAGCGCTATAATGGATGCTTCTGTTCGCACTAGGATATTTTGGATAATGCTATCTATCGATGTCTACCCAGCGTTATAAATCACCGCTGTTAGTGCACAACAAATTTAAGCAAAAATATTTGCAAATCGGCCTATCGGCTACTTACCTCGCTACCGTGAAGCATCATTTTGAAGCGATCAAAGCAGTAAAATGTTTGATCATTGGCATCCTCCAGTTCTGCATATTTCTCGGCGGCTTCAAAACCAAACTTGACAAATTTTTTGCGTGGGTTTAGCAGAAGACAAGTCGGTGTTTTGAGTGTAGAGTACCCTTGTGCACTCCCCCATTCTCTGTTCATGTAAATGTCGTCATTTCCGTCTCTGTGGTTAAAAGAGAAAGCAAACCCACTGAACGCTGTTCCAAAATCGATGGCGGCTACAACATCATATTTCTCCGCAAATGAATTTCGTCTAGATGCATGAAGACTTAATTCATCTAAACCGGTTCTGAGTAATGTTTCTTCGTTCCACGCGGCCATCAATCTCAAGTCTGTTTTACAGCTGGACTTGACTGTGGCATAAGAGTCTAGTAGTATTACTCGATCGTTTAGCAGCGTACGTGCAATATGCCAATTTCCACGGTGATAGTTAATGAGCTAGAGAAAGTCATTTTTTTTTTTTTATTTTTCAAGGACTCCTTTCCTTTTATGGTTGTGATTCGAAATAACCCTTTCGTCATAGCTTTTCCTGGAAAGCTTGCATTGTTTTTGAAAGTATCTTCAGTTGTTTGTACAAAGATAAAAATAGCACAAACAATGTGGCATTGTTTAACGAAAAATTCCCTATTTATCAGTGTCACCGCCGCCGCCTTATAAGGTAATGTTTATACGTCATATGATTTTCCTAGAATTTTGCGAAGATAGAAGATCAGGGAAATTAGCTAAAATCGTTTATAAGCAGCGATGAGACCAGTGAAAAAGCTTTCTTTTGTACTCAAGTACAGCTGTTAATGGGTACCGGTTTTTCTTATTTCACGCGAAAATCAAGTTCCTTGCGAATAGAATCTGTAGAATCAGACCCATTCGAAGTGATGGCAGAAGGCAAACCAAGAGATGCTGCATGGCATACTTCCGAAGCGAGGATTTCTCAAGATGATTTTAAGAGATATACAGCCGCGTTTCAGGTTGTCCAAGAGTTTTTCAAGAATAGCGCAAGTATGATGGATCGCCAAAGAAGTCTGGAGTCTGAACTAGAAACTTGCCAAGAAAGGTACGATCTAAGGCTAACTGAATATCAGGTCGTCGTCGGCAAGGCGAAACGGCACTTGGGGAGTATTAAACTAGCGAGTCAACTGTAGGAAGGTAGATCTAGGTAAACATTGTGCGTGTTTAGTCTGGTTTATATTCCGCTCTGATTAGGTGCCGAACAAATCCATGTCATATAGAAGAGCCTTTAGCTAGGGGGCGGCAGGCGACTTGCAGCAAACTTTATAACTTAAAGCAGTTGCACTAGCATTATTCAAATAATTTTAATTTCGCCCCAGATTTTGCTATCATGTTCCTTAGTGCTCCTGCTTATAAGATCGGTTTTGGGGGGCAAAATACCCATCAGGAGACAAGAACGCTGAGGTGAAGTGAAAGTTCCTGTATTTATTTCCCGGAAGATAAGGGTAATTTTCATTCATTTCTCTTCAGTAGCTACGTTTGGAACTTGTTTTGATCTTTTGTGCTGTTTTGATTCTAATTTGAACTTCTGGAACTTGCCTTTACTCTTTGAGAAATCGGGACGAGTGTCACACCTAAGCACTATGAAAGAACAAACAAGTTTTCGTGGGACTGCAGGTCTGAAATCCATCATCCAATCCAAGTGACGGCATTATTATAATATTGACTTTGATTTTGCAGGATATTTCGCCATATTTTCGCGGCATTGGAATTGAATTTGGGTTTCTCACACGACAGGATTTCACGAAGTCATATTTCAAACAAGAAGTTCTTCTAACTTAAAACCGCGCTGTTAAAATTTAACTGCGTGATTGCTCAAACCACTTATTAACTACTTTTGGCTCAATTTTCAGTAGGTTGGTGATCTTAAAAACAGCTTTTGGCGAATGCACATCACTCGCGTGATTCGAAGTCCCGCTGTAGACACTACACGAACTGTATAATTGATTGATCTGATATTCTGCGGTAAAGAACGCTTTTAGTCAGTTTCACCCAGTTGTGTGAAGGCGTCTACTATTTTTCTACTATTTGTTTTTTTTTATAAGTTTGTAAAATACTGGTCGTAAATGTGTGATTTGTTGTTTGTTTATGTCACTTAGGCCCGTTTCAGACGCCGTACATGAGCCGAATCGAATTACCCTAAGTTCATGTGAAGTACGGCGTCTGAATTGATTAGGAACGGCTGATTGAATTCGGATCGGCTCAGCCGTTCTTCCCGCCTGGCTCGGCCGGGAATAACGCCTGTGGACCGCTTTTGATTCAAACGCCGATCTTCACATGACCCGATTCAAATGTATAAATTATTAAAATTTATTTTCGACCTGAATGCGTCAATTTCCCCTATTGAGTTAAGTTCGGCTGAATTAATTTCGTGTCTGAATCAATTCAGCCATCTAAATAATTTAGGTCGGCCCAAAATCTTAATTCGATTCGGCTCATGTGAAGTACGGCGTCTAAAACGGGCCTTATTAGAGGTGAAACACATCGCGTACTAAGAAATGAACGTTGTTAGTAAGACGCTTATGGCGTAACGCGTGAGGGCGTAATGGCGTAACGAGAATTGGAAAACCAGATACATATATATATATTTTTTTTTGGGGGGGGGGGGGGGGGGGGAGGGGTTTAATCTTTTAATCTTGTTGTTTTGGCTACGTAATTAATTAAGTGGCTGCTTTTGTGAATTGGCGCCAGAAAGGGGCTGTTTATTCTGCACATATTATATTCCGCAATTGCAAGAAGTCGCGCAAAACTGCAGGGGATGATATATCACGGCATAGACAGATCGCTGTTTACTAAACTGAAGAGAACCGTATCGATATTGTTAAGAAACTGGCTTTATTTTTCCTTTTTTAGACTGCAAAACAGTCGTTTTAAATTTAAGTGGTCCGAAAAGCGTTTGTGTTATTTTTGTTCGAGGTTTTCTTTGGGTCGCCCACTACCTCTCGGAACGAGTTTCTTCATTGGTTTTTAAAACAATAGATAACAGGTCATAACAATGCCCCTAGCCCTGAATAACAATAGAGGTAGTGTTTACAGCGGGCGAATGAAAACAGAAATTCCAGAGAGGCAGTGTCTTACTGTTTTCTTTTGGTATAGAAGAAAGTGACTGTCTATTTGACGTGTAGAAATTATATTTGGCGATTAGGTTCATCATTATGCATTTATTGAAAGCGTATGCACGAAGTACAACGACTGACATCGACAAGTGTACGAAACGTTCATGACTGAATAAAATAATTATTTTAAAATATGGCGCGTGATTTGAAGTGTTCACGTGTTAGAGTTAATGCATTACAAATCACAAGTAAAGGTGATCTTTTTGAAAACGCATTGTTCTTTTCTGACATGAAGCGTGGAATGCAATTGCCATAATTACCTCCCTTGGCACTCGTGTTTTAATCGGAACACCTTCGGAAATCTCAAAGTTTGGACTTTTCCGATAATTTTGTGTCCAAGAGTTGCATGAGCTAGCATTTAATCTTAACTTTTGCACACATGCTAGAATAACTTCGCGCTGCATATCTGTCCGGGTTGCAAGCCGCACACGTCCAAAAAAACTGCATTTCACTTGGGGTAAATAGCAAAACTAATTGTTCTATACCAAACTGAGCAGACTAATGATTTTTATACGCCATCCAGTGTTTGAAAACCTCCTATATCGTACAATGCTTACAATTTTACTCATTGCTTTAATAATTATTAATCTTTGAAACTGGATTCCAATGTAGTAAAAAATATAACTACCCTGTTTTTAAAAAAATTAGATCCTTTCAGAATTACTTGAATTACTCAAACTGAATCAAACTCTCAAACTTGACATTATTCTCTCTTTTTATACGACGATCGTCTCTTCGATTGCAAAGACGTAAAAAAAATTATCACGTCACAAAATTCAAAGCTCGATAAATAAATCACTTTCTTTAAGTGTCAAGTGTATTTAGCACTGGTGTGCTAATTGGGGACACTGTGTATTCCCGATCGAATTGGAATTTGGAAGTGTTAGTTTTTATGGAGGGAGGAAAACCGGAGAACCCGGAGAAAAACCCTAGGAGCAAGGACGAGAACCAACAACAAACTCAACCCACATATGGCACAGGGCAGGAATCGAACCCGGGCCACAATGGTGGGAGGCGAGCGCTCTCACCACTGCGCCACCCCTGCTCCTTCAATTCCTTTGCGCGGTCATTTTGGAAACGTTTTCGTGAAGCCTTCGGAAATCTTCGTAGTTTTTGCTATAGTTCACACTTTAAGGCTCAGAAAGAAAAATTTCCTCTTAAGTTTACTTAATAATGAATTCTTCTAGCGTTTGGTTGCTTTAAGATCGCTAAAGAAAGAATGTCGAAATTTTGGTTCATTTGACCGTTAATAGAACGGTCACTGGATTATACTAAAACAATTAGAAGGCTCGCTCTCGGTTAATTTATATCGACTTTGATAGTTGACCCGGGGCTTCGCACCTCCCCAACTATCAACCGATAGAATCCGACAGCGATCCGTCTAATTGTTAATTTATAGAAGTCCTTAATAATGTTTCTTACAATTGTTAACTGTTGGCGCTAAATGTGTATGTGCGTGAGAAAATATAACATGTACACAGTTTCACCGTGGCTTTTCCGCGCTCACAGCTTAATTTTTAAATTCAGAGTTGATAATATTTCTGAGACAAAGTCCTTGTTGATTGTATAAACTTCGCTTTTGGCATTATTTCCCCTCAACGCTCCTGTTCAATGTTGACAAGATACTACAGAACTGGTGCATGAGGTTGCTTTGCCGGTTTAAAGGGGGTGTGAACATTTATGTTCATAATTTGAATTTTTTTTTTAATGTGCTTCAAGTGAATTAGGATGAAAATTGTAGATCATGGCATGTTAGACAATACTGTAATAAACGCTTATTCCAGTCAAGACGGCTTTGCTTTATGTGCGCATGTCGCCTTATTGTACTGATACCTTTCCTCTCACTTGTTAAGGTTGAGACGATTTACCGAAGATCATGCTCGCTTAACTGAAACTGGCAATGAAAACATTTCAAGTTCCAACCGACCATCCGCACTGGAAAGAAACTACGAACAGTTCTATGATAACGAAAGGATGGATGCCATCGAATATATCGAAAGCTCGCGAATTAAAAAGGAACGGAGCAAATGGACTGAATTAGACGACCAACGTGTCGCGAGTTTCATTTTTGAGGTAAGCATGAGAATATCGAGAAAGAGGCCTCCCCTACAAAAAGCACTTCAAGGAATGCCACCTCAAGCCTAACACAGTACCTACAATCCTGGGCAGAAGTGGTTGAGACAAACGAGAGTTTAATACCGCAAATATGACTCTTTCCTGGATGACACGACTAAGAACATTTCAAATTTGTCCCCTCCCCCCCCCCCCCCCTCCCCTGTTCGATGATCTTTCAGGTTGCTTCTGTAAAAAAGACAATTCTTGGTTGAAAACAAGGAGCAAGAAGAGGAAGGGAGAGAAAGTCAGCAAATGTCATGAAAACGTGAGTATCTCAACACTTTTGCACGGGATTGTAGCACCATAAGCGACTATCGTGACTTCAATCGCTACTATACTTTTGTGCTGGTATTGAGGGTGTTTAACAACAATGCCAACTATAAAAAAAATAAAAACGTGTAAAACTAGCCAACTAACTAGCCTGCTAAACAAAATTTTAAAAACAGAAAAAAAAAATTCCTGTTTTTAAAAAGCCAAGTTTTCAATTTACTTTTAAAAACGTTTGTGGAATACGAAATGACCACGATAGTCGGCTGAACATAGTGTGCCAGTGGTCATTCTTTGACGATACCAAACAGAGCTGCAGCAATAATAAAAGTGATGAATCACTCCCGAATCCTGGAACCATTTTGTAATAAAATGTTACCGCTCCCGAAAAGTTGAGCGCTCTGTAAAACCGTTCTATAAAAGCAATTAGAATTTGTATGTATATGTATACTATATGTATTTTTGCAGGAGTGTTTTGTGGCAGCCCAGGCTTTGAGAGAAAGCTTCCTTCAAGGTGTTTCTATGATTTTGGTGTCAGCCCCGTCCATAGGGACCCAGTTTGAAAAAAAGGCCAATACGGTAATTATTTCAGTTCAAACATTACAAACATTCAAATTCTTGAATTCGACTGGCTATCAGCGAGCATTTATTGTTGAGGTTACGCTCTTTACGCAGGTTATGTACTTTTCTCGATCGACTATTTTTTTCTTATAGAGTGGTGATTTATGGTTTTATGTCAAAGAGGGCGCCCGTCAATTATGCTCCCTAGACCAAAGTAGTGTGAACAGCTTGAAAGTGATCATGAAAGAGACTGCAGGAACTTGTGACATTGACGCCCTTGTGCAGGTAAACGAACATTTAAAAAACCTTGCCAAACAATCGACGCCATCCCTATATCCTTGTCATAGACAAAAGTATTTTAATTCTACGGGATTTCAGCCTTCCCAGAACAGTTACTCGTCAAATAAAAGTTCGTCAACATAACAATTCACGTAAGTAACTTGAATCTTAAACAACTATGAATATTAAAGAGCATCGAATTCTCATAAGCTCCCATGCACATTTCAGTTCCATACCAACATTATGTTTCACGCCATACAGTCAAACGTGTAGTCCTTTAGGGACCGGTCATTATTTATGTAGAGGGGGGGAGGAAAAAATGTATTGGAAAGATCAAAATTTCTGTAAGCCCCCCCTCCAGGCCAGGTAATTAGCAAGTGACCCCCCCTCTTTTTTCAATATTTACGTGATGACCCCCGCCCACACCTCATATCTCCTCTTATATGCCTTAAGTAATTATTAAATGCATGCTACATACAATCATAAGATGATTTAATAGCTACTTTGCATAACAATGGAACTAACCTACTATATCACAAAATCGGCGTATCGTGTGGACCAGTGGCCAGTTTTTGGAACATTTTGAGAGCTAAAAACTTATCTTGCATATGTGGATGAGCAGAGACTAACCGCTATAGCAATACGTATGACAAGTAAAATACAAAGGTGTCAAAAATCGAGTAACGGGAAACCGTGCAGACCTATGACCTCTGGAAACATTTCCTGGGCGGCAGTCTTACGGCTCTTCTCAACTAAAAACGCCTCCTAATAATACAGCTGACAGCGTATAGTGCCCTTTCTATACAAGTGAGAAGCAAAATAAATTGGACGACCAAATCCAATACAAAATGGCAACTGTACAAATTTCACGAACGTAGGAGTCTGTGTAGGCCTGTCACGTGCTTTTTACTTTGTTTATAGCAGAAAATAATTTCAGTCAAACCAAATATTAAACCAGATAGGTCTGGATTCTTTATTAACTAAAATTTGAGATAACAATGGAGTTTAGAGTGCAAACAGTATTTCTGTAAAATACAAATCACTAAGTTGTACATAATAGTGGAGTTTATTCCAAAGAAAAACAATAGAATTAGCATGAAATTATACAATTGAGCATTACTGTTTCACAGATAGTGTTTGCACTCTACTATTTAACTGTTTCACCCACCTTGGCCAATGAACACCTCTTACAATACTGTATACCTCAAACTGCTGACCCCCCCTAAACTTCTTTATAAAAAAGTTTAGCCCCCCCCCCCCCTCTAGCCAATCTGAAATAGCCTTGACCCCCCCCCCCCCCCCTTCTTTTTTCTCCCTCCCCCCACCCCTCTACATAAATAATGACCGGTCCCTTATGGGCCAAAATATGAACAATCCCATGTACGTTTTTAGTATTTCAAAAGTTATGACCGTTTGTATCACCACATGAACGAGCATTTACAATAATTTTCGCCTAAATCGAAATCAACGCAGTCAAGCAGATTTTGCCTTAAATATTCCACCTTTAGCCATTTTCCAATCCTCCAGATGGCAATTATTATCTTCGAAACCTGAGGACGGCATCTATCGAATCCAGTTGTAAGCGAACCAAAGCTCGAAACCATGTCCACATATCACATTACACAGCCTTTCGAAAAATCGTTCAGACCTTATTTCTAGAATCAGACAATAAATCGCCTTCAAAGAGCAACGCGCGCGTGATTGTTTTCTATCAGCGATTACATATAGTAGAAACTCAGCCGTGTTCTGTTGAAAAGGTTTAATTTTTCTTGATTTGGGGTTAAAGTGCATGGTTCGAGTTGAACCATTAAATCAAACTTGACTCTAGTACAGTGATTTCTACGACGAATTACGACCCTAAATCTAGTAAACAATTTCTCCTTGCGGTCGCAAAACATTCACACAGCGATAAAAGTCACATGACCCAAGTACACAAACTTCATGTACCTTCACATCAGTGGATAAAATTGTATGTTTTGGACTGCAATCCTTTAGATTTTCTACTAAAACAATTACTAGTTGTTAGTTATCCCATGCAAACTGAGGGAAACTGCAGAGCACCATTATTTGATTCACAGGCGCCTGCATCGAAAACAAGCTAAACGGTTCAAAACAGTCAAAAAAGCATTGTAAGCCTATTCTAAGTTAGCGTACACCAACTGCCACAATTCATGCACAAAAGCTGCTTTAAAATGACTTACAAGACCGGCACCATCAATTTGCAGAGTGTGTTTTGCCGCCGTGATTTTCTCAGTTTGCCGTGGCGTGATTTCATCGTTTACTGTGTTTAGCAGCGAGTTCACTTTGTTTTACTGTATTTAGTTTTTGCCTTGGGTTGATTTTCTTGCCCAGACAGTTTTGTAGAAAATCAAAACAAGGACAATATTCTTTTTACATTGAATAACTCATAGAGGTTCTGGAGGTGTATTAGTCCTTTCAGTGCCAAAGTCGACTTTTGTCGACATTTGGAGTAGTGGTCATTGAACCACTTGTGACGTCATAAATTTGCACGTCAGTCAACTTTTCAGATAAGCAACTGACAAAGCGAGGACAGATCTTTCCAAAGGACTGTGCATTTTGTATATCGACTGCATTCTGACACAGCTAATCGAAAAAACACGCTCCAACACACCTGGAATTGATCAACGTCCCCTTTTCAGGGTTTACCGATGATTTCGTCCAAACTTTTCCTGCCAGAAGGAAGGATGTGGAGAGTAAAAAGGAGCGAGGATCAGAAAGCAGGAAAAAAAAAAAGAAGGAAAAGGAGCAAGAGAAAATTTGGAACGGTTTCAGCAAAAAAAAAAAAAAATGGCTTAGCGCATGCACCAAAGTGAAATTTTGTACACGAAAAATTTGGTTAAAAAACGCGTTTTCTTGGGAAAATTCAGCAGTGAAAGAGTTAATAAGTGTACAGTAAACGTTGTAAAAAGTTTTACAGAGCGAAACATGAAATTCCTAGAACGAAAACGATCCAGAAACGTACGGCGTCATAATCTTCAAACTACTTAAAATACGGCAGAGGCAAAATGTCTATAACTAACCTTATTCCATTCGGAAGTTCTTGAAAACTCGCTGAATTATTACCAAGTTCAGTCCGCTGGTTGTACTTGAACACGGTAAAATTAAACAGATTCTATTCATCGCGAGTTCCACGTTAAACCTTGACGTTTTTCCCTTTATAGTTGAATTCAGTCTGAATAAGAATTCAACTTTAAGACAATTTCGATGATTTTCTCTTTAAGTAGTCCCGTTTGGATGCAATTTGTCGCTTACTTTCGAGAACTAAACAGCGCGGAACTGTAAATAGTTTGGCGAAGTTTTCAAGGTTCTCGCGCGATTGCGTCATGTGTCTACTCTTTTTGATGATAAAAATTATAACAGTTAATCAGCGCGCGAAATTCACTCAGTTATTGTAAAATAGTGTTTTACAGTTTGCCATAATAAATTATAATGGGATAACATTGAATAAAATGTATGATTTCCATATATCAGCAGCCTCGTTGGCGTGCGATCAGTGATCTCCTCTATTGCGCGAAGGTCTGTGGAAGTAGACTCAGCCGATACTCAATCTTTCAGCGATCAAAATGAGATTTCTTCTAGACACCAAGACAGGACAGTTTATTGTAGCTTATTGTCTGATTTTTGTAAAATTCAGATCTGAACGAGTTTTCGAAAGACTATGTAGCTTGAGATGTCGACATGGTTTCCGGCTTTGGTTCGCTTACAACTGGATTCGATAGATGCCGCCCTCAAGTTTCGAAGATAATATTCGCTATTTGCTGGAACTATTATTCAAATCAACCATTTGAAGGATTGGAAAATGGCTAAAGGTGAATTAATCCTAAGCTGCGAAGCGGGTAAGCTGTATTTATGGCAAAATTATATTTCACTGAAATAGGAAGGGGTAAAATATTTAATGGCCCCTAACGCGGCCTAAAAATTCTTTTGTACCAAACCAAATCAGTTTTAGTTCTAGCCTCGGTGAGGTCTTTCAGTTGCCAGATTTTCAAGCAAAATTGCTTTTAATTTGATTCTATTTTGAGTGGGTGGTTTTTACAGAGACATCCTCTTATAGGTAAAATACGGGGAGCGATTTCCGGGAATTCGATGTAGCGTGGGAGCAATGGTATTACCGTGGGAATTTTCTGAATATTTTTGCCGAACATTCTAGAAGTGTTAAAGGGAACCCAAGGAACACGTGACCGGAAATAAAGGGTAAATTTCTTGAGGCTGTTGTAACCATAGTCCCTCCCGTCCCCTCGTCACACATTTTCCAAGTTGTTTGAGAAGGGATAAATGTATATGTTGCCATTGGGCGATACAACATAATTAAAAGGCTTTGCACTGTCTAGTATCGCTAGAATAACAATTTATTTCTACAATAAATGTAATATAAAGGTAACATTTCTACAGTCGCATAGTGAATGCTTTTACTCTGCAGAAGATGACTTCACTCAGGTTGTCGAATTTATTAAACACAAAGAAGACAGTTGCATGAGCAGAAAAGAAAAAAAAGTTTACAAAAAGATGAAATTGTGCCAGGTTTTATAAGTCGCATTTATTTTTACGTATCGCTATCACAGTCGTCTCCTCACTTTGCACTCTATCGGAATATCTTGTAAGTACTTTCACATGAATCGTCGGTTTCACGGAATGAACAAAGGTTAGTGCAGTACAAGACAGCTTTTGGATACTGAGATTGATTGTCTGAGCATCGGTCCTTTCTACAGCCACACGTTACCAACTCAATAATCGCTTGGGATGCAGGTGCTGCTTTCATCACAACAATGCCCTCTTCCTTTCATCTGTAGCCATCTGGCTGTGGCAACGTAGGGTTGCATACTCATTATTCCATCTGGTGCAGGGTACGGAAAATTGCCCTGTCTGAATGGTTTCATTTTGGGATTCACTTTGAACATCCACCAAAGTCTAAGGTCTTTGACATACGAGATGTTTTTTGTTTTTTTTCTGGGCTGATAAAACTTGCAAACATAATTCTCGACCAGAGAGGATACAGCGTCATTCCAAGGCCCCCGAAGTACTTATGACGTCCTTGTCTACGTCTCTGAAGGCTTTGCATGCAAGTTTTCTTTTTAATACCAGAAAACTTACCGCAATATCAGCTCTGCTGAGTGCATGGAAGGTGGGTAGTGCTGCCAGTCTAGAATATTCAAGTAAGAAAGCAACAATGGACGATAACCCTACTGGTATACGTTGGATCAATAGTGATCTAATCGACTTAAACTATAAAATGAAGAATATAAAAAAGCAGTCAAGCACTACCTGTAACGCTGGAAATTGGCCAAAGCTGAATTACACGGTGGTTCTGACCAGTGCCATTGACGAATGATTCCTTTCCAGGTGACTCTAAACAACGTCTTATAGGTATTTCATAATAAATATCTACCTTCTGTATTTGATACATTCTTCACTCAAGTCAATAGAGGACACAACAACAATACAAGAAGTGCCTCGAATCTTTGTATCCGTTTCTTCTTGATTGCTTTGAAGATGGTCTACAATAGTTTTTCACTTTATAGACATAAAAATAGTCTTGTGATGAAAAAGGTAAAAAATGACGTATTTTCTTCGCTGACTACATTATAATAATAATAATTTTTTTTTTTAATATACAAAACTTTATAATAATAATAATAATAATAATAATAATAATAATAATAATATTTAAAAAAAAAAAAGCTGAGCGTGAAAGCTTGGGTACCGATCAGAAAAAAGAAAAGCTATAAGAATTCTATATGTATCATTCTTGTTTTATATATAATTTGAGAGTAATAATAATAATAATAATAATAACACCAGTAATAATAATAATAATAATAATAATAATAATAATAATTTATATAATAATACAAAATAATAATAATAATAATAATAATAATAATAACTTTATTTGAGTGTCAGGGTTGGTATTTAGCTTACCATGACATATAGAGCCGAAAGATTCGTAGTTCATTCCGTGAAGATATTTCGCGAAATAGGTGTTCCACAAGGGTTTTTTGCTGGCTGGGAAAGAAGAGTGTTGGGGCTGCTGGGAGATATGTTTGGTCTGCTGGGAAAGTATTCTTTGTTGGAAAGGGTGGGCATGGCAAGGAAATGATAGTCGGAGATTATCTCACCTTTGGAGTTCCCTTTCGGCCCCTCATCCCACCAGCATAATCAGTTTCACCTCAAAATCGTAGAGACTTGGAAAAGTTCATCCCAAACTCTTTAAAATTGCAGGATTTCAGCCAATTTTGAGGTCTCGCAAAACAATTTAGAATTTCAGCCCAATTTCCATGCTAAGCCATACAGGGTATGTTCGTCGATGGCCAACAAAAACCGTCTGCATGGGTTACAAAAGTGCTGAGGCACAATTATCTTGTTTCTTAGGTCCTTCCCAACACTTCTACACTAGTCGGCAAAAATCTTCACGAAATTCCCATGGAACTTCTTTCAGTGACATTTGCTCCCGGACTAATGGGTGAACGCTTGAGAGAAGGCCGCTTAGTAGAGGTTTGACAATATTTGCTCGCTAAAAATAAACATATTCTTGCCTTTCTTTACTAAAACAGAAAACGTTACATGCGCTTTTTAAACGCCAAGAAAAAGGAAGACTTCAAGACTACACAGGTGACTTTCTAGTAAAGCCCGACCTGAAAAAGTACCTGGAAAGGTGCTGCAGATATGCATGGATGCTGGTGTGTCAGACTCCGCCCTTCTTGATACAAGGAAATTCTGTCATACGAAAATCAGATTGTGTCTTCAATCCAGCTATTCATCAGGTCTGCAGACAATTCGCGTCTTCCGAGCATAATTCAGGATTAATTGATATTGTAGTTTGGCCAGGTTTATTTGAAGGATCATCTGGGAGAGTAATTCGAAAGACTGAAGTGGTATTACAAAGCCATTGAGAACTTTAGAAGTTGTAATACTAGTATGTCCACAATGCAAAGTCTTGAAACTCCGTAGAGTAGCAACTTATTTCGTCTTACAGAAAACCAACGAAAACATATACGAAATACATACTAGTATGATTTGTAGCATGGACGTATAACAGGTCACGAATGCGTTTTGTTTCTCTTGATTAATATTGGGTCGGAGTAAAGGTTTCTCATTCAGCCTTTTCAGTGAATATAAACAATGTGTATTATTCATTTATGCTAAGAAAATAGCTGTTACGTTGCATAGGAAAATATTTGTGAGCGTAAATTCAAATCAAATTTAATTTGAGACCAACCTACACCCGTCCTACACATCCCGGCCCACACACTATAAGCCTTGCTCTTGTAGCTTAAAGATACATGTATTTTTTTTTTAATATACAATTTCAACAACAACGTTCGACGTAAAATGTTCTATTACTTATTTCGTCCAGAGCATCAGTTTTGTTTGTTTCTTGTACTCAATATGGTTTATAAATGCTGTACTGTGCTGTATTTGGCCACACGGCAATCATGTAAAACA
This sequence comes from Meandrina meandrites, assembly GCA_963693305.1. NCBI lineage: Eukaryota > Metazoa > Cnidaria > Anthozoa > Scleractinia > Meandrinidae > Meandrina > Meandrina meandrites. The sequence continues at coordinate 26,668,292 of OY855914.1, forward strand.
GTTTTGCAATTAGTTTTAGTTTTTTACTTAAGCTTAATTTACTGATGGTTTCCTGTGTCTAAATAAAGTTTTAAGTGACATTACATTACTGTTAAACAAATTGCCGTCTGTAGCTGTAGCTGTGGGAACCACGAGGCGTAGCCGAGAGGATTTATAGACTACTTCATCATCTAGAATACACAAGAAATACTTCGTTCAGTTCTTTATACATTTGGAAATTACTTTGAGGATCTTGAGATTAAAAAAAGTTAACCTTAATTCAAAAAAGGGTTGAACACATGCTTTGTAAAGCCCAGGCCAAACGAGGATGAGAGTTATGAGAGTTGATTCTCATGAGAGTTTTCGTCAACTCTCGTCGACTATATATCATCGACTCGAGCAAAACGAGAACGAGGGTCGTCGAGAGTCCGTCAAGAATTACTGCAAACGAGAGAAAACTCTCATCGACTCTCGTGAAAAATTTGAGCACATTCAAAGTCGATGAGAGTGCATGAGAGTCGATAAGAGTGCATGTGATTTACATTTTATTTTTTTACATTTAAAATTTTACATGAGAGTTTCAGGCCAAACGAGAGCGAGAGTTTGAACTCTCATGAACTCACGTCCTCGTTTGGCCCGGGCTACGAGTAGTAGTTTGAAGTAATTTGCAAAAGAGTGCAGTTATGACCATACAAACTTGGTTATTAACATCCCATGCGCAGTCTCGTCCTTTAATTTCCTCCAGAAACAAGCCAAGCCGAAAAATTTTAATTTCTTTGAGCGAAGGTTGTTATCAGTGACGCAAATTTATTATGACGTCATTTGACCACCGTCAAAAAATATAAGAACACAAAAATATGCGATCGTCAGTTTTTCAAAATCATTATATAGCATCACGGTTTGACCGGACAGAACAAAACGAACACAAATTGACGTGCATGCGATGGACGAGACTTCCTCTGATCGAAGAAGAATGACCGATTTTGCAATTCGACAAAAAGACAAAAAAAAAGAACTTGTGGAAGGAAATGTGGCAGTACCATCAGGCAGAATCAAGTGAGCTGTTAAGTCAGCCAAATATCCCCTATTCGATGGTTTGACAAATACTTACTCGCTCCTGGCATTATTACTTGTCTCAACGTAACAACGCCTCAATATCCTGGTGTGTTATATCTATGAAACCATTTAATCATGTATATCTCACATGATTTTCACGAACATGGCTTCGGAAATTTCACCAGTCACTGATAGCTGAATAGAGAGCTTTCGACAAAGCATAATTGTAGCTCAGATGAGTTTTAAAGCCTCTTCTTTATGCCTTTTGAGGCCAAAAACATTAACTTCAGGGTATTTTCATCGAATCATGAATTGTACTATTTAGTTAAAAGAGTTTACAACATGAAATGTGAGTCTAAATTGACACCAAGATAAACGGGTAAAAACGTTCGGCCGAGAGCTAATCTGTAGCGTCCAACATCGACTTTTGATTCAATTTCAAGCAAACCAGGCAATATATCAGATATATACCTGAGAAAGCAAAACGCTGGCATGTGTTGTCTATGTCAATTATCGGCTCATTGCCGACCGGAAAACCACGCGATCGCATTCCTCCCCGAGAGAATCAAAAAGAACTCAGCTGACTGTGACGCCTAAAATTGAAAATAGAAGGCAAAAGGTCTACTCGCATAATCGCTTGAAGTGATTTCTTGGCCCTGTTGTTCGACGTGATTCTTCTTGCAAATAACAATGTCCCGAATGTACTTCAATTTGATGAAGCGGGAAATACTTGTCCCCAACATACAGCAGAGAAAAAACTAACACTCTAGGCACGGTAAAATTCAAGCCAAATATCGCCACCGCCGATTAGAAATATGCCGTAACTACTGCTTCCGAGCCCTAATTCATGTGCCCAGAGCCTTTCGCTGTCTAAATTAAAAGAGGCACGACATTATCGTTACGTCCAACCGTTTCGAGTCTTAATGTGACTGTCGACCCGTCTGAGTCGGAAGTAGGATAACGGACGACGCGAACTTGCAAGTCGTTGGACTTTCAGCTTCACTAGACCGATGTCTTCAGGCAAACCTCCTTTAGACAGAAAGTTATAGAAAGCTAACTCGATCACGATCAGCTCACTTATCCCAGTCCGATACACTCACACAGTGCATCAAAGACTGGGGCCTCTATTTGTATTTTTGCGAGCCACAGGAGTCGTGCAGGCCTGTGAACACATTTAAACTAAAAAAATGGAGAGTGACAATGAGAGTGATTTGCCATTGTGTGCGCTCGCTGGGTTACTTAATTTGTTTTATATTGTGGGCAACAATCAAGAAATATGTACATCGTGCAAAAGACATGCAGATTTCACAATACTAGAATTTTGTCGTGAGGGGTGGGTACAGTATTTTCAACCTTCGATCATGGGTGGATCGGTCAATTTTAAGCCACGAGAAAGGGGTGGGTCACATGTTTTGCAACCGCCGCTTTCCCAAATGCATGTGGATGTTTAATAAACATGGACACGTTTTTGGCTGCCTTAGCTTCTTGTGCTCACTTTATTCTGAAAGAGTAACTCAAAACCCAATACAGTAATCAGAGAGTTGTGTCGTTATCTGTCAAAAGATGATTTAAATTGTTTGTAGAACAGAGCGAAAAAATAGTACTTCAGATAGTCAACATTAAGTATCTTCGAACCAAACGATGAATCGATTTGTTTTTAGCCACTCAGAAGATACCAAGTTGATGTGATTTTGTGGATTTATCTTAACATGGGGTATGAAATTTCTTAACAATAAATGGCATGTTTGCAAAGGCTAAAACTGAAGAGGATAACATTTGAACGCAAGAAATAAAAAGAAAATTCAGCACATTTCGTTTCAAATAACCTGCTGCTTTACAAATTGCCTTCCTCTTTAGTCGGGTCTTCAGTAACCCCTTGGTCGTTGATTACATCCGGCTCTTCGGTCACTTCCGGGTCTTCGGTCATTCCCGTGTCTTGGGCAATTTCCGGAGCTTCGGTAACTTTCTGGTCTTTGGTCACTTTTGGGCTATCCTCCGAAACGACGATCGGCTCCTCTTCGGCTACTTCCGGAACATCATCCGAGAAAGACACTTTTCTAGTTTTCGACTTGGTTCTGGTCCTCTTGCTCTTTGGCTTCCTGTGATAAGCTCCTGGTGTCTGCATTGTGCTTACTTGCGGAACAAAGGACATGAGCTGTGACTGGCCATACGCCTTGGACCACGTCCCAGACATTGCTTGGGTTGAATAGTTCATCCCAGGGCCACCTAGGCGCATCTGCATGGTCGATTGCATTGCTGTACTCTGACCAGGGTAATTCAGCTGCATCGGTCCAAATCCTTGATCAATATTCATCGCGTCTGCTTGGTCCATCAGCTGCGGCTGATCTTCTGCCGCAAACATATCCATCGATTGAAATTCCATTTCCTCCTCACCAGATTTAGCCTTCCTTCTGCACAGGCAGCACACCACAGTAACGATAGCAATTAACACAAGAGCACCAAGAGCACTGGACCCTGCCATAAGTGTCACCATGTTTAGCTTCAGGCCAAGAATTTTGAACATCTTACGATCTTTCGCCTTTCTTCTTTCCCCTTTGTACGGAAGCAGGAAAGGATTTTCTCGGCCCAACACTCCACCGTAGCAATGGCGATCGCTCTTGCAGCTCGGGGTCTTGAGAAGAGAGCCATCCGTCTTCCTGTAGCACCAGAAACAGCCGAATATTTCATTGCAGGCATTCTCCGTCTGGTAATTCCCACAATGCACCTTGAAACACTTCCCAAGGTCATCTGGATGGTCTTTGAGAGGTGCACGCGCAGACACTGGTGGGGAGGGCTGTGTGCACACTGGAATGTCGCTAAAAACGGAAACAAGAAATGCGTTGTTTTAATAGCAGTTGGACGACGAGCCGCCGAGTTTTCTATAAGCGAATGACCAGCGATTCTCAGCCGAAGCGGAACTATCGGTCATAGAAAACGAGGGCCAGTTGCTTAACTAGAAACTATTTAAAAGTTTAAAATCCGAATAAGGATGGGAGGAACAGTACAGTACAGTGCACGTGTTCGCTCTGTTTTTGAAAGTCGTAGAAAGAAAAGCAATGGTTACAAATCGTAAACACTCAATGTTTTTTGGCCATTTAAACTTTTTTAGAAGAAATAATGAACACATCGCGGTGAAAAACATGACAAGACAACGAACGTTGGAAAAAAAACTTCGATTTTGCAAACTTGACGTTTCGTATGCTACGAAGATGTATGTTGTAACATACCAAATGTCAAGCTTGTAAAATCAAAGTTCTTTCCAACATACGTTGTCTTGTCCTGTTCGTCACCACAGTGTGTTTATTATTATATTTTACCTAGCTAACGGTGAAGTGAAGTGAAGTGAATACTTTATTTACCCTCGGATTATAGAGTAGCTCTAACAGAGCTAATGTCTCCGAGCATTTCAGCAGTACAACGGTACAACGGGTAAAGACCAGACCACAACACCGGGAAACTTCGTGCCCTACTCTTAACGATAAGTGTGTGGGTTCTTTAACGTCCCCTGCTAACCATAACAGTGAAGATGCAGGAGACGGGGCCTACTGTTTATCGTCCTTATCCGAGAAGACTAGAACATCTAACCATTTGCAGATGTCATTGCAAAGGCAGCATATTCTCCTCAGTTATTTTAAGACCCTGAGTGTTGGTCCGGTCTGGGCTCGAACCCGAGACCTCCCGCAAAGAAGTCCGGCGCTCTACCAACTGAGCTAACCGGTCGGCGGTTATACCTTGCTTGCAAAAATATTATGTCAACATCATATGATGTTAAAACTTTCTGTAGCTGATCATTAATCTCTCGCCGAAATTTTACTATGTAACCATCATTTTTGACATTACCATGGCAACCGCATTTAGCCACGAGACTTACCTCTCCCCAGTGAGGCTTGCGTTGCAGAAGTTGTAATCCAAGCGAGCTTTACATGGACACTCACAAGCCTTGCTTGCGTTAGAAGTACAGGTGTCATGACACGGGCACGAGGCGCGGTTGGTGGAACAGTCCGGGCTCTTTTTTACAACAACAAACACGTTTGTACCGGGAACCTTGACTATTGCGTAAGAGTAGCAGGTTAGCTGTCTGGTTTTGTTACGTTTGTGTATGTCTTTGGTCATTACGATCTGGAACGATATAAATTGGAAAAAAATAGTAAGGACCACGTTGTTATTAGATAACAGATGAAACCCATTCTTACACATTCTCGAACATTATAGGTGAATACCCATTCTGTCCCTTTCGATTGTTATTGCCGTTTGATTATGAGTTACAAGAGAACCACTTTGACTGATGACTGATTGATCTTAACCTGGCTGCAAACAACCAATCAGAAACAAAAAGAAGCGCCACGTCATCAGTATAGAATCTTGCGCGTCTTATCTTAGACGTCTATTTAGCAGATGGTGAATTTAGTGCGCTAGCTCGGATGATACACAACATAACCACTCGAGTCCAGAAGAAAGCAGTGCAGCCTATTGCTAGAATCGAGACATTTTTTTCCGATGTGGTTTTTGAACATGGCACCGAAGTTTGAGACCGTGAGGTCAGTACCGATGACACCAAACAGGTTTTTCCTGCCGTATGCTGTTTTTAGTGATTGACTGATCGATACGATGAAGCCTGCTCCAAGAGGATCAAGATATGGAGCAGTTAATGACACAGAGTCTTCATTTGCAACGGCGCTAATGAACCTAAAAAAATAATGAAACGAGTAAAGTATGTAATACCCTTTGGGATCAAACACAATTGCCAGCAAAAAATAGGTAAGTTAACTTTTCTGCTACTACTTCTACTACTACTACTACTACTACTACTACTACTACTACTACTACTACTACTACTACTACTACTACTACTACTACTACTACTACTACTACTACTACTACTACTACTACTACTACTACTACTACTACTTCTACTACTACTACTACTACTACTACTACTACTACTACTACTACTACTACTACTACTACTACTACTACTACTACTGCTGCTGCTGCTGCTGCTGCTGCTGCTGCTGCTGCTGCTGCTGCTGCTGCTGCTGCTGCTGCTACTTCTACTACTACTACTACTACTACTACTACTACTACTACTACTACTACTACTACTACTACTACTACTACTACTACTACTACTGCTACTGCTACTGCTACTGCTACTTATTCGATCACCCTGATTTCTTTTGTGGTGGAGGTGAAAATGAACGAGGAAAAGTGCGCTTTCTGTACTGCAAATGTTTATATTTAACTTGAAAAAAAAACAGATTGAAGAATAATAACCAAACGTTGCGTTTTTACAAATGATGAAATTTTGTGTTACAAAATTTGATGATAAATTGTTTAGTACATTTTTACTTATTTCTAACAGAATGGCGATGTTTGGTTTTCTGTCAAAACTGACGGCCGTCAGTGCAAGTCACTTGGCCAAAGCAGTGTGAATAGCTTGAAAATGATCATGAAAGAGACGGCAGAAACATGTGATGTCCACACACTTGTGCAGGTAATCGAACAACTAACCTCGCTCAAACGAGCTAATTTATTAAACAGAATAAATAAATAAAATAAATAAATAATAATAATTATTATTATTATTATTATTATTATTATTATTATTATTATTATTATTATTATTATTATTATTATTATTATTATTATTATGCCTAAGAGGTTCAAGAGCTAGAAGGAAAGCCTTTTGTGACTTTAAGAACATTGATATTGACGTTGAAAGCCAGGAGGGAGCCATCATGTAAACACTGTTCAAATAGGTTTTAATAGTTTATTTCTTTTATTTACTTTTACCTTGTATATACCGATATTTACGTTGAAACCCAGGAGGGAGCCATCATGTAAACACTGTTCAAATAGGTTTTAATAATTTATTTCTTTTACTTTCTTTTACCTTGTATATACCAATTTGTATGGAATATATTAATTAATGCTATGATGATGATAGTAGTATTAGTACTAGTTGTAGTAACCATGATATCATGACTTATATGATATGACGATGATGATAATGATGATAATAATAACTTTTTGTGCCTTGGATATTTTAATATTGGAATTTTTTCCTTGTAAATGGCAACTTGTCTGGAATATGTTAATAAAGATTTTTAATATTATTATTATTATTATTATTATTATTATTATTATTATTATTATTATTATTATTATTATTATAAAACATTTATATAAATCCATATCCTTGGCTCATGGCGCTTTACAATAAAATAGTATTAATAGCATAAGAGAATAAAATAGAACAAAGAGTGGCAATATCATTGAAACTGATGCAGTTCACAATACAATACAAACACTGACCAAAGGGCTATTAATTTGTCAGGTTTCATTCCTTTATACAAAAAGGCTAGGACAGTATATGCCTCTTGTATTTTACATCTAAGCGGTACATTTTTAATTCGATTTTACGTTGTTCAGGTAGGAATGACGGGTACTGAAGACCATGCGTATAAAAGTTGTTTATGTCAGTTGTTTTGATGTCAGATGATTTCGTAAAATATGATTTCTGCAATTTGGCATTCTGCTTTAAAAATGAGGATACCTGTTAGTTGGAATATTGGTCAAATAAGACGGGGGGGTGTGTAGTCATGTCACTTTTTCACTTTTCCAAACGTACATTAATTCCCTATAATTTTTCCGAAGCGCTTAAAGACAAATTTTATTTAAAAAAAAAAGAACGTGGCTGATGCCTTCCCAAATCATCTTCAAACGCAATCTTCACTTTCTCCATCATCCATTTTTAAGAATTCAACATAATATTAAAATTTATTTCACTAAAGATAATGTAGGCAACATATTAAGTTTTAGAAAAAATATGAATATTCAAGTTTTCTTCTTGTTGTTGTCCTTGTTCTTCTTCGCAGAGAACGCTAGATGCTCTTTTCAAACGTCAAGATAAAGGAAGACTTGCCCACTACACAAGAGATATCTTCACTAAACCTGCAATGACAAAGTATGTGGAGAAGTGCTGCAGATATGCATGGAAGCTGGTATGTCAGACTCCACCCTACATGATAGAAGGAAATTCTGCCATACAAAAATCAAATGTCTTCGATCCATCTATTCATCAAGTCAGCAGGGAATCCGCGTCTTCCGAGCGTAACTCGGGCTTCATCAAGCTTATAGTTTGGCCAGGTTTATTTGAAGGATCGTCCTTTAGAGTAATTCGTAAAACCGAGGTGTTATTACAAAGCCAGTAACAGACGTTTTGTGCCTATGGTTTAAACTGTTGAAACCCGCTAGATTAGCAAGATAGTAAGACTATGAAAACAGCGGAGCTATGAGGTTTATGCAAATGTTAGAATTATAATAGCAGCCTTTTGATTTTTCTGACTGGACATGAAAATGGATTGATCATTTTACTTGTACTATCGAACATAGCAGATTGCAGGTTCATTTATATCCCGGGGGGGGGGGGGGGGCACTCCCATATATGGGCTATATAGGTATGTGCCGCGGGATAGGGTATGGTTTTTGAGGTTCTCGGTCCTTAAATAGGGTATCACTTTTGTTCATTTTGGCATTGTGTTCCCGGTTTTATCCTTAGATAGGGTACCTTAATTCTATCAGCTCAAATAAACGCCCAGCTAAACGAAAAAAAAATTGTCCGTAAAAGTGAACTATCCGTCATTAAGTATTAACAAAGCGATTTTGAAAGGTTTGAGCTTTGCCGTGCGCGGTTAGCCGTTATTTGGGTCGTCACGCAATTCTTCTCCTCCCCTTCAATAGGGTGTCAATTTTCAGGTTTGGGCCTTAGAAAGGGTATTAATTTTCGTTTTCTTTATCCTTAGATAGGGTGAGGATTTGAGAACGTTCGCGGCATACCCCTATCCGAAATTTAGCTTGAACGAAACGCAAGTTCTACAATTCTATGATTCTATGATGCAGTTCTACAATTACATGATATCGTTCGCGTTCATGTTTATAAACAACACTTTTGATTTGTTATAATGTTTAATTACTGTTTAGTTTTAGAATGTATAGGAGACATAAAATTATTTGGGCATTCCAAACGGTATCGCTTTATTGCAAATCTCTAGGGGCCTTAATAAAATTGCTAAAAGTATCACAACCTCGTTCAAAGAGTCTCTCTCCCCATAGAGGGAGACCCTGGGAACCAGGTTGACAGTATCTTCTCTGGGGAAAATACTTGTACGAAATGGGATTTAGGATGATCAAATCCCAAACTCGCCTAGGCTGGAAAAAGGGACTTTGGGCTATAGTTCAACATTCATATTGCATGGTTAAAAGAAATTAGATGGCACGATTATAGAAGAGAATCGCCAGACGATAGTTCCCTAACATGGAAAAAGCAGGAAGCGTGGCCAAAGTCACTCGAAATAAGGGCTCAGCCTACTTTAATACGGTCAGCGAAGTTGGTAGAGGAAGGAATCCAAACAAACAAACCACTTCATTCACAGTGAAGGTTTGGGATGTAACTAAATTCCGATTTGAGAGCGAGGACGAAAATTTAGTGTTGAATAATAAAAACGATAGAGTGCACTGAGCGTTTCAAGGCTACATTGTCAAGGTTTTGAAATGACGACCGAAAACAACAGCCGAATACAGCCACGATGAAAGTGAACACCCGTTTCCTTTATGTAATTTCGTGATACATCAAAAACTGCGGTCTTCTATACATTCTGACCCCGTTCTGTCTTACAAAATGATGTTACTGTGCTCCCGATGCAGTACGAAAAAAAAATAGATCTATAAGCCTTTTTTTTTTTTTTCATTTGGGCTTCTATAAGTGTACCTTTCAACATAGCCGTCCGAATTAATTCGCTGCTGAATTATAAGATGATAATTATGATATGAACCTTGACGATAATTTTGAGCTTAATTAATGTATGGTATGTATAGGCATGTAGCTAAATTAGCAAAACACTTAGTTGTGGCTGACTTTACATCTTTGTCAGTTTATTCTGAAACAGCACCTCGAAACGCAAGTCACTGGTTTCCTATTTACAAAAGGGGTACAGAACAAGAAATCTTTTGTTTTCATTGCACAAAATAAGGAGCGGATTCGATGATCGGGCTTTCAGTAAAAACATATATATATTGAAGACAGTTTTAAAGTCAACAATGAATTGATTTGTATCAAGCCAGAAAAAAAAACATTTTAAAATGAAAAGACATATAACATGAAAGTGGGGCAATAGTTCTTAAATATGTGAATTTTTAACAACAGCAAAAGAGAGTGGAAACGATTTAAACTCAACAAGATGAAAAGAAAATTTAGCAACATCCCGTTTCAAATAATCTGTTTCTTTACAAATCGCCATCCTCTTTGACAGCGGTCGGTTCCCTGTTTTCCGTAACTTCCAGATGTCCAATCACATCGGGATCTCCAGTCACCTCCGGGTCTTGCGCAATTACCCGAGCTTCGGTAACTTTCGCGTCTACGGTCACTTTTGGGCTATCCTGCGAAACGACGATCGGCTCCTCTTCGGCTACTTCCGGAACATCATCCGAGAAAGACACTTTTCTTGGCTTGGTTCTGGTCCTCTTGCTCTTTGGCTTCCTGTGATAAGCTCCTGGTGTCTGCATTGTGCTTACTTGCGGAACAAAGGACATGAGCTGTGACTGGCCATACGCTTTGGACCACATCCCAGACATTGCTTGGGTTGAATAGTTCATCCCAGGGCCACCTAGGCGCATCTGCATGGTGGACTGCATTGCTGTGCTCTGACCAGGGTAGTTCAACTGCATCGGTGCGAATCCTTGGTCAATATTCATCGCGTCTGCCGGATCCATCAGCTGCGGCTGATCTTCTGCCGCAAACATATCCATCGATTGAAACTCCATTTCCTCCTCACCAGATTTGGCCTTCCTTCTACACAGGCAGCACACCACAGTAACGATAGCAATTAACACAAGAGCACCAAGAGCACTGGACCCTGCCATGAGTGTCACCATGTTTAGCTTCAGCCCAAGAATTTTGAACATCTTACGATCTTTCGCCTTTCTTCTTTCCCCTTTGTACGGAAGCAGGAAAGGATTTTCTCGGCCCAACACTCCACCGTAGCAATGGCGATCGCTCTTACAGCTCGGGGTCTTAAGAAGAGAGCCATCCGTCTTCCTGTAGCACCAGAAACAGCCGAATATTTCATTGCAGCCATTCTCTGTCTGGTAATTCCCACAATCCACCTTGAAACACTTCCCAAGGTCATCTGGATGGTCTTTGAGAGGTGCACGCGCAGACACTGGTGGGGAGGGCTGTGTGCACACTGGAATGTCGCTAAAAACGGAAACAAGAAATACGTTGTTTTAATAACAATTGGACGACGAGCCGCCGAGTTTTCTATAAGCAAAATAATGACCAGCGATTCTCAGCCGAAGCGGAACTATCGCTCATAGAGAACGAGTGCCAGTTGCTTTAGTAGAAACTATTTAAAAGTTTAAAATCCGAATAAGGATGAGAGGAACAGTACAGTACAGTGCACGTGTTCGCTCTGTTTTTGAAAGTCGTAGAAAGAAAAGCAATGGTTACAAATCGTAAACACTCGTATTTTTTAGCCATTTAAACTTTTTTAGAAGAAATAATGAACACATCGCGGTGAAAAACATGACAAGACAACGAACGTTGGAAAAAAAACTTCGATTTTGCAAACTTGACGTTTCGTATGCTACGAAGATGTATGTTGTAACATACCAAATGTCAAGCTTGTAAAATCAAAGTTTTTTCCAACATACGTTGTCTTGTCCTGTTCGTCACCACAGTGTGTTTATTATTATATTTTACATAGCTAACGGTTACCTTGCTTGCAAAAATATAATGTCAACATCATATGATGTTAAAACTTTCTGTAGCTGATCATTAATCTCTCGCCGAAATTTTACTATGTAACCATCATTTTTGACATTACCATGGCAACCGCATTTAGGTACGAGACTTACCTCTCCCCAGTGAGGCTTGCGTTGCAGAAGTTGTAATCCAAGCGAGCTTTACATGGACACTCACAAGCCTTGCTTGCGTTAGAAGTACAGGTGTCATGACACGGGCACGAGGCGCGGTTGGTGGAACAGTCCGGGCTCTTTTTTACAACAACAAACACGTTTGTACCGGGAACCTTGACTATTGCGTAAGAGTTGCAGGTTAGCTGTCTGGTTTTGTTACTTTTGTGTATGTCTTTGGTCATTACCATCTGGAACGATATAAATTGGAAAAAAATAGTAAAGACCACGTTGTTATTAGATAACAGATGAAACCCATTCTTACACATTCTCGAACATTATAGGTGAATACCCATTCTGTCCCTTTAGATTGTTATTGCCGTTTGATTATGAGTTACAAGAGAACCACTTTGACTGATGACTGATTGATCTCAACCTGGCTGCGAACATCCAATCAGAAACAAAAAGAAGCGCCACGTCATCAGTATAGAATCTTGCGCGTCTTATCTTAGACGTATATTTAGCAGATGGTGAATTTAGTGCGCTATGAGAGTGGTTTGACTACTGAAGTTAAACTTCAGAAAACAAACAAGTTCTCCAACACCTGTTACCTCGTAAAATCTTTGTAGTTTTAAGTCGTTATAGTTCTGGCACTCTCGCCTGACCATCACTCCACTGTTGATCAAATCAAGAGCAATTTCAGCATCAATCTCAGTGATGTGTTTGTTGAGGACTTTGCTTAAATCATTGTAGGCAGTATCAAAGCTCGGATGATACACAACATAACCACTCGAGTCCAGAAGAAAGCAGTGCAGCCTCTTGCTAGAATCAAGACATTTTTTCCCGATGTGATTTTTGAACATGGCACCGAAGTTTGAGACCGTGAGGTCAGCACCGATGACACCAAACAGGTTTTTCCTGCCGTATGCTGTTTTTAGTGATTGACTGATCGACACGATGAAGCCTGCTCCAAGAGGATCAAGATATGGAGTAGTTAATGACACAGAGTCTTCATTTGCAACGGCGCTAATGAACCTAAAAAAATAATGAAACGAGTTAAGTATGTTAAGTATGCTGCTGCTGCTGCTGCTGCTGCTGCTGCTGCTGCTGCTACTACTACTGCTACTCCTGCTGCTGCTACTGCATGCTACTGCATGCTACTGCTGCTGCTGCTGCTGCTGCTGCAACTACTACTACTACTACTACTACTACTACTACTACTACTACTACTGCTACTACTACTACTCCTGCTGCTGCTACTGCATGCTACTGCTGCTGCTGCTGCAACTACTACTACTACTACTACTACTACTACTACTACTACTACTACTACTACTACTACTACTACTACTACTACTCCTGCTGCTGCTACTGCATGCTACTGCTACTACTACTACTGCTGCTGCTACTGCTACTGCTACTGCTGCTGCTGCTACTGCTACTGCTACTGCTACTGCTACTGCTACTGCTGCTGCTGCTGCTGCTGCTACTGCTACTGCTACTGCTACTACTACTACTACTACTACTACTACTACTACTACTACTACTACTACTACTACAACTGCTGTCACTCTCTCACTGTCACTGTGTCTCCTACTGGCCACTGTCAATGTTACTGTTACTGCTACTACCACCAGGCCTTACTGTTTCTGCATCTGCTGATACTGCTAGTACTATACTGACATGACTATTACTAGTATTACTAAAGCAGCCAGTACAGCCAGTGCTATACAGCTTCCAGCCAGCTTACCACGGGCGAGATATGTGATCAAAGTTTGATGGCAGTGGAGCGCCAGGAAACAGGCGCAGGACGCCACTGTACGTTCCGATGTAGCGACGCACAAATTTCCTTAAATATTCCTTTTGGTTAACTGCCGAGAACCAAGTTTCATCCACCAGCGAGGTCAGCATCGCTGATACTACAGCATCCTCAGACAATACGTCGCTTTCCTCGGACTGGTAGGCTCTTCCTTTCATCTGTTCACTATAGTGCTTGATGGCTTTTGCGCTTTCCTCCGCCTCCAGATATCCTGGTGGATCTTCAAACGCTTTTGTGGAGAATTTAATCACCGAGCGATCTAGTGAAAAAAAGGAATTGTAACAAATTTTAACAGCCTGTATTGCAAAATTCGGGCCGCGTGATTCGTGACCGTGCAGTAATAAAGTGTGGTTCAAAACTCTGCAAATGGATCTAAAACTTTTTAAGTCCGCAAATGAACTCTAGTGTGTGACCATTCAAATAAAAGCTAACAAGCAGTTATTTCGTGTGACTTAATTTGTTTTCCAGTATTTTGCAAACCATAATTTAGGATGTTGAACTTTGGCACCTTATGTTGGCCTTATGTTTTATATAACATTTGCTTGATACCTGCATAAGAGACGGTGTCCGTGTAATAACATGTCTTTGCTTCCGGTAACACGTCCATCCGGTGGTAAGTGATAGGTGCAAACGACATTTGATTCTCTATAAATGGTAAAGAAATGACACCAGATTGGTTTGTGGTTCTGATTCTGATTAATATTTGAGTTTTTCGGTTGAACTGCTGAACGGCAACAAAATTGGTGCCGCTTTGATTCCAGAAAATGTTCCCCATGCAGAACCCATCATTCTAAGGCTAGACAAGACTCTTAGACAAGGCAGGGTGAATCTTATGAATCTACTGGAACTAAAATCTATCCGTGGACAAAGCGAACTAGAAACTCAAGATATATATTAAACTTTTTTCTAGTATTTTTTAAAAACTGACTCCTGAACCAAATTTTTGTTTATGTTGCTTCTAACAGTTATTTGAAACATGGCGACGATTTCTCTTAACGGTTTGTAAGACCATTCAATAATTAAGGCATACTTTATCGACGAACGCCACGATCCAAAATATTAAAATCTCAACTATTTCTAAAGAAGTACGTTATTGAAATAATAATAATAATAATAACTAGGAGTAATCATAGATTATGCAGTGCGTTCGCCATGCTTGCCATTGAAGAACACGCCACCACAAGATTAGGATGCGTATTGCTACCGTTGAGCGCAAGAATTGTTTACAGCCTATCGTTATCCGCTTAATAGAATTCTTTTTGCGCGCGCTGTCTTTGCGGCTGATGTCATTGTTGACGTTGTTGTAACGCAATTAATTGCCTTCTAATGTCTTCTCGCATGAGACATACCGACATACCGACGTACATACCGACATACATACCGACATAGAACGACTTTCGCTTGCGCGTTCACAGGACAACCACGGGACCACAGGTCACCACAAGATTAGGATGCGTTCTCCTATCGTCGAACGCAATAAAAAAACAGCGAAACGTCGCGATTTTTTTATAATTCAGAATCGCCATGCAGACAAAAATAATCTGATCACATTTTTTGGAAACAGTGCCGAGTTATTTCTTTCCGTAACTATTCAAATAAAAGTGGTCGGATGGCATTAACAGATTCTGTAAAGAATAATTATGGTGAAATTAAAACAATCTCAGCAAGCACTGACCGATGGACAAAGATCTAAAATTTGCTCCAGTATCTCCTTTTTCCAGTGCAACACACACAATGTAGTCTTTTCTGCTTGCTCCCTGATCAACAGGCATGCACGAGTACTTGTAATCCATTTGTTCTATTTTAACACCGTCCCCTAGCCTACTGCCTCTTGAAATAGAACGCTTTCTGCCTTTGAATGTCTTCTCTCTGAAAATAAATATAGTAAAATTGTATTGCGTCTTTTTTACATTTTCAACTAAGTTAGACCTTTCACACGAGTTGATTCTATGACCTTACAAATTATGCACTCAGACAAACTATTTAGTGCAATCCTTTAGAGGCATCGTATATATGATTAACGTTTTACTGAAAAATCTCAGTAGAAATAAGACAAAAAAAGACCTATTTTGTCCGACGTCGGACAACATTAGTATTATTAATCTTTTTTCGAAGGGTAGATACTGTAGAAGTCTTTATAACCAACTAGAGGAGCCCTGGTCAGCTAAAGCAAGGTTCCCACTGGAGGGAAATGAAAGCGGAGATCTTGCTGTTGTGGCGAATGTAGAGAATTGTTGACGCCCGTGATAGATAGCGAGAAGACGCACGTAACAAGCCATCCAAGAAAACATGTTAAAATAAAAAAATATTTTTTTTCCAAGAGGGCACGGTAACGAATCCTGCAATCTGATTGGTTCTTAGTAATCTGATTGGTTCGATTGCCCTCGGCCTGCGGCCTCGGGCAGCATTTTCAACACCTCGGTCACAGTTTTTCACTATACGGACCTCCCAGCCGGCAAATAACATATATATTCGTCAATGTAGACTCGAGATTTTTACAGTCACAATGATGATTGTAATGACGTGAGTCGTGTACGTCAGTTTTTCTTGCGCACTTGCGTTCAGCGCTGAAGTGCTTCTTTCTAGCGTGTGTATTAACTAAAATTTGTAAGGCCTTTATTGATCCGTAGTCCTCTCTGCCCAGGCATATCTCTAGTGAGAAAAGGATCCTGGCGTACGTTTTTCCAAGCAATGGCATTCTTTATTCAACTTTTACTAAGGATTACTGACCTTAATCGGCCTGTTCTCCGAACTTCCTCGAACAACTGTTTGAATTCGTTTCCTTGTTCAAGCTCTAATATATTCACCGAGTTGGGATCTCCAGTGATTGTCTCTGGTGGGGGTAGTTTAGGGTGACTCAATGTGTAACCGGTTTCGCTGTGAAATAGGAACGCGTAGGACTTGGGACCCGCCTGGTTAAAGTACTGCACATCGGACAAAAGTTCTGCCATTGGAATATCCACTCCAGCCACTCCACGGAGTTTGTTGCGATGAAAATATGCACTTGCCGCGGTCACCATTAAACCTGATTAACATAAAAATGAGATGGGATTATTGTGTGGAGAGAGGAACTCCGAAAAAATAATAGCGTCTTTTAAAACCCAAAAGTTCTGAACATAGCGACAATCCCTTGCTTCCTTATCCCCCCCCCCCCCCCCACCCCCTTTTCCTCTTCCCCAACCACACCCAAACGTAGCAGGCCCAAAAATTATAACAGCTGTACAAATGCCTGTAAGTCTCCAAGTCCCCTGTGTTCGTGAAGGTCTTTGAAGGAGAGGTGAAGAGGGACATACTGGAGGAGGAATAGGGGAGGAGCTGGTGGATTTGTTTAAATTATAATTGAAGTAACTTGAGGTAGGAGGGAGCGAGATGGCACACGCATCCTTTCACATGCAGATAAGACTTTGCAACTGATCTAACTACCACTGCCTCACTCCCCTACCAGCTTTGGATGCGTTACACGTGAGACAAAGAGTCGATAATGAGAATGGGTCGCTTTCTAACTAGGCTTCAACATAATACCATCTCATTTCACCTCGATCAAACGTCTGAGGCTGTTTTTGTTTTAATATTTCGATGGAAGCCATTCATGTTAACGTGGAAGCATCAGTAAGGATATGTAAAATAGCTGCTGAGTGGCTATATTTTCAGTCGTTCAAACGAGATTCTATACTTTGAAATTGTTTCGCGCCCGAACAAAATTGCTTTGACATTTGGCATTTTGCCGTTTTCAAACATTTAGAATTTTTTTAAGTAAAGTTCCAAAAAAATTAGTAAATCAGGAGAATACTTGTAAAGTATCAACCTTCGACCAGCGAAAGTGAAAACCTCATCTTTGAACGAAGTAGTTTTCTTGTTTTGTTTTTTTTCGTTTTACCGGGGTACGCGAGCGCTCTTATTTACTTTACTTTCAAACAGTCAATATGCTCTCGTCCTTGAGTCCAATCATCTCTTTTAGCCGGCAACGGAAACGGTACATCCCAGAGACGAGAACACAGTCGTTATTAGCTTCCATACCTAGTCCCCACGAGTCAAAATACGGTGGAGAGAACACCACTACGCTCTCTTTAGCTGGAGTGACTTCCATGAGGTATTCAAAGTAAGCTTTGAGTTTGGAGTAAGGGTCCTTCTTGCCTTCAGCAGCCATTGATATTCCATTCTGTGAAACAACAATGTTAGTTTAGGCAGGCAGTATCTAGTTTTATTACATGACTGTATTGTAACAGACATAAGGAGAAATTCTACTTTATTTCTCGAGCAATTTTATCAAAGTATTTTTCAACTTCCTTACCGTTTGTTGAGTCACCTTTCTCACGAACTCTATACTCTTTTTGTCACTTCCTAGCTGCAATGTCAACAGTTTGAATGTAGTGCCTTTATAATCCTGCTTAAACATTTCAACCTCTTTCTTTATCGCCTTTAAAACTTTTTCTTCAACAGTACTCGTCTTAGGCGCTCCGTCCGTGATGAGGAGGATCATGGAGGGCCTGGAAGCGATTGACTCCGATGAAGTCTTGAGAGTGTTTTTAAGGATCTCGAAAGCTTTTTTGAAGGCTCTGATGAATCGAGTGCTACCTGGTGATTAATGAAAGAGGAGAGTTGTAAGTAAAGGTCTGCTATAGATGGGAGCTTGTCTCCTGACCATCCTTATAAGCAAGCTCAATAAAATTTCCTTTCATTACACTCTTTTTTTGGAAGAACCTTTTTATAAGAACGTTGAGGCTGAGATTTGCCAAACTTTTTAGAACATGCCCCACGATGAGAATCGGAGAACGTCTTTATTTTGGCCCGTTCGTTTTAATTTCTTGTTAAATGGGCTGTATAATAAATACAAAACTGTGGTCTAACAGTACAATTAACTCAATGTTTAAGAGGAAATAGTTTAACATTAACAGTTAAAATGATACACCATGTAGAACATCACAGTTTGTAGTCCAACTTAGACTTATAACTTGTAACTTAAGAACGTTTTCAGCCTCAATTCGTAGAAAAAAAAAACAAGAACGCTCAGCCTCAGTCCCAAAATTAGAGCCCTGGATAAAGACCAGAAATAAAGACCAGCTCTGCTGATGAAATATTGACCAATAAATACTAACTTGCTCTTTTGCCGTTGTACAAACTGGTTTAGCTCTACTGCAAGAGGCGTTTAGGACATGCATTTGTAAAACAACAGATTCGGCTTCAAACAATGCAAGTCAAGCGATTTAATCCTGCATTTTTTTCAGTGTTGTTACTTACGTTCAAAAGTGATGATTACCAGTTTCCAATTATGCGTATGTTTGGTCGCTGTTATCGTTTAGATGGTCAAGTTTATAAATGTAGTATTCTCACCTATTGGCTGGGCACGGTCTATAAAAGATTTCAAATAATTGATGTTGAATGCTCCAGCGGATGACATTGTTGTGTTATAACATTCATCTGTTGTATTGTCAGCAAGAAGAAAGATTGAAGAGTTGAAAAGGATTACGGATACCTAGAAAGAAATGAAGCAATGTGTAACACAAGTTGGGTTGAAGAAGGACGATTATAATCCGATTGATCTAAAATACGATAAGATGAGATGAGATATTCATTAGTTAATTGATTGATGTATAGATTGATGTATTAAATAGCTGATGTATTGACTGACTCACTGACTGACTGACTGACTGACTGACTGACTGACTGACTGACTGACTGACTGACTGACTGACTGACTGACTGACTGACTGACTGGCTGGTTGGTTGGTTGACTGACTGACTGACTGACTGACTGACTGACTGACTGACTGACTGACTGACTGACTGACTGACTGGTTGATTGATTGATTGATCGATCGATCGATCGATCGATCGATCGATCGATCGATCGATCGATCGATCGATCGATTGATTGATTGATTGATTGATTGATTGATTGATTGATTGATTGATTGCGGATATGACAGGAAAATTAAGAAGGCATTAAAAAAAACTTCAATAATGAATTCGGAACTTATTTACCTTGTCTTGTCGGTTAAGTGTGCTGACAATAATTTTAGCAGTGTCTTTAGCAGCATCTATGTGATAACCCATTGAAGTACTGGAATCCATAAGGATGACAATGTTCTTTGGTGATGGCGTTGCTGTGTTAACGTACCATGGTCTAATTCTATTGTCATACACACCACAAGTTGAAACTCGTGCGGCTGGATACATAGTGCTGATTCCCTCTATAGACCCAAAATACTGCCATTTTACCTGAAGGGGGAAAGTAAGTAAAGCTTGTGAAGCTTAGTGACTAATAGCGGCCCGGCACAAATTTCTGGCTGATTTATGTGACATGGACCGTTTGCGGTAGTACTGCTCTACTGTCAGGTCTCCCCAACAATTCGCCGGTATCCATTTACACACCTAGGTAGAGAGAGGCACAATGAGAGTAGAGCGTCTTGCCCAAGAACACAATACAGTGAACTCCACCACAGTTCAGGGCCAGACCGCTCGATTTGAAGTCTAACGCGCTTACCATTAAGCCTCCGTGCCTCAAACTAATATAGCAGAAGTGAATATTTTTTTTAAGAAGTGATAAAAGTTATCAACTTGAAGAAGCTATGTCACCGATTTTAGCCAAATTTATGCATGGTAAATGGCCATGAAATTCAGTGAAATATAAAAATAGCCGCTTCAAACAGTAAAGGAACTTTTCAATAACACAGCAAATACAAAAGGGGGTATGGATGGCCAAAAGTGAAGAAGATTGAAACGGATTGCGATATGGATTTTTGAAATACTGTTGGGCTGAAGCTGAATGTTTTTCACTTACCTTGAGTTTGTTTCTATCAAAAACTGTCCGCACATTTGAAAAGTCGATGTCGTCTTCTTTAAAATGAGCAGGAGCCTTCATTTGACAGAACACAGCGACCGTTACTTTGTCTTTGTATCGCGGGTCATAAGTGACCTTGTACTCAGAAGGCAGCTTGCAGCAACGATGGTATTCTGTGGAGGTTAAGTAAAACTTTATTATTCTGTAAAGATTAGAAACTGGTCAAGTGCAATATGGTAGTGTTGCGTTATTATAATACTTTATTATATGGCCGTGTCTCACAAAGACTGGGAACTACCAAATTCGCGAATTTGATTGGCTAAAATGGATATTGACCGCGGTCTAGATTTTCCCATCTAGACCGGCATCTAGACCGGTTGCACTTACGTTGAGAAGTTTACGAAAAAAATGCAAAAACGTGGACTTTTTTCTGCTAAAAAAAATTCTTCTTCACTATAAATCAACTGGACATTTCATTTTGATGTAAACGAAGTGATAGTATGAGGAGGCGGGAAAATTTGTGGCGCGGTGTTCACTTCTTGAGTTGAATGAAACACGCGAGGAAAGCGAGTGAGAGAGTTTTCTTCTGAAGATTTTCCTCGGACAATCTCCTCGTAAATCGTCTTTTCATCCTGGGAAATTGTGACAACAATTAAGGTTTACGGGAAGATCTAAAGCAATAGCTTTTCTGGAAATTATATGCCTTGTGCAAGACGAGCGAAGCAAGTGTTTACATATTGTCCTTGTTTACGGCTCCACGGCTGTCATCAAGACTACTTCATTATGCTGAAACGAAATTGCACTCAGAGTCAATGAAGTTTATTGAAGTACAAAAGGACAAGACCAAGATTGAAAGGTAACAAACTTAACTGAAGTGCTGAGCCTAAGTTTACGTCGAACACTGAATCAAATTGTGTTCGTTTTCTGGTCTTTCCGTAAATTATTTGCTGCTTTTCTTCTTTGTCCAGTTGCTCTTGTTGTACATTTACAAGTGTTTTTAATTAAACATTTCGCATCAATTCTTTCAGTTTTACGTAGTTGAGTCAACTATGGCATTTTTTTGGTATTTGTGTGGTTTTAGGGAAGGCACTGTCGATTATTGACGCGAAAAAAGGTTAACAAGAACGAGCAAACTTTGGAAAATTTTCGTTCAGTTCACAGGCACGAAATCAAAACACCAACTAGAAACGAATATGCGAGGTAATTGCAAGGTGAGAAGTTAAAAGCACTAAACACGATTAAAAGCAACTAAAATACCCGTAAGAATATTCTATCAGTCGATTAAAGAGGCTAGAGAAGTTGAAAACATACCTGCCGGTGATATCGACCTTCTCTTGTTCTAATTTTTCCGCGATCGCCGTTCACTAGAAACATGTCAGCGATTATGGCGAACCGAAGCGAATTTTTCAGCTGAAAGGTTTTCTAGTTTGGCCATATAATAAACATCTTATTAACCGAGCTTAGTCGGTCTGTATGGGAGAATCTTGACCATCATGAGTACAGACCTCACTGCGTTCGGTCTGTACTCACGACCTCGGTCAAGATTCTCCCATACAGACCTCCTGCTCGGTTACTAAGAGCTAAATTGAAAAGTAATCGGTGTTAATATTATGGACGGCGTTGCTGAGTCCTCTCACAATTTCAAATTAAAGTGCTCCCCTACTAAACAGCAATGCTTATTTTGCTTTGACATCATCAAAAGCCTAAAAAATAGACAAAAAATATCGCAAGGAAAACTGAAAAACAAAAACAAAAACAGGGTAGAGAGAAGTACAGCTCGTCGTTGCATTTCTTGTAGAGTTGTTTCTCAGTTGAGTGTCGAATATGTTTTGGATTTGGTTGGTTTTTCTTTACTGTGCTCTGTCGGTAATTGGTTTAAAGAAATATCGTGACGATGCTCCTTTAACCAACCAGCACCTATTTTACCAATCACGTGATTTGGCGAGGCGCGTTTTCTCACAGGTTAGCGTCAGTTCTGTGCTTCGAGTGCTCATTGGCTTATTTTGGCCACTTATTGGTTTGCTTTTAGCCTATGACAAGATTGAACACCACACTTAGGAGAAATTATTTTGATCATGCCTTACTTTTTTTCCGTGGTTTTCTGTTGTTAAGAGCTTCTGCGACAGCGTTCGAGATCTTTTTCACTGCGCCAATTCTCTGCTCCAGGCGGACTTTCAGTTTGTCAGCGAGATCCCTTACAATCTCTCGTCCATTGAGATCACTTCCCTCAATTATCCATTCTTCAATGCTTTTCTGTTAAAAGACAGATCATGAGTAACACAGCCATCAACAGTCACTCTGATTTCTTCTTACAACATATACATGAGTCACTGAAAGCTTTAGGAGTTGGCATTTGAGGTGGGTAAAATTATATACTTTC
This sequence comes from Meandrina meandrites, assembly GCA_963693305.1. Taxonomy (NCBI): domain Eukaryota; kingdom Metazoa; phylum Cnidaria; class Anthozoa; order Scleractinia; family Meandrinidae; genus Meandrina; species Meandrina meandrites. Next base: position 26,691,218 of record OY855914.1, read on the forward strand.
TTTCTGTCCAAATGGCGATCTTTTAAAGCTTTTTCGACAGTTTATATATCTATACCTGAACTACAATCCCGACTTCTTGTACCTCCAAGAGGAAACGAAAATTGGTTCGAGAAATCGGTATCCTATACTTTTTGATTTCACAATAAGGCTTCGACATTTAATAACACAGTTTAAAATATGTTTGCATTTACTGTTACGTCGAGGAACTAAACTGAAATTACTATCGGTTAAATTGTTATTATATAATTATTGTTATATTCGCTTGTTATCATTTACTGACTAGAAGTATTTCATTTCAGGGGTGTTTGCCCCCCAGTCAGGTGAGGACTAAAGTATATTTAATTTGTATATTCCCTCTAATGGGGCAGTGGATGAAAAATCCGGATTTTTCGAGCCTACAGGGGAAACGAAAATTGGCTAAAAAATCGGGTAGTTCAAGAAATCGGAAGTAAGATTACAGTTTTCGACTGAAGAAGGGAAAAAAGAGTCGGCTTTCCAGTCATCTGGAGGCTCGAAAAAAATACGAGATTTCGAGAAATCGGGATTCTAGTGTATTTTAAATCCGAACAACATTTTATGGACCGAGCGCTGGCTAAAGAGTCTAGATCTGTCCTGCTTTCACATCTCGTGCAAAGTTGCGCGATCAGAAACAAACAAAACAAATGAAGCTAAAATGAGCATTCAAACAAGGCGGCAAACAAAACCTACAAAGATTATCAAGGTCATTTACCTGAATTGATTCCACTCTGTTTGCCTTGGAGCCAACATTTTTAATCTCTCTGCTAAACCGTTCAACGATGTCTTGTGGTTTCACATCTTTTGGGTTTACATCACGGCTATGCCGAGGTTTCGGGACATTTTCTTGTTGTGCGGCTAGAGTTATCAAAACGCAGAAACAGATGATCTTTAAATACGCTCCCATTCTTGAAATTCTATGTTGCAAAGTTCTGATTTTTCGACATTTTGCTGCTACATTTTTTATCATCGATCGAAAGACTGGTGTCGTGTTTTGAGCATAAAACGTCACAGAGGCGCGCGCTTTCTAATTAAGTGATGACGTAACCTCGACTTGCTCGTTTGTTTTATAATTGCAATTTGAACGTTTTTTTTTTTTAAGTTCAGGGCCAGATTGTTTTTGCTAACATTGAAAGCAAAACTGCAATAATTCCAAGTGAAGTTGGCTGCAGGGCTGTCGTGTTCGAATTGAAGTTCATCTAAATATGTAGCGCGCGCTGGGATCGAAGACTACACGCCGAATTGATTTCGGAGTTAGTTCAGACAAGCTTATATTCTGTGGAGGTTTCTAGCAGGTTTGGTATTACGTCTTAATTGCCACTATTTGATTATTTCTGGATAATTTGATCGCAATATTTTAGCCGGCATTTGCTGCGTGGGAAACCATTTGTCGGATATAACGCGTCGAAGCCTCTATCCGGCAGGCTCGCATGTGAAAAGCCTTGGAATCGCGCCGAGTGAAGTACGTGTCGGCGCGCGTTTTAATTCATGCAGTTGTTGTATCACAGTGCAGGAGACGAGTGAACAGTTGACTAATTAAACCTATATCCATTTCGCTCCGTCCTTAGTCATCCAGAAACATATTTGTTCTGCAAAATCAAACCATTTTTGTTCCGTTTCCCATGATCCAGGTATATTTAGGTTTTTGGACATCGTACTAAAAATAGATAGCCCACACGGGAAAAAGGAACTGATTATGACTAAAAATACCTAAAAAGTCCCCTTTCAGTTCGTGGGCGTTTAAAAGGACGGAAAACAAAACAAACTCGCTAAGATGACGTCACTAACTAGTATGTGTGAACACGTATGTTTCTACGTAAATGAAAAAAAAATACCAATTGTTCTATCAGCTAAGTAAGAGGCAGAAAAGAAAATACACGGCAGTTAAGAAGGAAATTATTAATTTATGGCACCTGAAACTGGTTGACGTTCATTTGGGATAAAATATAGCGTATCAATCTTGAAGGAAATGGACGCGAGATTCATTTGTCAGCAGTTTTCCAATATATTTGGCCAGGTTTTTACAGCGAGAGATGAGTTTAACGTTGTCTGGCAGTGAACTTTCAGAAGAGCTGTCAAATACAACTGCTGATGTATACGATCTTAGCCTTGACCTCTGAAGATAACTTCCTCTCGCGTTTTCCAAACGCCATAACCAAAACAGTCATTGAATGATCATGCTATTTACAAAACAAAGTTCGATACATATCCTTTCACAACCAAAAGTTTTCGTTCGTTGTTTTTACAGAGTGTTCTAATCCTAAAAGCACTAAGCAAATTATATGAATTGAATTAATTAACATTGAAGTTTCTCGACTCATAGCCGCATATGATCAATAAAGGAAAACGTTCAATATTTTCTACCGTTATATTTCGCTTCAGCAGATATTCTGGCTTCGTCTTGTATCTCGTCGAAGTCATGACAAATCGACATAAGCATCGATATGCGACCGTTTCTTTATATGAAAGGAATCCGGAAAGAAAGACTAGAAATTTAAATAACGTTAGCAACTTGAGAAAATGTGAACTGAAAATTCTTAATTCTTCAGTTCCAGTTCTTTTTACTATACGGCCACGCATTTCTTTAAATGTGTGTCCTGAGAATTTCGTGGTAAATCAGTCTCACAACAGACCATTTTCTATATTCTGCGTTTCACGAAAATGCATTATCATAATATTGTAAGAAGAAATTGAACGTGTTGAACTTCATGAGAAAAAAGTTTGGATAACAGCTGCTGGGAAATACTAATTAATTCACTAAGTGATTACGGTATGCGAATTTTGACTTAACAGAAAACCGTTTAAGGAGATAATCAAAACAAAACCTCATAAGCCATCATCAGAACTAGTTATTCCTTATCATTTAATGAGAAAAAAACGAAACAAAACAAATCAACAACGAGACAACTACAGAGTGTTGTTTGAGATCAGTGTTCCGTAGAGAATGTGTGACGTGCAAACTCCCATAAATAAACCTCTGTATTTGCCTTCCAGGTCAAATATTACATAGTCCCATACCGTATATGGGAGTAACAAAACATTCAGAGAGGTGTAAGGTGGTAACAGATCACAATATTGACACTTTAGGACGCAATTAGCGGAAGTCGAATGCAAAACGTGTCGCTTTAGCTTCGAGGAACGAAACTATATAAAAGCGACAGAACTTTTCGTTTCGCGACAGATATAAGCAAGGACTACCACTGAGATCTCGCAGACGTTAAGCTGAGTTTTAAAAAGACTTGCACAGGCGGGAATCACAACGCGGCAGCACTGTTTACGCAAGCTTGACGGACAATGGCTCAATTCAGAAAGAAAGTCAGGGCTGTTTTACAAGATCAAGAAAATCTTCCGAGTACATCTGAAGTGATAAGAACATTGGCTGAGTTACAGCTTACCAACCCTTGCGAAGGCAAAGTATTGTACATTCAGGGTACAAAGAATAACTATTGCTGGAGACCGATGTGTTACGCCAGCCAGAACTTCAGAGCTTATTACACTCTACAGCTTTTTAACGCAAGAGCAAACTTGACCGCAAAAGCGATCGAAAAAGTCATCGAGGAAGGTTACGTTCCCCAGAGATTCTTTAAAACTGTGAAGACTGTGGCAAGCCTTGGCTGTGGTCCTGGTTCGGATCTGAGTGGATTCAAAACGTTTCTGAGCGAAGCGTTTCCGTTTAGCTCCAGAGGAAGGCAGTCCCCTCAATTCACTGGTTACGATGCTGAGCTCGGGTGGATGCACTATTTGCACAATTTGGGCTTCGATTTTGAAAACGTCGAAATAAATAAGACATTTCTTAGCGAAATGAAAAAGGTCGATGCCATTTTAATGTCGTACTGTGCCAGAGAACTTTGCCATGAGATCCCTGTCGGCAAGAACGATGGAACACTTTGGAAAGCAATATCACAGAAAGCGAAATTTGTGTTGGTTGTTGACAATGAGAAAAGTTTGTCGAATGATTTCCCCTCCGAGAAGGAGCAGTATAAGCAGTTTACTTTAAATGACGTTCTGGGAAACAAAGCTGTTGTATATTGTCACTTCACAGCTGAAGATTAAATACTTAACGTACACAAAAACCTGCGGGAAGCAATGAATTGAAATTGAGACTTTTATCAAACAAGAGATATGATTTCTCCAGATTTGGGCCGCTCTCTAGAGTCCGGTTCCCGTTCCCTTGTCTCCGGTACAGTGGCTTGTAATCAAGCCGACAACCCTCAAAATATTTTTGTGTTTTAGTAACCTCTCAGTTAAGTCAAGCAGTTAATTAAAAAATCCCAACGAAAGTAAAGTGAATTGTATTTTCATAGGTTTTGTAAACACAATAATTATCACGCACCAATTAAAAAAAAAATCACCGCATTGTTACAAAGCTAATGTGTATAAGAGTAATGCTATTTATAACATGATTAACTACCATTTACGCAACATTATTCCGCAACGTTATCTAGAGGTTTGTGAGGTATCGTATTTTAGCACTTTTTTTCACTGAATAGATAAAATTTACTTGTAATGCAACGAATAAAAAACTTTGAACCTCATTCTGTGTATGTATATACAATTTTTTTTCTTTGTAGCCTCTACTTCATAAATAATCAGCTTATTCTCAATACAGAAGTTTCCCTACAGCCGCCGCGTTCCTGCTTTTCCTTAGATTCTCGCAGAGCCCAATACTTAACTACTATAACTCAAACAATATTCTTGTGGTTTATACTTTTCCATACTGTCTTAAACGATGAACAATACACCAAGGTCCCTTGGCCAAATTAAAATTAGCACCCTGCTTCATTTCAATTTGAAATTCAATGGCTTCATAGCACCAACACTAAAAACTAGGTTTTGGCACTCGACGCCCAATCTTCATTATTTGCTTTATATCTTTTCGGCTACCGTGTCGTTTGTGTGCGGCATGCCAAACACAAACAGTACTTATGGCTCTTAGTATTTGCCAACGATATTTGTCGAGCAACATAAAATGTTTTAAATGTTACCTTTAAGCAGCTTTAAGAACCCTGTTAAATTCTTTTGACGCTGCGCCACTTAAAGCGATGTTGAAACTTGTTGAAAAGTTGGAGCGCGTCCGAGTTGAAGGAACGAAAGGTTTGACTTTAATTTTTTATTGTTCCGCTCTTAGGGAGCTTAAATTGTGGCAAAGTATCATAACTGTTCGGTCTTTCAGTTGATTAATTGATCATGAGCTGATGTTGAAGTCATGGACGTGTACGTTTTTTTCAAGTCCCTTTATGGCGAGACTTCAACGAAATGAAACGTGCTATCAAGCCTCAAGAATTCTCTGTCAGCTTGCCTTAGCCCCTAAATTAAATTCTGAAACGTGTTGGAACTAAAAGTAGTAAGGAATCCATTCGAAACCACTTCTTTTATTGTGATCTCATTAATTCAAAGATAATAGACGGCTCGATATCGTCAGCGTTTGTTTTCGAGTGTCGCGTAGCATTCTGAGCCAATATAGTCAATATACGGGTATTTAAAGAATGACGACCTCAAGAAACTCAAAGCGAACGCATTGCATGCATTCCACTAACACCAAAAGGAAAAGGTACCATATAAAAGAAAAAAAACCTCGCAAATGCTGCTCTCACGATGGTGTAGCTTGCAATTAATGAGCTTGACAAGACTTTCATTTTATATTTAATCTAGAGCCCAGACTCTGAGGAGCTGGTCGACTCGTGGGGCGAGATTGGTGAAAGCTTTTAATTTAGGATCCAAGCGATATAGATTTCGGGTTCCGGCGAGTTTCTTCTTACAACTTGTTAGGTTGAACGTGACAAAAAGCCGCTTCAGGGTGCGGAGATGGGTAGGCGCCCCTAGGTGGATGTCACATAGTATATGGGGGGGGGGGGGGGGGGTGGGGGAGGAGGGCGGTTAGCAATATAAAAGCTAGATCTTAAATACTGTGGGTTTACTCAGGAGAATAGATGGAGTTCTCTGCTGGATTTCAGTCCATTGTTGAGAGAAGGTGATAGGCGTTTGATGAAATAAGCCTCTTTGTATAGGAGAAGATTCCAATTATTGTCATAGTCAAGTATTGTTGTATTGTCACGGACAACTTGGGTGAAATAATCTTTGTCATAACTAACAGGAGGTGGAACAATGTCAGTATTTAAAGTATCCGGTAAATTACACAAGTTACGGATGAAAATTAAATGATCACAAGTTCGCAGGTGTTTGTAAATTGCGCTCTCTTTGTCAGAGATAGCGTGTTCTTGTGTTCGGACGAAAAGAGTTCTGTCTGTTTTGCCGATGTACGCTGATTGGCAACCAGGGCAATTGAATTTGTAAACAACGTGTGATTTACTCAATGGTGGAACTTGATCTTTGTTGTTGGTGTAGAAACATAATTTCGTTGTTTTCTCGCGTACTTTTATCTCGATGTTAGGGTTTGCAAGGCATCTGCGAAGCTTTCTCTTGAAGGATCTTAAGAGTTGCGATGTTTTGTCTCCGATGTATGGAACAGAAAGCCAGATGGTTATGGAGTCTTCCTTGTCTTTGTTTCCTGCTCTATGGATCTTATTCAGGGCATCGTACGAGAACCGTCGAATTAGCGTGTTTGCAATGCGTGAGGGGAAATCGTTCCAGGATATGATCGTTTTAAGTCGTTTTAGTTCAGATTTGAGCAGATTAGGGGAGCAGATACTATGAATGCGGTTAACTAGGGCTTTAATCCAAGAAATTTTCTGACGCCATGGAACGAAACTATCAAAGTTTGTGTATTGACCTGTAAAGGTGTCCTTACGGTAGATTCCGATGCCGTTGGTTAAAATGTTGATATCCAGAAAATGCGGAGTGGTGTTTTCAAAGAGATCATAAGTAAAGCGGATGTTCTTGTCAAACTTGTGGAAAAAGTCTAGAATGATGTTGATTGTGTCAGGTTTTATCAAGAGTAGTGTGTCGTCAACATATCTACAATAGAAGGTGATAAGTCCTCGATTAATGAGTTGTTTGACGATTGTTTGTTCAAACTCCGTCATAATGATGTTGGCTAACACTGGGCCTAGTGAGCCACCCATGCTGACACCGTCGATTTGTTCATACAGCTGGTTGTTGCAGGAAAACGCAGTTTTAGTGCAGGTATCGCGAATTAACTTACGGAGCGTGGATTTCTTGAGATTTGTGTCGATTAGTTTCTTGTTGTAGATTCTATCTACGATAATCTCGAGTGTCCGTTGTAGGGGGACATTTGTGACGAGGGATTCGACGTCAAAGGATACGAATTTGTAGCCTTGGTCAAACAATTCTGAAGGTATTAGTTTAATACGACTGGCAGCATCAAAAGTGTCCTTTAAAGTGAATTCGTTCTGTGTTAGTGGTTGCAGGAGCTCGCTGATGTATTTCCCCACGGAGTAGTGTGTGGTACCCGTGGTGTCAATTATAGGGCGGAACTTTGGCAAGCGATCGTACGCTTTATGGATCTTCGGAAGGCCATGTGCACGTGCAGGTTTGGCGTTCTGGGGGCGAATTGTCTTGTACGTGTCTTTGTCTAGTTCACCACGATTTACGAGGGTTCGGAGATATCGTTGGATGGAGTTGAGACGGGTGTGGGTTGGATCTTTCCTGATGGGTTTGAATTTTCTACGATCAGAAAACAGGTCATTCATTGATTTCATGTAGTCGTCTTTAGAGATTAGGACTACACCTTCTCCTTTATCTGGCTTCAAAATCACGGTGGTGGCTTGCAGATCTTTAATGATTTTGATGCGTTTGTTGTCTAGAGATATGCGTTTGTGGTCAAAATCCAGGATATTAAAAGTCAAGGCTCGAATGGTGTTCTTGGCGCGTTCGATTGAGTGGAAATTGTTCCTCAACAAGTTGTTACGAGTCAACTGTTCCCAGACGGATTCAGCCGAGGCAAACAAATCTGACTCACGAGGGGATGTCGCAATGCCGTGTTTCAATCCAAACTGGAGAGCGTGTGTAATCCGTTATCAAGACATCACACTCAATGCCATGATTTCCAAAACACTAATCAGAATTGGTTTCTGGATTACAGTACAGTAGGACAAAAAAATTCGCGTTCGCTGAGGTTGACGCTTAGTTGAACTTCTGACCCAATAACCCTATTGGAATAGGCCATTTCCGAGTTACCCTTTTCCCCTGTTTCAAAACGAGTCCAGGTGCGAAACCATTCATATGAAAATGAGTTTCACCTACATGCCCATTTTCATGCAAATCAAACTCATTTTCATTTGAATGGTTTCGCACGTAGACTCGTTTTGAAACAGAGGCAAAGGGTAACTCGGAAATGGCCTATTACCTTTCTAGTCTTCGTGAGAACAAGTTTCGTTCCACTTACCCGAAGAGCTTCCGATTATAATAAACCAATCAGAAAATTCAAAGAATATTCACGAGTGTAGCGAAAGTTGTCATGCTTGTTTGCTTGTCGTCCTAAGAATATGTCATGTCATAATAACTCGGCAACCTCACGTGACAGCCAATCTGCAGAAGGCAGTCTCGGTCAGAGGTTCCAGACCCTTAGTCAGAGAATATTTTGCTCATCTTTGTGTGCCAAAATAAACTGAAGGCATTAAAGACAGATCTTTTGGGATGAATATGTGAAAGCTTTATTATAAATTTGTACAAAGCAAAATCAGTGCTTAAATTTTAAATGATTTAAGTGTTCTTTTGGAAGCAGACACTGCACTTGTAGAAGAGAAATTGCTTCTAAATAGATCGATCATTTCTTGGCAGTAGGAGTTATACAAGGGATATTTTCAGTGGTATTTTCAAGACATACAAGCCCTGTACACGCTATATGATTTAAACCGATAATAGAAGAAAAGTCTTGTTTTCTTGCTAGTCTCGCTAGTTCATGTCATACTTCTTTCTTATTATTTTATATTTGACTCCAGGACAGTCCTGTACTCTGCCACCTTCAAACAACACCACACCATGCTCCTGCAACACTGCTCTCTCACCAGGAATATAAGCCGTGATCACTCTACCATTACTTAGTTTTAAAAGTGCGCACTTGCGGTTCCCAGAGTTTGGTTTCTTTGGTTTTCGTACAAAGACCTTGATACAGACTCCTTTTCTCTGAGGACCAAGAAGTATCCGTTTGGATTTCGGAATAATTTTCTTTGGCATGTCTGCCTTGGTTCTAACTTTTTTCCACCTGTACTGGTTTACTGTCGCAAGAAATCTTGTACCATTTGGACCTGAAGACGACTGTAGTTCCAGCTTGGGCCAAAGCTTTTTTCTGAGAGAAGCAAACATGATTGCTGACTGCGTTGTCAACGTTGGTTGTCGACATAAAATAGGAACAGCCAAGCATCTATGACTGTGGACTAATCTTGTTTGCCGTACTGCATATTTTAAGGCTTGAAGGATGCTGTTGTTGGGAACTTGCAGTGGATTCCTGGTAATGGCCTGAATCTTGCCTAAAAAGAATTCATTGCAACACATTAAAATAGAAATGCAATGCGCTAAAATTAGCTTTTTAGGAAAATGTCTGGGAGTTTTCCACACTAAACAGATCTGTGAAATTTCTCTGACTGTTTGTGACTCAGATGAACCTCTTGTATTTCAGAGGCCTTCTAAAACAATATCGCTTATAGTCTTCAGGGATACAGACATTGTTTGTGTCCTTTATGCTAGTGTTCTCATGCTCAATCACGTACGACATTCATTGAGGTGCTGTTGGACTGTCAGATTGTGCGGTTCCAGAAAATACCCATACCCACGCTATGGAAGGCCAATGGAAATTCCAAGGAGGTGGGGAGGAGGGCTCAAAACCCAAAACTTTAAAAGGAAAGTATGGGGCTTAACTGGAAATTCCAGAGGGGGGATTCAAAACAAAAAACTTTCCATGGGAGGGGTATGGATATTTTCTGGAACATCACATTCAGCCAATCAGAAGTTATGATCCTGGTTCTTGTCAGTACCAAGAATAAGAGCCTTGAGTCCATTCCGATTTTGTAGTAAAACATGTTCATATTACTAATTTTCAACTGTCAGCCAATCAAAATGGATGGCTGTCTCTGAGATTGAGAATCCCCTGTTATCAGCATTTCAAAACTCAAAACTTCACATCTATGGCAAAACCTGCTGGAGTGAGATCAATGTTGCAGATTCCCATGCATGCCATATTAAGTATACAACTGAAGAGTTGTCAACGTGTCAACGTTTCACTAAATGTTTCCTTTTATCCCGTAAATACAATGCAAAGTGTGTTAACTGTAAAACATACCTGCTAAACATGAATATCTCCTTGTTGGGAAGATCAACGAGTTGCTCAGGTGCATTTTCTAATGAATGATAAATAAAATAGTTGTGTGATGCACTTAAGTGACATTTTGGGCAAAAATCGAAAATATTCTAAATTAAAATTCGAAACCACAAGGCAATCATGACATGTGATGTCACAAACTGTTCCCCAGACTAATCTATTTAAGGAAAATGTCAATAGTAAATTTTAGATTAAGAGTCAAATGCTAAAATATATAATTAAGTATGAGTTAACGTACATTTACAACCAAAGAAGCTTGAAATCCGCATTTCCACAAACCACTTCGACCACAGAGAGCCGCCATCTTTGATAGAGAGTTTGCTGACTGGAATGACAGATGGCTCAAATATCCCATGATTCTACGCGCGCGTGCATGCAACTGCGCAATCGTTGAAGTACGCCAAAATGGCGGCTTCAGGAGCCCTTGAACCTCGTGTGTTAACTTACTCGATTCACAAATGTTCAAGCCATTCTGCAAATTATTTGCCCGCGTAAGAGCTCGTAAAGGCCTTCTTGTATCATTTACTGGAGATTGGTAGGAATGTCAGTGGTTAATTTTGGAAATATTTTGATGTTGTTTACAGGAATATTTTGGTGGACAAACCGAACGACCAGTCCTCTAGATGGTCTTCAGATAGCAATTATCCACCGCAGGTAATGCAAAATTAGGATTTTCGGGAAAAAAAATAAGTTTTTAACGCCTTGAAATAATTAATTTACCGGCTAAAAACACAACGTTCTACTACTTTTACAAATACGATGGATTTCAAATTTACATTGATGAAACTGGATTACTGAGCTTAAAAATTGAGTTAACAGATTTTGAACTGTCAGAATCACAGAATAATTTATTGAACATAGGAGAAATTTTAATAACGTACACAGACACATTTATCTTTAACTACATGTTTATACAGCCCCTGTATTATAAATACTAAAGCGTTGGCGTGCTTTATTTTCGATCATTTTCACTTTTGTTTTCATGCTCACTCCTCAATGAAAATACAGGGAGTTTTTTCTCTTAAGAAAAGAATCCCAAGTGGTGATTCAACAGTGTGCAAATAAAGTCTTTTTTTGATAGCCCAGGGTGGCTAGATTGCAGAATACCTGACCCACAAAATATCTTACTTAAAAAACTGCTTCCGCAGTCCTGCAGTCTCATGAACCGAAGCATTACCAGGTTAGACATGAATATACCTCGTTCTATAATCTATGAGCTGAAACAAGTGCGCTACATGAATATACTACCTTGTTCTATAATCATCGACTACAACACTGCAGGAGCAGTCATTTGACTAACTTGGACTTTGTTGTTCATTAACTGTGGCACTGTGGGAGCAGTGCTTTATCTAACAGTTTACTCTTCATAATTCATTGACTACTGCACTGCGGGAGTATTTGTTTATCTAACTTAGACTTCATTATTCATCACTGCTCTGGCACTGCGGCACTGTGAGAGCACCCTTGTCAAGCACTGTCCTTCCAAGGACTTTCCCAGTGTTGGGCAGTGCAGTGATACGTACATCATTTAATGGCTGCTTTGTTCTTTTCTGTAGTTTCTTATACTGAAACTGGAAAAACCAGCCATAGTGATGAGTGCCACATTTGGCAAATACGAGAAGACTCATGTGTGCAATCTCAGGAAATTCAAGATTTATGGAGGATTGAACGATGAACACATGACTGAACTGTTACAGAGGTACTGTAAATGAGGCACTGCCACAGTAAATTCCAACAAGCAACATGTTCCAGGGGTAGTGACAGCACGTCAGACAACATCCTTTCAGCAATTTTCTTTTAATTTTTGTAGAATCCGATAAGACTCGCAATGATACAAGACATTTTAAAATTCAGATTTACATGTAAATGTCAAGGGATCCTCCATTTGTAGGACCTCACAATCATGCCAATAATATTGAGGTTTTCAATACTCTACATGCCTTTTTGTTAAACCACCAAATTAGTTTGTGTACTAGGCTGATGCATCGTACTGGTATATATAACAGGCAAAGCTGTTACATGTTCTAAGGTGGTAACATATCACAATAGTGACATTTTAGGACGCAATAAAGCAGAAGTTGAATGCAAAACATGTTGCTTTAGCTTTAAGGAATAAATGACAAGTGAAAGAACTTTTCGTTTCATGACAGTTATAAGCAATGACTACCAATCAGGCTTCAAAGAAGTTATAAGCTGAGTTAAAAGACTTAGTACATAAGTGTACGTTTTGCAGTACATTCAAATTGTTGATACTTGTACATTCATTTGGTTACTATGTAAAGAAACTATTCTAGCAGGTTATTGTTTGTTTTTGCAGTGGACTAAGGAATGATCATGTGAAAGAGACATTTGAGCTGAAACATGAGTTAGATGGAAAAATGTTTCCATGTCACTACATTAAAATTGGTGAGTTTTGATGACCAGACATCATGCAGGCCATGTCATAAAAAAGGTTGTTGTTCATTGTGGTAAAGTACAATAATAACAAAGTACTACTGTGTTGTTATCCTTTGTCCCATGATATAGTTGCTTCTGATATGAATTGTGACATTTCATCTACCTACTGCTATAAAGTGGTTTTGCAAGTGACTGCATCATAAGACAAAGAATAATACTTTGTTATTATTGTACTTTTTAAATACGCTATTCAGTTATTGACTGATAAGGAGGTGTTTTGCACATTCTTGTATCAAAGGGCCACCTTATAAAGAGGCTATTTTGTAGTGCAGTGTGTAATGTACTGTACTGTATAGTCATGTAGAAGTATTTGACCCATGCTATGTTGTTTGCAGTTCCTATCATGTCATGGGGACCCAGTTTCAACTTTAGTATCTGGTTTGTTCAGCTGTCAGGAGTAGATGATCCAGCAATCGTTCAACCAAGTCTGGCGTGGTTTAATACAGTAAGTGTCTTCACTCAGTGTACAAATAATGCAGGAAACAAGTACAAATATCACATGATATTTGTACTCCAGGAGACTGGTTTAACAGGTTATGCGTAGCCTTCTTAGTACTTGTAACCACGTGCAACACAAAAAAACTTGGTTCAAAATCTCCATTTCAGAAAAGAAACATGTTGCATAATAAATTTCTTATTTAGACTTTTTTGTGTGTAGTATAGCTGTAAATGTTTACTCTTCTTTTGTATTTTGAAGCCCTATGGGCTTGCCAAAATACTGCAAGACTCTTACAACTAAACAGCAGTACTTAGTGGACACTATTTAATTAATTAATATGTTTTTGAAGTTAATACAAAATATAGATAGTAGAACTTAGCCTTAAATGGCTGCCACCTGGTAATTAGTTGATACAGTCAACTCATAATGGCCATAGTTCCATTTGGTTATTGTAGACTTTTAGTAGGGAAATATCACTGACATTGTCTGTTCATTTTTACCTTCCAGTACCGTGAAAGAGAAGCAATACGGCTTTGCTTGAAACATTTTCGTCAGCACAACTACACAGAAGCGTTTGAGTCATTACAGAAAAGAACAAAGATCACTCTTGAACATTCTGTTTTGACAGAACTTCATCAAAAACTGGTAACTAGCAGTTTAAATTATAGTATTGATGCACTGTTTTGTTGTGATTCTTGATATTTGTATTATTGCACTTCTCTTTTGTAGGTGATCAATAATGACTTTGATGGATGTGAAAAAATTATAGAACAAGCTTCTAAAGGTAACTGCCTGTCTCACGTACATGTATAAAGTGCTCATATTAAATATAATGGAATTAGAGCAGTTTTCAATTGAGTTCGGTTAACCAAAGCCAAAGTTATCGCTCTGGCCAATCAAAGAAGAAAGAGCCAATCCAGTGAACCAATCAAAAGTCAAAGTTACGTCATGTATCCAGCACAAAGCATTGGAAAATGTGTAGCCTGATTTAGCCACAGGTCACTTTCAATTGGTTTTATTCTGCTTGGATAAAAAAAAAATTCAAAGTTGTGTACTTACCAGCATTCTTTGAGGAAAAATTGGCTTTCAATCGGCATTTCGACCAGTTTCACTGGTGCTCTTCAGGCTTGATGATCTAAACTGTCAATATGGCAGATAGTTATTTTGCAAAAGCAAAAAATCTGGATAAGTAGACTACTTTTGATTTTTTTTTTAGGAAGTGAGAGGTGAAAGCTTCAGACATACAATTGGATAAAAAAGTGGCAAAATAATTATTTTTAAACTGATCAATATACATAGTTATTAATGCAAACCCAAAGCAAACATGAGTTGCTTTTGACACTTCAGAGATTTCTGTGCGGTAATTTGTTCTTCGTGTTTGTTTGCAGATGCTGTCTTCAGTCATTACATTAGTCAACAAGACTATAAGCCAAAATGGACATCAATTATTCCTCTTGCTCAGAGTACATGTAAGTCCGACACTGATCAATAGTAAAGTTCTCCTTCGTCACAAGACAAGGAATGTGCTTTCCCCAACAGTACCACATACACAATGTGCTGCGTGATAGCTTTCATTTATAATGAATGGTCACTCAGTAGGGTTTCGTCCACATGTTTAAATGTGACTCTAATCTCATAGATAATTATTAACCTGAGGTTTGACTCTTTGGTCTGCATTTGACTCTAGTGGCCCATCAAGCCAGTGCTCAGGTTTCAGTACAGCATAAGGTGACTAGGAGTATTTCTACTCTTCCCTGAACGGGATGCTAGGCCATCACAGGGTTACCCCCAGCATTTAATTTCCTTGTAGCCCTAGGCACTGCACTGAAGAATGAATGTCTTGCCCATGAATGTAACACATACATTTCAAGATCCAAGCCAGGACTTTAACCCAGACACTAACCATTGTGCCACTGTGCCTCGTACACACATACATTGTTGAGTTTTCTTGAAACACAGCAGAAGTTCTGAAGTACTTTTCTGGCATTAATATGCTGTTCTGTTCTCAGATGAAGACAGTAGTTGTTCACGTCCTGGTATGAGAGGTGGACATCAGATGTCAATTGACATGGAAACTCAAGTTATCTACCTGCTGGGAGGCTGGGATGGAATGGTCGACCTGGCTGATTTCTGGGCATTCAGTGTCGAGTCTGCTCAGTGGACATGCTTGTCACGTGACACTGAACAAGAGAGAGGGCCGTGTGCAAGGTCCTGTCATAAGATGTGCCTGGATGGGAAAAGAAAGTTAATATACACCTTGGGTAGATACTTGGACTCTGAAATGAGAAATTCAACACCACTTAAGGTACAATGTAATGCTAACGTATAATGTGTTTCCTCTATTTCCTACCTTGGTCAATAAAGCACTAATTTCAATAGTATTGGCTGCTGCAATGATAGCTTGCTGGATGGAAATTGTTAAATAAAAAATAAATAAATAAAAATATGCACAGAGTAGCAGCATTGCCAGACGAGTATAAATCCCACCAACACATGATCTCAATTCTGATGTTTCAATGATGACTATTAAAACCTTGGTTAACCATTATGTAATTATTAATATGTAGTTTGATAGCACTGTTTACAATAATAAATTATAATATGTTATAAAATGCTTGATTAATTGCGCACGCTGTGATTGGTCTGTTCAAGTTCATTATAGTTCCATAAAGCACAGTCGACATCATGCATGTGCTTTATTGAATTATAATGCACGCTGCTTGCGTCACAAGTTTGAGCGCATGCAGTTTCCTTAGCATTTCATAAAAGAAATAAAAAAAACTTCATCCTTATGCATTGTTGAGTTATATATTAAGCACTTGAGAATTTTTAAGAACACTCGAGAAGTGCATGATTGTGAGAAGCACTCGGCTGCACCTTGTACTTCTCTATGCACTACTCTTGTGTTTTTAAAAATTCCTGTGTGCTTATATAACTCAACATTGCAGTAGGATGCGTTATTTCTTTCTTTAATAAATTTTACAGTGTGAATGCAGAATTAACTGTGAGATCTGCTATCATCTTTCAGCGCTTCAAGCTGCAACCATTTTGGTCGCCATGGCGAGTGGAAATAAAATTTGGCGACTAAATTTTCCACACAGGTCGCCAATTTGGCGACCACTGTAATGACTGTAATGCAAAGGGCTGGCCACGCATCAAAGTTTGCAAACCACATTTCCTTTCCATTGTTTTAGTGTGCTGTACAAGAATTAAACTTGTTTTGCATGTTTATCTTCCTTACTTGTTTCTTTAATCTTTATTTACTTTTCTGCATGATAATTGGAACAGTTCAACAAAAAATCTCTTCAATGCAAACGAAAATAACTACGATAGAACGTTCTTCGAACGATTTTAATTCGGCTCATAATGGTCAGCGGTATTACTTCATGTACAGTGACATAAGGTGTCCTGCTTTGAAAACGCTTTCCTTTTTGGCGACCAAAATTTTTCTAGCGGCGACCATTTTACAAAAGGAAGTCGCCAAAAGGCGACTTCTGGAAAACTTGAGCTTGAAGCACTGTCTTTGGTATTATAATGTTGTCATAAACCTAACTGTTATTTGAGAACACTGGAATAAATCTTTTGCTTTTAATTTTCAACAGAGTGATTTTTATGTTTATGACATAACCACAAACCAGTGGACGCTTATTAGTGAGGACACGTCGTCTGAAGGAGGTCCACCCCTTATTTTTGATCATCAGGTGCGTCAGTTACTCAGTAAATACAAACAAGTAAAACAACAAACACAGACTGAAGCAATTAAACAACAAGGTATAGAACTGAAGTGTTGTGAGTTACTACAGGACTATATATGCTCAAGGATGTTGCTAAATAGAGTTTGGCTGCGATCCAATTTCACCAGCTAAAAGAGAGCTTATCACTGGCTGAAATTTCACCAGGAAACCAAGCCTTGGGGTAATTTTGAAGGTGCAGAGGCCAGGGATTGTTAATGAGCCTGTTTGGTTTTCCCTAGCCACTGTACGTCCCTGTGTGCTGCGTAGAGTTTTGGACTGTGGTCAGTACAGTATAGTACAACCTGTTCCCACTTTGTTTTTCAGATGTGCATCGATGTGGAGAAAAGCACAATTTATGTATTTGGTGGTCGTGTACTGACCAGGTGAACTTGTTTCTCTTTTTCTGTTTGTTTGTTTGTTTGTTTTGTGAATTGGAAAGTTCTTTAAATTAGAATCTAACTCACCATTGCTTTACTTTGCAATCCCTCCTGCTGCTCCCTCCCTCTCCTCCCCTAGTTTTACCACTTTACACCTCCTTCCCTGAATTACTGAAATCAGGATTCCCCAAGCCCAGCTCCAGAATACTTTAGAGAGAATTTTAATTTGGATGTTGGCCACTCTTGGGAACTGATAATTATTTGAAGAACACTGTTTTTTTTTATGTTCGTGATTTTAGTGCAAGTGGAGATGAGAGAGCTCAAGAAACACTATTCAGTGGACTGTATTCTTACAACTGCCAAACAAATACATGGACTAAACTCAAGTAAGTTTGCTGAATGTAGATACAGCTTGTCTCTTTAGAAGTGTTTGAATAACTTATTTCCATTAATCAACCTGGCTCCTGTTATTCAAAGGGTGAATAATGCTATCCGCCAGATAAATCAGTATCCAGTGGATAGTGTATTTTGCTAAAATATAAGTTCACTTTTCCACTGGATAGCGATTTATCCAGTGTATAGTGTACTACTATTTGAACAAATGGGTCCTGATGGACAACCAATATTGTGATCCCGTCTAGTTCTTTCATTTTTAATTCCTGGCCATCCATTTTTCGTATCATTACATAATTTTTTGTGTGTTTCAAATTTAAAACCACTTTTTGTGACAGTACTCAAAAGTGAACTTTGCATTTTTTTTTTTAGGGATGACTGTCCTGAGCTGCGATCAAGAATAGGACATTCTATGTTGTTTCATCCTGTAAGTCATGGAAAAAATTTTAAAAAATGGACAGCTTGTATTGGAAGAGTTCCTCTCAGGTGCGGAAAAAATTATCCTATTTGATATCAAGTTTATGTGCTTTTTTGTTGTAGGAAAAAAGGCTTTTATATATTTTTGCAGGCCAAAGAGGAAGAGAGTTTTTAAGGTACTGCTTCCTTAAAATTTTTAATTATTTTTTTTTTTGGCCATTTTTTCACACGGGAAACATTAAAAATTGAAGTGTACCACATGAAGGTACCACTTGCTTAATGTGTTTTTTAATAAAAAGTCGTAAAACTATCAAATTGTAGAGCATAAAGAACAATACAAGAAAATAAAATACAGTTCAATAGCTTTCATTTGAATTGTTGAGCACTTCCATCCACAGGCACAAAAAGCTACAAACCAAAAGAGGGGGAAAAAAGAGAGATTTCGAGTATATCTAGAGGATATTACATGGTCTCAAGGAGTTTAGCCTGCAGAACAGGCGGTTTATTTATTTAGTTTTCGCACTTCACACTTGATGTCGCACTTCAACATTATCAACACGTATGATATCAGTTTTATCAATTTGCTACCACCAGGTATACCACTAAAGTTTACATTGTAAAAATGTTTAAGAAGTAGAAAGTTTTAAATTGCTGCTTTCTTTCTTGTTTAACAGTGACTTTATAACGTACAACGTGGACACTCGTGAGATATCATTTATATATGATGGAAGTAAAAAAGACTGTGATCAAGGTAATATAATTATTGCATATCTGTAGTCATTGCTACATGTGATACCCAACAAATGACTAGATCTGGCTAACTCACTTGTTAGTAAATTATTTTGTTTTTTTCTTTGCTGACAGTTCCTGCTGCTGGTTTTACTCAAAGAGCAACAATTGATCCAGGGCTGAATGAAATCCATGTG
Source organism: Meandrina meandrites (assembly GCA_963693305.1). Classification (NCBI taxonomy): domain Eukaryota; kingdom Metazoa; phylum Cnidaria; class Anthozoa; order Scleractinia; family Meandrinidae; genus Meandrina; species Meandrina meandrites. The sequence goes on from OY855914.1 coordinate 26,710,213, forward strand.
TTATCTGTAAGTAGTTCTTAAAATGAAAAATGTAATTCCTTCTGCAAAAATACCATTGGCTCCCTTCATTTGGTGTCATGAACACAGATTCAGATCTGATGGCTGCATTTGTTTCTGTAGGGTTTAAGTAAAGATAAAGAGAAGCGAGAAGAGACAGTGAGAAATTCATTTTGGGTGTACAATATAGAGCGAAAATCATGGTAAGTACAAGTCAATAACATGGCATTGACCAATATTGTACATTTGACAATTATTCCACAAGCACATGTTGGAGGTGAGATGGTCGATAGCCAATGAGGCGTGTTGCTCTGAGTTGGCTTTTACCAGTAACCATCTCAAATCCAACAAGCGCGAGTGGAATAATTGTTTTATTAAAAATAATCAAAGAATTGCAATATTTTAGTTACCTGGTTTTTCCCGCCGAATCGTACATCTACCATATTTGTGATCCATGGTATATGAGTTCGTATACTATGGCCTGTAAACCAATCAAAACTCAGGAATTGCGATATACCATGTCTAGTTTTTAATAGCGTAAGATGTCTACCTAAACATTAACATCAGTTTACACTCGCAGGGCTTTCAATAAGACCTGGCACCCTCAGGCGAGCGCCCCAGCAGGTATTCTTAGGTGAATCACCGGCTACAATTCATTCAGCTCCCTATAAAGTTGACGACCCAAGACAAGACTGTTACGTGCGAATAATAGCTATTTGAGTTGTAATAATTGTTTCCCTTCATAGTTGTAATTTACTGAAGTCATCACGCAATGCTCAGAAAGAAGAAGCATTGCATTACAATCCAAATAACAGCTGTGAAGGAGACTGTCACGCACGAGTTTGGAGCTATAATTTTATATAATTTCCATTCAGGTCCTGTGTTTACAAGAATGAGAACATGGGTCAGCAGTACTGGACTAAGATGCAGAATGTGGAGCCGTGTCCTCGGTTTGCTCACCAGCTTGTTTATGATGACCTTCATAAAGTGCATTACCTGTTTGGTGGCAATCCTGGTAAATCCAGCATCCCCAAGATGAGACTGGATGACTTCTGGTCACTTAAGGCACGTACAGATTAAAAGATCAGTTCTCATTACTTGCTGCCATACTTATCCTGGCTTGCTTGGTACTTACTTACACTTATAGTAATGTGAAAGTGACGGCCTTGATTTTACGTTCTAGTTGTCAAGACCTTCGAGAGAGCACTTGTTGCGAAGATGCAGATATTTAATACGCAAACAAAGGTATAGTTTCAGTTGATGTTTGTGCGTCTGTCCTTGTGTCCGTTTGTCTGTCTGTCTGTCTGTGTCTCTGTTCGTCGCTATGAATCGCCATTTTTTGTCCCGTCATTTACATATATAATTATTTGTTTGATTGTTCTTTGTTTAGATTCCAAGAAATGGCGTCGCGTGACCCGTTTGGAGCTCTTCAGTACCTGCAGGTCATTAGATTTTCGCAGCTGTGAATTACATTGATGAACAGGCATTAATCTGTCTAAAATGATGTATTCGCAAATCCTCACCTTTTTGAAAACTAATATTAAAATTAGTCAGTAAATTAACGTGCTTTAACGTTCTTTGTATCCACAGAATGAGCTGTCGGAGACTGTGGCCCATGACGATCCAGAGGAAAGCCAAGAGGTAAATTAACATTAACATGATGAATATAGACATCTAACTTCTCCTCACAGTGTCCATACATAGTCAAGCGGACTGGTGATGAGAATAGAGATAGTCATCAGTCAAGGAAAATTGATCGACTTCACTGAGATGCGGTGCTAGGTTTTCGTATTTTGTTGCCGCAAGTTGTACGAGATATGTACAGTATAAACTGTATTGTATAGTGCACAACGCTCACTACCTTAAGGTTAATATTGTTAGTGCGAATTAAATTTGACGAAGACAAACTTTAGCGCGTTCTAAAATCGCTTAAAGTAGTGGTATAAATAAGCATGTCTCAATAGATTTTCCTTTCAGAAAGGGTTCCACAACGTCGACTCAAGGTCTGCTCTTTTCGATAGCGGCAACGCGGTAGCATTTTTTTTTTTGGGGGGGGGGGGGGGGGGGCGTTACCTAGCGTGTTAGACCAAGCAATGCTTCCTGCAACTCGTCTCACAATGGCGTAACGAAATGTCCAGTTGCATGAAACATCGCGTAGTGTAGCAGTTCCTTTAGTCGTTATTTGTTATATTTTGTGTGTAGTTGATATTTGTTGTTAGAGGTTTACCAGGTGCTTATGGCGGTTTTGTTTTTCAGTTTCGCCTTATTGCATCCAGCCTGTTTTCACATTCACAAGAACGGATGGTGACTGATACAGGTAAGCTTTTATTCTCTCGTGTAACTGGTTCAGTTAATTCATAATTGTATACGATAGTTGAGTAATGCCAGGATATTTTTCTTCTCAATTTCAAGCACATGTAAATTGAAATTTTCTCTTGTTCTTCAGAGACTCTGTCACCACCTCTGAGTGATGGCTTCACGGGAAGAACGCAGGTAAAAGACGAATATAGTACTGCATAGATAAATTGCAGAACAAGTTAAGCTAAGACCACTTGCCTATTTGCAATTATTTGCTGCAGTGTCCTAGGCAAATATTCCACATTGCTATCATATTGCAAACTCGTAAAAACCTCATTCCGTAAATTTCACATCCAAGTTATTCACTGTCCACACGTACTGTCAACGCGTAAGCTAAAAAGTCTGAATGTGCTTTTATTAACTGCTCTCAAATTAAAACAAAGGAAATTAGAACCGTGACACTAGTTGGTTTGGATAATGTGATCTTTAAGAGATTTTTACTTTTTCTCCAGAGTGTAAGTTAAGAAGATACATCAAACACTCGAGGGAGTGTTACATCACATTTCCAAACACATTCGAAGTTTGTCAAAACTACTCCGCTGTGCGTCGTATTGTCATCCTTTTTTCTCGTGTTTGATATATTCTTTTTGATTTGTTGATAGTAAACTTCTGTTGTTTTCTTTGTTGCAGTTGTTTGATACCCTCGTGTCCTTCTTTCCTGAACACATGACGCAGCCCAAAGGAAATCTTGTTGACCTTATCACATTTTAGCGACGTGGACGTCCCAGCAAGACGGAACAAACAACAAGAAAGAACCGCAAATGAAACAAGATACAAAACATTGGATCTCCGCCAAAAGGAACCAGGAACACACGATTTTATATGCCTTGAGAGAATCTATGAACAGTGTTAAACTGAACCTATGAGAAAATTGCTGCCGTTGTATGTAGTTGGGAAAGTTAGTGGATGGTGATTGGTCATGGAAACCGGAAGTGACGTAACCGGAAGTAAATAAACCGGAAGTAGTATTAACCGGAATTGTTACCTCTACCACTTGACTCATAGAAGCAAGTTGTTCGAATTTTCAAGCAAGCAAGCCTATAATAATGGCGTCGGCTACTGAGAGTGAGCAAAGGAGTGCTTGAATGTTTTATGTTACTACCTCTGCAAGTAATCTAATTAAAGAATTCTATAAACCTTCATTCAGAACGCACTGCAGATTCTAAACTATTGTCTTACGATTTCGGACTTACCAACGTCTTCGCAACCTTAACGGACTTCCAAAGATGCCCCTAGGCTTTCGTTATATATCATCATGTGTTTTGTTTGAATCGCTGGGATTGCAAATCACTATGAAATGAAACCGTATGTTGCCAGACGCTTACGTTTTAAACAACAATATCAAATTATTTTTTGGCATGTTTCTTCTTATAAGTCCTCTGTCTCCCTGGACAAGCTTTGGTTTTGAGTGGTCCAGCAATGAGACGAGAAAAAGTCTTTGAACATAAACGGCACATTCCGTTTTAGTAAAAGAGATGAGTAATTATCAAATAATTTTTAAATGTACAGTTTAACCTCGACACTGTATAAAAGCTATGTTTTGTACTTTGTACTTAGTGTGAAATAAAACAAGTGTTGTCTCATGAGACTTTCATCTGTTGCCTTGCCTAAACAGTTTTCCCCCCAAGCTAAGTTGCTAGGTGTACAGCAACACAAATCATACTTTACTTTTTTTAAAAAAAAATCCCCCTGGTAGTTTCCCGCGCAGACGTGCTTTTAGGTCATTACAAAATCTTCCCTTCCCAGTCCCCATCTCTAACCCTCTAGCCGAGTAGCTTGCATTTTTCTACCGTTATCATCTCCAGTCCACATCTCGTTTCGCAATTACATCACATGTTCATGACGTCATAATTATCCGTTATGACGCAAGATTAAAAACTTTCGCAGCGGAGCCAGCGCATGCGGCGATCAAGATGTGACAGCCGGGATGTCGCTGTCCATTTTATTGGGCGAAACCGAGCCCTGGCTGTTGGGAGCTGGGGCTTGTGTAGTTATTTTGTTAATAGTTTTGATTTTAATATTGCGCAGAGGTGGACAGCGAAACCAAGCCAAATCTGAAGAAGAAATTGTCTTGGCGCCTACGCCTGTTGAGCCGCAATGCGAAGTAGAAGAGGTAGGGTCTCAAAATACTTACAATAATTTCTGACTAGCTATGAGTATAAGAACTAGCAAATGAAATGAACTGAAATAATATAAATTCGACGTATGTAAGCAAGTTGAGGATGACGGTTTTGTTGCGTGAGAGCTAAACTAAGAAACGATCCCCAAATGGGCGGCGTGTGGTACAAAAACCTCGGAATCAAATTTCAGTGTCGGAGACGCAAAATACATTGTTTTAAATACTTCGGAAACAATTTCTCGTTTCATAAAACATCCCTTCAGTCTGCGCGGCTAAACTTTTAGAGCGTTTTGTTTCAACAGCTACGGATGCCCAGCTAACTGCCCAGCTGGCTTTGTTCCTTACGCGCGCTAAAGAATTTGAAAACGCGAAAGAGAAATGCTGTAGAAAAATAAACTTATTCGAACTCGCCGAAATACCGCAAGTGTGTCCAAAACTCTGTTGTGCGAAAAAAACAAAACAAAACAAAACAAAACAAAACAAAACAAAAGAACGATTTTAAATGTCTTCAATGATGAAATAGACTTTCCGCACAAGGTTAGGTTGTTTGCAAAGTTAACTAATGACTCTTTTTCAACTAGTCACAGCGCGCGCGAATAACAATTGGCGTTTTACCACTTCTCGCAGGAAGACGACACTTCCACGGACTCGTGCTGTGAGAGTGAAACAGAACCGCTCACAACCTACTGCAACAATGGATGCCAAGGCGCATGCGCGTGCCCCTCTTTAGAACCCGAAGAAGTCCAAAGGGGCCACAGCGAGCCCGCTTTGAGCCCGCAGTCATCTTTGAGTCCACCGGACGTACCCCCTCCTGAGCCCATCCCGGAAGTCAGCAAGCCCGACAGCCAGAGCAGTTTGAGAAAGAGGAGTATGGATAAAGGCAGATTAACTTTCCAGCACCTCAAGGGCAAACTTCATGGGAGTCGCGAGTCTTTCGATGCCGGCGTAACGAGTGACAGGACAGGAAGTGAATTAGGCGGAAGCGGACGAAGAGGAAGTGAACTGAACGGAAGTGGTCCGAGAGGAAGTGCATTTAACGGAAGTGGGCGCAGAAGAAGCGAAAGCGCAAAAGATGAACGTAAGCCAAGCCTGTTCTCGGGATGGCGGAGACGGAGCCTCCCTGCAGGAAGTAAGCGCCGTAGCAGTGAGCAAGTAAGTGATACGAGCTCACAGCACAAAACAGATTCTCTCAAGTTACTTCGTGGAATATTCAGCTTCAAGAAGTCCACAAGCATTGAAGAGGTCAATGGCCCTCCGGTGGACCCCCCAGTGGCGTAAATTTGAACATTTCTAAGTCTGGCGATTACTTTTTATATCTGCATTTTTCACTTTTCTTGTACATTTTTTTCAATCTATGAACATCTTGAAATCATATCTGAATCAATATTTGAAAAAAAAGTGAAGATAATTTCGTTTGTGCAAGGCAACAAGAAATTCTTTGCTTTGTTAGCTACGGTTAAGCAATACTTTTATCTTTAAAAAAATCTGGATAACTACTGCAATTTTTTATCAAACGAAGAAGCTCGAGATTTTTAGCACTACGTTCTTATCCATATAACCTTTAAATCGCATTTTATCATTTGTTTGTTAATTTCACTCGTTGGAAGCATCTGATGCTATTTATCGAACAGCAGACGCTTGATATTATTCGAACTTTATTATGTCAAATGCACAATTTTCTTCTTAAGTACACTATTTTTTTATTATTTCGCTTCATATCACTCAAGTCAAGTTATTTTCCTGAAAATAAAGATGCTCATTTGAAACGACATATCATCGTGGTTAGTTGCTATTGTGTTGGTAAAAGGTAAGGGTAAAAAAGGGTAAAGCAACTTTATTTATACACGGTTTGTGTTTAAAGCTAGAAGCTTGTGGGGCCGTGCTGGTTTCCTATATAACCTAGGACCTGCAGTCCTTCATTCTACCTCATACCCAAATGAACAGGGAGGAGGGAGATGAGATGAGATGAGGTGTGGGCCTTTATATTATAGAAAAGAAGGTATTCTAATGATACCAAATTTTGTAGCGATGGCAATCTCGTCCCAAGAGCCCACTCTCCTTTTGGTCAGCAACAAGAACGCGGGCTCTGGCCAAGTTCGAGTTTTTTGCACATGTGTAGAGTCCTTATTTTCTTCAAAAAGTAGATCAGCATTGAGGATAAAAGACCCAGAAGTCCGTAAATCGGACTTGGCAGAATCCGCGTTCTTTGTGATGACGAGGGACGTGGGGACGAGATTGTTCCAAGGGGGGAGAGTTGGGGAGAGGAGGGAGGGGGGGGGGGGGGGTAGGGGAAATTCGGGCGCGTGCGCGAAGAGCGAAGAGAGAGTCAATCTTGTCTTATCCGCAATATTAGAATTCTGAAAAATTCAGTCTGAAGCGATTACCCAGGAAACGAATTAGCCAATGCAATCGAGGAATGCAGATACATGCAGCTTCCATACATTAATACACGCAAAGAATTCTTCTTGTATTAAACAGCCATCTTTTTATCGGTTCCCCTTCACGCCAGAGGATGATCACATTTGACAGTCAGTGGATACAGCATGCTTCCTTCTTCGAGAAGTTTCTGTGAGATGGTTTGTCATTTGTGCACACATTCGCTTGACATCTCGCTAGTTGACGAGCATAGCCGACAGAAACGCGATGCTGGCGCAAACTTGCAAACCAACTTTATATCTGTGTAAATTTTCTGTTGGAAAGTTGCTTGTGTGTTAACCAGTGCGCCTTTATCCAGGATCAGCCAAATCACTCTGCCCAAAATACCTGTCAAAAGATTGAAATAAACCAACAAAAAGATGTCAAACAAAGACCGCACACGGTTGACCTTTAACCTACAAAAGCGCGCAAAACGGAGACGAGAGATTTATATTAGACAAAATAGGGGGGAGAGAAAATAGTTTCACACCTATTGTTTGCTTCTGCTCCTCAACGGAACAAATGGAAACACCTTTTCAGGCAGGAAAAATGTTCTGAACTCGCGAATTTCGCCAGAATAGTTGCTGGACAACATGACGTATTCTGACGGAGTGCCCGGCCATCCTTCAGAATTCTTCGAGAACTTTCGTCTTTTAAACGACTGTCCTTCGCGAAAAGCGTAAACACTGCTTTCCTTGCTCTTAACCTACTATTTTGAGCAAAATGACATAGAGCATCTGTACCGTACCTTGACACTAGCGCGATAATCAAATTCAGAGGTGTCACCAGCGGGTGATACGGAGACTCCTGAAAAGGAAATTCAAAACATATTTTTACAGACACTATCATTATTCCTGGCCCAGGTCCTCTGACGGAGGGAAGAGAAAGGCCCAAAGAACGAGGGATGTTTACAAGGGCGTTAGCTGCCCAACAGGCCGTTTTTGAACGAAAAAAATTGTCTGATATGCCGCCGTTTTGCTTTTCGCCTTCAATCTCTATACCAGCGCGGCCCGAGATAAATATTTCAATATGGCACCGTAATGGAAGACGAACGAAGGACAAAATGCGCAGGATACCCATGGGATCACAGGACGCCACTGGATTAGTAAGAGTTTTCCTTCGTCAAATGGAACAAATGATAAAACAAACTTGACAGTCATCGAGTTTTATTTTCAACACAAACATCACTCACATGAATTAACTTACATGACATAATTTATGTCTGTATTGCATTATTTACAGCAGTTTACTTAAATTATAGATCTATTACATAACATTTTCGATATGAAATAAATAGTAATAAAATTTACCATTTTACCTACAAGAATAATCTTGAAACATATGTATATGAAAAATATATGAAATATTATGTACATCAGAGTATTTAAGCCAGCCAGACTCAATCAGAGCGAAATTGTTTTTGTTTTTAACGCAGTTCCTGTAACAGTAACTTTACATATGTTATCCGCATATCAGTAGTGTATAATTTAACAAAAAACAAGTTTGTAATGTAGTGTAGTATTGTATATTGTGCAGTGCAAATCTTAATAATTCGTATTAAATGTAGCGTATCGTGTACCAGGTTTTCTAAACTAAAACAGAAAAATAACGCTCACAAAAATTAACAGCGACAGTAATGAAATTGACTGAAAACACGCTACATCAGTTCGCCAGTTAGCTTACCAATAAATCTGTTCATTTTCCCGCTCGTTCCATCGTTCAGACAGAATTGAATAAAAGTCCAGAGGCTTGAGAATATCCTCGTACAGCAAGGTAAGTTCCTCGTCGCTCAGTTTTTTCGCTGCTTCAGTGAGTCGAGGTTCGTCTTTTAGTTTGTCACGGTTGACCACAGGACAGGGAGCGCTGCAAATACGCAAACGAGGCTGAGTTTCTTTGAGCTTGTCGCTGGTTGGATCACTTCCTCGACGACTGAGGTTGCTGTGTTTGCTTGTATCTGGCTGCATCACTGTAAAGGACCTTGGCTTTCTTTCTTGGTTTGAAATTTTGGTTGTATTAGTTTCTATGGTAGTGCGTGCTCTGGGCCTGGCTTCCTTGTTTCGCCTTTCGATTTCCTCAAATACTGAACGAAAGTCCGGCAAATTATCGATGTCGATTACCAAACTCATCTCTGCTGCCCGTTCTTGGATGTTCCTTTCAATTTCTTCACCGGGGACAATCTTCGATGTTTCTTAATTGCTCACTGAAAAATTCTGCACCGAGTGCATTTTCTTCGCTGTAATATATGTGCCGACACTAAAACCTTTGATCTATTTTTTAACAATGACCAAAGATAAATTTCTCCAAATTTATAAATGCATTACCAAACCGGAGGTAAGGAGAATAAACTGAGCGAGTAATGAACGAAAGGATCTTGTCCTGATGGACCAACAAATTCTCGTACCTAGTTTGGAAAATGCCTAATAAATACTATGGAGAATATACAATCTGAGCTTAGGGAACAAAGGCTCCCATTGCGTAGCACTAGTATATGAACAACAAACGCACCGACCACACTGATTGACAGTTGACACAATGTGGTAGCTGATTGTTCTAATCCTTCCATTACGTCAGGTTTTAAATTGCAATTAACAGTTTGCACTGTTAAATTACTGATTAATTAGTATGAAAACGTATGACGTCAGTGAAACAATAGCGAAAACAACAAAAGAGAATTTGCGAACGTTTGAAATTGCACTTGGAAAGCGAGGCCTGGCCCCAGTTGTTCATAGGGTGGATAACGCTATCCACCGGATAAATTACTATCCGGTGGATAGTGTAGTTTGTTTGGTCATTTAACAGTTGTCTGCTCAGTGACCTGGCCTTTGAATCAAAGACGAAAAACAAAAAACAAAATTGAATTCGAAATCCGTTTTTCTCCAGGTGAGGAAAATTGAAAAAGGAATGTCGGATGTCGTTTTTCGTGAAAAAAAAAAAAACGGATTTTGGAAATGGTATTTTGATTTCATTTTTTACAGCGCAGAAGAAAAACGAAGTTACACTTGAATTTCGTTTTCCTACGCATTTGAGAATCGGTTCGCACTAAGGTACAGGGATTGGCGAGATTCAATCAAACTGTTAAAAATTCACTTTTCAAAATCCTTACTTCGTTGTCAATTATTTAATTCTAGCATTTAGCATCCTAATTTAAAGGGGCAGTATCACGAGATTTCTTCTACGTTTTTGTGTAAACTATGATAGAATTATAAAGATGCACTCACTGATCCACAAAATTACCTTTCAACAACAAAAAGACACAAATTCACTCCCTAAGATGTAAACAAACCTCAATCAACGGTTTTTGTGATTTTCCTCCAAGTAGCACTATCAAACTTGAAAACGTCGGCCCGACGTTTTCAAATTTTAGACCACTTCTTCCCTACCTGTCCTTACCCACACCAGTATTAAACAACTTTCGTGATCAGTACAATGCGTTTTAGTAAGGATAGGCAACTATTAGTGGATTTGCAATTAATACCAATACCTTCATTGGATTTTCAAGTGGCACTAAATCTTGGTGAGATTGCCCCTTTAAGTGACAATCCCTCAAAACAAGCAAAAGTTTAATTCAATGTACAATTTCCGTGTTTTCTAACGAACATCTGCTTCCTTTTTAAATCGATATAGCGGAGCATTATTTACAAGAAATACTTATCTCTCGAGGTACGTGCAAATGTTATTCAGCGTATCAACAACAACATGAAAAATCTAGAAATTATGCCAAAGCATACATTCAGAACGAAATTCCCCTTACTTTTCCTACAAGTCCATTTAAGCAGTTCAGTTCTTCACTTTGCTTTTCTTCGCCTTTCATGAAGAATGGAATAAAAGTCCAGAGGTTTGAGAATATCCTCGTACAGCAGCGAAAGTTCCTCGTCGCTCAGTTTTTTCCCTGCTTCAGTGAGCCGAGGTTCATCCTTTAGTTTCTCACGATCGATCACAGGACACGGAGCGCTTCGAATACGTGAACGAGGCTGAGTTACCCTGAGCTTGTCGTTGGTTGGATCGCTTACTCGACGACTGAGGTTATTGCGTTTGCTTGAGTCTGGCTGGATCACTGTAAAGGACCTTGCCTTTCTTTCTTCGTTGTAGATGTCGGTTGTATTATCTTCCATCGCGGTGAATACTCTGGACCTGTTTTGTATGCTTCGGCGCTCGATCTCCTCAAATATCGACGTGAAGTTTGAAAAGTTATCGATGTCGATTACCAAACTCATTTTAAGTGCTTGTTCTTGAATTTTCTTTTAAATTTCTTGACGAGGAATAAACCTTCGATGTTTCTTAATTGCTCATTGGAAAGTAATTCACCGAGTTCACGTTTTCGCCGTAATATATGTAACCTTAGAAACCTTGAACTTGTAACAACGATCAAACATAAAATTCTCCTAAGAATACCATGCATAACCAAACCGGAGGTGAGGAGAATAAACTGATCGAGTAATGAACGAGAGGATCTTGTCCTGATGGACCAACAAATTCTCGCAACCAATTTGGAAAATGTCTAATAAATACTATGGAGAATATACAAGCTGAACTTCAGCCACAAAGGTTCACGTTGCGCAACACTGATATGACGTCATATGACGTCATAACGAACATCAAAAGCACCGACAACATTGATTGACAAGAGACACAATGCGGTAGCTGATTTTCTCATCCTTTCATTGCGTCAGTAAATTCCAATTATCCTTAATAACAGATGTGTTCTAAGTAATCGTCAGTAATGAAAAATATATAAATTATTACAGCGAAATGCGCAAGTGAAAAAATAATAGCACACATATTCACAAAATTATATTCTTGCAAACCAAATTTTGCTTAGTTGTTTCCAAAACCGAATTTTGGGGGCCTGAAAAATATTCGTACTTTCTCGAGTATTTGCGCGCAAAGTATATTTTGAATTTGTTAAATACTCGATTATCTATGCCCTGTTGAAGTCCAGCTCCGTTTAGTTCACGGCCGTGTTAAATGCCTGACGTTGCTTCTTCAAATACTTGGCACCAAACTGAATCAAGGTGAAATCGCCACATTAAAGGGCCACCGTCAACCATAATGCTTTGCGCAATTTCCTTTGTGGAAGGGGTAACTTTCATCTATCTGGCGGCGTGTTTATGCGCGATTTTCCGTATTTGGACACGGCATAGAAAATCGACAAAAGCACAAATTAAAGCAAGGGACCGCAAATGAAAATGCTGCAACTGTAGGATCAAACAAGGGATCTGATCAGCGTGAAAATGATAAATGACAAACAATACTGCAAGGCTGATCGTACTACATAAAAAATAAACTTTGTGAGACACCAACACGACTAGAACCGATATAGCAGGATTGCAACCGTGGACAGCTGTTTCGTTCTTTTTGGAACTCGTCAGCACGGTGTAGCAAATCTAAATAACGCCAGCGAAGGAGCCAACGCAAATAGATTGCCCAATGTACACTATATCAAGTTCCGTACTTTGAACTCATTTGTCCCCCGAATCACGCACTGCCACATCACGTGTTTCGGGGGACAAGAAGACCAAAGTGTCACGATGATGTCTCACAAAGCGAATTGTCCTAAATGTGGATGGCACGGCCATTCCGAACATTTAAGCGCATGGACACAACCATGCTGAATAAAAACGCAGCATATCGGATCTGAAAAGGTCTACGGTCCAAAAACTACGTAAAAGCACAAATTAAAGCAAGGGACCGCGTTTTTATTCAGCATGGTTGTGTCCATGCGCTTAAATGTTCGGAATGGCCGTGCCATCCACATTTAGGACAATTCGCTTTGTGAGACATCATCGTGACACTTTGGTCTTCTTGTCCCCCGAAACACGTGATGTGGCAGTGCGTGATTCGGGGGACAAATGAGTTCAAAGTACGGAACTTGATATAATGTACATTGGGCAATCTATTTGCGTTGGCTCTTTCGCTGGCGTTATTTAGATTTGCTACACCGTGCTGACGAGTTCCAAAAAGAACGAAACAGCTGTCCACGGTTGCAATCCTGCTATATCGGTTCTAGGCGTGTTGGTGTCTCACAAAGTTTATTTTTTATGTAGTACGACCAGCCTTGCAGTATTGTTTGTCATTTATAGAAAATCGAGCATTTAACTAAATCAAAACTAAAAAAATACAACCTAATAAAATCAAAAGTGAGCTCAGAAATGAGTTTCTCCTTGCAACATCATTGTCAAGTATGTTTTCAGTTATTCTCATCCCCGTAAACCTTTTCGCTTCTCTTAGCCGGCGGAACCTTGGCACGAGAAACGAAGGGCTCTGGAGACACAGGCTTTCCAGTCCTAGATTCTAGGACTTCCGGTCTTCAGTTATGAAGTCGTGATGTTGCTAAAGACTACGTGAAGCAGTCTTGGCGTTTTTTACTTCCGTTTAAGATTTCTTTGTTTTCAACAGCCAATAAAAAAAATCGAATTAATTCAAAAATTCCTATGTCCCCAGAGCCCGTCGTATCTCGTGCCAACGCCCCGCCGGCTAAGAGAACCGAAAAGGGCTATGGGGACGAGAATGATCAGGCATACGGGCAGTGGCGAAAGCCAGGTTTGTCTTTACTGCGGCTATAGACTGCTTTCAGGGAATTACTGGACATAACTTTGGTAAATATCAACCTCATTACGACATGGAAGGAAAAGGAGAGAGGGGCCTGGGAACGGGTTGGGTAAATATTTGCGAGTAACTTCGAATTTGATTCTAAGACAACTCACAACACCGTTTATTTCACAGCTCTTCTTACAAGAATTAACATTATAAAATAACCACTTATTCCTCAACATAATCATGATTACGATAAAGGTCGTAACACAGAAAACATATTTTACATTAGTTCCAATTCATAACTCGCATATAACACGCGCACAATGTAACTCAAGTCCAAAAAACACTAGTTAAGATCGATGTCAGCTAGTGCGATGTCCACACCAGCTGAATATACACCTATTGCAAAAACGTTGTCACGTTCAGGAAACTCACGAGTTGATATCTGTACAAATATTAATCGTGTTATGTACAAGATAAATTGATTTACGCGTATTTTGAGGCGTTTTGACGCCATTTCTTCGGGGGAGTTTCAAACTGATCGTTGTAATGCCTAGCTAATTCCTATTTGCCTTTTTTTTTTCATTTTGCTTTTCTATACTACAACGTTATTGTAATTAGGTGTAACTAGTACATGGGGGATTTCTGCGGTTTGAGGTAAATTCGATGCGACTTTACACATCAAACTAAGATAAGGTTTTGTCCAGATCTCTTGATCGACGTTTTCTTTTGGTCTGTTGGGACAGAAAGTGGTTTAATTACAAAGCGACACTTAGAACCAATCCGCTGTTGTACATTTACAAGTTATTCGTTTGTCAAAGAAAATGACGAGCGTGATAGGCTATCGGGAGCCTGGGAAAGAGCGTTGTTACGTCAGAGTTACGCGTAACTGTGTACGAAAAATTTGTTCATTTGTTACGCCTTATAAACCATACTGAGTGTCTCCTTATTCAAAAAAAATCACTGAAAATTCCAAAATCAATAACTATTATCTAGAAAAAGGTCAATTTACAGCAATATCCACATTTCCTCGCGGACATGTGTTTCCTTCGTTCAATCAACAATAATTCAAAACAATTAGCGCAAATTCAGACTAAAGGCTGGTTTTCACTAGCGCATAAGCATAAGCATAAGCATAAGAAATTAAGAAGCAAGTGAGAACACCAGGACATAAGCATAAGAGCATACGCAGGCGCAGTAATAACAAAATTCCTCGATACCAGCTTTCCTCAACTACAATCAAGATGGCGGATTATAACTCTTATGCTTATGCTTATTTCACTCGCGTTCGCACTTCGACATAAGCATAACATAAGCACAAGAAGAACGAACAATGTTCGTTCTTCTTGTGCTTATGTTATGCTTATGTTATGCTTATTTCGTGGGTGTTCTCACTTGCTTATGCGAGTGTTTGTGCTTATGCTTATGCTTGTGGAGGGGGACATTGGGGGTTGCTGAACACCGCATTACCGCAAAAAAAATCGACAAATACCGCAATACCGCAAAAAAAATCGGAAAATACCGCAATTTTATAGTAAGCCTGTATAGCTGGTGGATTCCTTGACGCGAGAGCAAAAATAGAGGCAAAAACAAGCGGTGGGACAGTGGAAACAATGGCACGACCATAAACGGGTTGTTAAAACAGTCAAATTATAGATTAAAATGTGTGACAAAATAAGGCCGTTTCAGGGTGCTTCCGAAACGACCAAAAACGGCTATAAATGGTCGGAAAAAGTGAAGGATACGTTTTTATACCGAAAATCGTCGACCAAAACGTAAAGAAAACGCATCCCGCAGGTTTTGAGAATACCGCAATACCGCAATTCAAGATTAAAATTACCGAAATACCGCATAAAAAATTGGCCAATACCGCAATACCGCAAACCCCAATGCCCCCCTCCTTGTGCTTATGCGCTAGTGAAAACCAGCCTTAAACGCTTACAAAATGCAATTAATGGACAAGTGCTATTCAGTGTACCTGTAGTTTCCTCGACAGCGGCGTGAAAAATCAAGACATTAGACTGGAAAAAATACACACAATAAAATTCGCCTTACTTTTAGTTGAGGTCCATTTCAGGGGTTCAGTTCTTCCCTTTCTTTTCTTCGCTCATGAAGAATTGAATAAAAATCCAGAGGCTTGAGGATATCCTCATACAGCAGGGTAAGTTCCTCGTCGCTCAGTTTTTTCGCTGCTTCAGTGAGTCGAGGTTCGTCTTTTAGTTTCTCACGATCGATCACAGGACACGGAGCGCTGCGAATACGTTCGCGATTCTGAGGAACCCTGAGCTTGTCGCTGGTTGAATCACTTGCTCGACGACCGAGGCTGCTGTGTTTGCTTGAGTCTGGCCGCGACACGTACATTGTAAAAGATCCTGGTTTTCTTTCTTGGTTGTAAATTTTGGAGTCTGGCTGTGCCATTGCCTCGGATTTTGTTTTTCTGACTTTCTTGTGGATCACGGCCGGGTTAGCTTCCATGGTTTGCCTGTTTCGCCTTTCGATTTCCTCAAATATTGACGTAAAGTTTGCAAAATTATCGATATCAATTTCCATACTCATGTCTGCTGCTCTTTCTCTGATATTCCTTTAAATTTCGAGGTTCGTCACGAGGGACCTTCAATGATTCTCCAACTGCTCTCCGAGGAAAAAGCACTTAACTCAAAGGTGGAAAAGTACTTAAGTTCACAGAATTTCTCCCAACTGATTTAATACTTTCTTTATTAATGAGGTATTGAGAATAAACTGGGCGAGTACTGATAGAGAGGGTAATTTTTCCTGATGGACCAGTAAATTCCCAATATTTACTTAAGGAATTGCGTCAATCCCAGATTACAGAAGGTATTAAAAACAAAATTGATAGGTCAGTAATGAAAACAAAATTGTACAAATGTAAGATTTACGACGCACAAAAATAAGTGTGGATAAATTCCAGGAAAAAAAACAACATCGATTGAAGTTCTCGGATTTCCAATGAAAGCATACTTCTGTCGAAACATATTTACAGTATTTGAAAGCGCATTACTGCAGAAAAAGATGTCAACGTAACAGGTATTGAGTCAATAAAATGGGCAAGCAATGATAGAGAGGGTCACGATTTCTGGTGAAGCGGTGAATATTAATATAAGGAATTGCGTCAATGCCGTATTAAATCAAAATTGACGGCTTTGACGGATATTTCAGTAATGAATAGAAAATTGCGCAAATGTAAGATTAATGACGCACAAACTGCGTACAGAAGTAAGTGGAAATAAATTCCACATAAAAAAAGACATCGATTGAAGTTCCCGTATTTCCAATGTGAGCATACTTCTGTCGAAACATGCGCCTGACATCCTGTACCTGATTGGTTGAGTGGACCATATCATGTTTTTGCATTGATTGGCTAGAGCTAGCCACGTGAGTTCACAGCAACTCTCTTGGGAGAGCTTCTTAGAGTTGAACTCACAAATACTTTCGATTTATCAAAAAGTAACTTTTGGTAAGAAATTTATCTACCAAACAGTCAGATGGAACATACCAGTGACGCCCTCAAAGTCGCACAAAGTCTGGCAAGTGTGCGGAGTAGAGATGTGGTTTCGGGCAAGAGTGGTTTCTCCAGGCAGACTAGGAGAGCATAAAACCATCGTCCCTGCAAACATGAAAACAATGAGACCCCAAAGCTCTTCCGTAACGATTTTGTTGCGCCATTGGGAGACAAGTTGCAATAAACTAAATGTTTAGTGTTACACTGTTGGGCAACCGCAGAAATCAGCGTTGCTGTGTGATCACAATTGTTTGAAAATTAGTACTTGAATCAACTTCGCGCTACGCTTGCTACAACGAAAACGTTGCGAGACATGTTTGATCCAGGGTGTGTAACACGATTAAGCTTCTTGGGCGATTTGTTTTTGCAACAAAATTACGAAACAAGTTTCACAATATTGCCAACATGACTTTAAAGATACACCATGAAATTTATGCGCTTGCCATCTTCAAGTAAAACCCTAATTTATGTACCACGAGGCGCGCGGAGGATAGGGGACTTGGTGTCATCTTACGTAATGGGAAATAACTAAATCCACTTCATACTCTCTTGCTAAATCTAAAAAGCCTGGTAGAAGCAGGCGCGGATCCAGGCCGGTTTCCACCATTTTACGGAAATCGGTGAACATCTTGCCTGAGTAACTAAAACTATCTGGAAATGGTATTTACGGAGCCAATATCTAAACATTTTTCCGAGTGAGCATTCACGCTCACACCCTTACAATTTGATTTTATTTACCTGATTATGCGAAAATCCAATTTCTTCCAACCAATCCACATGATACTCTAAAACTTGAAGTAAAGTCGCCTGCAGAGTGGAAGATCAATACCTCAGAAACTAAACTCCTACTTAACTCCAACCACTTCAGGATGAAAAATCCTGGCCACTGTATAAAGATGGTTGTTGGTTGAAATTCATAATTTTACAGCTTGCTTTTTTGTTTGTTTAAATGGAAATTGCATTGAACCTGGATCTCAGCGAGGAGGGGGGGGGGGGGAGGGGAGGGGTGCTAAAAAATGTTTTACACAGGGAGGATCTGCCCATGATTCAAACCCTTGTACCCTTTCATATACCATTTGTGACAGAAAATGCAATCCTCTCACATACCTCCAGAAGGGATTCTTCATCTCCTTTCTTAATTTTCCCCTTACGTTAAAAATTAAAAAAATATATTTACAGTTTCTTGGGTCAGTTTGAGATATTTTGAAAGGCCATTTAAAAAGCCTATTAACTGACCCTTTTTTATAAGAAACTAGGCCTGGAGTTGATTATTATTATTAATATATACTACTTATTAACCGAGAATGAGGTCATTACAGGGAAATCTCAGACCAAGGCCTTGATGTATTGACCGAGCGATAGCGAAGTCAATATATCAAGGCTGAGCTCTGAGATTTCCCTGTAATGACCGAACGGACGAGGTTAATAAGTTATTTATTATATGGCATTTTTAGCGGTGAAAAAAAGGGAAACGTTTTTCAATATCCACTTGCACGCGCAAGAGGTCATTCGAGGTCATGTTCACTGAACCGAAACGAACCCAGCCATGCGATCGAAACTAGAAGAAACGGTTTCTTTGACAATGAGGCAATTTTTGCCTTCATTACGGTATTTTTTGTTTTCGCCCTCACGCTCGTAACCTTCACAACCTCACAACTCAAAAGAGCCGCTGAGCCGAGAAAAATTTTCATAATGCCCAGTCATTACAAGAAAATCTTGCCCGCTCAGCAGCCAATCAGAGCGCGCATACTATTGTAGCCATATAATAATACTGACAGAATTAATATCATTTCATTTGCAACTTACTTGGTTAATTTGTTGAAGTACACTGAGCAATGGTGGGGTGCCTTCCTGTAACAGAAAGTTAATTCACATCATTTTCAGCATTCTTTGCTTCTCAGCCATTGGGACAACTTACTGCAATCAGACTAGACTGTTACTTATTATAAGTTAATTAAGTCACCTGGTTCGTGCTTGGTGAATCAATGCCCTCTGGCAAGCTCTCTACATTGTCAGTTTTCTTTACACCTTTCCTGTTCAATAAAACAAGTTTTACACTTCTATTATTTTAAAATACTTTTAATGTCCATTGAAAGATTTTATTTTTTATCTAATATATATAGTCTACTAGACTTGTAGAGCTCTCCTATTCCTAATGAGATAAATCAATATTAACATTCGCTCTATAATTAATAGGCCATTTCGGACTTGCCTTTTGCCTTAGTTTCAAAATGAGTCTTCATGCGAAACCATTCAAAATGAAAATGAGTTTGATTTACATAAAATGGACGTAAGGGTGGAACATCATGTTGGAAAATACACCTTGTGGAAATTACCTGTCAGTTATCTTTGATGCTACTTGATCTCCAAAACAAAAATTGCACCATCCCATTGGGTCGTTTCTCTTTGGCTGGTAAATGGATAAAAATAAGCTTACTTAAATTACATGTGATTCAGCCATAAGTTAGCAGAAATGATCTTTTGTTAGAAAATAATTAATTAAATATTTCATCTTCATGAGCCAACCCTGTGGTTTTTGCAACCCAAAGGCTGATTATAGTATATATAATTAAAGGAAACAAATCGGCTGGGGTGCTCAAAATCGGAAAGCCCAAGAAGTTTTTTTTTTCCTTTTTTAGAGGGAGGGGGTGGGGGAGGGGTGTCGGTGGGAGTGAATTTCAACCCAGCTCAGTCTAGCCTGCGAATGCAGACGTTATTTCCTGCCGTCGCTTGTCTCTGCTTGTCTTGTTTTTCGGCGGAGACAAGTGACGGCTGGAAAATACATCTGCGTTCGCAGGCTAAGCTCAGTCCTGTTCCACCTTACCAAGATGATTGTTGCTGAATCCACTTTACCCAACTTTGATCGATGATTGACAAATCTCTGAGTTAAGAATGAATAGAATATATTGAGGATATTAATGGCTGTGAAGAGATACGAAATTTCTCTTTGAGTGTTGAAAAATAATTCATGAATGAGTGCAGTGGACAAGTGAAATGTTTTTCAACAGGAGAAGAGAAATTTCATATCTCCAAACAACCATGCAGTTTTCTTTGATTTTAAATTTTATATAAAATTTAGTGGTATACCCAGTGGTAGGAAATGCTATCCTGCCGTTATCCACACATTTGTGATAATTATTGTCATTATACACACATGTGTGATATCATTTTTATTGATTTGCTACCACTTGGTGTCACTTAAGTTTACACAATAAATAACTAATAACTCTTATAAACAAATTAAACTTATACCCTAAATTTGTCTTTTATTCAAGTTACCTGCCTGTTGGAGTGAACATCAATGTGTTGTTTCAGAAAATATCCTTATCCCTCCCACAGAAGGTTTTTTGGTTTGAACCCCCCTTTAGTTATCATCTGGAAATTCCAGTTAAAAATCCCATACATTCCTTTAAAACTTTGGCTTTTGAGAACCCCCGCCCCCTTGGAATTTTCATTGACCTTCAATGGGGTGGGTATGGATATTTTCTGGAACTGTACAATCAATAATAATATTAGTAGAACTCAAGTCCTCTTTCTCAAAGATGATCTTATCAATTTACATGTAATCACTGACAACTACCAAATAACAGTACCTGTCTTATGTCTGCGAAGTCTGCTGTTTGTTGCATCTGCCAATCAAGAGAGGGAGCAAATCCTGCTGGTGCTGGTGACCAACCAGACCTCTGAGGAACAGATTACAGAGAACTTGCCGTACATAAACTTTTAATTTCCCACAAAGATGTTAGCTATATTTAGGGACCGGTCATTATTAGCAGAGCTTGAGAGGAGGCCTGGTGCAAATGAAGGCAGGTCATGTTCAAATTTTTCTAACCCTCCCCTTTGTGAAGCACATTTTTTACTGTTCAAACTCCCACCCCGTCACCCCCCCCCCCCCCCCCTCAGCTAGCTCACTCCCTTTAATGACGATTTAATATGTATGCATTACTTTATGCATCCACAACCCCCCCCCCCCCCCCCCCCCAAGCACACACACACACACACACCATGCAAATGCTGGGAGGGGGGGTTACCAGTGATGGACCACATTCATGCTATGGATTTACCAGAAACAAACTCTATAAAAAATTTAGATCTCTTCGGCATTGATATCTACCTCAGTTACATGAACAGTCTGCTTGCTTGAGAAACTTTTGGTGTCAAGATTAGCAACCACAACATCTGGGCACTGCATTGCTTCTAAACTGAAAAAAAAAAAATGAGATCCCCTGTTTCAGCTCATTAAGCTTATTTTTTGGTCTGTTCAGAACAGCTAAGAACAGCTTTATAAGAAGCGTGGCCCACTGGGTGGGGGGGGGGGGGGGGGGATCAGAGTTTCAACTTTTGCGTTCAATATCCCGGAATCTCTTGTTTAATCATATTTTATTTTTCATCCAAAGCAAATTATAAATTATTTAATCAATATTTACTTTTTAAAATTGTCAAGTGCCTTTGAACTTATGGAAATGGAACTATATAAATGATTATTATTATTATTTATTATTAAAACTCCCATATCCCGTTATTTTTTCCCCAAAATATCCCATATTCCTACATTTTTTTCCTTAATATCCCGTATCTCGATTACCCCTAAAAGGGCCTCAGAAGTGAGAAAAATTCAAAGGGCAGTTATGCATCAGTCAATTCCAGCAGTACCCATCCCCCCCCCCCCCCCCCGGGCAACCCCGGGGAATTTCCCAATGTTGCCCATCCCGGGGGTGGGGCATTTGCGTACCTCGGGTTGACCCCCGGGCATTTGACACGTGGTTTCGAAACTGTGGAGTGAGCCGCGCATTTGTGATGGAGGCGTTTATAGGCCAAGACGTGGACTACGTTGCAGATTAGCTAGTCCATGAAGGACTAGAGAAGCTCGTGGATGTTCATGGATGTTTTTAAAGGTATATTTGCTGAATTTTAGATATTTCTTCATTGTCAAGAAGCAACAACTTATATTATATTCTTATATCACCTATCGAGAGATTGAAAACAATCAACCCGGAAGCGGGGCATTTGCCCGGTTCCCTCATCCCCACCCCGGGGAATTTACCAAAGAAATGCTAATACCCGGGGGTTAGCCCGGGGGGGGGGGGGGGATGGGCACTGCTGGAATTGACTGATGCATTATATATCGGACCCATATCAGGGTGTATCGACCACATAAAACAGTGAAAACTAATGTTCGAATTTGTGTCCTTACTGAACTCTCCTGAGATACTCATAACCTGACGATGGAAGCTTCGATTCATCAAACTCGTTATCATCTTCAAAGCTTTCATGTTCAAACGTTACCAACACGGGATCCATGTTTTTACTTATGCCACCGCTCCTTAAACAAGAAGGCGAGGTAGCAAAGACCAGGAAACTAAGCTGAGTTTACATGACGTAGCGGGTAAACCAACATGGAGTCTCCTCCCGGAAAAGCTACAAGAGTTGTTGTGTTTGCGTTTTGCTCGGCCTGTGCAGCGCTTGCGGTAGCATTGAGTCTGTATTATATGAGAGACTACAAGAGGAATCGGAAGAAAGGAAGTGTTCCAAATATTTTAGATTCGACGCTAAAGGAACGCGAGGACAACACTGAAAGTTCGTTTGCTGTGGAGCTGGAGCTTGCGGAAATCTTGAAGGAGAACGGGCATGGCGAGTTTACAAAAGGGACAATATCTTCTTTACTGGGAATGCTGGAAAGAGTGGACGACCGTATGTTAGAGAGGTTTCTTGTGGTTCTTCTGAATTGCTCTGCATTTACGACAAACCAGGTATTAATATGAATGATCCTGGCTTGGCATGTGTCATGAGGTATTCTGTCATGATGTGTGGGCGACTCTGGTACGCGACACTACAAAAATTTTGTTAACCCCTTATAGAAGTCAACTTCTATCGCACAGACAAAGAAGCAGACAAAATTGTGAGCTCCTTCTGCTTGGATGTAGACTTCAAACTTGCCAACAACAACAAGGGTATTGAAAAATGCCCAATCCAAAATGGAGTTGGGTGGTGGTGGGGCGATGTTTGGGGTTGGGGTGTTTAGAAACTTGAGGCTAAATTCACACTTGTTAGTTATCTTAGAATATGGAAAAAATACTGCATAATGCAGTATTGCAATGATTGTGGTACCTTTTACCTATCTCTCCTCGCTCCTCTACCCTCCCCACCCCCATCCCCACCCCCAATCCTGAGATGTGATCATTTCTTATTCAGTCTCCTCCTCCTCCCCCTCCTGCCCCCCCCCCCCCCCCCCCTTCCTTCACTGTGTTTTGCAAGACTGAACTGGAAAGAAAATCAGGACTGGGTTGGTCCAGCAGCTGTCATGCAACTCTGACTTTGTTTTCATTCGATCCACAGAATTATATTCGTGAATGTGGAGGTTTGCCACAACTTGTGGCTCTTTTAACACACCCAAGTAAACCAATCAGCATCAAGGCAGCCCAGGTGCTGTCCAACTTAGCAATGAATGAAAAAAATCAAGAAGGGTTAAAGGTAGTAAACATGAGAATTTCCATTTTATTTATTTCATATTTATTTATTTTAATTATTGCTTGTATTGTTGTTGTTTTTTAAATTAACCACATGTATGCAAATTGTGAAATCTTTGGCTTTTAAGACCTCCCCCCCCCCCCTCCCCCCGACCTCCCCTGTTATTACTGCATTATTTAATCTAAGTATGATTTTGTTTTGCTTTTTTTTCAGGATAGCATTTTTGATGTTATAAAATATATTGAATACTGCGATGTCCTAGATGATGAAGAAGTGATCATAGAACATTTAAGGCTCCTGGTTAATTTGTCTGCAACAAATATTGCACATGATGTAATCATGACGGGTGCTCAGGAATTTTTTAATATCCTTTCTCAGTCTCTTTCAGGAAAAATTCAGGTAAATTGGACAGCTACTTTGCACCCTAAACAAAGGGTTTGTTACTGGTCATCACATGTAGCATTCTTCGCAATAAGACAATGATTATTACTCTTCCATTGCCTCTCTCCACCCAATGGTGTATTAAAGGGCCGGGTGCTAACAAAATTGTGTGGAAACATTACAGAATGATCGACAGGAACCTGTAACATAGCTTATAGCTAGAATCCCAGAAAGTGGCAAAAAGCAAAAATTCCTAGTCATGCATTGTGTAAAGGGCATGGGCTCTCAATCAGCTGATGAAGTCAGACTGGTTTCCCTGTGCTGTACATAACACCATGATATAATTATGTTCAAATATAGTAAGCATCATCATTTTAATCATTGCTTTTCTTGTGTTTTGCCAGAAAGAAGTATTGAGATTGTTGGTGAACTTGTCTTGCAATGTTAATAACCTGGAAGGATTACTGGAATTTAAGGTTTGTGAAGTACATATTTACATCTCGGGGAGGTAGCTAAGATTTCCAACAGCAAAATTTCGTTGAGCACAGCCAGAAAATTTGGGTCACATTAAAGAGAAAGAGTTAACCAGGCATGGTCTTTCAGCCAGGAAAATCACTGCAAGTATTGATCCTCAGGCTGTTATTTTTTTTTTCTGACTAAGTTCCCCTATTACTTACATCCCTGCATCTGAAAGCCCCTACCCAGAAACACTAGCCTTCAGGTATAGTACTGAATGTAAAAATTTAGCCATGATTGAAAATATATTTTTTGTTTCTTCCAGCCACTGTTGATTTTACAAACATTCATGCTCCCAGACAACCAAGATGATATCATCCTAAGAGCTGTTACAATCTCAGCCAACTTGCTCTCGAGTCCTCATCATTACACTGAGGTAAATATCAAAGGTCTTGATATGTTATTTTGATTTTCCTAATACTTATCCCCCACCCCCAAAGTGTCAACCCTTAGGTGCAAATTAATGTGTTATTTATAAGCGAATGGTCACAAGGTGCCATCAAATATTTACTATCCATAATGCATATAGAAAACAAGGCCGTTTTCTCTATTTGTTTTAATATGCACTAGAAATAAAGGCTAACATGTGGGAAGTGCTGTGGCCTAATGGTTAGTGTGCTGGACACTGAATCAAACGGTCTGGGTTTGAGCCCCGGCCAGGGCACTGCATTGTGTTCTTGGGCAAGATACTTTACTCTTATAGTGCCTCTCTCCTCCCAGGTGTATAAATGGGTACCAGTGAATTTACTGCATGTAGTGGCTTCATGCTATGGAAACTGGCTTGATGAGTTACTAGTCTCCTATGCAGACTTAACCTTTTATAAAGGGTAACAAGCATAAACCTATTAATAATAATTTATTAATTATTAAAAAAGATACTTTCAGCCAAAAATCAAGTTTAAAATAATTTTCCTTAGACTTGCCACAAGTTGACTCTTTCGAGTGACGAAGTTGCAAAAATGAGTGACAAAGTTGGACTTTGAGAAAATCTATTTGAAGGACAACGTGCACTGTTCTATCAGCAAAAAGACCCTGATAAGAGAACAGTTTCACAGCTTTCCAGTAGAAGTTCTACATAAGTTCTACATAGCGTGACCACAAATCAAACGTTTGATCATCTATACATCTCATTAATAAATCCCTTCTTTTTTTCTTGTAGCAACAACAAGCAGCCATCACAGAACATGTCAATGTATTATATGGAGAACTGATAGGACTGCTGGATCATTCCAATGATGAAATTCAGTCACAGGCTAAGAGAGCACTAAGGAGTATTTTTGCTTTTAGAATGATGTACTGTGCAACTTAGTGAAAAGAAAGACAAATAAATTTGTATCACATCCATTTTTCAGTTTTATTAAAATTCATAAACCAGACTAATAATATATAAGTAGAAACTCAAGTCGTGTTATTTTGGAAATCCACAAATCTGATTGGTTCTCCCACTGTTTTCTATTCACTGATAGAACATAATAATTGCATGCTAGGTGCTCTTAAAAGGGAGAATAATCCATTGGCTTTTAAATAGATAAAATGGTGGGTTTTGGACTGCAAAGCTTTAGAGTTTCTACTAAAACAATTAGACTACTCACCCTCGATTTCTGTAAGTGATAGTCAACTTGGGTTCACATCGTTGACTATTCGCTCATAGAAAACTCGGGCTCAGAGCCTAATTCTTATAATATATTATGACATAGCTGCAGAGTCACGCAATCAAATTCACTACATAAGCATGCACCATAATCCAAGAGTGCACGTTGATAGTGTGAGCAAATGGCTTTGCCAGAATTTTTTCTTATGCAGCTTTTGATGTATATTTCCATTGGCAATGTTATAGAATAATTGGTTCACGCCTTTAGCTGTGCACTATTGAGTTATGGTGCACTTGGGAAATTTGGAGAGCACTCGAGAAGCTAGCATTGCATTTTTGTGCTCTCCAAACTTTCCACATGCACCATAACTCGATAAAAAACCCTGTTGTAGGAAGTTCATATTGTGGTTCAACTGAATGTCCAAATATAACAAATATTGTTAAATGCCTTATTTGAGATCATTATAATTAGTTATTACCTTGCCATTTGTACTGGGTCAGAACTGCGATCTCATATTTTTGGAAAAATAGTTGTAATTTCAAACAAACGAAATTAAGAAAAAAATATAGGTGAGACAAATAACTGTAGAGATTGACAGATGGCTCATTCTTTAAATAAAATTTATTTATTATTTTTCTCGCTTTTTTGTAATTCTCCAGTGTTTCTCTTCAAATTAACCCAGGTACCAACAGTATTGTGTACCATGTCTTTTGTTATCTTTCTCCACCATCTCACAGCTTCATAGTACATCGTTTTTAAATTGTGTACATCCTGTTTGAAGCTACCTGTAACCAACAGTTTATATACTGTAGAATCTGAATTAAATCCTGCACTTGATGCTGTCCACAGTTATAAATTTTCCAAGTTATGTGCTGTCATCTTTTGGTGAATTTTCAGAACTGCAAAATATAATAAAAATATGGTCGGCAAAGTAAAACTTCACAGTAACCATCAGTGGCTCAGTGCTGCAAGATCTGTTTACCAAGAGAATTTATAAAGTTAACATTCAAATTTTATTCTTCTGCCTTGCACTAACACAAAAGTAACTTAAAACAAAAATTGCTACAATAAACCTAGGCAACTGTCAGAAAGCAGCAAGAATAAACATTTTAGCTGCACCTCCTCTGGTAGTAAATCCTGCACATGTATTTGATCATCCCATACCGGTAGTTATTTTTTTTTAAAAAAAGATCTGTCAATAATATGAATATCGCATATTTTGATGCTAACCTACAGTACATAGTCAACATTTCACAATGATGTACATGCGGTTCAATTTTATCTTTGGATCAAATGTTATTTTCCTTTGTTTTTGGCTATGGTAATGTATGATAATGAGTTCAGCAAAGGAAAATAAATTTGAACCAAGGATAGAATTGAACCACAACATACACATACTCTGTGCTTGGTGTTGTGGCTGCAATGTTTATAACTTCTTGCATGATCTGTGAAGGTTCCTTCTTTGCTGTTGATATTTTTTCTTCTCGTTCATCCACTATAAAAAAACCTTTATTTTACTATTCTACCATAGTTGAAGACATTGGTATTAGAATCATACTGGAACTGTTACTAACAATGGAAAGAAATTCACTATATTTAATAAGTGGTTACTTGTTTGATCCATGTACCAGAAAATTCTCACTGAATTTACATAAGCTCAATAGCCTTCTGCATGCATTGCATGCCTATAATACTGGGTAATAGTTCAATGTTTCACTTGCCCAAGACAGTAGGCCATAAACAGGAGGCCGGCAGGGTATAGAGTGAGAAAACATCTGAGCAGAGCTAGCCAAGTATGACCTAGGTCTCCCACTGAGCTCCACACTGACTTTTTTCTATTTTTTCTTTTTCTTTTTCACTCCTTGATAAGTAAGGAGGCTAGACAGCAGGCTACGAACACAACAGCAGTTTCGTTTGAGACTATATGACTTTGTATCTGTTAATAATTTTAGTCTACCAAAAAGCCCCAGTGCTTAGCATTACAAAGTTTAACATAATTACCAAATTTTATGAGAAGTTCGGCAGGCTGTGATTTCTCTTGTGATCCTAAAAACTCAACATGTGGATTTTTAAACTTTAGTTGTGGAAAGTGTTCATAGAAGAAATGTCTGCAAAAAAAAGTAATACAATGTAGTTAGAAGTCACAAAACTATACATTTGACTGATTTGAG
The DNA here is from genome assembly GCA_963693305.1 of Meandrina meandrites. Taxonomy (NCBI): domain Eukaryota; kingdom Metazoa; phylum Cnidaria; class Anthozoa; order Scleractinia; family Meandrinidae; genus Meandrina; species Meandrina meandrites. Next base: position 26,738,284 of record OY855914.1, read on the forward strand.
CAAGATTTTGATGGGTAAATGCAAGCTACACTTTATTTGCTTGTGTTTGCATGGCATATGTTGGAAACCGGACCACATACGGATACGCTTTTAGCACAGGTTTGTTCCATAGAAGGTTTTCCAAGTGCTTCAAACGACAGCCATATCTGACAAGTCATGGAACCAGAACAGAAAAAACCCTAAAACTCAAAAGCGTATAGATTTGAAAATTAAAATCACCGCCAATAGGTATCGTTTTTGTCAGATTCACATTATAAAAGTTATGGCGTAATAAACACTCGTATTGACTTTCTGCAGTAGCATTTCTTTTTTTTTTAGTAAAAGGTTATTAGATAAACGTCAGATTATAACAAAAGATATTAAACTGGTGTTCACTTGAATTGAACTCACGTACATTGCACCTCGTTGATCGCGGTCAATTGGTTCCACGATATTGATCTTCATTTGCTTAATATTTTCGTGCAAAACAACATTGCACCTTTTCAAATGCTCAATTGTTCGCTGCACAGCATATTTTCCGATCTTTCCGTTATAGCTATCCAAGTATTTCAGTGCTTCGAGATAGACCCGGCTTTTGGCAGCCATCTTGAATTCTCTCTTCGATGATGATCAGCGGCATGTCACATTACCAAACATCGCGTTGTGTAAACCCACATAGTTACCGCTGAAAAATCGCGTGTTCCATCATGGTGGAAAGATTGAGGGTTTGAGGTGGACGGTCAAAGATTTCGAGCAAATATTCGGTTGGTTTAGGTTCTAAAATGCCAACTGGAAGGTTTCCATTTCGTCGCACCCTCGAATTTCTCAATGCTGGAAAGTTGATTTTGAAATCTGATGTAAAAACCTTGTTAATCAACTTCACAAACCAACCAGAAAGCCTTGGACTAAGGTAAGCAACTAAACGCTTTTACATGAGAAATATTTTGATGCCATTTCAAAACCTTAACCGTAACTTATCAATGTTATGATCAAAAAAGAAAAATTTAAACATTAAAAAAAGCACATGATAGAAAGTTCCTAATGGTACTGATATGATTTATTCTTGGCCATCCTGTTAGAAATTTCATCTACAAGGACATTCCTCAGATCCAATATAAGAATCGTAATGTTCAGATTATGACAACAAGAAACAGATTAAGCAACCCAGTGGTGAATGTCTTCTTTGGTAAGTGCTAAGAGAGATAATGCTTATTATCATTTAATTGTTTAAAAACAATTAAAACAATGTCAGTGATATTTTTCGATATTCCCCATCACTTGAAATCCTGAGGGCCCCCCCCCCCCCCCCCCCCCCCATGGCTTGCAAATGGAGCCTAACAGATGCCCAAAATCCCAGCAAGGTATGTTAACATAACTTCCTTGGATGCAAATGGAATTTGTGTTGTCATACAATTCTCATAATTATACTTAAGGATGCTTTAAATGTTTAATTTTTACCTTTTTACATTACATTTAGCTTTGTCACAATTTACTTGTAGCTGTCACTATTTACTTGCATGGCATCAAGTGAACATGAAATAGTTTTTTGTGTGAGTCATATTCAACAAAGGGACTTTGCCAACATTGAAGGAAAGGGGAACTCAACAAAACATTATTAAAATAATTTTTACATCTTGAATACAATTCCTTGTTAAGGTGATGGAAAGAAAGTAATGATTGACGTGGAAAGCAAAACCGGTCCTGAAATTTTGGAAATAGTTGGCAAAGTTGCTGGAGCAACTGAAATGTAAGTGCATTGTAATAATTTATTATGCAACCCCTCTAGTTTGACTCAAAATAAACTTACAGTTCTCTTTCATATAGATTGCTCTTCCAGAAAATATCCACACTCCTCCCACGGAAGGATTTTGGTTTTAATTCTCCCACCCATCTGGAAGTTTCAGTTAATCTCCACACCTTCCTAATATAATATTTTGGCCCTTGAGAACCCCCACCCCACCCCCTCAGAGTTTCCATTGATCTTCCATGGGGTGGGTAAGGATATTTTTTGGAACTGCACATTTCACTATTAAACACTATAAATATTATTTTTTGCAGGGAGCTGGAAGACAGAGCAAAAGTCAAATATCCAGGTCGTTTGAACCCTGCCAACTTTGGTAGATTTGGTCACTGCTACTGCATTTGTGAAAAACCAGGCCAGGCTCCATGCCCTGCTCTTGTGCCGCACCCTGATGCAAAGAAGCCAAAATTCTGGCAGTTAAAGGAAGATACTGCTACATAATAATTTCAAATCTTAACCTGTTATGATAGAAAGGGCTGCTTTAAGATTGGCAGACTTATCACACTTCACTTCCAGATCCATCCTCTCTTGTAAGGGATGCCAAAGATTTGACCAGAACTCATTGAGAACTGGCAAATGGAAAATTGAAGACTTTGCAAAACAGGGAAACTTAAGTACATTCTTTGTCAATTTTCCATTGCCATTTTAATTTCCGTTAGTGTACTTTGTTTTTATTACATGTAATTTTTGCGATCTTGGCATTTTTAAGTCCCTAATGTGAACCAGGCTTAGAGAGCCCAGAGTCAGCCATGCCTTTGTATTTTGTTGACATACTGGATTCTTGGTATTCTATTTCACATGGAACACATCTAAATAAAAGAGATCACCATGAAACAGATTTAAGGTAATTTAAATTACCTTTATCAGTAACACAACTTGTGGGGATGCGAAATGATTTCCCTTCTCCATGCACAGAGGCCGACTGTGGTACTTTATTTAAGATACAGTTAAACAGAACTGAATTGCATTCATCATTTTAACATTATTTGGGTTGAATCTCGGACATTTTTCAATAGCAGGAAGGAATTAAAGAAGTGTAGAGAGACATTAGTTTTAAATCATTGGGTTAATTTCCCTTCAACCTGATAAGATTTCCTTTGGTCTACTCCTTTGTTAAACCTTAGTTTGTTATGGGTTTAGTTCGGCTGCAACGCAGGCTAAACTGAGGTGAGAGCAAAAAGAAAAATAAATGGAGAGGTGACAGGAGAGGAGGGAGTTTACACTTACCAGCAAACCCCACGATTCTGAAAAGCACCCACCCATTTCTTCATGGGTAAGTTCATTCTAGATTGACAGCTTGACAGTGGCACTATTTTCAGTGAGTCACACAACAGCATCGTTAAATCTCTCTACCCAACCCTACCCCTCTTCCCATTTTTTCCTCTCACCCCATTTTTTTTGCGCAGTCAAGAAGTGAAGATTGTATCATTTGTGCTCTACAGGAATGCGTGCTACACAGACTAATGAAACTCCTGTAAAGATTAATAATTAAAATAAATTCTTTTATCCATTGTTTACATGGCATTTATTAGGCTCCTGAATGTAACTGCAATAACAAGCCAGCATTATCAACATTGTATCTATCTCTTGGATACAGTGCGGTGATGCAGATTTTCCAAAATATAATGCATGGCTTGTAATCTTACATTCTCAAAAGATAATTTGTCTGCAAGAAAATACCTTTTTAGCAATGCTATTTGTTGTCTTGCTGCTATATTGAAATAAAAAAACCTGCTTTATGTTCCATGCAGGCATGGTAATAAAAATTAATTATAATTTTTATTATAATTGCGACATTGTGAAGTGATCAGCTTGTGAATGCAGATGACTTTTCACCTGTTTATCAAATGTTCCAATAATATTTTCGGCAGACTGAGTGTGATACAATAAGTGAAAATCTGCCTGCATTCCTAGGCAATGAAGTGGTGGAATGACAATTATTAAAAAAAAAAACCTTTAGCCAGAAAAAATGGGTGATGTTACTGGACAAACTATTAACTTCTATTCTTAATGAAATTAGAAAAGATAAACTCTTCATATCTGCAATGAGATCATTGGTCATCTGAAAATAACAATGATACAAAATTATGTTCAATATATTTTGTTTTTATCAAATTCAATAAAAAATACTCTTAGCCCAATTGTACAACACCATCCCTTATAAAAGTAAAAATTATTGTACATTTAAATCCCCCAAACATTGCCACTTATTTGCTATCTGCCTTGATGCTGTCTTATGTATTCCTCTTCAAGTTCTATTAAGTTTCTTTCTAGCATTTCAACTTCATCAAACTTTCTCTGCTGTTTGGCTTGGGCTATATAACTTTTAATAATGTCTATTTGCTGGAGCATGGGGTCTGGAGAAGAGCCCTGTGTGATAGGGACTGGGCCCCAACCATTTCCCACAACAGATTCAGAAGTCTGCTGAACAGTCTTTCCTTTGCGTGAGGGCTCATTTCTGTTAAAATCTCCACTTCCTTGCCTTTGGTGTTGCCGTAGCTTTGCAGCTTGTAATCTTTCCTGCATGGCTCTTTCTCGTTGAGCCTTCTCCTCAGCAGCTTTTCTCGCCAGAGAGTTTGCTCTTTCCTGTTGAAGCTTGTTGATCTTGTCGACTGGTGGTAGATTAGGAAGAGTGAACATGTTTTCCTGCAAGTACCCTGTAGCATAAGCCCTGATGCCTTTTTGAAGTTTTAACGTGTGAGGACTTGGTGGTTTCTCTGCCTGAGTACCCAATGCCGCTATCTTTTTACTGCAGACATAGAAAAAAATATAAAATGTTAAAATCACTTTTATTGTTAGTGGAGAGGTCTTCACGGTGTTAAGCACTGCTGCACCAGTAGGCCATTTCCCAGTGCCCCTTTGCCTCTCTTTCAAAACCAGTCTATGTACAAAACCATTCATATGAAAATGTGTTCCACCTTCACGTCCATTTTCATGCAAATCAAAGTAATTTTCATGGTTTCGCGCAAAGACTTGTTTTGAAACTGAGGCAAAAGGCAACTCGTAAAAGGCCTATTGAAGCCACTGTAAATTGCAAAAAATAATAATTAGTAAGGAAGACTGTATACAATTCAATTTTCCATTGTGTTGTTCAAGAAAATATCCATACCCCTCCCACAGAAGGTTTTTTTGGTTTGAATGCCCCCACCCCTCTGGAAATTCCAGCTAAGCCCCATACATTCCTTTTAAAATTTTGGCTTTTGAGATCCCCCACCCCCTTGGAATTTCCATTGACCTTCCATGGGGTGGGTATGGAACGATATTTTCTGGAACTGCACATTTCTTTGAGTAACCATGTGTGATTGTAGGTTTGACATTCAAATTTTAACACCATTTATTCTGTAAACACACATAGCATGAAAATCTACCAAATGTTGCAGCAGCTAAAAAGAGCATTCTGACTCATACACTGTTCATGCACTTGTAAACAATTTTTTAATCTGTTACTACAAAATAATGTACCTTATAATGTCAACTGATTCATACATCTTCAGTAATTTAGCACGGACATGAGCAGCTTCTTCTAAATCATACTGGATATCACCTAAACTGTAGAGACAAAATTCAAATAATATTTTACAACAAACAAAATGTTAATATTAATATTTGTTTTGCTAATGTTTTGTTCAAGGTATGTTTGACACAGTCCTGGAGGCACAGTGTCTTAAAATGACTGCACCAACCCCGATTTTCAAAATTAATTATTTTTAATAGTAAGTTAATCATTTCACACATCAAGAGGTCATGATTAGAAATTATTCTCAATACAAAAATTATCAAAGATAATAAACAACGTTTTGACATCTTCGGGATGTCATTTTCAATTTACGACATTTCAACATCTTCAGGATGCTATTATCACCTTATGTGTGTCGTTTATTATTTTTACTTATTGTAAAATGCTTACTTAATTGAATCAGCCATTTTGGTGTAAACAGGTTGTAAAGATTCTGCCTCAGCCATACAGCTCTTCATTTTCTGCAAAACAAATGGAACATATTAAATAAATTAAATTTAGCCTGTTACAGATTGTTTGTAAAACCTATTGACACACTAATTTGCATAAAATTATGCAATTTGCAAACCTTGTCTACAGTTGATTGCCATACAATATTTGAATTATATTGATCAACTGTTAAACTGACAAACATTTTTAATAAATACCTCATACAGTTGTACAACTGCTGGCTTGGTTTTCTTCTCTTTCTCTTGTTTATCATATCTGTAATGTAAGAACAGATTATTATGAGAAAAACACTGTGTATATAAAATTTATGCTTAGAACAGTGAGAATCATACAGACATGAACACTGCAAAAACAACAATTGAAATTATACAGGCCTTCTGACAGGGTGCGGGAGTGCGGGACCGCACAATTCGGTCAAACCCGCACAATCCCGCACAATTCCTGAAAATCTGCGAAATCCCGCACAATATTGAAAGATTTGCTGAAAAAAACTAATTAAATCAGTATTCCTATCGATTGCCGAGACTTCAAGAAGGTTTATAGGCTATGTTTAGGCTATTTATCTTCCAAAACAATGGAGAAGTCCGCCACTTTCCGCGACTGAAAAGCTCGAGTGGATATAAACATTGAAGTACATGTATTTGTTACTGAACGGTACCCTGTGCGTGACATTGTGGAAAAAGGCGGTGTTTATATTTTCCCAACTATTTTAATTTTGCTCGTTCGGTCTCTTAACAAAACCACAAACGATCCTTAAAATAGATAACAAATGATGTGTAACTCGGACATTTCACGCTCGTCTTGGCTGTTACAACAGTTGTCGGCGCGATAGCTTTTGTAGACAACGCCGTGTCGCCGTTTAAAGTGCATGTTTCCTTCAAAAAAGTCATGCCGCTTTTTTCCCAATGCGCTCGCTTCCTCGTTCAGTTTAAATATATACACCGGACAGCAAAGACGAAAGGCCGAAGCAATGTATCACTGCGCCGAAATGGCTGTCAATTTGTCACAACTTTTAAAATATTTTCGCAAAGGCAAACGCACTGATCAAATTAGCAAATTGACAAACAAAAGCGCTGCAACTTCGGGCAAGAGAAAATCATTAACATCTGATCAAGAAACAGAGTTTATTTTTTTGTTTGATCCAAGTGAAGGACGTTTTAATTCAGGAATACAAGTTCTACGCTCTTATCTGTCTTATATCTACTGTAAGTTTTTGCTAAAAATAAAGTGTTGTCAAATTTCATTTAGCAAGCAAAGAAATTTGCATACTGATCTCGGCTCGTTGTTGTGGTTTTTGCAGCAATTTAAGACATTTTTGTGTGAAGAAAATGTAAATCTTTACTGACAGGAAAATATTCACTTTGCCTATCGAAGAAAGTAGAACTTGTTCATATTGGAAACCTTTTATTTCGAGGTGGAATTACGGTTTGTTTTAAAACTTCATCGATCGTGTCACGCAACGTGAATCTGTTGATACAATTAACTTTGGCCAAAATAGTCGCAAAATGGAGAATGTTGGTTAACGTTAATTGCCAAAGTAAGAAAACAATAGTTGTCTTTTTCATTTATCCAGAATTTCTTTCTTGTCAGGTTTTTTTTGGGGGGGCCTTGTAATTGCATATATACTAATATTTGACTGTTCACACGATTGCGCAGTCCCGCACAATTCCCGCACAATCGCCGTTTTTCAGCGCACAATTTGTCTCCCAAAACCCGCACAATTTTCTTTTTTTTCCCGCACCCTGTCAGAAATTGAAATTATAATTCTTTATTACCACTGCCAGTAGATGTAACTTGCCTTTTTTAACAAATAATTGTTTTTTAATTCCCCAATTAGACTTTTTTTTTTAAATTTCCAGCTGCCATACCTTTCTAAGCAATCCATACAGGCCTGACAAGCACGAATCCCAGCTTCGTCAGAATCATCTTTTGAATGAGCTTTTGATCTCCTTGGAAGGCTGTGCGAGCCAGCCTGATCTAGTTTTAACACACTGACTGTAAGGGAGGACAAAGATAACAGATCGGGATTATTTTTAAACTTTAAGGAATAATCAGTAACTGATCGAGCTTTTACTATCACGGTTTTTTGTGTGTCCCTGGATGATGCTGATTAAAAGTTCTTAACCGAAGTATATGCTCACTAAGTTACACATGGTGTACTTGAAATTAAGCTTTCCATAAGGATGGCCAGTTTGTCCCTCCCTGACAGCAAGATCCCCTTATCAGGGAATATTCATTTGTTAAAGGGTAGTACCATTAGTGACATAAAGATCATTAGTTGTAAGTAACTATATTAATTATAATGCTGCTATGTCGCTTACGTCTTAGTGGGAATGTCTAGCAACATCATATAAACGCTCGACTCATGATTGAAATAATCAAAACCTTAAGAAAATGACTGATCTTTTTTGTGAATAATAAACACATTATAATCATGGTAATTATGATCATGTACATTTAAAGAAATATATATAACCATTGTAATTGTACACAGTTCTTACTTGAAAACGAAACAGACACAAACGCTGAACACTTTGCACACATTATTCCTCCACACAGTCTGCAGTGATGTCTGCGCCGAGCAACATTGAACTGCTTTTTACAAAGTGGACAAAACTTCACTTCACTGTCAGCTATCCATGGAACCAGGCTTCTCTCCAGAGCTGCAAAATATTCCATCGCCGGTGTACATGTATCATAAGCAAACAACTTTCTTCACTTACTTTTCCATCCATGAACTGTCTTATATATAATTTACTAACATGCTTTATGACATATATGTATTTCTTTTTCCACACTTCTATTTTTGTACATATGTATCTTTATGTTAATTTTTTCATATTTCACTTTTGATAATGACGGCATGAGACCATCAAAATGTCAAGTTACTTTTCTTTCATTGATTTTCTTGTTAAAATGTTTCCCAAAATCAACTACCACAATTAATTAAGGCTATTTTGGGCAATAAGGCCACAGCCCATAAATAATGATTATTTAATTTACTCACATTTTCGACCTGGTCTTGCAGGTAATACAGGTGAATCCAGAACATGGACTCCAGACCTCAAGAGCTGAAAAAATAACAGACTGTACTGTTAACAACTGTGGAAGGTGCGGTGGCCTAATGGTTAGCGCGCTGGACTCCGGATCGGGCGGTCTGGGTTCGAGCCCTGGCCAGGGCACTGCGTTGTGTTCTTGGGCAAGATACTTTACTCTCATAGTGCCTCTCTCCACCAAGGTGTATAAATGGGTACCGGCGAATTTACTACTGGGGGTAACCCTGCGATGGACTAGCGTCCCATCCAGGGGGGAGTAGTAATACTCTTAGTCGCTTCGCGCTACGGAAACCGGGATAAGCTCCGGCCTGATGGGCCCCTAGGCTCGTATACAGACTTTACCTTACTGTTAACAACATGTGTCATGTCATTGTGAAAAAAAAACAATGATAAACACTTTATAAGTTAATACAATTTGAATAGGTGAATAGCAGTGGATATTTTATCCTGCTGCAAAGCAGTGAGGTAAAATATCTGCCACTTTCACTGACACTAAGGTGAAAGACTGTTTTTTATATGTCACACAAGCTGAATAACTAGTGGACCAAGACGTTATTCTTGGTAACTATAAAGAAAGACGGGAAGCCATTTCATTTCTCTTTGGCTGCTCGGAGGTGAATAGTACTTTGCTAATCTCCTCTTAGTTAACCAATCAGAATGCACGAAAAGCACTATTCACTTGTGTGGCATATACCAATATATTATATTACAAAACTTTAGCATACCTTTTCTAGTCTTATGAGAATCTTATTGGTTTCCACAACAAATCTATCAATTTCTGCATCTCTCCTATCCCTGAACTCTCTAAATCTGCTCCTTGAAGCTCCTGGTCGTGACAAAAAATACAGTCTCTCAATAATTTTGCACACCATATCATGATTGTAGTTTTAAATTTCTTCTTCATACCAAGTCCACTTACAGTTCAGTGAAAATTCGTTCCAGATATATAAACAATAAATTTATATAGCCTGTACTGAAACGCTGCTTGGCGAAAATCACTAGTTCTACAAAATTCAGCAACTTGAAAGGCCTGCCAATATTTGGACCTTATTTCTCTGCTTAGAAGTTCGTCCTATACTGCACAGGCGAATAACGATAAGCCATTAAAATTCCTCACCAAATTCTTGGTGATCCCAAAGGAACGGGTCAACTCCTTTGTTTACAGGTCCTTCGAGTGCACCATCTACACTTTCCACGTTTGTGCCATCTGGTTCAGAACTCTCTATTTTATCCATGATCTTCCTCTTTGCCTTCCCGAACATCCCACGAATTTGACGAAGAGTGTCTTTATCGTCCGAATGGATCTCCTCAAAATGCTTTTGCAAAACTGCGGCATTTCCCAAATCTTTCATACACATGGGACAGATAAAGCCTTCCTTGACATCTTCGCCCTCCATTATTCACGTGTGTACCAACTAACGAGTTCTTTAAGGCTGTTTATTTTTCGTTATTGTAATCGGCTCGTAAACATAACATCTGCCGCCATATTGGTTTTGGGGATTAATTCATACCTCGGGGAATTCTGGGTAAGAGGGGTAAGTTAAGTACGGTGCCACACCCACCAGTCAGGTTACAGGCCAGGATCGATCTAGTATAGGAACGCGCGTGATGGACGGACCATTATTTTTCTGGAGGGGGGGGGGGGGGGGGGGGATGAAAAATCTCTCTCTGCAAACTTTTTTTTTTATCTATGCACCTCTGCAAACAATTTTTTTCTAACAACACCTTCCTGCAAACAATTTTTTTTTCGATCTTTTTTAACCACGATCTGACACAAAAAGGAGGTTCGCTTTTGCTGCCATCAATCATTATTTATTTCAATATTTTGTGGTGGCGACTAATAAACACCTCTGAACTCATCTTTTTCGTTTTCTGAGACGTACACTACGAAGATAGGCGGCAGTAATTTTTTTTTATTTTTTTTATTTTTTAACGAAGACTAGTGAGCAGCACAAGGAAAGCTTGTCGTTTATTTCCGACGCGTTTCGTCTCTAACTGAGACTTCTTCAGGGAATGAATATAACTAACAAAGAACAGCATATATAGCACAATTGCGTGCCTAGCTACAACTTCCCATGGAAGTGAATAATAACTAAAATATGCTGTAAACGAACGTTATTAATACATATGTTATTGCGTGTTGTTATATTTTGGGGGCCATACGATTAGCGCTAATCGTATGGCCCCCAAAATATAAGAACACACAATAACATATGTATTAAGGAGTTGTTTGTAACGTCCGTATACGGCATATTTTAGTTATTATTCACTTCCATGGGAAGTTGTAGCTAGGCACGCGAATGTGCTATATATGCTGTTCTTTGCTAGTTGTATTCATTCCCTGAAGAAGTCTCAGTTAGAGACGAAACGCGTCGGAATAAACGACAAGCTTCCTTGTGCTGCTCACTAGTCTTCGTTAAAAAAATTAAAAAATTAAAAAAGTTTCTCTGACTTCTATGCAAACTATTTTTTTTTTAATACATATGATGTATTTTGTCTTTTTAGGCCCTGCAAACAATTTTTTTCAATATTTTTCATCCCCCTCCAGAAAAATAATGGTCCGTCCCTAATGGTAAAAATGTATTTCTTTTCGGTATTTTTTTTTTTTTTTTTTGCAAAATATTTCTAATAAAATCAATATACTTGCCATCGAACACAGAACACGGTTTTTCCCTTCTTTTGCAACCACAATGACAAAAGTCTGTGAAACCGCGAGGAGTTATAACTCCAACCACCCCTTTCCAAATGGTTTCAAATACCTCAGCCCAATAACTATTGATGTTAAATTCCCCCTCCCACCCTAGCCTCATTTACGAGTCGAGTCAAATGTCCCATGGTATGTCCGGGGGGAGGGATAACGAACAGAAGTTTTGATTTTATCGGTGTATAAATCACGCAAACATTTGTATGACTCATAAAACTCTTTGAATTCGGCTGTTAAACTTTCAGAAGAAGAATCCGGTGAAGAACATGTTTATCCATTATAAATGCCGACGACGCAGGTCTCGACCAGAATTAATATTCACTAGCAGGAATATGCTCAAAGATGCTGTTCCAGTGATTACGTTAGTCACTCCCTCTGGCCGTAAATCGTGCAACTGTTTACATACAGACATGAACTTTATTCTGGAATTACAGAGTAGCCTGAAAAGGCTAACATTTTCAAGAACACATAAATAATAAAAAAGGGAAAAATGTATTTACATCTATTTACATGAAAAATTGTTCAATATGTATTATGTCTGAAAGAAGATTACTTTCAGGAGTCTTCTCAAAACAGTTAAAGTAGGCTCAGATCTTACGTTTGCATGACTCCCGTGAAATGGCGGACCTGGAAAATCTGCAACTATCATCTATCAATTGTCTCTGTATTCATATACGTAATAGGACTACATGCTGTCCACTTGGAAATAATTGGATGAAAAAAATTCCGAGGACAACCAAAAATTGGACGAGACCGTAGTCCGAGTCTAATTTGGCAATGTCAGATATTTTTTAATCCAGTTATTACCAACTAGAAATTATCCAGACTATTTTTTAAACTGGACAGTTTGAGTAGAAAGTATCCAATTTGTTTTAAATTTGGGCAGTTCGTAAAAATTAGTAAAAATGTATCTCTTGGCAATATTGGATTAACTGACAGCCATAAAATAAATATTACAATTTGAATCAATGCGAGATGTCGACGTACCATTCATCTCAAGAGAGAGATGAAAAAAATGCATACCTGTACATGAAGAATAAATATTCACTTTGTGTAACCGCACATGAAGCTAAACTTAACCTGTTATGCAAGTAAGTAGAATCGAAATATGCGTCAACGTGGAAATTTTACAATAACGTATTATTAATGCTGTGTGCGGGAATTTTGCACGTTTGATAATTCAGAATTAATTCAAAATTAATGACGCGATTTTATTCATCCATGCGCACCTTAGCCCACTTGCATTTTCAAATTTCGCAACCGCCTTTTAGTTTACTGAACTGAAACTTTTGAACGAAGTTACATGCACTTCCCGTTGCGTTTACCGATCTTCCGTCAACCTCAAGTAAACGAATCCGCTTTAAAAGGATACGGCGTCATTTGCTTTGACATTGAGCAAGAACTCCACTTTCATATAACTAAGCTTCTTTAAAGTTATTTATTTAACCATGGATTGAAACTTCGGCAGGTAAGGGAATGTTCCTTTAACAGCGTACTTAACACATATGCTTGTCAGAATCGTCAGAATTACGGCTACTATCTGAAGCTAATAAACTGTACCATTTCTAAATGGTAGCCGAAAAATTTTGGTGATATGCATTTCTCATATTCTTGTTTCAGAAGATCGTCGGATATAGTCACCAAATTGAAAAATGTGGCCACGGATTACACTGGAAAGGCAGTGAAAATGCTCGCTTAATAAAGGTAACTTAAGAGTTTCTTGTCTTATATAATCACCGAACAAATTAATCTTGATTTGAGACTTAAGAACGGGACTATTTTCGGATTATTTCTGGACATTTTTACGTGACTTGACAATAGCTCAGAAAGTAAATCTCAGAGTAGTAACTAGGGCTCAACAGTAATTCAATTCTTGATCTTTTCTTAGTTAGAGATTAATATTCAAATGGAAATAATTTGAGTGATTTGAACATTTGAAAGTAAAAAAAATTTCTCTTATTTTTGCTTCAGGAGAACTTTGGATACAGAAACCAAGTTGAAATACATGGGGGCAGATTAGACATGAAAGGCAATGGAAAATGCCCGCCTTATAGAGGTAACTTAAGAGTTTCGGCTCTATCAGTAGCTATAGTCCGCAAATACATTAAATTTTATTTGAGCTTTTAGAAAAGAACTATTTCTCTACACTTTAACGTGTCTAAACAACAGCTCGGCTAAGCTTATCTCACAATATATAGCAAAATTTTACGCCTCAAAAGTGATTCAAAAACAATAGCGAAAACTTGACCTTTTCTTAGTTAGAGACCAATAATCGAACGGCAATTGAATGATTTGAACATTTGAAAGAGCTTGAAAGTATACATTTCTCTTTTTTTTGTTTCAGGAGATCTTTTGATATAGTCACCAAGCTGAAATACGTGCATGGCGAAGATGAAAGGCAATGGAAAATTCACGATTTATAGAGGTAATTTATATTACTCATATGGTTTGTTAGGCGCATTTGATTATATTTACATGCTAATTTGCGCCTTAGAAATATTAAATATTATTATAATTATTAGGTAATTTATATATAACCCCCAAATGTTTTAAGCTTTATTTGAGCCTTGAGCCGGAATATAACAGGTCGACTATTTCTCGACATTTTACGCGTGTAAACAATAGCTCGATAAAGCACTTATAAAGCTAATCTCGGAATAGTAATTACGGCTCAACAGTAATTCAAAGCGCCAGCAAAAACTTGATCTTCTTTTCGTTAGTTATCAATACTCAAAAAGCAATGATTTGATATTTAAAAGACCTTAAATTTGATGGAAAGCAAATACTTTATATATCCCGGTAGATGAGTTTCACACGAATTGCCTTGTATTTTTCACAGTAGTATTCTACTTTTAACGAAAGAAACCACGGCCTAAGGCAATGAATTAATACTTATACCGCACTTTCCTCTGCAGAAAGCTTGGGATTGAACCTTCAAGTGGCGTGGCAGCCTAAAAGGAGTTTCCTGCGTCAGATGCAGAACTGACCTCAATCCCGGACTGCGTGAATAAATTTCTGCTGCTCAGGTAGCAACTCGTTTCTTGTAAAAATCCTAGATCAATACCGAAAAACTCTCAATTTAAAATCGGATCTGGTGACATTTAAACGTAGTCCCAAGCTGGGTGGAGGGTTTCGCGCGTTCCACTTGGTGCTTGTCTACTTGCATCGCTCCCGAGGACCGGTTGCAGTACGGTCGGAGGACGGTTGGGGCTAGGGACTATGCGCCGGTATTGGAAACCCATCCTAATACCATGGTTAAGCAAGAAGTATGTGACTCCGCAGATATTTTGGACTGCTGTATTCAGAAAAAAAAATTTGTCAGTAGTCCTTTAAATAATTTTTTTTCCAAGTGGCCCCATTCAAAAGGTCACACGGTAAACCATTTCCACAGAGAATGTTCTTCTATCTTACTTGACAAGCTTAATTCAGTCATTTCTTCTCCTTCTTTGCAGGCTCTAGTAGTACATCACAGGATCCCAGTCAAACACAATCCTTAGCAGAACCTAACTCACCAATACTAAATGCAGCAAATACCTTTACATCCAAACATTACAAATTGAAAACAGTGTCCAGAGATCAATAAGTGACTGAAAGAACGTGCACGAAGTCAGTTGAATATGGTGTGTCTGCAGTCCAGCTTGGAATATCCCTGAAAAGATCAAGTGATCTGCAACTGATTTCTCCTTACATTGTTAGTCCACAATCAATCAAGTGGTGAGAACAAAGACAATCATCAACTGGGGGATATTGTTCCTGATGTAACACCAAATTCTCGAGACTAACATTAATAAAATGTATGAGAAATAGTAAGGAGAATTGATATGAAAAGAAAGCAAAGTAGCAAATAGTATCTTGATTAGGAAAGATCTCACTTGCATTCACTTTTAACACACATTGGCGTAATATATGTGACTACAAAACCAGTTTTGTCTATGACGTCTTCAGTTGGTTGCCATGACAGATTTGAATCTGGGATGAATTCATGTAATTGTGCATGAAAAGTAAACCTTGATAACAAGTTCTAAATAACAAATTTAGCACTATGTTTAAAATAACCAACTATGGAAACATTGATAACTATTAAATACTTTAAGAGAAAGATGAGCAATAAAATTACATGCATTAATTTCGATGATCCCATGCCAAACACAATTTGCATTTGTCAATTTTACAAATGTAAATGTGCAAGGTTTAAGGTTCATCGAAACCTTATGTAGTTTTATTGCTTGTCTTGATCTTAATGTGTTTATCAAAATCTTTAGCTGTTATAAATGATAACTAAATTAGCTATAAACATAATTTAAAAATAAATTAAAACAGTTTGGAACTTGACATCTAGGAATATTTTTTATATGTGGTTACATGAAGTCATTCCAGATTCATTTCTCACATGGCAACCAACTGAAGAGGTCATAGTCTGAGCAAGCTTTGCAGTTGTATACATCTTGTGAATGTGTGTTGAAATTAAGTGTAAGCAGTCGGTCTTTCCCGATAGAGGTATTTATACATCAGATTTTTACTAGGATGTTTACATGGCTAATAAATCTGGGATTCTTTATTAAAAAAACTCAGAAATGATATAACAGATGAAAGGTCACGAATCAAATGGAAATAAAAGTTCTACAATTAAAGCTGTCTGTATTGTATTTTTTTTCTGAGTTTTGTCCCCATTCCATCATCCCTGTCAATTGAAATCCTGAGTACCCCCTTTCCACTCCCACCCCCACCTGGGGAAGTGCTTCACGGAGGGACAAAAAAAATTTAAAAGTGGAAAAAAGTCATTTGAACTCGGCACTTCTATTTTCAGTGCATGTGTGAGGTCGATTTGTTTCTAAAAGTAACCGACAAGTTAAGCTAAGATCAAAGTTTGAAGATTTGTGCCTGGACTGTTTTTAGTTTAATTTGCTGTTAGATGCTTGACTTGCTAAAAGCCCGTTTAAACAATAACTTCCCCGAGAAAAAAATGTCCCAGAAAATTGTCGAAATAAATTATTACGGGGGGCTTTGTGAGTTGGCGTGACATTTATTTCACGCCATGATACCGTCACGGAAGTAACGCGAGCTTTCGTAAGATTTCATAAAGTATTTCCGTTGAAAGTAGACTGCAAAACAGCCGTATATTTTGTGAACGCGCTCGAGCGGTCTTCGAATCGAGAGAACCCAATGTCAAAAGGGAGTATGAGACTGGGGAGAGACGCTACGCCTCACACGCCCTACGGGCGTGTGACGGCTCGGGTGACGATCGGCGCTTCGCGCCTTTGATACGCGAATGTTCAGTGATTTTAGAGGAAAAACGACTGTTTTGCAGTCTATATTGAAAGCAACTTTAACATTTTTTGCAAACAAAATCTCCAAGAAACTTAAATGAACTCTTGTTTCTAGTTTGAGCCTTTTCTTCAGGCTAGAGTTCCTGTTCGGTGCGAGCAACAGAGAAAGCACCTTTTCCCCTTGAACATATATACTGACGTTGCAAGGAGAAATCTCATGTTGATTATTACTGGGAACGTACGGACTGGATTAAACATTTATGATGGGAACTACGCGAGAAGCAGACAATTTAAGTCCTTATAAATTTTGATTCCCTTTGCGAGGTAAAGCAGACGACAACAAAGAAACACGTCTTTCCCTTCATATCCTCATTTTATTTTCATTTGCGCAAGTTCTTAACTATCTGCGTTGTGGTCTACAACAGATCCGGGAACACATTGAAACACAATAAGTAAATTCATTCACAGTTGCCTGAAAGCTTTCTAATTTTCTGTTATATCTCCGTTCAAATTAATCTTAAACATCTAAATACTATAACAACCGTGTATAGCAAATCTCGAAAACTAAGCGTAATTACAATTAAATCAGACCTTAATTACTGCAGCGACTTCCGATGAAAAAATCTTGGGAAATCTGCCTGACGCTAATAGATTGGAAACTTGCCATGACTTCTCAGATGTAGAGGGCATAAACATCGCAACAGACGTTTCCGCCATTATCGCCTTCAGTGTAGCCCGCCAAATCTTCACCATACCACAGGCGGAACTGTTGGCCCGAGCGTACCGAGTAAGGGGAGAAAAACGGTAGGACAATTTCCTTGGAGCGCGAGTTATATCCGGGAAGCTCTGACCACTTCCCACGGCCATGGACACGATGTGTGAAGAACGGACTCAGCGGCAAAAGTATCTGATTGCTGCGAGTTGTTATGACAGGATCAACATGTTTTTTTAAGCTTGGATGTTCACCACAGCCCCAGAAAGACCAGTGACGGACACTGTTGGTATCACAAGATACGTAACCACTCTGGTGGACCAATTTAAAGCCCATAATCTTGCCGCCATAAGGGACACTGAAACTGCCAAACTGGGTACCCTTCGCACCAAAGCAGACAGGACGGGAATTCAGTTTAAGCCAGGAATCTAAGAGTTGAAAAAAATGAAATAAATTGACATGATAGTGAATAACATGTTAAAGTAAGTTTCTTCAATTATAAAAGCTTCATGTTTTTGGTGCTTCACATTAAACCATTTGCGTAAAGCCTTTAAATTTTGTAAAACGAAGATTGTATGCTGAAAAACTCTGTCAAAATACTGTAATGGTGATCATCCCCAACAGAGATTTCATCTCCGTTGACCAACTCCTCAGGGAAATTGAAATATTTTGTTTTGAAAACGTAGCACCTAACAACAACTAACGAGTTATGACTTGTACCTTGTGATTCGCTGGTGACACCTCGGCAGGTCACGGTGAGGAAAATCACCAGGAAACATAAACATTTCCAAGTTGTCTTTAATTCCATTTGTCAGATAACCTAAAATGAACAAGTGAAGTATTAAAATTACGCATTGACGAAAAAGAACCTAGCTATTGTACACGGAAAACACCTATACCGCTTATTGTTGGAAACTGAAGGGAAAGAGACGAGCTTCAGGAAATGCACAATGCAACGTGCATAAAATAGGGTAGAATCGCACTGTCTCCTTAGTTTCATGTCCTTTCGAGACTGGACGACTTTGAGTTTTAACTTAAAAGTATATAAAAAATATTGCGCAGTAAAATCATACCAAAGTACCACGATAGGTAGCTGAGTTCACTGCAAGAGGTCTGCCGTCTTGAGAGCAACCAAGGCTTGTGTGCAACTGACTAACACGAGTCTGTAACTTCTTATTTATTGATTTTCTAACATCCTGTAACACAAAACGCTTGCATACATCACAATTGGAAAGCCCAGATTCTTGCTTTACAACTTCCTGTTTAACAGTACGTGCTGTGCCTATTTTGTCAACAGGAACAACGTAATTATATCCACTGTCTGCGTTTTGCGTTGCAGAACCTGACACATTTCTGAATACTGGACTTCACCCGCTCCGGCCGCCTCTATCACACGGTATACAGCTTAGAACACGGGACCTCCCCCTATCCCGCAACACATGACTGTGCGCGGTTTGAAGTCTTTCCGGGTGACCAGGTACTTAAAAGATACCATTAGGGTCCAATAGCGCGCCTCTACATATAAACTCAGTTGCGAAGCCCGAAATTAAACCAAATAAGAGATCATTTGCGTTGGACTGGCTGACATAGTTGTGTTGGCATTGAGTAAACCATATGATTGTGTACCAGTGTCAGTAATTTAATTGACGAGGGCTTTGGCTTGAAAATAATGTATTCCCATCTGCTGCTTACCCCGGAGGGGGGGGGGGGAGGGGGTGGGTACTCCCCTAAATTTCGGATAGAGGTGTGCCGCAAACGTTCTCAAACCCTGACCCTATCTAAGGATAAAGAAATGAAAATCGATACCCTTTCTAAGGCCCAAAACCGAAAATTGACACCCTATTCAAGGGGAGGAGAAGCATTGCGTGACGACTCAAATAACGGCTGACCGCGCACGGCAAAGCTCAAATCTTTCAAAATCGCTTTGTTAATGCTTAATGCTTAATAATAGTTCAGTTTTAAAAGACAATTTTTTTTTCGTTTAGCTGGGCGTTTATTTGAGCTGATAGAATTTAGCTACCCTATCTAAGGATAACACCGGGAACACAATGGACCTCCAAAAACATACGCTATCCCGCGGCACATACCTATATAGCCCATATATGGGAGTACCCCCCCCCCCCCCCCCCCCCCCCGCCGGGCTGCTTACAGACGCTAGCATGCATGGAATTTAGCGAGCATAAATACGTGCATTCGAAGGCTTCTGAAAGAAGAAAACTTTATTTATTAAAAAGATTACGTCGAATTCTACAATGGCAACAAGAGATAGGTTCCGTCACATTCGATTGATTTTCAGGAGGTTCCTTAATAAGACTTCCTGTTTTTGAAAGATAAGCAAATGATCGAGTAAAATATGTGAGATGTGCACAAACATATCATATCTTAGCCTAATTAACACTTCCTTTCCGAGAAAGATTGAGCAAATGAGTAAAATATTTGAGTTGACCAGAAACGGTTTGGAAACAACAAAATTTTTTAGCATAAACGCAGATACAATATTCCAAAATAGGTTGGATAGACAAGTAGTAGGGTAAGTCTAGAAATTTTAACTGATTGATTTTTAACATCTTATAAGTCTGGACTTGAATGTAATGTGTCACGCCTATATAATCCTGCATGGTGTGGAAGTCACGCCTGAAACGATCTCTGAACTTTATTCATCTAACTTCAAGTTCCTGTTTATCTTCAAAAATCATCACGTCATTCTATTGTTTCAGTTTTTCTCAACAGTGCTAAATATAATCTCTCTGGCCAGGTCCAGATTCCCGCAAAGATCAAAAAGAGATACAAATCCACTTAGTTTGTCTTCACAAGTTCCTGTTTTCAAAGAAGACATGAAAAGGTGTTGTCTTTTGTGACGTTCTAATTTTTGGGTTTACGAATTCCGGTCTGCGATTAGGAGTCTGATAAGGGGGAGAGCTTTATTGAACCATTTAGTCCGATCGATTCGCCTAAAAAAATCAAGTCCGTTCCAAAAGTAAGCACACCTCAAGACGGTATATCAAACTTTTCTAATGAAAATAAAAAGCAAGGAAGCCATAACCGCAGCCAAAAAAATACACTCTTTCTTTCACACCCTTACTTTATTGTCATTTCGAGAATTTACACATTAGTATTTTTACCCTTATGGTCTAAGCTATTGCCATGACGTACAATCAATGAGATTTTGAAATAAAGCACAGTATTCTAAGCAGTTTTTCTAAAGAACATAATCTTTTTTATTTTAATGCATACTAACTGAAAAGTGAGATTTCTCTCCATCCCCGACTCACTACGTATAGCAAAATATCGAAAAGTATGCGTTTTAACAATAAACCAAGTCCTTCAATTATTTTATCTTAGAAGCAAATTACAAAGAAAAAAAAAACAAATTGAAAAATCTGCTTGAAGTTAACCTGTAGTCGAAAACTTGGCAGGGCTTTTCAGACGTAGAGACCGTAAACATCACAGCACACTTTTCCTGCATTGTCGCTTTCAGTGTGAGCCACCAAATCCTCGCCATACCACAGGCGCAACTGATCGCCCGAGCGTACCGAATAAGGGGAGAAAGACGGCAGGACAATCTCAGGGGAATGCGAGTTATATCCGGGAATCTCGGACCACAGCCCAGCGCCAAATGTGAAGAGCTCACTCGGCGGGACAATGACGTGGTTGCTTGATGTTGTTATGACAACATCAACATGGTTTTTGACGCTGGGATGGTCGCCACAGCCCCACTTAGACCAGAAGGAAACACGGCTCTTGGAACATGTAACGTAACCGCTCAGGTAAACCAATTTTACGGCCGCTATCTTGCCACCATGAAGGACGTTGAACCTGCCATACTGGGAACCCCGTGTGCCAAAACATACTGGATGGGAATTCAGTTTGAGCCAGGGATCTAAAAGTTGAAGAGCATGAAATAAAAATTGAAGAATTGGATATCTTACATGTAACTTTCCCACAGTATTTGTGCCCCAGGGAATCATTTTAATACGTTTTATGTAGACCTGTTTTTCGTTCCGATCAAAATCAGGAATGCGGGACCATTGTTATTGTTCACTTGTATTTTTTTATCCGCGCCGACCACCGGACTGTCAAAATACTGCAAAAATCGTATATACAGCACAGCCCAAGTTTTACAGTTTTCACTGGCAAGTTCACCATTCTTAACCGAATTTACTGGAATGATATTTACCTACAATTCTTCGTCTTGAGACCGCCTGTATGTATTTGTAATTTGCGTGTTTCTTCGGTAGCTTTCTGCGGCTGGAATCGTATATATTAGGGTCTCTTTATCTTTCAAACAACAAGACAACTAACACTTTCGAATTACACTCTTTTTATATAAGAACGTCTAATTTGGGGCTGAACAAATGCTTAAAATAAATAAGTTCTCCCACTCTTAGGCTGGGGTATGTTCTTAGCATGTTCTTAAAATTTGGTAAATCTAAGCCTCAATGGTCTTATAAAAAAGGTCCTTAAATAAAAAAAAGTTTAGATTTTTAATTGAAGGGCGCCCTATTAAATTTTTGAATTTATATACAACGCAGAATGTGGTTTAGATGTAGTGTTTTGTGAAGCAGCTTAATTAACTACTTTAGCGCTTTGTAATGACTCGAAGCAGGACAGCAAAGGATAAGATGGACGGTAAAGACTCGTTATAAAATATCAAAATTTTTAGCACTTAAAGGAGGCAATCAAACCTGTGTTGTGTTTCCCAACACTTCTCTTCTTGATCGGCGAAGCATCCTTCTGAGCAATCGAGCGATCAGAGGTCCGCTTCCCAAGCGATTCCGTGTTCACGACAAGCGTCTCGCTCTTGTCAACATCCTTTGGAATTTTTGCGGCCAGCGAACCAACAGTAAAAACAGACAGACAAACCAAAATGGAGTTCATCGTGGTGTGAGCGAGTTTTCTTGTATTCTTCAAGGTCTTTAGCTTGGTTTTGGAGCTTGACTTCCGTGTGAAGGTTATTAAACTTCATCGCGTTCATGTTGGAAGAGCTCAGGCAACTATTTATCATTAAATAAAGAAAAATGATTTAAATAATAAAGAATGCCTCAGCTGATGTCATGGATAGCAAGCTTTGGTTGCTAAGAAAAGGATCTTATTGAAAATATATTTTACCATGGCACTTCAATTATCCGATTCACCGTTTCCCGATTGTAAATATGCCACCTTCGATGGTGTTTAGCTAGAAGACTCTATGATCTACACTGGCGGACTAATCTGAAGGAATAATAATAATTAGTATACCTTGAAGCAGTTTTGACATTTTGCCGTAGGGTGACTTTTGTTTTTAATAACGCGATGCGTTTGTACAGATTCTATCGACAGTCCTTTATTCAACGTTTTCTACATTCCTTTAAATTTTCTTTATGGACATATCTGATATCCTTCAACAAGATTCCCAAATAAAATAACCAGAAAGATTGATTTTTAAACGAATTTTCCAAGGGCGAAGTACAAATATTAAATGTTACGCGTCTACAATGCAAGTGTCAATTTATTTGAATAATTGTCAAGAAATGTCTCTAAATCAAAAATAAATACAGCATGGTTAACTTCAACACTGTTGAAAATTAGGTTTTAAACAAGCTAATTAAAAACTTGAAAACTTAAAACTATACTTCGAAAAACTCAGCATGTTGTCCTATGTATGTCAGTAAGCCAAATATCCATTTACTAACCAGTGTTTGATAAGTTTTTTGTCACTACCCTTGTCTTGCATACTGAATAATAAAAATATAAACTTCTCACAATTAAGCGGACCTTCGACGCTTTTAAAATGAGCTACGAGAGATAAGTCCGCAAGTACATCGCGAATGCGTCGTGTTTGAGCTTCAAGGCGAAGACTTACAAGCGACGAAATCTCAAAACGTCGAGGGTCGAAAGTCGCTCTACATTTTGTTCGAAATCGTTACCAAATGGCAAGAGTGGGAACAACTTCCTCACCTCTCCCCCACCTGCATGGCCGATTGTGAAACGGTATCAATCACGTACACTTTGATAATCACCTATATCTACCTAGCCGAGTGAAAGAAACGACAAGAGTCGACCAGCAAACGACCGCTTAGAGTAAACACTTATCATCATTTGTTATGTTTTTCATTTGTTTTTTGTTATATTCGGGACGAGGCCCTTATTTCATTTTCTTACTCCACATAAAATGACCAGACAAACCGAAACTGAACCCTGTACCCTCGGCACTGATACATACACTGACTGGCACGTGAAAAGTTTTTATATAGTGCAGCATTGAAGAAAAAGGTGCGCTTATTACAATGACAACTTCAAATGGGGTACAATTTATCGAGGACGTGCTAAATTCAATAAATTGAATCATTTCGGCTAGTCGAGTCGGATAGAAAGTTGGTTACGATATTTGATGAAGTTCGTTCATAAACGTTTGATCATTATGCCGGGGTTTTCCGATATCCCTGAAAATTGGTGGGTGGAAGATGATAACTTAATATGTATTATTATCGGCAACTGTTTGCTTGGATAAATGTATGCATGTATATCTGACTTGACTTACAAGAACGCGCCTAAACGAATTTGAGATAGCACCTCAGTTCTGATACAATGTCGATAGGGAAGTTTCAATGAGGGCTAATCTTCGCGAAGTTGAACAAAAAATTACTCTTCTATATGCCTTTTGGACCAACAAGACTGTATATGCTGCATTGTCGCAGAATCATGAATTCCACCCATTTAATTAACAGTTGTTTACAACTTAAAATTGGATCTATGAAAAAAACTTAAAAAGTGCCAGCGCGAGAGATGATCTGAAGCCTTCTAAATCTATGTATGGCCTCAAATGGACTAAGAGAAAAAATGTTACATCGACGATCGCTTCATTTTCAAGGAATTCAAGATTAAAAGTGAGAAATAAGAAATAACTTAGCGGATTAGCGACACGTGTAGCATATTGACTAGTTAACAAATCAGAGCATGTGCTGATCGCTAGCCTAACCAAACGACAAGAAAAACAATAGTTAAAAGAACAAGTTCTACTCACATCAAGGTTTGAAGTGATTCAAAGCTGCTTCCTTTACCATCTTGCTGTACGTTTAATGCCATATCTCGGATGAAGCAAAACAGATTTTTAAAGACTTAAGCCACAGTAAATTAAGTTCAAGCCAAATATCATTATGACCGCCTTCATATATTAGCCCTTAAACCTAGTCCAGAGTCCTTATTGATTTGGCTTAAGCAAGCAAAACATTGTCTGTACCTCGGACGACTTAGCGAGTTAATTTCAACCCGCTAAATCTTAGTTTTAGGTACGATAATAGCCGACCAATAGCTTGAAAATCGCTGGCCTTCCACCTCCATTGGATTTCATGATGTCCTCTAGCAGACTACCTTTATACAGCAAATTAGAAAGCTATATCAGATTACTCCTTCTTCTATCGACTTAGTGCGAGAGCAGAAAGGGGGTGGTTTATTGATGGTTCTCGTCCCTGCTCCGAGGGTTCTCCGGTTTTCCTCCCTCCACAAAAAACAATTTGATCGAAAATTCGAGGGCCACAGGCTTGTCAGTCGCAAGTACTGTTTCCTGCTGCCCTTGTTAAACAAAGTCAATAAATTTCTTTATTTCTTTATTTATTTTTGGATCATTAGTTTCTGAGCCCTCGGTGGTGGGTCATCTTATTTACACACTGTAGTTACAAGAGTGAAAAAAGTGAAAAGTGAAAAAAGCGAAATGAGAATAGGTGAAATAAGATGAGTTGAGATGAGATGTGGCTCATGAGATGAGATGAGATGATGATTTGTGCCAGGCTATAATTCTGAACATAAATAAAGTTAATATATATGTTTGTTTGTAAGCAATGCACTCAACAAATGAGGCAGGTAACCATCGCCATTAGATGTTACCGGGACCTAGCGCGGACAAATGTGTGTGAGCAATACTCTCGATCTTGCATATGATTGATTGCGCAATTTTTGTTTAAACCAATCACAGAGTGTGATAAAGTAAAATCATGGAAACTCTAGCTATAGATCAACCTCGACATTCAATGGAAGATCACTCTACTCGAAAAAGATTGCACCAACCTTCACATGGCACAAAAAGGCATAGTGATTCATCAATCGGATGGCAGGGACGAACCCTGTGTGAACACGTGCAGACCCTACACAGTATCCTAAATAGTATGCTGCATCCTAAAGCCTACCATGTATCATACAGAATATTCAAACTGATTTCTAATTTCCTTCCGTTTCTGTCCCCTTTCCGAGGATGCACTCGCGGTGCATAATCACGAGAAAGGTTTCTGGTGGAAAAAATCGTTGGATTCCTTGTTAAAGTAGTACTGAATTGGAATTTTTCCCGGTATCTGAGGGTAATTAACATCCAAATTTTCCCGGAGGAACATGCCCCTGGAACCCCCTATCTTACTCACGCTTGGTGCGTTCGCGTTCGCCCCCCTCCCTCCTACTTAAATTCTTGCTGCGCGGGCACTGGCCCACCAGGTTTTCAATATTTTAGAATAAAATAAATATGTAGAACAGTGGTTAGGTTATTGTTTTAATTCATTACAGTAAATATTTTTAAAGATACTTTTTTAATAAAATTTTGGTGATTCATCAAGGCAAGGACTATGTATTGACCGTTTTTGTTTATTCTCATCTCCTTGCTGCCTAGTACGTTCAACTTTTTGGGGAATCAGAATTTTATATCAGACAATTATGATGGGTGAAGGGACCTAAGTGTGCAGGGAGGTGGTAAAGTTAAATCAAACTTTTCTATTGATGAAAAGACAAAAAATAGTCTTTTTCTTTTTCATGCCCTTACTTTATTGCCATTTGCTCTAACTTACAAATAGGCATTCATGCCTTTATGTTTTAAAGCATTGCCATGAAGTACAATCAATGAGATCAAAACACAGCGTGCTTTGCAGTTTTTCTAGATCCAAAATTCCTTAGTTTCATCATATTACCCGAAAAGCGAGATTTTTCTTAATCCCCGGCTCAAGCTACTATAGCAAAATCGAAAATTATGCGTTCTAAAAATCAGTTCAGTCATTACTAGTAAAGCTTAGAAGCAAAAGACAAAGGAAAAAACGAGATCGAAAATCTGCTAAAGGCTAGCCTGTAGTCGACCCAGGACCTCTCAGACGTAGAGAGCGTAAACATCAGCACAGACTCTTCCTGCATTGTCAGCTTCGTACCAGTCCACCAAATCCTCGCCATACCACAGGCGGAGCTGTTGACCCGAGCTTACCGGGTAAGGAGAGAAAAACGGCAGGATAATCTCAGGGGAGAGCGAGTTATATCCGGGAATCTCGGACCACTTTCCACCACTATATGTAAAGAACTGACTCAGCGGCAAAATGATGTAATTGCTAGATGTTGTTATGACAACATTAACATGATTTTTTAAGTAGGTATGACTGCCACATCCCCAGAAAGAGTAGTGGTGGACACTGGCTGTGCTACATGACACGTAACCGCTCAGGTGGACCAGTTTAACGCCCATAATCCTGCCACCGTAAGGGACATTGAAACTGCCAAACTGGTTACCCTTCGCACCAAAACATACTGGATGGAAATTCAGTTTGACCCAGAAATCTATGATTTAAAAGAAACAGAATTGACTAAATTAAACTAATCCAGTTTTTTCTTTTAAAAATAATCAGCAAATCTTACCGGAATTTGCAGTGGACTGGGCTGCAAACAGCAACATAACACCCAAAATCAGCTTGAAGTCCATAATTCGTCGGGCCATGAACTAAAACCGTAAGATGACGGATACATTAACAACGAGAAAATATGTTCTAAAACGCGAAAAGACATCAACATGTCACCTACTACAGAATTTAGTAGAATAGGGCAGCGGGAAGAAGCTGCTGGTTCGCCAAAGGCTACTAAAAATGAAACCCTTTTGTGTCTGAGATAACCATCGATATCCAATTCAACATTCAATTATCTTTCGATCGAGCTCTTCAGAAAGTGTGGCCACGACTTATTTCCTTTGTTATTAAAAAATATCGAGAGCTAGTATATAGGTTAAGCACTGGTTATACAGGAGCATTTTTCAAACAAGCTTTTCTTCAAAATAAAAGGAAAGTCCAAAAAAGCCTTTTTGTCTCGTGTCGTCATGACGTTGTCATGACGACACGAGAATATGCGAGGGGGAGAAGGCGCATTCCAAGGTGCATTCCATGCGCGTTTGCTTTGTGAGGCCGCGGAATTTTCCCGCCATGTCAATATTTTTCCCGCCATGTCAACATTTGCTTTGTGAGGCCGCCGGAATTTCATATCAAAGAACAGATAATGTTTCTTTAACAAAGAGGTCGCAGCCCGCTGGTTTATCAAACTGTAGGTTAGGAGTATTTATTGTAAAGGGCTTATTATGTGAAATACAGGCACGCTTTACTGTTCTTAAAATTGATTTCTTTTCTCTTACGTTTATTGCTGTAGCTAGTTCACAGTCTTGTGCGGTTCTTCTGATCGGTGTATCAAGCGCAACAAATGCGAGCTAATTCGGTGCACTCGCACGATGAGAAGCGTTGACGTTATCTGTAAACAAACGGCACGCAATGCACGCAGAAGAGATGGCGTTTTTTAATGAACTTGCAGCGAACGAGCAAATTCGTAGCTGTCCAACAGTGCGTTGAAAAGGGTTCAACAGAAAAACGAGACTCTAAAAGAAGACTGTGCAGTGTTGCTACGTGAGTATTGCACAGCATTTGTTTTGAAAAGTGCGACCTATGGCACGGATAACAACGATCCAATAACAGAAAATAAACGATTAGATAAAGACAATTATGTTGATGCTAAATCTTTAAAAATGTCTTTTAAGCCAGCGCGTTTGTTTGTTCCATTTGCCTGCTCTGGGCGTCACGGAACATTTTCGTTCAAATCTTGCGTTGTCCTGTTCCATACTCTTTTCAAACATTTCAATAAAAGAACTCTGCCAGTCTGGAGTCGTACTTTCTCGCCTTTCTTTGCTCAGGCGGTTGAGCCTTCATGGAGAGAAACATTTACACTTTCGATTTGCGAAGCCTCGTTAACACTCGGCTCTGAGGTAAAGGTAGTGACTCATTTGATTGCCGTTTTAGATGGATCGATGTCCCACCACCGGCACCTCAACAAAGATGTCGAAATAGGGGAAGCCTTCTATAATTTTCTGAATTCCAGCTTCTCCAGTCGAGCGAGACCGCTGCTTTAACTGTTTGAAATCCTACTCTAGATTCTGCTTCCGTTACTTCACCTGCTGTAGCATTCTCTGGCTTTCTGGACACCTTTCTTCATACAAAGAATAGATATCGTTCCAGAGTTTGATTTTTTCTCTTTGTGAAACTCCCCACAGCTTACTAAATTTTGGCGCCTACACTTCAAGAACTTCGTGCGTTTCTTCCTCAGTCCAGTCAGCAGACTTAACGCGAGGTTTTTTCGTTTGTGTTTGCCGTAGCAAGTACTTCGACATCACTTGGAACTGAAGACCGAGGCGATGGCGTGCTTCTCGCTAGCCGTAGCTGGACGATAAAATATGGCGCTTGTCGATGGAAATGGACAATGTTGACCACCATTCATTGGCTGATCTGGATTTGCTACTCTTGCAAACCGTCGATTTAATAAGTTATCGCTAAAGGAACAAAATGCGTGGTTTGTGATTGTGTGAATTTTCTTTTTACAGAAAGAAATGTACGTGTCGTACAAGTCTTGCGTGTTCTGATACCTCATCGAAAACGCATTTGATTGACATTTAATTTCCTGAAATTGTTTTGATAGTGCGTATTAAAGTAGCGTGGCATCCGAACTCAGTTAGTCATTCAGTTGTTTACACTTTTTAAAAGAAATTTCTGTCTACCGAATCTAATAGAACTCGTCAAATATAATTTATGTCTTTCGTCTATACTTTGTATTAGTCCTTTCTAACTGCCGGGGAGTAGTTTGCTTTGTGTTCTACGCGGCGATAACTTGATTTCTGTTCGCATGTGAAAAGTAGCCGGGCAGTGGCTTTGCCGTGAACATGGCACCTATTTTATTAACTTTTATTTAAAAAAACCTTCCTTTCCAAATAGACCCATGCGTTTTATGATTTTACTTCCAATCATTGCGCAATGTTAGATTCTTAGTCAACTTTTATTTTAGAAGTGAAAAAAAAACATACAGACCACGAAAAACTAGCCCTCTGATTATAGATTTTGATAATCGAGAAATGTTTATCAGCACACTAAGATAAAATCAGTCAGCTGCGTTATTAGTAAACGAAACGCGAGAATAGTGACAGTCAGGACGTTTCTCAAATCAGTTTCTTTTTCCCCTCGCGCGACAAGAAATCCGCCGTGGATCCTGAACGCGTGATCGCTTCGATTGTAGCTCTTCTTTTCCTGATTATTGCGCTGAGGATTGCGGTTGCGATGCGAGAATCGTTACCGAAAGGTTTTTCGTGACTGCATAAAATGTAATTAACAAGAGTTGACTGGAACAAAGTCAACAAATTACTTGATCTGTGTAGAGTGCAGGTTTTCAAGTACGGAATAGCTTAGTGTCAAGTGTAGTGTGTCAAACTTCTACAGTTGCGGTTACACATCGTCCTTTTACCGTGGTAAATGGGCTCTTTACCTCGGAAAACTCACAAATCGTGTGTGACTAACATTTCCCAAGGTAAATTTATCGCGGTGTATTTCCATGGATACATTAAAAAGAAGTACCCCAAGATAAAATGACCGATTGCGAGGCAAACCTCAAAGATAAGCAAATAAAATAAACAGAGAAATTTGAAATTAAATATGGTTTAGATTTCCGGAGGTCAACTTTGCGTGTTCAAGGCAGCAAAAGCGTGGTCTTTCTTAGAATCATGGCTGGATGGCTTGCTGATTTGTAAGTATAAGCTACTTTTTTTGGAAATTTGGCGTTTAAATACAAAAAAAGTCAAGGAAGATCTATAGTGCATTTTCTTATATGTATTTCGATTTAATCTCTAGGCCTAGAAACATCCACCAAGGAGATTTATAAAAACGGAGTCTTCGCCTTTTAATTCTTCGGTGACTGAAATACTGACATAACAAAGCAGTAGAGGACTGTCGAAACAGTATAAATAATAAAAGCGAGATGATGCTAGCAAGCACCCTTGAATTATCCATTTTCGCGCCGAAAACAGTATGAAAGATTAATGACCTTGGTAAAGTATTTAAGTGCCCCTGTGATCAAATTTTCGATTTGTATTTTTTTACATGTTCGTGTACAACTAGACGTCCTTATTCATCTTGCCAAATTTCAATCCATTACGAACATCAGAAGTCATTTTATTTTAACATTTAACATACCTCACGAGTTGAAATTTTAATAACAATCAGCATAGAAAATTGCACGAAGAACACGTCCAAAGTTTTTGTTCCTTTTCGCGTGATTTTGAACACTTATTGTTATTCTTATTTCAACCCGTGAGGTATTTTTGAGCCTTTGACGTCACTTTCTCTCATTTGCAACCAAGCCTTGGAACAGGGTTTTGTAATGGCGGCCGTAAATTTTCGGAATTAAATGTTAAAATGAAATGACTTCTGATGTTCGTAATGGATTGAAATTTGGCAAGATGAATAAGGACGTCTAGTTGTACACGAACATGTAAAAAAATACAAATCGAAAATTTGATCACAGGGGCACTTTAAGTCTGTGTCGGCAAACACCCCGGTAACGTATTCCCGCGGTGAGTTCACCCAGGGTCTGGAAGGGGTTTCGCTTGATCCGTGAATTGACCGAAAAATAGAGCGTGGATCGGGAAAACTCATGGAATACGGCCGTGATTTGTGAATTATATATTCACTGTGACGCGTGATCATCTAAAGTTGTTGTCCGTGAATCGAGATTTCTACCAATATAATGTCGTGAACATCAAATAACCCTACACGAATACATGTAAATTGCCTATCAAGATGGTTCAAAATAGGTCTTCTGTCATTGTTATGTAACGTAACCGACCATTGCCAAAATGAAACAGTTACCTGTGAAAACGATGCCAAAGAGTGACTAACGTATTATGAGGGATTTGGCCCAGGAATATCGAAAGACTGTGCGGTTGACAATGAATCAGACAGACCAACACAAAACATGCAGCAGAAACTTTGCCATTACATAATGTACCGAAAAGAGTTACCAGTACTAGGCGAACGGATTCCTACAGAGTGCGCAGTCTTTTAAAAATGCACCGATTAAACCAAACCAAAACATTCTCGTGTGATCAACAATCGGAGTATGACTCCACTCCTGAAGAGGAGGACCACCAGCCAGGGGAGGACCAAGAGAAAGAGAGTGGAGTGGAAAACTATGAGATGCCAGTCACTCCCGTGAACTTCTTATCGAAAAACAATCGATTTCATAGCAATGAACTTCATTGCTTTTATACTTTATCGTCTTCAAACAAAAAGCAAAGAATCATCAGTTTGATCACCATACTTTTTGTTTCCTTCCCATCACGGGGTCATTTAAGTTCAAAAACTCTTGCCTATATATAGCTGTTCAGCAATTGGCTAATGGCTTGTTTTGGTCGAGGTTATCAAATCTGATAACGATCCCGGACTGTAAATAGATATCTGGAACAATCGAATAGCACATAGTCGCGAATAGTACGAATACTCCTGAATAGTCGCGAATAGTATGTGATAAGTCATCCATGTCCAATATACACGACCTGATACGAGTCGTAAGTCGTGAATGATGAAAACTAGTAGCGAACAGTAGTTGAATAGTGGCGAATAGTAACGAAAAGTGACAAATACTATAGTTCCAAATACTAACGAATAGTTGCAAATAGTGACGAATAGTCCTAAATAGCGACGATAACAAATAGTGACAATTCGAGACCAGAATACTCTCTACTACTGATCAAAGTCAATATCTTACATTGATCTTACACTTAAGCATATACTACGGACAAAGAAAGGGGGTTAGCTATTTTTTCCTAATTTGGAATGCCCCTTCTTTGTAATCCTCTGCACCCTTAGCGAATTGCAACTGTAAGGTTGAGTTTAAGACGAAACCTAGTAGAAACTAGCCTATGAGCCTGAGAACTTTACAAAAACAAAAAAAACAAGGCATCAATACATCAAAAATAATTATAAAAGAACAGTCATTTTAAACTTAGCACCAAAACGACGCTATACCTTGTGGTTTAACGTTTTAACACTGAAATCACAAATTACACAAAAATATTGAAAGAGACACGAGACAGCCCAAAGGGCCTTTGATTAGTTCTATTCCAAGTCGTGCCAATGTCCGCATCAAGTGTAACAGAGACCATTTTACCGGCTTTGCAGAATATTAAGCCGCAAATGCTTATTGTATTAAATGGCTTTTAAACAACTAACCTTTCAAAGAGGGTTACAGCACCTGGGTTATTACAGCTAAAAAGGTAAAAGGAAAGGAGTTATCAAGCATGTCAGACTAAGCATAAAAACGATTGAAAAGAAAAAAAAAAATGACAAGAACAGTTATGCTTACTTCTCACTCTTCAAAACCGAATGAGTTTCTTCCTTGAACAACGACCGATTTTATTCGCTAGAATGGCACAAAGTCAAACATTCCTATTTCAATTTGTTTGTCACGTTTTGTTTTTCTTAGCGTAGTGCACAAAGATATAAGATAAGTCATATGTATGACTTATCGTCTGTGTGATATTTAACCTGAGCAAAGAAAAACGACAACAGACATTAGGATACACATGTACAGATAGCCTCGTGGAACTGGATTTTTAAATTTTTTACTGCGACGAAAAAAAAAATTCTAGAAGAGGTTTTCAAGTGAAATTAGATTTGCTAACAACTGACTTCATTTCGTTACTCAATTCTCACAATACCAGAAATAAATAAAATAAATAAAAAGCTTCGCTTTTACAGAAAACGTGGCTGTTGTCACAGTTTGAGCGATAAATCAATCTGCCAGAACTTCTTTGTGACAAGTTTGAGAACATTCTGCCTGTGTTTATCAACCAAAATTGAGCTTTCTAATTGCATTAATTAAACCACGAGTTTCAAACAGGTTTAATACACTAGTGCATTTAAATGACTTAATTTTTCGTCCATGTTGGCAATGATATTAGTTAAAATGATTTGTTTAGTTCCATTTTTTTTTGTCAAAACGAAATGGTATCTTCTAGTTTTCGTCATGCCTATTTACTTATTTGTGAATGTGAATCAGCACATCCACACAAGTAAATTAAGTATATTATAAATTGTGTAAGAGCGAAATTCGGTATTTCCTTTTTAAAAGAGTATAATCTTCTTACAGCTTGCGTGAGCTTTTTAGCACAGTCGTTTACTGGTTGTAAGACTGAACAATGGATGATATCATTGATATCGGAACCTCAAGCGATTTAATACGCTTGATTAGAGCTCAGGCAGCAGTTAATAACGAAATCAGAAGACCTAGTGCATGTATTATTTTACATCTTAACCTAACTCGATCGAGGCTTGTTCTTTCTTGTTTCTAGTTTGGATTTCCACTCTCGGTCTAAAATTTAGGATGAACGTTTCTGTTGGACCTTGTACACCAGCTGCGTCACTTCATCACGAATGTTTATGTTCTGTGTGACTAATGTGTTTGTTCGTTAAATCAACACCAATAGCCTCAAAAGGGTTTTTTCTCTTTTGTTTGCTATTGCCTTTTAATGAATTTGCTAAAAAGGAACAGCTAAGTTCTGCATTGGGTGTTTTCTAGTCCATCATCGTGACCGACAGTTTCAATCTGCTAGGTTGTGAAAGCTGTGCCATTTCATAAAGTTTGTTTGAGCTCTAAGCGATTAATGCGATTTTTTTGCCAAATTAACACAGATAGAGCCTAAGTGATCCTTTAACTTGTATTTGCTATTGCTATCCTAAAACTTTTTAAAGCAAAGGAACAGCTGTTTCTATATCGTGCAAAGCCATGACAGATTGCTGAGCCGATTTTGCGTGCGCCAGCTGTGATATTTGATCGTGAACGTTTGAGTTTTGTGTGATAAATGTGTTGGTTGTCAATGAATGCAAACAGACTCTAAGTGATCTTCTAACTTCTGTTTGTTGTATATTGCCTTTCTTGAATTTGTAAAGATGACAGAAGTGGCTAATGGATATTTTTTTTCATCAAAGTCAGTTACTAATAAAAAGATATTGATGTAAGTACGTACGCAAGGGCTAGCGATATTTTATTCCTAGTCTTGTAAATACAAAATGAAATCTCAACTAGACTCGAAGCATAATGTGTGGTTTGTCCTTACTGCTATCACACCCATCACATTCCCGTTCAGAATCTCCTGTCTGCCCATGATCATGAAAATGTGCTTTGCGGCCAGCGGTTACATTTCAGCAAGTAAATTCTAAATGTTTTTTCAGTTCTGCTTTTCCTTTTCATGTTCGGGTATTAAATTTCTACCCAGTAGAAGTCTGGATACATGAAATATGGCCGGTTGGTTCCTTAACCTTTTGCTTTCTTTTACTGACTAAAGTTTCTAAAGCCGCAATGGACATAAGTAAATGGAACAACAAACGCAGATCTTTCCTTTAGTTTCTGTTTTGGTTGAACTCTGAAAAGAGTCTGAGAAGGCCGTAATGCCGAAACTTTTCTGGTTTATCTGATAGCATAGCACCGAAAAACTGAACACTTTCTAAACATTCATCAAGTTCAAGGTACTAGATAGCTTATAAGGTCATCCCATGCATCTTTAGCGAAATTGAGAGTCGTACAATCATTTTCCCGATTCACTAAAATAAACAAGAAACGCCGGTACTCTTTATATCCTGCTCTTACACAAAAGAAAAGTGGCAAAGAAGAAGTGTTTGAAGAAAGCAAAACCGAATAAAGGCAACAGAAAGGCTGCATGTTGCAAATTACATACCTTTATTGTCGTCTTTCCCCATTATCAGTTTTTCATAGCCATATAAATCTCCTGGAGGTATAGCGACTCAAAATCACTTGGAAAATCACGAATATCGATAATTATAATTCTTCGTGGGCCACTCAAAACCTTTGGGTCACGGATCATGAAGAGTAATTTATTATTAAATTACCGTTTCACGGAAAATAGATTCAGCCATAGTTTCAAATCACGAGAATGCCCCTATACGACCCTCGAAATTATTAACAGATACGAGCAAAATTAAGCCGCGCAGCCAAAGACCCTTAATTTGAGGAACCTAACCTGTCACGTGACGCTGTCAATCTTAAAACAAATAGCTTTTCTGACATTAAAAGATCGCGATGAAATTTGGAAGGCTGCCAATTTTTAAGACTTTTTCAACGCTGTTTTAAAAGTGCAAAAACAACTTAGAGGATTTGTAAGGGTTGTGACATTTGTTATTCTCATTATCTCTTAGCTCGACGTTATATTGATATTGAAAGGAGAAATTAGATGCTCATCATTTTGAGAATGAAAGGTTTATATCAGACACTTAAGATGGGGAAGCAATGTTGCTTTTGCTAAAAGGTGACAGTTATCAAGGGAGTAGTTTAGTTGCAATCGAATCTCACACATTTTATTATTATTATTATTATTATTATTATTATTATTTTGCTGACTTATTTAATGTGATTATTTTTTTAATGCCAACAAACAAATGTAAGAACGAGGCAATCACGACAAAAAACATCAACTATTTCCATGCCTTAAGTTTGTTTTTATTCGTGTGTTACTCCCTTATTAAAATTGCTATACAATCAAACAGCTTTTTCTTGTAACTTTCTGAATCCAACAGAGACGTTTCCATTCCTCTTCATACAAATGAACCAAAAATCACTACATTGAAATTTTGAACTTTTTCTATCCCTTCAAACTAAGTATAGCAAAAATGTTAAAAACTAAGAACTATTACAAATTATTTAGCTCTTAATAACCAAGAACACGAATTACAATGGGCTTCTGATCAGACGTAGAGAAGGTAGACATCAGCACAAACTCTTCCCCCATTGTCGGACTCAGTGAAGCCGACCAAATCCTCGCCGTACCACACGCGATACTGGTGGCCCGCGTAGACATGATAGGTACTGGAGAAGCGTGACAGGACAAGCACAGGAGAAAACGAGTCGTATCCGGGGATTTTGGACCACTTTCCGGCACTATGCGCGAACTGCATGAACTGGGATGGCGGCAAAATGATGGAATTGAATGCTGTTGTTATGACAACATTAACCATACGACTCGCGCCGTAACCGCAACCCCAGAAAGACCAGTGGTTAGCATTGGGAACGTTACAGGACACGAAACCATACAGGTGAACCAGTTTGACCGCAGCCAGTCTGCCAGTTGCTGGAGCGATGAACCTACCAGGCTGGTTATTTCTCGCGCCAAAACACACTGGAGACGATATCGCCTTTCGCCAGATAGCTAAAGATTAACACAGAGAGACATACAGTTACGTGAAGTCACTAAGAAAGTGAGAAAACAGCATCACTTATAACTTGCTACTACTATAATACTATTTCCTTTTTTAGACTCTTAAACCCAGGGTATTAAAACACAACACATCGCAACGCAACGCAACACAACACAACACAACACAACACAACACAACACAACGCAACGCAACGCAACGCAACGCAACACAACACAACAACACAACACAACAACACAACGCAACGCAACGCAACGCAACGCAACGCAACAACACAACACAACACAACAAGACAATGCAACGCAACGCAACGCAACAACACAACACAACACAACAAGACAATGCAGCGCAACGCAACACAACAACACAACACAACGCCACGTAACGCAACGCAGCAACACAACACAGTACAACATAACACAAGACAACGCAACGCAACACAACGCAACACAATGCAATGCAATACAATACAAAGCAGCATAACACAGCACAATGCGGTGTAATACAATACAATGCAGAGACGAGAACTGTCTTGGTCATTCAGTAAATTGGAGTGGAACGGACTTGCATGTTACCTTCTGAACTCACAGCTACTTAGAACAGTGTATAAAAACAACACTAGCACCACAAACATTTCCCATACCTATTCCTTGTGTCTGTTGAAAGGTCACAGCCAGAAAAATAACAAAAAAACAAACGGTAGCCTTCAGTTCCATTTTGGAGATGATCTTAAATAATAATAAAAAAAGAATTTACATTGAAGATCGTTCTGCCATTACCACTATTTGTTTGATACGTTTTTGAAATCTATTTAACATGTATGACTTTCAGGTAAAAATTAAATCTAGATTAAGGATGTTCATCACTTGTTCCTTTTAAGGTTACATTCTTAGATTTTTTTAATTTTTCTTCGCAGTAGGGAACCTGCGCCGTTTGTTTTCTTTTCTATTTTCTTTGTATTTCTAAGAACGTTTAAACTGAGGATATATCAAAATCACTCACCTTTCCTTAACTCAGCACCTGGATTGGTAAAGGGCAGAAAACTAAAACGTAGAACAAGAAAAGAAAATCGAATTAGATATGGCATTAAGCGGGTGAAAAATATCTCAAAAAGAGCAATTTCAAACTTATGCTGGACCTTCTTCAACACTTACTTCTCGCTGTTCAAAACTGAATGCGCCTCTTGTTGAAGAGAGATCTATGTTATACAGTGGAGTGGTTTGTTTACTTATGGACTTATCCAATGGAATCGAAGTCAACAGTTCTTCATTTAATGTGTTTGTCAAGTATTTTATCTGCGTAATTCACCTGAGTATAATCTCATCTGAGTTTGATTCCACCTAAATAAATAAAAGTGATTGCAAACTTCAGATCCAACAGGAAGAGATACTAAATCTTTTCTTTCTTTCTTTATTTTTTTGAACAAAAGAAGTATTACTTTGTGTAAGATTTGTTAAAATTGACTAGGTTTTCCAAAATGTAAAACACAACTTTTTCTAGAGGATTCATTTTAAAGAAAAATGATAAAATGATCTTTGCCCTTTGTAAACAGGTATAACTGCTTTTAGTGATAAATTTGAAAACAGGCTGCTGTGTTTACAAACTCATCTCTGCACTGTTTTTTTTTTTTTCTCAAACTTAAAGGTCACTAGTTTGCTTGGGCATGCATGCAGGCGTGTTTTTTTTTTTTTTTAACTCAAGAACTCAACAACAATTAGTTTTATCCTCAAGTCAGACCATATTACTTGCCGAATGTGAATAAACACGTTTGCAACCTGTAAAATTCGTCATTGAGAATATAAATAATATATATTAGCTGAGGGTTTTACAAGCATTATCAAGATTTACAGCTATAGTGTTTATTTCTTTTATAAGGGAGTGAAATATTCGCACAGTCATGTAATTCAACCACGGCTTTTTACCAGTGGTAATACGGAACAGTGGGTCAGGCTCGTTTAGTCAGGAACGTTTGAATTCTTTGTGGTTGATGACACTATAAGTGTTTTTTTTTTATCTTCTGTTTGTATTGGTTTTCCTGAGTTTGCTTTAGACGAACAGCTGAGTTCTATATTGATTGTTTTTCAGTCCCCAATCATGTCAATTTCTACTAAAATTTTGCGTATCAACTGCATCATTTGATCACGAATTTGCGAGTTTTGTGCGATAAACGTGAAAATTTATAAAAGTATAAAATGTGATTGTCACTGCACTTAGCTTCGAGAGAGCTAGTTTCCAGGTATACGACTTAAACGGAAAAGGAAATAAGTATTTCAAATAAGCATAAATAGCAAACCAGTTGGCTATTTAGAAAGCTTCATCGAGGTGTGGCACTATAGAGAATAAATTCAGCAAGTGGCAGGGCCAATGGCTTGAAATCGGGACCTCCTACAAGACCAGGGCCATAAACCATTTGGCCACGTTGGCTCTTACAGCGTGTCAGTTTGTCATATAAACGCAAATGGACTCTAAGTGATTCTATATCTTCTGTTAGTATTGGCCTTTGGAATTTGTTTAAGAGGAACAGCTGAGATTTATTTTGTTTAATTTACACTTTTCATTGCAAGGCTTTCCACGCTAGCTGTATAATTTGATCATCAACGTGTGTTATGTGGATTAATGAGTTTGTTTGCCACCTCAAAGTAAATGGAGACTAAGTGGTCCCTTATCTAACGCCTTTTTATTTTTTTTTATTTTTTTTTTCAAAATGAACCAACATGGAGAATAAAGAGTTTCAATTACATGTATACGAGCAAGCCGTATCCGCATTTCTGATCTTACAAATGTTACATGCAGCCTCAAATGAACTCGAAATTCGGTTGATACATCGCACTATGGCACATGCCCAGTTTTTGAAGCAAATTTGCAACTTAGTCCCACTTAATTAATATTTTCTCTCAGATTAGTTTAAAGACATCTTTCTGCGTGCCAGGCATGTTTTATCTCCACTTCAATTTGCAGAGTAGCTCTAGTATGAGCAATTCCTTCGATAATAAATAATAAATAAAACTAGCGATATGATAAATGGAAAAAAATGTACAAATATGTTGCTGTAGTGGTGATTGTGCATGCGAACTATAGCTGCTAAAGGTATTTTGCCCAAGTGAAAGGATAAACGACATTGTAAGAATTATTGTTCTGCTATTGTTCGGTAGAAAGTTCCACGATTTTAGAGAAAGAAATCGTGACAAAAATGTGGCTTATGTCATATTAGAACCATGTTTTAACCATGTTTGTCTAAGACAAATCTATGTGTTTTCACCCACTGTAGATTGTATGTATAAAGGGAAGTTGCCGGAACGGCCTAAGAAGACAAATAGTGTTATTGCATCTTACAGAATAAGTTCCTAAGCGAAAGATGGTCTTTTGACTTGAAAGTGTTCCTCTGAGTCGGAGACATGATCTAAGAAAAGGATAAGCAGCGTGTGTTTTAAGAATTCGTCGTCTTTTGATTATGCTAGTTAGCCCTGCTGAAGCTGTACAAAGACAGAGTCCCAATCCTTTAAAATTAGTTTAGTCTGCATCTGTTTACAGTATAGTTTTTAAGTATGGCTAATGCCACAGAAATGGCAAGCGGCAGAACACAAGCAAAAGTGGGGGAGGCGTTAAGCAGCCTTATATAACCGTAACGAGAGTAAGGTTTTTATGAGTCAAATGAGTCAATGAGTCATGCGACAAGAGTCAATGAGTCAAATTTTAAACTATGGTTATTAATTTGAAATAGTGCTGCCCTTGCTAACTAATAAAAGCTAACCGCAAGTAAACCAGAATGGAACTAACTGCCAGCAACTGGAGTGGAACTAACCGCAAGCAATCCAGAGTAGAACTAACCCTACGCAAAGTGGAGTGCTTCTAAGCTAACTTGAATACAGGCAAACGATGGTTCAATATATAATAACCTACTTTGTGTTAAAATAACCCTGACTCATTGACTCATGACTCATAGACTCATTTGACTCATAAAACAGGGGACCTCAACCGTAACATAGTACTTGTGGAAAGAAGTTTACAAATGTCCTGTGAGTCATCTTACACTGATCTTGATTGTCAATTATTTGCCATTCTAGAGCAATATATGCTTCTGAAGCTGATAGTTAATAACTTTGCAAAGGATAAACAGCATGTGTTTTAAGAATTCGTCGTCATTTGTTTAAGGTATAGTTATCCCTGCTGAAGCTGTTCATAGACAGAGTCCCAGTCCTAAATAAGTTTAGTCTGCGTCTGTGGCTAATGCCACAGAGATGGCAAGCGGCAGAACACAAGTAAAAAGGGAGGGGGGGGGGAGGGGAGGAGGAGGAGTTAAACAGTCTTATGTAACCACAACGTAGTACTTGTGGAAAGAAGTTACAAATGCCCTGTGAATCATCTTACACTGATCTTGATTATCAACTGTTTACCATGTTAGAGCAATATGCTTTTGAAGCTGATAGGTTAATAACATTGAGAGGAAATTCGCATCTTCCGGTGTTTGTGATTTGGAAGGAGGCTCCCCAGTGAACATAGCCATTAACCTTTTCGAAACATGGGAACAAAAATAAAATAAAACTGGGAACAAGTAAACAATAGCGTATTTTAGCTAGGGAACATGGAAGACCAAAATCGAATTAACAATTTTTAAGGAAGCGGGAACACAGGAACACAGGTAAATTTTTTCGGGAACAAGGGAACATGTTCCCCCCCCCCCCCCCCCCCCCACACACACCCCCTGCGAGGTCCTCAGGAAGGAACCAGGCCAAAAAATTGCAACCTCGCATTTTAGTAGTTCTATCGCTGATTCTCATAGTGGCTCTTTACGTCGGAAAATTTGATCATCATAGCAGATCTTTGTGTTGATGAACCTTTCTAGTCTCATCACCTGTTTGCTTTACAATGCATGTAAGGAGAATTTAGATACTGGTTATTTTTGGGAACCAGTTATATGAAATTAGAAACAATTAAAGGTTATTAGTTTCTGATGAAATCGATTCACGATGCTGGCAACATGTTAATTGATAATTGTGGAGGAAGCCATAGTTCCATTCAAATTCTGAACTTTCTTTAGTTTTTCGATCTTTTTTAAGCGTGCAAGCTCGAGGTACACAAAACAGATCTTCCAATTTATGCCCTTACTTTATTTGCTTAAACTGCAGTCTTGCCATACATTTATCAATCAAGGAGTTCAACAATTTTTTCTAAGCTTTTTAAGTTAAAAAATTTCTTATCTCCATACAATTAAAGCAACAACTTAAACTGCTAAAAACCTCAAAAATTTATAGGCATTAACGCAGTTAATTTCCCGATTAAAAACGTGCATACTGAAACGAAATAAATAAAAAATCGACAGCAGCTTTAAGCTGAAGTTTTGCCAGGGTTTCTCAGACATAGAGAGCGTAAACATCGGCGCAGACTCTTCCTCCATTGTCGCCTTCGGCGTAATTCACCAAATCCTCGCCGTACCACAGGCGTAACTGCTGTCCAGAGTACACCCAGTAAGGATGGGAGAAAAACGACAGGACGATCTCGGGGGAATACGAGTTATATCCGGGAATCTCGGACCACTTTCCAGCTCCAGAGTGAAATGTGAAAAACTGACTTGGCGGCAAAAGGATGTGATTTCTTGATGTTGTTATGACGACATCAACATGGTTTTTTAAAACGGAATGCTTGCCACAACCCCAGAAGGACCAATGGAAAGCGCGGCTCGTAGTACAGGACACGTAACCATACAGATGAAACAGTTTCACGGCAGCCAGCCTGCCACGGGAAGGAACATAGAACCTGCCAAAGTGGTTATTCCTCGTGCCAAAACACACTGGTAAGGAATTCGCCTTTTGCCAGCGACCTATATAGGAGAAAACGTTTTAACATTAGATTATATTAGTGAAATAAAAACAAACCTCACATTCTTACAAAATATATAGAGCACGCTTATTATTTCGCTTTATTCATATAATTCGTTTTAGGTAAAACACGAACCTGATTTCCCAACGCCTCTTTTTGTGATCAGCGAAGTATCCTGGGAAGGATCCGAGAAATCTAAGTTTTCTTTCACAAGCGATTCTGCATTCGCCTCAAGTGCCTCGCTCTTGTCGACATCGGTTGGAATTTTTGCGGCCAGCGTACTAATAGTAAAAACGAACATACAAACCAAAATCAGGGAATTCATCGCTAAGTGATTGAGATTTGTAATGTTTTCTTCAAGGTCTGTACAATGCACTAAATCGTTCATGCGACTGCTTCTTGTTATGATGAGAATCATACGTTAGTCTCAACTCAAATCGTGTTAAGACAAGATTTGAAGGGGTTGTCAGCAATTGTATAACGCGCAATAATAAGCTTATCTAAATACATGCTTTGGCAAACAGACTTGACATTTATTCCTATATCTCAAAAAAGAAACACAAACTTTCGACCGACTTCACACGTCGTACGTACGAGGAGGCCCATGGATAAACTGCTGTGTTTCACTGAACTCTAAACTACTTGGAAACCTACTTCAAATAATAAAAATTCTTCTATCTATAAGCAACATGATAGTCTCGCGCTCAGGAAACGTTTTAATTTTTCGAAACCCACTGTGTACACTTTTAGTTCGTGTTGTTGCATCAAGAGGTCTCGTCAAGAGGTCTCAGCGAGGCGCGATTTTTATGTTGTGACTTTTGACTTAGCATGTTGAGATTTCGAACGAAGCTTTCGTCTCTTGCGATTCTTTTTTCTTATTACAGAGTTAGCAATGTTAGAAATTTCAGAAATGGGGGATATCGATTTGAAATCATGATTTGACATAACTATTAGGTTACTAGTTTAAACAGAAATTAAGAATAAAAATGCAAATTAACGTCACATTAAAAGCTCTGAAACGTACCCATTGATCGAGCAGAGTTTGTCAAGGGTCAATTTTCGAGAAACAATATTTATTTTCGGGCGGCGATGCAACTCTAACTTGTAGTAATTGGTCATAAAACGAATTTCATACGTGAATATATTTCAGTTTGATTTTAACAACGGTTTATAAAATGGACACATTAAATATACCTAAAGTCAACATCCATTTATTATTAACAACTAGATTTTGTTAGACCTGTGCTCTACTGATAAGTAAATATTTTTGATCTTAGACTTCCTATTTCGCGTCGCGGTCAGTTTATGTATGTAGAAACTTATGTTTATTCTAAAACCTACAACTTGTTGTAAAGCCGGATGTTTTGTAATGCACTTAACCATGCAAAATAATAATGAAATAACGACATGAAAATATAATGTTAATAGCCAACTCGATAAACACGACTTTTATGGAAGCAGTAATTGATTACATAGATATTCATTAAAACAACGATTGGGGATAGCTATATTAAGCGTTGTTTTGAGAGACAGCACAATTTCGGCCTAAAATTAAAAGAACTGTCTACTAAA
The DNA here is from genome assembly GCA_963693305.1 of Meandrina meandrites. Lineage (NCBI taxonomy): Eukaryota > Metazoa > Cnidaria > Anthozoa > Scleractinia > Meandrinidae > Meandrina > Meandrina meandrites. The sequence continues at coordinate 26,782,457 of OY855914.1, forward strand.
GCAGTTTGTACTGAAACGTGACTCCGAGGTAGGGTCAGAATTTTTATTCTAAATTCCACAACGAGAAAATGTCTTCAAAGTTGCCTAGAATAAATATCGATGGCGACGGACTATCGAGTCAATACAGACATTCCTATTGTTATTGGTAACTCGAACTTGCGCCTCAGTTCAACCACATTTCACGGTAATATAATTTCCTTCTCCGTGGCTAGTTTAATTAACAACACACACGGGACTAAGACTAGAACTCAAAATCATCACTTTCTTAAGGGCGGGAATTTTTCGGCGTTTTTAAGACGGCTTTGCCTCCCTTAAATTCATATAAGGCGATAATTTCGTTCGAAACGAGTTTCCCATCTTCTAATATAAGTTCACCAAACGTTTTAAGTATATAGTGTCATGTGTGAAAAACCACTCTTTATTGAACCAGTCTTTACTGATAATATAAAATAAAGAATTTTACAAGACCTAGGCATGTGTGTATTATCCGCACACGCGTTCGATGATAATATTCAACTTGCTGAGAAATGACCCCCAAGCATTTACTTCAGTTTTTTCTAAGCAAACAACAAGCTCGTTCTTATCTTTTTCTTTTCCTTCTTTTCCGTCTTTAAGTCGAGTTTCCCTTTGGATATTCCCGACGTTTTATACGGGAAAAAAGACGGATAAATTTGAGATTCATATCAGATGACGTATTTTAACTTAATTTGGATATTGTAGAAAAAATCCCGTCGATAAAAAGTATTGTGGAAACTGGCCACGTATCAGTAAACATCAGTGTATGTGTTTACATATGTCTCAGTGCGTCGGAAAATTCCTTTGAACTTGATTTGTTTTCAGAAAGTGAATTTGTTTTAACATATCACGAAAAAGGGACGCTAGAATTATTTTACCAACGACAAAGGTTTCCCCGTGTCATGTTTAATAATGATAGTGTGGAATATATTGGCTATGTGCCGGCTTAGGCTATGATATTTTACTTGTTAAGCCGAACAAACTAAAATCTTGGTTTGGTCGTTTACTCTGTAGCTACCTCTGCATTGACATTCAGATCTTCAGCTTTTTAAAATAGATGTACCGAAAAAGAGAGTCATTGAAATAATATAAACAATAAGTACCAAATACTCACCTTTATTCCTTGTAAGCGAGTCTATTGAATTTTGAATAATTTTGATTATTCGTTTGACACTGGCAGTCAACGCATGAGAGAAAGACGTACTCTTGCTTCGACAGAATCAGCAGTTCGAACCAGCAGTTCGATAACATAGTCGCTAAGAAGGGCTTCCTATTTTTAGCGCGCATTTCTCACGTTCAGGGCAAGGCGATCGATGCCATATTAAACTATGGGACACTTGTTGATGACAATATCGGCATGCCCCTCCCAGCCTGGGGGCGATTTTGTAGACATGACGTCATTTTGGGTGAGGTTCAGGTGGCAGCACATACCAAAAAGATTATAGTCGCACTTTGAAGGATTTTTCTACTCTTTAATACAACTCTGTGAACTAGAGGAACAGCCAAAGAAAACAGAAATAACGGAAGATTACGCTGATGGAAATTCTGTGGCGATTTGACCATTTTTATGAAATAATATATGCATTGGAGCTTCGAATAAGATGCAGTTAATGATTCTTTCCAGCCTTGGGAATATTTTTCAAAGCACACGTGTTCGAAATCTTCACAAAGCAGGATCTCACCGAAATCACTTCAAATCAGCCTGAGGAGCTGGCAAATAACAAAAAAATCGAAACAGCAGTGAAGCGAGTGAAAAATTTCTCAAATCAGCGATTTCAAACTTTCAATACTTAGTTCTCGCTCTCTCTCTTCCCTGAAGCGGCTCCTTCAGTGGAGGGGAAAGGGCGGAAAAATGTGTACCCCGCGCGCTTTCGCTGCCCCCTCCCCAGGCTCCTGGCGCTTACTTTTAACCTCTCTCCATTTCCCAGCCCGCAAGAACAAATAAAAAAGCGACCAAGAGAGTGGAGTGGTTTGTTTGCTTGTGGACTTAATTTTCCAATGGAATCAAAGTCAACAGTTCTTCATTCGTGAGTTCTTGTTGAATTACACTCTTTTTTTGTAAGAATATATATTATAAGAATATCGAGGCTGAAATTGCGAAATTTTAAGAATAGTTGAAGAATAAACCCGAGGCTGAGATTTTGAAAAGAATATAATTTTGTGTGCTGAAAATTTGAAAATATACAATAAAGTTAGATGTTTTAAACTCGGCTAAACCGTTTACAATTCTTGAGTTCCTTTCTCTAAACGGCAAAACTAGCCAATAGAAAGATAAAAAAACTCTGCACTGGCCAAATGTTCGATGCTGATGACAGTTCCATGAACAGTACAAATTACACATATGTATAGTTTCAGAACAGATCCAGTGGGCTATGTAAGTACCCTAGGTGTGACACAGTGTGCCCCCTTTGGAAAATCCTAGCTACGCCCCTGGAACTCACCATGAAAATGTGTTCAAATTTAATTTTGCTGTTTTGCTTTTGGAAAAATACAATTTCCATTGGCAGTTAGAGTTATGTTCTTAAAAGATCTTCTTCCTTTACATCTTCTGATGTTTGTGATAAGGAAGGGACCAGGCCAAAAAATTGCAATCTCACATTAGTATTTTCATCACTGATTATTATATAGCAGATCTTTACGTCGGAAAAAATTGATCATCATAACAGATCTTTGTGCTGATGATTTTCTTAATTCTAATCGCCTGTTTGATTTACAATGTATGTAAGGGGAATTTAGATACTGGTTATTTTTTTGGGAACCAGTTATTTGAAGTCAGAAACAAATAAGGGTTATCGATTTACCATGTGGGCAACTTGCTAATTTGATAATAGTGGAGGGAGCCATAGTTCCATTTAAATCCTGAACTTTCTTTACTTTTTCGATTCTTTTTTTAAGCGTGCAAGCTCGAGGTAAAACACAATGATAGAAAACAGATCTTCCGACTTATGCTCTTAGTTTATTTCTTGTCAATGCAGTATTGCCATACATTTATCGCTCAAGGAGTTAATAGCATAGCGCCGAAAAACTGAGCAATTTTTAATTTATCCAGTATTAATAGTTTATATTGTTATCCCATGTATCTTTAGCGAAATTGAGAGTCGTACAGTCATTTTCCCGATTCACTAAAATAAACAAGAAACGCCGGTACTCTTAATATCCTGCTCTTACACAAAAGAAAAGTGGCAAAGAAAAAGTGTTTGAAGAAAGCAAAAACGAATAAAGGCAACAGAAAGGCTGCATATTGCAAATTGCGTACCTTTATTGTCGTCTTTCTCCATTATCAGGTTTTCATAGCCATATAAATCTTCTGGAGGTCTAGCGACTCAAAATCACTTGGAAAATCACGAATATCGATTATAATTGAAGTTCTTCGCGGGCCACTCAAAACCTTTGGGTCACGGATCATGAAGAGTAATTTATTATTAAATTACCGTTTCACGGAAAATAGATTCAGCCATAGTTACAAATCACGAGAATTTCCCCTATACGACCCTCGAAATTATTAACAGATACGAGCAAAATTAAGGCGCGCAGCCAAAGATCCTTAATTTGAGGAACCTGTCACGTGATGCTGTCAATCTTAAAAAGTAGGTGGCACAAATAGCTTTTCTGACATTAAAAAAATCGCGATGAAATTTGGAAGGCTGCCAATTTTTAAGACTTTCGATGATAAAGTGCGAATTTTTTTCGGCGCTTTTAGGTACAAAAATAACTTAGAGGATTTGCAAGGGTTGTGACATTTGTTATTCTCATCATCTCCTATCGACATTATATTGATACTGAAAGGAAAAATTAGATGCTCATCATTTTCAGAATGAAAGGTTTATATTAGACACTTTAGATGGGGTTGCTTTTGCTAAAAGGTGACAGTTATCAAGGGAGAAGTTTAGTTGCAATCGAATCTCAAAATTTCCATTATTATTATTATTTTGCTGACTCATTTAATGTGATTATTTTTTTAATGATAATAAACAAATATAAGGACGAGGCAATCACGAAAACAAACATCAACTATTTCCATGACTTAAGTTTGTTTTTATTCGTGCGTTACTCCCTTATTAAAATTGCTATACAATCAAGCTGTTTTATTTTTTGTAACTTTCTGAATCCAACAAAGACGTTTCCATTCCTCTTCATACAAATGAACGAAAAAATCACTGAATTGAAATTTTGAACTTTTTCTATCCCTTCAAACTAGGTATAGCAAAAATGTTAAAAACTAAGAATTATTACTGCAATTTATTTAGCTCTTAATCACCAAGAACACGAATTACAATGGGCTTCTGATCAGACGTAGAGAAGGTAGACATCAGCAGTTCGGGGGATATCCATTTCTGGATATATGATGACGTCACTAAAAATGGCGTCTTGGACCTCATTGGGAAAATCAGCATTCGCATCACTTTTTCGCCCCTATTGTTTTAGTCCCTTTTTTCTATCCCATGAGACCAAGCGTGATTGCTAAAGGACCATCACAGGAACTCGTGAATGTGGGACAAGATGGCTACCTTCTCTGCATCGCCGAGAAAAATGTGACGAAAGTGAAGTCAACGGTTGTGTTTTGGATGCGTTCCGAGTGGAGTTGTCTTTGATTTCTTGCAAATTTCAGGTTTGTAATAATTTTTTTGGTTTTCGAAAAAATTACTTTTAAAAACTAGAGTAAATTTGCTTGTTGTTTATTCAAACAAAATGCATATGCACGATACTTTAGTTCATATGCACGGCCTTTGAAAATGTGTCACGGTGTAATTTCGGCACCATTACTTGCTCACTGTGCGAGCTTTTTGTTTATCCTTGGTTTGCATCTCTGAATTTTCTTGTAGACCCGATTTCAAGTTGTGTATATATTTGTTGTTTCTTAACAGGCAATGAAAAATCACCTTGATTTTGTAAGATTATGTTGGAAAAGTCTCCAAACGAATCGTTGAAATATCTGTTGGAAGGCAGTATCAATTAACGAAGGTTCTCTGCGAAAAGCGTCAGGTTAACCTGGTCAACATAACAACTGGCATGAGAATAAGGGTAAGTAAATTCAGTTTTTTAGGACCTAGATACAACAATACTTGTCCAGAAAATTTAAAAAAAATACCTATTCATCTTCTTCTTCAAAAGCACAGGCACAAATAAAAGTTGTTTGGTCAATCGGGCTGCAATTTTGCCTGTGTTTAATGGGTCTTCACATTCTGGTCAGACTGCAGCATACTGTGGTCCCCTGTTCTATGAGTCAAATGAGTCAATGACTCAAAGTGATTTTCACACAGAGAAGGTTATTATCTCTCGAGCCACAGTTTTCCTGTATACAAATTAGAAGCACTCCACTTTTGTTGTGGCTAGTTCCAGTCCAATTTGCTTGTGTTAATTCTACTCCAGTTTGCTTTTGGTTAGTTCCACTCTGGTTTGTTTGGGTTTAGTTCCACTTTGTTTTGGTTGCAGGTAGCTTTTGCTTGTTAGCAATGGCTGCACTATTTTCAAATTAATAACTGGACATAAAAATTTAGCATTTGAATCATAGACTCATGACTCATTGACTCATTTGACCTGCATAAACATTGATCTCATTTCTAGTATTTTTGTATGATTTCCTTAATTGCTTATGGATAATTATCTTGCTTGGTTACTTGAGGGTGACTGAAACCTCTGTCATTTGTAAATAAGAATTTCAAACTCCCTCCCTCCCCCCTGCACCTCGTGGGTCTTGGCAAAGTGAGAGTCAGCGAGTCATGCGAGTCATTACGGTTAGCCCAAATAACACATCCGTTAGCCTGAATACCACTCCTGTTAGCCTACAGTTAGCTTCAGTAGCTTCCGGCTAGCTTTGATATTGGGATAAGGAGTTTCTTGCTGGCAAGGCTCGCATGGCTCACAAGTCATGCGAGCCATTCCGGTTAGCCAAACTGGTTAACCTAAAAAGAACTCGGTTAGCCTAAATAGCACTCCAGTTAGCCTACAATTAGTTTAGTAGCTTGTGGTTAGCCTTTATTGGGATAAGGGATTTCTGGCTTGCATGGCTCACTGGCTCACATATTGTACAAACTCGCACCTCCCTTGTTTCCGGAGCTTCTATGATATATGACTAGTAATAACCTTATATCCAGAGCTTCTGTTTATGCTGTTCCCTCCTAAATTTAACTACCAAGCTATCAACCATAATTAGGGTATGGGGATGATCTGGGCTGGCCTAGTACATGTACTACTTCGAAAAATGGATTTTTCTGCTATCTTCTTCCATGGTACGCCAATAAACCTTTTTCACCAAGTTTTACTATTTGTAGTTCACATGGTAAAGTATTATGTAGTAGTGTGAAAGCTTAGTTCAACAAATGCAGCTATAGCTTTTCAATTCAGACCTTTAAGCCTCATATCCTGAAATTTTAGTAGGGTAGCATATATCTATTTACTATTTGGGAGACTTGGTCCAGCAGAAATCCACAGACTTGACAGTATGGAAATGCTAACAGAATCAATATCAATACACAGTGATGGATAATATTATTTGTTAAAGGAAAGGAATAATTATATTAGTTAAGGTGCTCTCACTGCCTTAGTAATACAAATTATTTGCTAATTAATATTTTTTTCTTGCAGGTTATAGCAAGAAAGCTATAGAGAAGAGGAAAAGGAATGATTAGAAGGACATAATAAAATTGCTTTTGAATGAGTGTGTTGTTGAATGGTTTAGACAAGTTACCATAAATGTTAGTTTCATCCCATCTTGCACACAAAATACACACACTGCAAAATTTTGATAGTAAACACAAAAGGGATTGCAGTGTCTGAGGCAACAGGAAAGAATGGTATCTGAAATTGGGTAGTTGAAAGATTTTTGGGGACTAAAAGCTGTAGTGGCAGAAAATTTTTGGGACTGAATAATACTTAAAATTTACTTTATTGCCTGAATTTTTCCCAATATGCAAGAGAATTTATATATACAATCAGTGTAATCCTGAACAAAATATTACAACTTTTCCATAAGTATACCTGGAACATTTTCAGAGACTAAATATCATGATTTTTTAATCATCGAAAGCATTGCATGCGACACGTGGGAACGATAGAATAAACTTCCCATATTAAAACAATTCTAACCTGTGCCAAATTCGATAATTATAACAAAGAGTTGAGTTTGAGTTCGTTCCCTCAGTACACGATAAAACAGGAGAAGATTCAAAACTGCTCGGAAACGAAAATTCGCATTACTTCAACTGTCAAGTAATATTGTAGCCCGATGAAAGAGTTGTTATAGTTAAATGTAATAGAGTTCTTCATATTGCAACAGCAAATAGCCACGCTCTAAACTCATTTTTAGCCGAAGTATCTTTTCTGATGGCATGCATATCGGCAATCATGATGCTTCAGCTTTAGCCTTGAGAACGGGACATCGTGGAAAATAATCGTTAATATTGCTAAGTACAGTGCGGTGGAATCCCGATTTATCGAACGGAGGAAAAGAAAATTGATTTGAGAAAGCGCGGAAATAATTGAAGCGTTCAAATGAGTGAAAAAAAAAAACAACAACAAAGCAGCTTGTTGTACTCTTTCTTCTATCAGACTCGAGGGCCGACGACATATTTATTTTTGCTCACCGCTCTATACTGGAGCTTAGTCCTTCCGCGATCTGATCAATGTTTTGGTTTTGTGTGAGCCAATCAGATTACAGGAAATCGTATATCCAGAAATGGATATCCCCCGAACTGATCAGCACAAACTCTTCCCCCATTGTCCGACTCGGTGTAGCCGACCAAATCCTCGCCGTACCAGACGCGATACGAGCGGCCCGCGACGACATAATAGCGACTGGAGAAGCGCGACAGGACAAGCACAGGGGAAAACGAGTCGTATCCGGGGATTTTGGACCACTTCCCGGCACTATGCGCGAATTGCATGAACTGGGATGGCGGCAAAATGATGTAATTGAATGCGGTTGTTATGACAACATTAACCATACGACTCACGCCGTAGCCACAGCCCCAGAAAGACCAGTGGTTAGCATTGGGAACGTTACAGGACACGAAACCATACAGGTGAACCAGTTTGACCGCAGCCAGTCTGCCAGTTGCTGGAGCGATGAACCTACCAGGCTGGTTATTTCTCGCGCCAAAACACACTGGAGACGATCTTGCCTTTCGCCAGATAGCTAAAGATTAACACAGAGAGACATACAGTTACGTGAAGTCACTAAGAAAGAGTCAAAACAGCATCACTCATAACTTGCTACTACTATAATACTATTTCCTTTTTTAGACTCTTAAACCCAGGGTATTAAAACACAACACAACACAACACAACACAACACAACACAACACAACACAACACAACACAACACAACACAACACAACACAACACAACACAACACAACACAACACAACACAGCACAGCACAACACAACACAACACAACACAACACAACACAACACAACACAACACAACACAATGCAACGCAACACAACACAACACAACACAACGCAACGCAACGTAATACAACACAACACAACATAACACAAGACAACACGACACAACGCGACGCCATTTAACGCAACGCAATGCAATACAAGTCACTATGAAAGTGACAAAACAGCATCACTCATAACTTGCTACTACTATAATACTATTTCCTTTTTTAGACTCTTAAACCCAGGGTATTAAAACACAACACAACACAATACATCGCAATGCAACACAACACAACACAACAACACAACACAACACAACACAACACAACACAACACAACACAACACAACACAACACAACACAACACAACACAACACAACACAACAACACAACACAACACAATGCAACGCAACACAACACAACGCAACGTAATACAACACAACACAACACAACACAACACAACAACACAACACAACACAACATAACACAAGACAACACGACACAACGCGACGCCATTCAACGCAACGCAATGCAATACAATACAAAGAAGTATGACACAGCACAATGCGGTGTAATACAATAAAAATTAATGCAGAGATGAGAGCTGTCTTGGCCATTCGATAAATTGGAGTGGAACGGACTTGCATGTTGCCTTTTGAACTAACAGCTACTAAGAACAGAGTATAAAACAACACTAGCACCACAAACATTTCCCATACCTATTGCTTGTGTCTGTTGAAAGGTCACAGCAAGAAAAATCACCAAAAAACAAACGGTACCCTTCAGTTCTATTTTGGAGATGGTCTTAAATAATGATAAAAAAAGAATTTACATTGAAGATCGTTCTGCCATTACCATTAGCAGTTTTCTGATACATTTTTGAACTCTATTTAACATGTATGACTTCTAGGTAAAAATTAAATCTGGATTAAGGATGTTCATTATTTTTTATGTTCACAGAAGTATTATATAAAGCCATTCGACTAGCGATTTTTTTTTCTCGATTTAAAACATCAAGAACATGAAGCTAAACAATCCCAGATAAGCCAGGAGCTTTTCCAAAATAAAACCTATAAGAAAATCATAGCCTGCCTTGTACGCGTCGATAGGAGATGAGGAGGAAGAAAATAAACGAGAGGAGACTCCTTTCTCCCATTCGTGCCCCCCCCCCCCCCCCCCCTCGCTTCATATAAACGCAAACTTGCCACACAGGCTAGAAATGTTCCTATAAAGGTTACATTCTTAGTTTTTTTAATTTTTCTTCGCAGCAGGGAACTTGCGCCGCTTGTTTTCTTTTCTATTTTCTTTGTATTTCTCAGAACGTTTAAATTGAGGGTATATCAAAATCACTCACCTTTCCTTAACTCAGCACCTGGATTGGTAGAGCGCAGAAAACTAAAACGTAGAAAAAGAAAACAAAACGAATTAGATATGGCATTGAGTGGGTGAAAAATATCTCAAAAAGAGCAATTTCAAACTTATGCTGGACCTTCTTCAACACTTACTTCTCGCTGTTCAAAACTGAATGCGCCTCTTGTTGAAGAGAGATCTATGTTATACAGTGGAGTGGTTTGTTTGCTTGTGGACTTATCCAATGGAATCAAAGTCAACAGTTCTTCATTTAATGTGTTTGCCAAGTTTAATTTGTTTCCTTAGCGTGATTCACCGGAGTATTATCTCATCAGACTTCGATTCCACCTGAATAAATAAAAGTGACTGCAAAAAAGGAGTGTTATTTTGGGTAAGATTTGTTAAAAATGACTGTTTTCTAAGTATTTCTAAAAGGTAAAATATAACTTTTTGTACAAGGTTGATTAAATGAAAAATGATAAAATGATTTTGCACTTTGTAAAAACTTATAATTTGAGCAATAAATTAAACTGTCAGAACTTACTGACAACGCTGAGAACATGACATCTGTGTATATACACCAAGATAAAACAGGTATAACTGCTTTTAATGATGAGTTTGAAAACAGGCTGCTGTGTTTACAAACTCATATCTGCACTGTTTATTTTTCCAAACCTAAAAGCCATTAGTGTGCCTGTGGCTTGCATGCATGCATTCGTGTTTTTTTTTTTCACTTAAGACACTCTATGTGCCTTTTTTTTATCTTCTGTTTGTATTGGTTTTCCTGAGTTTGCTTAAGACGAACAGCTGAGTTCTATATTGATTGTTTTTCAGTCCCCAATCATGTCAATTTCTGCTAAATTTACGTTTCAACTGCATCATTTGATCACGAATTTGTGAGTTTTGTGCGATAAACGTGAAAATTTGTAAAAATATGAAAAGGTGGTCGTCACTGCACTTAGCTTCGAGAGAGCTAGTTTTCAGGTATACGACTTAAACAAAGGTAACTTGTATTTCAAATAAACATAACACTGTGATAGATCCCAACTGGTGGGAGGCAAACCAGTTGGCTATTTAGAAAGCTTCATCGAGGTGTTGCACTACAGAGAATAAATTCAGCAAGTAGCAGGGCCAATGGCTTGAAATCGCGGGACCTCTTACGAGACCAGCGTCATAAACCACTCAGCCACGTTGGCTCTTACAGCGTGTCAGTTTGTCATATAAACGCAAATGGACTCTAAGTGCTTCTTTATCTTCTGTTAGTATTGTCCTTTTGGAATTTGTTTAAGAGGAACAGCTGAGATTTATGTTGTTTAATTTACACTTTTCAATGCAAGGCTTTCCACGCTAGGTGCATAATTTGATAATCAACGCGTGTTATGTGAATTAATGTGTTGGTTTGCCACTCAAAGTAATTGGAGCCTAACTGGTCCCTTATCTAACGCCTTTTTTATTTTATTTTTTTTCAAAACGAGCCAACATGGAGAATAACGAGTTTCGATTATACGAACAAACGATATCCGCATTTCTATCTTGCAAATGTTACATGAAGCCTCAAATGAACTCGAAACTCGGTGGAGTATAAATGTATATTAGACCAGTGACGCAACGTTATATAGCGTGTCCAGTTTTTGAAACAGATATGCAACTTTGTCTCTCTTAATTAATATTTTCTCTCAGATTAGTCGAGAAACATGTTAATTTCTTCGTGCAAAGCATACTTAGAACGCATATTTTATCTTTACTTCAATTTACAGAGTAGCTCTAATTAATAATACGAGCAAATATCTTCGATAATAAACAAATAAAGCTAGTGATATGATAAATGGAAAAAAAAATGTACAAAGATGTTGCTGTAATATACTACAAAAGTGGTGATTGCGAGCTACAGCTGCTAAAGGTGCTTTGCTCAAAGGAAAGGAAAAACGGCATTGTAAACGATTCTTGTTCTGCTATTGCCCGATAGAAAGTTCCACGAATTTAGGAGATGAAATCGTGACAAAATTTGAACCATGTGTTAACCATGTTTGTCTAAGACAAATTTATGTGTTTTCACCCACTGTTGATTATATGCAAAGGGAAGTTGGGAACAGGCTAAGAAGACAAATAGTGTAACTGCGTCTTACAGAATAAGATCCTGAGCGCAAGGTGGTCTTTTGACTTGAAAGTGTTCCTCTGAGTCGGAGACATGATCTAAGAAAAGGATAAACAGCGTATGTTTTAAAAATTCGTCGTTTTTTGTTTAATGTAGTTATCCTTGCTTACTCAAGCTGTTCATAGACAGAGTCCCAGTCCTAAATAAGTTTAGTCTGCGTCTGTGGCTAATGCCACAAAGATGGCAAGTGGCAGAACAGAAGTAAAAACGGGGGGGGGGGGGGGGGGGGGAGGGGAGGGGGGAAGGGGGAGTTAAACAGTCTTATGTAACCGCAACGTAGTACTTGTGGAAAGAAGTTACAAATGTCCTGTGAATCACCTTACACTGATCTTGATTATCAACTGTTTACCATGTTAGAGCAATATGCTTTTGAAACTGATAGGTTAATAACATTGAGAGGAAATTCGCATCTTCCGGTGTTTGTGATTAGGAAGGAGGCTACCCAGTGAACATAGCCATTAACCTTTTCGAAACATGGGAACAAAAGGAAAATAAAACTGGGAACAAGTAAACAATAGCGTATTTTAGCTAGGGAAAATGGAACACCAAAATCGAATGAACACTTTTAAGGAAGCGGGAACACAGGAACACAGGTAAATTTTTTCGGGAACAAGGGAACATGTTCCTCCCACACACACCCCCTGCGAGGTCCCCAGGAAGGAACCAGGCCAAAAAATTGCAACCACGCATTTTGGTAGTTCTATCACTGATTCTCATAGTGGCTCTTTACGTCGGAAAATTTGATCATCATAGCAGATCTTTAAGTTGATGAACCTTTCTAGGCTCATCACCTGTTTGCTTTACAATGCATATAAGGAGAATTTAGATTCTGGTTATTTTTGGGAACCAGTTATATGAAATTAGAAACAATTAAAGGTTATTAGTTTCTGATGAATTCGATTCACGATGCGGCAACATGTTAATTGATAATTGTGGAGGGAGCCATAGCTCCATTCAGATTCTGAACTTTCTTTAGTTTTTCGATCTTTTTTAAGCGTGCAAGCTCGAGGTACACAAAACAGATCTTCCAATTTATGCCCTTACTTTATTTGCTTAAACTGCAGTCTTGCCATACATTTATCAATCAAGGAGTTCAACAATTTTTTCTAAGCTTTTTAAGTTAAAAAATTTCTTATCTCCATACAATTAAAGCAAACACTTAAACTGCTAAAAACCTCAAACATTTATAGGCATTAACGCAGTTAATTTCCCGATTAAAAACGTGCATACTGAAACGAAATAAATAAAAAATCGACAGCAGCTTTAAGCTGAAGTTTTGCCAGGGTTTCTCAGACATAGAGAGCGTAAACATCGGCGCAGACTCTTCCTCCATTGTCGCCTTCGGCGTAATTCACCAAATCCTCGCCGTACCACAGGCGTAACTGCTGTCCAGAGTACACCCAGTACGGATAGGAGAAAAACGACAGGACGATCTCGGGGGAATACGAGTTATATCCGGGAATCTCGGACCACTTTCCAGCTCCAGAGTGAAATGTGAAAAACTGACTTGGCGGCAAAAGGATGTGATTTCTTGATGTTGTTATAACGACATCAACATGGTTTTTTAAAACGGAATGCTTGCCACAACCCCAGAAGGACCAGTGGAAAGCGCGGTTCGTAGTACAGGACACGTAACCATACAGATGAAACAGTTTCACGGCAGCAAGCCTGCCACGGGAAGGAACATAGAACCTGCCAAAGTGGTTATTCCTCGTGCCAAAACACGCTGGTGAGGAATTCGCCTTTTGCCAGCGACCTATATAGGAGAAAACGTTTTACACATTAGATTATATTGGTGAAATAAAAACAAACCTCACATTCTTACAAAATATGTACAGTACGCTTATTATTTCGCTGTATTCATATAATTCTTTTTAGGTAAAACACGAACCTGATTTCCCAACGCCTCTTTTTGTGATCAGCGAAGTATCCTGGGAAGAATCCGAGAAATCTAAGTTTTCTTTCACAAGCGATTCTGCATTCGCCTCAAGTGCCTCGCTCTTGTCGACATCGGTTGGGATTTTTGCGGCCAGCGTACTAATAGTAAAAACGAACATACAAACCAAAATCAGGGAATTCATCGCTAAGTGAGGGAATTGTGATTGAGATTTGTAATGTTTTCTTCAAGGTCTGTACAATGCACTAAATCTTTCATGCGACTGCTTCTTCTTATGATAAAAATCTTACGTTAATCTCAACTCAAATCGTGTTAAGACAAGATTTGAATGGGTTGTCAGCAATTGCATAACGCACAATAATAAGTTCATCTGAATACATGCTTTGGCAAACAGACTTGACATTTATTCCTCTACCTCAAAAAAGAAATACAAACTTTCCCCCTACTTCACAAGTCGTACGTACGAGGAGGCGCAAAGATAACTAGTGGTAATATGGTCTGAACACTGAACTCCAAACTACTTGAAATTAAAAACGTTTATTTTTAAGCAACATGATCATCTTGGGTCACTGAATCTTCGAGACTTTCTTAACTCACTGTGTACACCTTGGTTCGTGGTTTTGCATAAACGCCCCGTTAACAGGTCTCACTATGTTGTGACATTTGGCTTATTAGCATGTCAAATTTGAGTTTCCAATAGAAGCTGTCACCTCTCGCGATTCTTCTTTCTTGTTAGAATGAACGATGGAAGAAATTTCATACATTGGGGATGTCGATTTGAAATCGTGATTTGACATAACTATTAGGTTACTATTTTAAACTGAAATCAAGAATTGAAATGCAAATTCACGTCAAATTCAAAGCTCTGAAACGTAACCATTGATCGAACATAGTTTGTCAAGTGTCAATTTACGAGAAACAATATTGATTTTCTGGCGTCGTGATCATAGACTTTCCTGTTTCGCGTCGCAATCAATTCGGAATTATAAAGATGCCTTTCTCTTTTAAATATGTCTTTGTGTATGTAGAAACTTATGTTTCTTCCAAAACCTACGACTTGCTCTAAAACCGGCCACGAACTCCGGCTCCATACAACGAAAAATAAATAAATTACGCGATATAACGACCAAAACACGAGGTTTATACAATCAGTTATAATTATTGATACATAGATATTCATTAAAATAACGGTTGGTATAACTGTATTAAACGCTGTTTTGAGCAAAAAATTCGGCCTGAAATTAAAACAACTCTTTAGAATCGGGAGATTCGAAAACTACGAGTTACGAACAGATCTTTTCCGAACTAGTTTTTTTTCTGCGACATATTAATCCAAGCTGATGCGTTTCAGTTAACGTTACTTCACGCAAATAGACGTGCATGTTCCACCACCACGACATTGACATTCAAACGAGTTGCGCTTATGTTCACAACGGGAATAACTAATAAATATCGATCTCCACGGACTAATTTAGTTGCAGTGTTAAGGCCATCCCCCTTTTTTTAGTTCATTGTCGAATGCGTTTTCTGATTTTGGGACGGTCGGTCGGAAAAGAAAAAGAAAAGAAACCAAAAAAAATGGAAAAGGAGTCATATCCGTGGAGCCTGGAAACAGCAAGACGTGGTTATATAGATAACATGGCGGCAATGGAGGAAGGAAAAATCAACATCGTGGTTATAGCGAGAACACCGAAAAAAGGATGAACCACCAAAACTGTATGGCAAAAATTGCCTATGTTTCGGATTAAAGTGACATTTGTTTGAAATAATGTGTCACTGCCTTCTGCATAACTTTTTTTTTTTTCAAAAACGTGAAAATCTGGGTCGGTCGGACGACGCTAAACAGCTAGAGAGAAAAAAGGGGATGGCCTATCCGGATTGTAGACTATCGAGTCCCTGTTTCGTATGGGCGTGATGGAATGGTAACCTATTTATATTTTACGCGTTCATCGTAAGACAGTTTTCCCTTCCTTAAATTCATTGCGCTTTAGTTCAACCACATTTCACGGTAATATAATTTCCATCTCCGTAGCTATTTTAATTTACATCACACAGGGAAATAAGACTAGAACTCAAAGTCATCACTTTCTTAAGGGCGGGAATTTTTCTTTAAGACGGCTTTACCTCCCTTAACTTAATATAAGGCGGTAACTTCGTTTGAAATGACTTTCCCATCTTCTAATATAAATTCACTGAACGCTTTAAGTATATAGTGTTATGTGTGAAATGCGTCAGAACATCTCCTCTCGACGAAAATGAAATATTGAACCAATCTTTACTGATAATATAAAATAAAGAATTTTACGAGACCTAGGCATGTGTGTATTATTCCCAAACGCGTTCGATGATAACATTAAGCCGAGAAATGACCCCCAAGCATTTACGTCAGTTTTTCAGGCTAAGCAAACAACAAGCCCGTTCTTAATTTTTTCTTTTATTTCATTTCCGTCTTTAAGTCGAGCTTCCCGTCGGATGTTCGCGTCGTTTTAGACGGAAAGATAGACGATAAATTTGAGATTCATGTTAGACGACGTAATTTGGATATTGTAGAAAAATTCGGTGAAATATATTGTGGGAACTGGCCACCTATCAGTAAACATCAGTGTATGTGTTTACACATGTCTGCGTCGGAAAATTCCTTCGAACTTGATTTGTTTTCAGACAGCGAATTTGTTCCAACATATAACGAAAAAAAGTGACGCTAGAGTTATTGTTTTGCAATGATAGCGTACAATATATTCGGCTTTGCACCTAGGCTATGATATTTGACATGTAAGCAGATCAAAATAAAATTTTGGGTTGGTCGTTTACTCTACCTTTACCTTGACATTCAGATCTTCAGCTTTTTAAAATAGTTGTACTTAAAATGAGAGTCATTGAAACGATACAATGTAAGTACTAAATACTCACCTTTATTCCTTGTAAGCGAGTCAATACACCGAATGCAAATATGGCGGACCACTCGGTCGGTGCCTGGAACGAGGTGCATGAAAGCGAGGCTAGTCAGGCTTCGGTGTTTTGTTTTGACAATGCTTCCCTACAAAAGTCTTGCTTATTCGTCGATCTGGCGTGTTTCTTTTCGCTGTGCCTACGAGTTGCTGTGTTTCTGAATGCCACGAGAAGTGATAGAAGTGTTCACTGTTTGCCTCTAAGGGAAAAAGTGGATCAATGCAATTCGTTGAAACGAAAGAAAGGAGTTCACGATCGCCGCGGGAACTTTTTATAAAGTTTGTTCGCTACATTTCAGGTTAGAAGATCTTAGAAAATGTGTAAGTGATCACATTTAGCTCCAAGTGGTTCTTATTTGGCTCAATGTTTTCACTAGCTTTAACTATGGAGGCAGTTGAATTTCATTCATTTGGTTAGTATCTGATCGTGCGATTCCGTGCGAGTGGATCGGACGCGGACAAAGCCGGACATGAACAACTTCTTTTGAGACAGAGGATGTCTTGGAAGTGGAGCTTTTCTTTACCTTGGGGAAGGTACTGGCCATGCAGCTTGTGCTTGAACACCACCAGACACCACATAAGCTCGTCATTTAAACGAATTTTCTAAGATCTTCTGACTTGAAATGTAGCGAACAAACCTCAATAGTTCCGCGGCGATCGTGAACTCCTTTCTTTCGTCTCAACGAATTGCATTGATCCACTTTTTCCCTTAGAGGCAAACAGTGAACACTTCTATCACTTCTCGTGGCATTCAGAAACACAGCCACTCGTAGGCACAGCGAAAAGAAACACACCAGATCGACGAATAAGCAAGACTTTAGTAGGAAAGCATTGTCAAAACAAAACACCGAAGCCTGACTAGCCTCGCTTTCATGCACCTCGTTCCAGGCACCGACCGAGTGGTCCGCCATATTTGCATTCGGTGTATGGCATTTTGAACATGTTGAATAATTTTGATTATTCGTTTGACATTGGCAGTCAACGCATGATAGAAAGACGTACTCTTGCCTCGACAGAATCAGGAGTGTTTGGACCAGCAGTTTGAGAACATCGTCGCTAAGAAAGGTTTCCTTTTTTAGCGTGCATTTCTCACGCTCACAGCAATGCGATCGATGCCATATTGCTAGGACCCTTGTTGATGACAATATCGGTACGCCCCTCCCAGCCTGGGGGCGATTTTGTAGATATGACGTCATTTTGTGTGATGTTCAGGTGGCAGCACATACCAAAAAGATTATAGTCGCACTTTGAAGGATTTTTCTACTCTTCAATACAACTCTGGGAACTAGAGGAACAGCCAAAGATAACAGAAATAACGGAAGATTACGCTGATGGAAATTCTGTGGCGATTTGCCCATTTTTATGAAATAATATATGCATTGGAGCTTCGAATAAGATGCAGTTCATGATTCTTTCCAGCCTTGGGAATATTTATCAAAGCACACGTGTTCGAAATCTTCACAAAGCAATACCTCACCGAAATCACTTCAAATCGGCCTGAGGAGCTGGCAAATAACAAAAAAATCGAAACAGCAGTGAAGCGAGTGAAAAATGTCTCAAATCAGCGATTTCAAACTTTCAATACTTAGTTCTCGCTGTCTCTCTTCCCTGCAGCGGCTCCTTCAGTGGAGGGGAAAAAGCGAATAAATGTGTACCCCGCGCGCTTTCGCTGCCCCCTCCCCAGGCTCCAGGCGCTTACTTTTAACCTCTCCCCATTCCCCAGCCAGCACGAACAAATAAAAAAGCGACCAAGAGAGTGGAGTGGTTTGTTTGCTTGTGGACTTAATAGGCCATTTCCGAGTTGTCTTTTGCCTCAGTTTCTAAACGAGTCTACGTGCGAAACCATTCAAATGAAAATGAGTTATATTTGCATAAAAATGGACGTGAAGGTGGAACACATTTTCATATGAATGGTTTTGCACGTAGACTCGTTTTGAAATAGAGGCGAAGGGTAACTCGGAAATGGCCTATTATCCAATGGAATCAAAGTCAACAGTTCTTCATTCGTGAGTTCTTGTTGAAATACACTCTTTTTTTGTAAGAATATATATTATAAGAATATCGAAGCTGAAATTTGCGAAATTTTAAGAATAGTTGAAGAATAAACCCGAGGCTGAGATTTTGAAAAGAATATAATTTTGTGTGCTGAAAATTTGAAAACATACAATAAAATTAGATGTTTTAAACTCGGCTAAACCGTATACAATTCTTGAGTAACTTTCTCTAAACACCAAAACTAGCCAATAGAAAGATAGAAACTCTGCACTAGCCAAATATTCGATACTAATGACAATTCCATGAACGGTACAAATTACACATATGTATAGTTTCCAGATGGTATACAGATCCAGTGGGCTATGTAAGTACCCTAGGTGTGACACAGTGTGACCCCCTTTTGGAAAATCCTAGCTACGCCCTTGGAACTCACCATGAAAATGTGTTCAAATTCAATTTTGCTGCTTTGCTTTTGGAAAAATACAATTTACATTGGCAGTTAGAGTTATGACGTATAGTATATGAAATGATTCATATAAGAACTGTGGATGTATATGAAGGTGATAAGTGATCGTCGCAGTGAATTTCCAATTTAAGCAATTGGAATGAAAAAGCCTGAAAAAAAAAAAGTCAGGGCTTCAACGGGATTCGAACCAGTGACCTCCGCGATACAGGTGCGATGCTCTACCAACTGAGCTATGAAGCCACACATTGGGAGCGAGGTCAATTTTGAATTCTTATTTTCCCGTGAAAGGAGTGAAATGACGTATAGTATATGAAATGATTCATATAAGAACTGCGGATGTATATGAAGGTGATAAGTGATCGTCGCAGTGAATTTCCAATTTAAGCAATTGGAATGAAGAAGCCTGAAAAAAAAAATTTCAGGGCTTCAACGGGATTCGAACCCGTAACCTCCGCGATACGGGTGCGATGCGCTACCAACTGAGCTATGAAGCCACACATTCATATACATCCGCAGTTCTTATATGAATCATTTCATATACTATACGTCATTTCACTCCTTTCACGGGAAAATAAGAACTCAAAATTGACCTTGCTCCCAATGTCAATTGAAGAGTAATTTATTATTAAATTACTGTTTCACGGAAAATAGATTCAGCCATAGTTACAAATCACGAGAATGCCCCTATACGACCCTCGAAATTATAAACAGATACAAGCAAAATTAAGCCCCGCAGCCAAAGATCCTTAATTTGAGGAACCTGTCACGTGACGCTGTCAATCTTAAAAAGAAGGTGGCACAAATAGCTTTTCTGACATTAAAAGATCGCGATGAAATTTGGAAGGCTGCCCATTTTAAAGACTTTCGATGATAAAGTGCGAATTTTTTTCGGCGCTTTTAAGTACAAAAATAACTTAGAGGATTTGTAAGGGTTGTGACATTTGTTATTCTCATAATCTCTTAGCTCGACATTATATTGATACTGAAAGAAGAAATTAGATGCTCATCATTTTCAGAATGAAAGGTTTATATTAGACACTTTAGATGGGGAAGCAATGTTGCTTTTGCTAAAAGGTGACAGTTATCAAGGGAGTAGTTTAGTTGCAAACGAATCTCAAAATTTTCATTATCATTATTATTTTGCTGACTTATTTAATGTGATTCTTTTTTTAATGCCCACAAACAAATATAAGGAGGAGACAATCACAACAACAAACATCAACTATTTCCATGCCTTAAGTTTGTTTTTATTCGTGTGTTACTCCCTTATTAAATTTGCTATACAATCAAACAGCTTTTTCTTGTAACTTTTTTGATCCAACAGAGACGTTTCCATTCCTCTTCATACAAATGAACCAAAAATCACTACATTTAAATTTTGAACTTTTTCTATCCCTTCAAACTAGGTATAGCAAACATGTTAAAAACTAAGAATTATTACAAATTATTTAGCTCTTAATCACCAAGAACACGAATTACAATGATAAACGAAATCAGAAAATCTGCCGAACACTTCTCAGGACTTCTGATCATGAGATATAGAGAAGGTAGACATCAGCACAAACTCTTCCCCCATTGTCGGACTCAGTGAAGCCGACCAAATCCTCGCCGTACCACACGCGATACTGGTGGCCCGCGTAGACATGATAGGTACTGGAGAAGCGCGACAGGACAAGCACAGGAGAAAACGAGTCGTATCCGGGGATTTTGGACCACTTTCCGGCACTATGCGCGAATTGCATGAACTGGGATGGCGGCAAAATGATGGAATTGAATGCTGTTGTTATGACAACATTAACCATACGACTTGCGCCGTAACCGCAGCCCCAGAAAGACCAGTGGTTAGCATTGGGAACGTTACAGGACACGAAACCATACAGGTGAACCAGTTTGACCGCAGCCAGTCTGCCAGTTGCTGGAGCGATGAACCTACCAGGCTGGTTATTTCTCGCGCCAAAACACACTGGAGACGATCTCGCCTTTCGCCAGATAGCTAAAGATTAACACAGAGAGACATACAGTTACGTGAAGTCACTAAGAAAGTGACAAAACAGCATCACTTATAACTTGCTACTACTATAATACTATTTCCTTTTTTACACTCTTAAACCCAGGGTATTAAAACACAACACAACACAACACATCGCAACGCAACGCAACGCAGCACAACACAACACAACACAACACAACACAACACAACACAACACAACACAACACAACACAACACAACACAACACAACGCAACACAACACAACACAACACAACACAACGCAACACAGCACAACACAACGCAACGCAACACTATGTAACACAGCACAACACAACGCAACACCACACAACACAACAACGCAACGCAAGGTAACAACACAACACAACACAGCGCAACGCAGCAACACAACAACACAACACAACACAATGCAACGCAACACAACACAACAACACAACGCAACGCAACAACACAACACAACACAACAAGACAATGCAACGCAACGCAACGCAACGCAACACAACAACACAACACAACGCAACGTAACACAACACAGCAACACAACAAAACACAACACAACATAACACAAGACAAGACAACGCAACGCAACACAATGCTATGCAATACAATACAAAGCAGCATAACACAGCACAATGCGGTGTAATACAATACAATGCAGAGATGAGAACTGTCTTGGCCATTCGATAAATTGGAGTGGAACGAACTTGCATGTTGCCTTTTGAACTAACAGCTACTAAGGACAGTGTATAAAAACAACACTAGCCACACAAACATATTTCATACCTATTGCTTGTGTCTGTTGAAAGGTCACAGCCAGAAAAATCACCAAAAAACAAACGGTAGCCTTCAGTTCCATTTTGGAGATGATCTCAAATAATAATAAAAAAAGAATTTACATTGAAGATCGTTCTGCCATTACCACTATTTGTTTGATACGTTTTTGAAATCTATTTAACATGTATGACTTTCAAGTAAAAATTAAATCTGGATTATGGATGTTGATTACTTGTTCCTATAAAGGTTACATTCTTAGTTTTTTTTAATTTTTCTTCGCAGTAGGGAACCTGCGCCGTTTGTTTTCTTTTCCATTTTCTTTGTATTTCTAAGAACGCTTAAACTGAGGATATATCAAAATCACTCACCTTTCCTTAACTCAGTACCTGGATTGGTAAAGGGCAGAAAACCTAAACGTAGAACAAGAAAAGAAAATCGAATTAGATAAAGCATTAAGCGGGTGAAAAATATCTCAAAAACCAATTTTAAACTTATGCTGGAGCTTCTTTGATACTTACTTCTCGCTGTTCAAAACTAAATGCGCCTCTTGTTGAAGAGAGATCTATGTTATACAGTGGAGTGGTTTGTTTACTTATGGACTTATCCAATGGAATCGAAGTCAACAGTTCTTCATTTAATGTGTTTGTCAAGTGTTTTATCTGCGTAATTCACCTGAGTATCATCTCATCTGAGTTTGATTCCACCTGAATAAATAAAAGTGATTGCAAATTTTAGATCCAACAGGAAGAGATACTAAACCTTTTCTTTCTTTCTTTTTTTTTGAACAAAAGGAGTATTACTTTGTGTAAGATTTGTTAAAATTGACTAGGGATTTCTAGATTTCTAGAGGATTCATTTAAAGAAAAATGATAAAATTATCTTTGCCCTTTGTAAACAGGTATAACTGCTTTTAGTGATGAGTTTGAAAACAGGCTGCTGTGTTTACAAACTCATCTCTGCACTGTTTATTTTTTTTTTTTTCAAACTTAAAAGTCATTAGTTTGCTTGGGCATGCATGCAGGCGTGTTTTTTTTTTTAAACTCAAGAATTCAACAAAAATTAGTTTTATTCTCAAGTCAGACCATATGTTTTGTCGAATGTCGGAATAAACACGTTTGCAGCCTGTAAAATTCGTCATTGAGACTATAAATAATATATATTAGCTGAGGATTTTGCAAGCATTATTATTATAAGGGAGTGAAATATTCGCACAGTGTATGTAATTAAACCACGGCTTTTTACCAGTGGTAATACGGAACAGTGGATCAGGTTTTTTTAGTCAGGAACGTTTGAATTCTTTGTGGTTGATGACACGATAAGTGTTTTTTTTTTATCTTCTGTTTCTATTGGTTTTCCTGAGTTTGCTTTAGACGAACAGCTGAGTTCTATATTGATTGCTTTTCAGTCCCCAATCATGTCAATTTCTACAAGAATTTTGCGTTTCAACTGCATCATTTGATCACGAATTTGTAGATTTTGTACGATAAACATGAAAAACATAAAAAGGTGATCGTCACTGCACTTAGCTTCGAGAGAGCTAGTTTCCAGGTATACGACTTAAACAAAGGAAACTAGTATTTCAAATAAACATAACACTGTGATAGATCCCAACTGGTGGGAGGCAAACCAGTTGGCTATTTAGAAAGCTTCATCGAGATGTTGCACTATAGAGAATAAATTCAGCAAGTGGCAGGGCCAATGGCTTGAAATCGGGACCAGGGCGATAAACCATTTGGCCACGTTGGCTCTTACAGCGTGTCAGTTTGTCATATCAACGCAAATGGACTCTAAGTGATTCTATATCTTCTGTTAGTATTGTCCTTTTGGAATTTGTTTAAGAGGAACAGCTGAGATTTATTTTGTTTAATTTACACTTTTCATTGCAAGGCTTTCCACGCTAGCTGCATAATTTGATCATCAACGTGTGTTTTGTGGATTAATGCGTTTGTTTGCCATTCAAAGTAAATGGAGACTAAGTGGCCCTTTATCTAACGCCTTTTTATTTTTTTTCAAAATGAACCAACATGGAGAATAAAGAGTTTCAATTACATGTATACGAGCAAGCCGTATCCGCATTTCTGATCTTGCAAATGTTACATGAAGCCTCAAATGAACTCGCAATTCGGTTGATGCATCGTACTATGGCACATGCCCAGTTTTTGAAGCAAATTTGCAACTTAGTCCCACTTAATTAATATTTTCTCTCAGATTGGTTTAAAGACATTTTTCTGCGTGCCAGGCATGTTTTATTTCCACTTCAATTTGCAGAGTAGCTCTAGTATGAGCAATTCCTTCGATAATAAATAATAAATAAAACTAGCGATATGATAAATGGAAAAAAAAATGTACAAATATGTTGCTGTAGTGGTGATTGTGCATGCGAACTATAGCTGCTAAAGGTATTTTGCCCGAGTGAAAAGATAAACGACATTGTAAGAATTATTGTTCTGCTATTGTCCGGTAGAAAGTTCCACGATTTTAGAGAAAGAAATCGTGAGAAAAATGTGGCTTATGTCATATTAGAACCATGTTTTAACCATGTTTGTCTAAGACAAATCTATGTGTTTTCACCCACTGTAGATTGTATGTATAAAGGGAAGTTGGGAACGGCCTAAGAAGACAAATAGTGTAGTTGCGTCTTACAGAATAAGATCCTGAGCGCAAGATGGTCTTTTGACTTGAAAGTGTTCCTCTGAGTCGGAGACATGATCTAAGGAAAGGATAAGCAGCGTGTGTTTTAAGAATTCGTCGTTTTGTGATTATGTTAGTTATCCCTGCTGAAGCTGTACAAAGACAGAGTCCCAATCCTTTAAAATTAGTTTAGTCTGCATCTGTTTACAGTATAGTTTTTAAGTATGGCTAATGCCACAGAGATGGCAAGCGGCAGAACACAAGTAAAAGTGGGGGAGGCGTTAAGCAGCCTTATATAACCGTAACAAGAGTAAGGTTTTTATGAGTCAAATGAGTCAATGAGTCATGCGACATGAGTCAATGAGTCAAATTTTAAATTATGGTTATTAATTTGAAATAGTGCTGCCCTTGCTAACTAATAAAAGCTAACCGCAAACAAACCAGAATGGATCTAGCTGCCAGCAAACTGGAGTGGAACTAACCGCAAGAAAACCAGAATGGAACTAACCGCAAGCAAACCAGAGTGGAACTAACCGCAAGCAAACCAGAATGGAACTAACCACAAGCAAACCAGAATGGAACTAACCGCAATCAAACTGGAGTGGAACTAACCGCAAGCAAACCAGAGTGGAACTAACTGCCAACAAACTGGAGTGGAACTAACCGCAAGCACACTGGAGTGGAACTAACCGCAAGCAATCCAGAGTAGAACTAACCCTACGCAAAGTGGAGTGCTTCTAAGCTAACTTAAATACAGGCAAACGATGGTTCAATATATAATAACCTACTTTGTGTTAAAATAACCCTGACTCATTGACTCATGACTCATAGACTCATTTGACTCATAAAACAGGGGACCTCAACCGTAACATAGTACTTGTGGAAAGAAGTTTACAAATGTCCTGTGAGTCATCTTACACTGATCTTGATTGTCAATTATTTGCCATTCTAGAGCAATATGCTTCTGAAGCTGATAGTTAATAACTTTGAAATTGGTTAAATAATATTTAGAGGAAGTTCGCTACTCTAATAATTGGTTCAATTTAATTAATGTGAAACGACCTCACCATGAGATGTGTTCAAATTCAATGTCACTGTTTTCCTTTTGGAAAGCTGTAATATCCACTGGCAGTAAGAGTTCTTAAAAGACTTTCTTCCTTTAAATCGTCTGATGTTTGTGACTACTGAGAAGAAGGCTCCTCAGGGATTATAGCCGTTAAGGTTAGGGAACGTGCAACACCAAGGTCGAAGGAATACTTTTAGGGAACGCGGGAACACAGGAACACAAGGACAATTTTATTGGGAACAAGGGAACATGGACCCCTCCCTCCCCTCTTGAGGCCCTCAAGAAGAAACCAGGCCAAAAACTGCAACCTCACATTAGTATTTCCATCACTGATTCTCAAAGTGGCTCTTTTCATCGGAAAATTTGATCATCATTGCAGATCTTTGTGTTGCTGAATCTTTCTATTCTTATCACCTGTTTGATTTACAATGGATGTAATGAGAATTTAGATGCTGGTTATTTTTGGAACCCAGTTATATGAAATCAGAAAAAAAAAGGGTTATCGATTTACGATGCGGGCAACTTGTTAATTTGATAATTGTGGAGGGAGCCACAGTTCCATTCAAATCCTGAACTTTCTTTAGTTTTTCGAGTTTTTTAAGCATGGAAAGCTCGACGTATAACACTACGACACAAAACAGATCTTTTAATTTATGCCCTTAGTTTATTTCTTTTTACTGCAATATTGCCATACATTTCTCGATCAAGGAGTTCAAACAGTTTTCCTTGAGCCTCCTTTTTTTCAAACTGAAACTACCAAAAACCTCGATCTAACAGTTTATTTCCCGAAAAAAAAACGTGCATAATGAAACGAAAAAAAATCTACAGCGGCTTTAACTGAAACTTCTAGGCTTCTTAGACATATAGAGCGTAAACATCAGTGCAGACTGTTCCTCCATTGTCGCTTGTAGTGTAATTCACCAAATCCTCACCATACCACAGCCGTAACTGCTCTCCAGACCCCACGCAGTACGGATCAGAGAAAAACGACAGGATGATCTCTGGGGAATGTGAGTTGTATCCGCCAATCAAGGACCACTTTCCGGTTTTATGCGCGAACTGCATGAACTGTGTCGGCGGCAAAATGATGTGATTTGTTGATGTTGTTATGACAACATTAAGAAGGTCTCCTGCGGAGCTATGATCGCCACAGCCCCAGTAGGACCAGTGGGAGACACGGTTAATGTCGCAGGACACTTAACCGTACAGATGAACCAGTTTCACGGCAGCCAGCCTGCCACTGGAAGTAGCATAGAACCTGCCAAAGTGGTTATTCTTCGCACCAAAACACACTGGTGAGGAATTCGCCTTTTGCCAGCGATCTGTTTAGAAGAAAAAATATTTTACACATAAATTTAATTTAGTGATGTTAAAACAAACCGAGCCGTGTTACACTTTATTGAACACAACGGCGAAACTGAAGCGCGCTTATCATTTCGCTGTATTTGATTTATAAAACACTTTTAAGTTAAAAAATATTGCGGACCTGATTTCCTAACGCTTGTTTTTGTGCAATGATCAGCGAAGTATCTCGGCAAGGATCCGAGAAATCTAAGTTTCGCTTTAGAAGCGATTCTGTATTCGCCTCTGGGGTCTCACCTTTGTCAACATCCTTTGGAATTTTTGCGGCCAGCGAGCCAACAGTAAAAACGAACAGACAAACCAAAATGGAGTTCATCGTGATCAGTGAGCGAGTTTTCGTGTATTCTTCAAGGTCTTTAGCTTGGTTTTGGGGCTTGACGTCCGTGTGTAGGCTATTAACCTTCATCGCGTTCATGTTGGAACAAGATCTCGGGCAACTGTTTATTATTAAAATGATGAAAAATAATTTAAATAATAAAGAATGCCGCAGGTGATGTCATGGCTAGCAGCTTTGGTGACTAAGAAGAGGATCTAATTGAAAATACATTTTACCATTACACTTGACTTCAAAACTTCAATTATCCGATTCACGGTTTCCCGATTGTAGATATGCCACTTCGATGCTGTTAATCTAAAAGACTCTTTGCTCTACATGCAGTGGCTGACTAATTTGAAGGAATAATAATAATTTGTATACCTTTATCTTTAGGCAGTTTTGAAATTTTGCCGTAGGGTGACTTTTGTTCTAAATAACGCTATGCTTTTATACAGATTCTATCCACAGTCCTTTATTCAACGTTTTCTACATTCCTTTAAATTTTCTTTATGTCGGAAAAGAAAAAGAAAAATAAAGAAAATAACGAGAAATATTTATTTTTAAGCGAATTTTCCAAGGGCGAAGTAAAGAAAATAATTGTTACGTCGACAATGTAAGTGCAAGTTGAATAATTGTCCAGAAATGCCTCTAAATCAAAACAACTATATACAGCATAGTTAACTTCAACACTGCTTAAAATTAGGCTTTTCAACATACTGATTTAAAAAAGCTCAGCAGGTTGTCATATAAATGTCAGTATAATACCAAATCTCCTTTTACTACCCGTGTTTTCATTATCCACGTATGCTGAATAATAAAAATATAAAGTTGCTACAAGTGGACCTTCGATGCTTATAAAATGAGTTACGAGATATAAAATCCGCAAGTACTTCGCGAATGCGTCTTGTTTGAGCTTCAAGGCGAAGACTTACAAGCGACGAAGTCTCAAAACGTCGAGGGTCGAAAGTCCTCTACATTTTGTTCGAAATCGTTACCAAATGGCAGGAGTGGGAGCAACTTTCCCACCTCGCCATTCCCTCACCATGCATGGACGATTATTAAGAAAATATCGATCACGTACACTATCGCCTCAGTACTGGTGGTACAGAGTAGAGTGGAAGAAATGCCCAACGGAATTCAACAAGAGTCGACCAGCAAACGACAAAAACAGCTTAAGAAAGGAAAGGTGCGCTTTAACATTGTGGGAACTGGCCACGCATAAGTAAACATCAGTGTAAACATATGTGCATGTTTACATCTGTCTGCGTCGGAAAATTCGTACGAACTTGATTTGTTTTCATAAAGTGAATTTGTTCCAACATATAACGAAAAAACTGAAGTGACGTTAGAATTATTTTACCGAACGATAACTGCTTCCCCGTGCCATGTTTTATACTGATAGTGTAGAATATATTCGGTTATGTACCTAGGCTATGATATTTTACATGCTAAGCCGAGCAAACTAAAATCTTGGCTTGATTGTTTACCTCTTCCTTGACATTCAGATCTTAAGCTTTTTAAAATAGATGTATTGAAAAAAAGAGTCATTGAAATAATACAGTGTAAGTACAAAATACTCAACTTTATTCCTCGTAAGCGAGTCAATTGCATTTTGAATAATTTGCCGTTTAGTTGTGATTATTCATTTGACACTGGTGGTTAACGCATGCGAGAAAGACACACTTTTCTGGGCGGAAATCGGGAATGTTTGGAACAGTAAGTCGAGAACATCGCCGCTAAGTAAGGCTTGTTTTTACAGCGCGCCTCTCTCGCGGTAAAACAGCAATGATATACACGGGGGCCCTTGGTGATGACAATATCGGTATGCCCCTCCCTGCCCCCAATTTTGGCGACATGACGTCATTTTACGTAAAATCAGCTGGCCACGCACACCATTTTTCTACACTTCAATACAAATTTCGGAACTAGAGAAAAGGCGGAAGAAAAGAGAAACAACGTTGCTGGAAATTCAATCTGTGGCGATTACACTATTTTTATAGGACATATCGAGCTCCGAGAGAGTTGCAGTTGATCACAATTCTTAATTTTCCAGCCTTGGGAATATTTATTTAAGCACATGTGCTCGAAATCTTTGCAAAGCAGTTACTAAACGAAAACACTTCACAAATTGGCCTGAGGAACTGTCAAACAACAAAGAACACAACACATCAACAGTGTTCATAAAACACTCGAATTAAAAACTCTCAAATTAAATTGTCTCGTTCCCATACAAGCCCTCATAATTTAAGTCTCTTAACGTTAGCTTGGGCTGCCTGTGGTAAAGCAGAATTATTCGATCTAAAGGCGCATTATTTTGAAGAAAAACAGGAGTTTTTTCCTCTTATTTTCAGTTGGTCAAGGTTCAATACTCGCCTGTTTCTAAATGTTCTTTGCTCGTTACGTGCTCTCCGATTTTACTGTAAACTGAGAATTGACAATAAATGTATTATGCACCTGTAAATGCGGCGAAACAACTGTGTGAAGTTAAATTAGTAGAATTGCTGGACTGAATTAGAATGGGTAGAATTAGTGTGCTGAATTAAGTTTCGATAATTTTCAATAGCCAGAAAGTCAAGATAATTTTCAATAGCTGAATGAATTCTTTCTATTCGAGATAGCGTTAACGACACGTACACGAATTTGAAGCTATTAAAAATTTAACACGTTAGTGAATCCAGGGTTTTGAATGCGTTCTGCTGTCTTATCGCAAGAAAATTTCGTCTTAAAATCTCTAAAACAGTAGACTGCATTAGCAATGTTTTAAGTCGAGAATCAAAACAGCTAGCGAGCAAGGTTTTGTTGGAGAACGCGCGAATATGTTTTTCTTAGCACGTTACAATTAATTATTGATGATAAAATCGGCTAATGAGTGCGTTTTAGCACTTAACGAAAAAAAGTTAATCATATTTACGGCATATACCTTTTATCTAACAAACAAAAGATCTTGAGGGCCTTTTAACTAAAAATTTAAAACTGAATGTAGTATAAAATCAAGGCAAATTTGCTTGGGTATTTTTTGTCGATATGCTGCCTTTCCATACACTGGTGACATTTCTTATATCGCTTTACTTTTCCCGCGTGGTTGTGAGTTGGGAACGCAGTTGTGTAAAATCCAAACGCTTTGAATTTGTCGAGGAAGGTAAGAAAACAGAATTAAACCTTGCTTTCAGTGCTTTCATGCACACAAAACAGCCGGCTGCAGCGGTACGTATATTACGCACCACACAGACCAGATCAGGAACAGGAACTATATAAGTTTCTGTTGGAGGAGAGATTTTTCGGAGTCAACACATTTTCTATTTTTTTCATACGTTTGAAGCTGAAACTAAAACTTTTATGCTTATCAGTGAGTACAACCATAAGAACTTGATTATTATAATTACAGCTAAGGTTCCAAACTACAGAACACATCTCAGTACCGATCTATATAGCTATGATCTTGGCGTGCAAAACATCTTGAAGTGATCTTGCAAATTAAGCAATGTAAGTCAAAATAATAACCTAGGGAATAATTCAAACGGCATTTATGATTGATTTCATCTAAAGCTGAGTTTGCTAACAAAAAGCCAAAAAACGACGCTGCTTTTTAGAGCTGACAAAAAAGTAAACTTATTTTATCTGTGAATACAGTCTTCACGCCACGACAACTACTGGGCATGAATTATTGGAAGTAAGTTTGATTTAGTTGCGGGGAAATGTTTACAATAAATTGTTGTATTTGTAGGTTTTGCTTTGTCAAATCATGGAATTACAAGCCTTAAAGCTATCTCGCCACTTGACTGTGCCATGGAGTGTACAGCCATTTTAAATTGTAAGTCACTCAATTTCAAAGTGACTGAAAGCGTGGGAAACAATTGTGAGCTGAGCGATGCGACAAAAAATTCATCATCTCCTTCTGAATACCAAGAAGCTGCTGAAGTTGTGTACTATGAAGCCAGCCTAAAGGTCAGTAGATACTACGAGTAATTCCAGTGGGAATTACTCGTATGGAATTCCATGTGTTTGAAACAACAGAAGTAACTTTCTTCTTATCAATTTGTTACAGGGCTGTTTGTCATCTCCGTGTAAAAATCTAGCCATTTGTACTGAGAGCTGTTCAGGGGATTCAAGCTTCAAATGTGATTGCATTCATGATGGAACATACGGAGACCGCTGTGAACTCTGGACAGGTTTGTAGTCTTGCCTTTTTCAGACTGGCCAAAGTAAAGACCCAATGCACAGTGACTTTCGCCACACCAAGGTAAAGTCTTTTCGCGCAACCAGTAAATGCAACTAACCAAATATAATGTATCAAACAAATTTAAACATATATGAAATAAAGCATCAGTGCATCGAAAATGATTTTAAAAATCCGTCCGGGATCGGTAGCTGCGTAAACTAAATTTCGAATATTTTAACCGTTAATACTTTGCTTGTACAAAACAACTACAGTCGTCCTTTTTGCCCTGATATCTACCTACTACTGATAGAACATGTATAAAAACAGCTTATATTTTCACTGATTAAACGAGTACCAAGCTTTTCCATGTTTTCAGTTTTCGGATGTCCTTTTTTTCTTTTCAGATGATGCTCATGATTTTAGCCTTCACTTTCCATCCAATGACACTTCAAATTTGATCGTTTTTAATGGCAAGATCCAGGCGCTTGATGAGTTCACCATTTGTTTGTGGTTACAGACTACAGCGAAAAATACCTTGAGCCTGTTCTCGTATGGTACAGCAGTTTACTTACAGTGTAGAGATACAGGAAAATGTGTTTTGGGAATTGAAGGAAACGAAAGGTATTGCTTTGTCCTTCCTTCATTCTTGATGGCACGTGTACAACCAAGGAAATAAGAATAAGAAATATCTAATTTTCTAAGCTGTTATCCTAAAACTGAAATGAAAACTAAATATTGCTAAAATTTTCACGTGACGTGGCTTTCCAACGTGCCGGCTTGCGGTTGTGTATGGCCTAATAACGGTAAGTAATGTATTCTACTCCGGATTAAGCGAGAGCATTTCGAGCGCTATACAGAAATTGTATTTTCAAAAGGCAAATACTTTACTCTCAGGCTGTCTCTTCACCCAGGTGGATATATAAATAAATAGTTTATATTGCTGAATTTACAGGGCAATCTGAACAAAAAGAATGCTGTGGTTTGAAAGAAGTAGCAATACTTAAGTTAGTGCCTTTTGTCAACAGAAAAAGGAGTTAAACACTGAGCTGATTGAGCTGATAACTCACCCATACTTGTAAGACGTAAACATTAAGGAACGGATATCTTCAACGCTGTTTGCAATAGTTTAGTCCTTCCAGTGATGTTCCTCGCTTTCTATCTAAAATACACTTATAATATCTGTTTTACATTTATCCCTGACAGTGTATTTTACATTCCACCTTTAAACAACGGCAACTGGCATCAGTTATGCCTGAGTAGGAAAGCTGTAAATGAAAGCCTGGAAATTTTTCTTGACGGGTTTCAAGGGTTTTCTGGAAAAGGAAAAAGAAATGTGGCTACAATTTTCCTTGGAGAAGGTCAGCTTATCATTGGACAGAAGAAGATGTTATCTGGGGAGGGTTTCGATACTTTATCTTCATTTAAAGGTTTGCAATTGATAAAGTAATCAATGTTTTACTGGTTAATAAAGTTATATTGACATAGTCGCTCCACATTATCCAACTAAGTCACAATGCGTTTTTAACACAAGATGTTCGTTATAGAGTTCTAAAGCGATGACGTCACGTTGCCCAGGAACCAAAACCTTAGTTCTAATTAAACAAACGCACGCAACAATGATTTCATATACAAAGGACAATGTAGCATATTTTAACTTAACTTAGCTTGGGGGAAATGTTGAAATAAAATATAAATATAAATGCAAGTACAAGTGTTACCTTGCTTATCGCTGTATGCCGCTGAATAATCGCGAGTCTGAATGGAGCACGAAATAGAGACAGCTGCATTTCCAGACAGATCCATGTTTTATTGTAAAGGGAACCGTTATCAGATATTTTATTGTTTAGGAAACATATCGCAATTCAACATTTGGAGTCGCTGGAGAAATATTAGTGAGGAGTTTGTTTCATCAGTCCGTAATTGCCGCACTGGGGAATTTGGCGACCAAGTGGACTGGCGCTTACTTAAACTAAAGAATGGCATTCGGGGAGACGTGCGGATCAACACACCGGACAGCTGTTCAGGCAACTCAAGTAAGAAAAAAGTAACTGAAATGACATGAATTTAGTAATTAAAATTTTTAACACCGCTAAATTGTTAAGGAGCTATGTCACAATGCATGAATTAAGTATTTTTACAGAATGTATAAAATTGCCTTCAAATTAAACGAAACTCAAAATGACAATTAAGCAAGAAAGAAAAACGCTTAAAAGGTAACAATAAACTAAAAAAACCCGAATGCTTCAAATAGAGAAAGATCGAGATGAATTTTAATTGAGACACTCGAAAGCTTTTTATCTCCTGAAGTTTTCGAATTGTCCTTTGAAATGTACTCCTTTATGTTGACTGGGTTTTACAGGTTTGTATCACCTCCACAAGAAATCTATTGGGCTTAGATAACCGGGCTAAAGTAAAACATTAGAGCTTATAATTAATGCTGAGTAGCACATACGGCAGTCAACAACGTCACTAATGCGGTCAATCTGCAGACCACCGTTAAATCTGGCTCCAGCTCCAACCAGCCGTTTTCCATCTCCTTTTTTCACTGTCCGTCTTCGTGTCACTTCTGGGGCGTTCCCTTTTCCTCGTTAATACAGGAGTCCATCTTGTGGCTAGCCTGGGCTGGTAAAAGAGCTTACAAAACACTGTAACACACTTAGGGGTTAGGGTTAGGGTTAGGGTTAGAGTGCGTGGGAGGAATTACAAGGTCCTGCAAGGAGTATTAACGAAGATTTTATCAGAGCTAATAAATCACCGTTAACAATTTTTCAGGAGCTGTCTCAGTTGTATTCCTCCCACTGAGCTAAGACGTACTAAGAGATCCGGCAACAGACAAGCCAAGTAGTTTTATTCCTCGTTGCGTGGTCCTCTGCATCCAAACGTTTTTTTTTTTAAAGTACTGCTTGGGGAGAAAAAAAAGCATAATCAAGTCTTTTGTGTAATTTCGCTATAACACGAAATGTCACTCAAATGATGTCAAAACTGAAAAAATGTTGATTTCAAAGAAACCATTTTTAAATTCTTTAGCTATTGTGCGTTGAGACCCCGTAATAGATCCGCAATTTTATTTACTACAGAAGCGTGGCAAGACATTATCCATTATGCCTGGTGGTGACCTGTAATTTATTTTAAGGATTTGTTGGTCGTCTAGTTTCACCAGGTTTTTTTTAAAAGAGTTGTTTTTACACATGTTGTGGTTTATTTTATACCTATAGGTAATAGCAATGGGCCAGCAGCCGTCCACCTTTCTAATGGAGGTGTACATGCATCAAATAACTTTACATTCACGATAACACAAGCGCTGCTGAAATTTACCATCTGTACGTGGATTAAATTATACTTCCGGGATCGAAGTGGCGTCATTTGGACATTTGTCCAAAATCCAGTATTTGACCTCTTTCAACTGCGCATTGTAAACGAACTTGGGAGATTGGACGCTCGAGGACATACTATCGGGTAAGCGTTGACTCCACAGACAACTGCAAGAACATTCTGCGCATTAAAAGCTAAAATGTCGTATAGCTCACAGCATATTATACCTGAGTGCTTTAACTAGCCCTTCTCTGACATTTTCTATAACAAGTATTACATAAGTTATCATTCCGAATTTTGTAAATAGAAAACGGTGCTGGAACAGATAACATTACAAAACGATAAATAAACGTTTTTGAATGTTTACGTCGACTTATTAAGGACAAATTTTAATTTCTGACGCATAGGCGAGAAACGCAAATCAATATGGCATCGTTATTTTTAAATTCCTAACCAATATAAAAAATAAAAATAGGTACATGAATACGAACACAAATGGTGTATTCAGGATAAATGCCATGTAAAACTACGCTAGCCTAAAATAAAATTCCTTTATTATGATTTGCACCCAAATCACTCTGCCATGCGTGCTACCTTCACTGAAAGGAAGGTTAAGGGTAAACCTTTTTTTTTTTCAGAAAAATAAATTTTCCATTGATAGACGATCGATCCCATTTCGTGTGCACCCTTTGGGAAGGCATAACAGGTCGCTTCGAGATCACGGTGGATGGAAAACTAACAAGCAGTGGTAAAATAGCAAATAAAAGCGTGGTCAATATCACAGCAGGGAGCACATTGCTTATTGGAAAAGATTTGATCAGAAAACCATTCAAAGGTTATATCAGCGGCGTTAATGTTTGGGATACACTTCTGGAAAAACATTGTATCGTCGCTTTATATCGTGGGAATGGAACAGAGCGCGGAAGCGTGGTGTCCTGGAGTGACGTCGATATTCCTGGACAATTTAAATCAAAAAGATTGTTGAACAGCGAAGAGGAACATCAAGGTATTGTCCTTAATTTAGTACATGGCCGCAGCCGTGCTACCGTAAGGGACTTTAATTTGAAGCTTCCATACACCTGTAATATTTACGCAGGAAATTCTGTTATGGAGGAACATGGCAAATTTTGATCTGGAACGGTTTCGGCCAAATTGGGGGGGGGGGGGGGGGGTAGGGGTTTCTTGTTCAAAGGAGGGTGCTGAATGGAGGAGTGCTCAAAGATGAATTTCAACTTCATGATAGCAGACATGGTACTTACCTTCGGAGACTAGTGAATAGCTTTTAGAGATCTAACCTATAGGCCTAATTGTTAGAAATGATAGATTATTATTGGAAGCGCATCGAATGGGTATACTTGCATCCGGTTCGCCCCTTTTGAGAAAAGTATTTGTCGTTTTGTTAAGTTTACATGGTAGATTTTTAAAAAAAAAAATAAGAGTGCCTCATTTACAAATAGCGCCGCAAAATGGCGAAAAATTAAAAAAACGGATAATGTACATAAAAGAATTCTGCAAACAATTGGCGATAGAACTAAGGCCGAAACAGCTGTCCATGGCTGCCACTGCCAGGGTGATATAGCGGCCAGATCGTCAGTTGGTGTTAAGTGTGCCACTTGCTTTTTTTTGTTTTTGCTTTTGTTTTGTTTTTTTAAATATAGGAATAATAACGGAAATAAATTGTTCTCTTTTATTAATGCCAGTTTATAGCTGCAGATCACAAGATTATAAAAGCAAGGCTAGAAACGACTTTTCTTGCGATTTCTTTGCGAGGTGAAGTAAAAAGGGAGGGGTTACGTTTGTTGCAATGGGACGCTTATTTTCCTTTTTGGCCGAGAGGGTAGCCCGCGCCCCTCCTCTGGGGGGGGGGGGGGGGGGGGGGGGGTAAGGAAGAGAGGACGGATGACATTTCAGACTACCGACGAGAGGGCGGGAGCTAGGCTCGATTTTGGGAGCGTATTCAAGCAAATTCAGTACCACCATATTTTGTGTACCTGACCGACGTTTTCTTTTCTTCCCTCCAGAACAGGAAAGTGAATTTACACTGGATTTCAAAACGCGCTCTACGCAAAACGTTGTTAATCATACTGTCGTTTTCCCTGAAACGAATAAGTTGACCGCCTGTGCATGGTTCAAGACGAAAGAACAAGGAACCATTTTCCATTTTCTGTCTACACACAATTCCACAAGAAACAACTTCCTTGTTTTGGTCACCACGGAAGGCAATTTGGGATTTAAATTCGGCTTAGGAGCATTTCAGTAAGTTCATAGAAGACTAAAATGTTTGTCCTTTAATTTACAGTCATCGATCTATATGTTTTGGAACGCCCGTTCCCCCTTCCCTCTTCACGGTCAACATAGTTTTTGTGTCTTCTTTTTCTTTAGGAATCTGACAAATCTGTACCTAACAGATGACCAGTGGCATCATGTTTGTCTAAACTGGTACCGAAAAAGAGGGCAGACGAATATTTACTGCGATGGAGAAAGTATTTTCCAAACTAATGACATAAACAGGCAGATATATTTTGGAGGAAGTGGCGATTTTGTTATTGGCCAATACATGGATAGTACTACTAGACGATTTACTGCAGGCCATGAATTTGTCGGAAAAATTACACAGGTGAACGTTTGGGATAGCTCTTTTGATCTAAGTGTCATGGTAACCATGTCACGTGACTGCCGTTCCGGAGGGAATGAAATACGCTGGAGTGTATTCAGAGACAGCTACCATGGCAACGTTCAATTGATTGAGTCCTCGGAATGCCTAATACCAGGTAATTATCATACATAGCTAGCTAGTTTACAGGTCTCCCGTGAATTCTTAGTTTGTAATCTGTTTTAATCTTCCCCAATCTAAACTGTCTTTGTGTCATATACTCTGATGTAGATTTATCTTGGCTAAAGGTTTATTTGAACTTTGTATCTTGGGAATTATAACAAAGAAAATGAAATTTCCGTCCACGTCTGTGGACTTGTTCACTTGTCCCACTTGTTTACTTGACCCACTTTTATCCCATCCAACCTTCCTTTAAGAAGCAAGAAACGGATTATCTTCACTTTTCCTCCACGCCCCGTCCTCTCCTTCCAACCACGAACAATATAATGCATTTTAAACATTATTATTTATTCTTTTGCAGACTTTACTGCCCTGTCTCGTCGTGATGACAGATGCAATGAAAAATACACTATTCGATCTTCATCATGCCGTGGCGCCATGAAAGCACTGTTCGACCGAAAAAACTCGACATCAGGCAAAATGTGGCGATGTTATCATAAATGTACGCTGGCAAAAAGTTCTCTCGATGGTAGCTTTATTTTTAACCAATCATCTGGACGCGAACAATGCATAACGGACGCTCATAATGATTTGTTAACATTAACATAGCTTTATTTGGGCTGTATTCATACGTCTAAATAGTCAAACATTTCAATGCAGAGATTGACATACCCACAGTGCACTCGGGCTCCGTTCCTCCATTTTGTAATGAATATAATTACGAGAGAGAGAAAATACTGTCCCGTAATGCAGGAGGAATAAGCAGTTAGATCAGATAAAACTTTATTAACGTGTGGTATTTATTATAATGTAATTTTCTTTTATGAGGGTATGCAGAGTAATGCAAATAATGTATGTAGTGGATTCATTCTAAGTCACGTTTAGTTAAGGAGGTGTAATTTAAATGCAGTATAAATGTCGGCCAGCACACTCACTTTTCGGCGATATGACAACTTGCCTGACTAAGTGCTTTTTTGTGTTATCATTTCTCGTGTGATAATTGATTTGAAGTGGCTGTTGAATGTCGTTCCCCCCACTATTACTTTTTTCAGACTGTTAAACTGCCTGTGTGCACTGTATAATTATATAAAATGCATGTTATTAATTTAGTTGCTTTGCGTGTAAATGGCTGAGTAAATAAAGCAAATTATGTAAGTATCGAGGTGTTTAACGTCGCGCCGCTAATTGGGGCCACTGGACAAGGATGTAAACAAAAAAAAGTTACCTTTCTTAAGGCACGGTAGTATTAAAAGTTAGAAGCTTGCGGGGCCGTGTATTCCCGAACGAATTGGAATTTGGAAGTGTTGGGTTTTATAGAGGGCGGAAAACTGGAGAACCCGGAGTAAAAACCACTTTGGTGGAGGCGAGCGCTCTTATATTACCACTGCGCCAACCCCTACACCCCCCCCCCCCCCCCCTCCTCCTCCCCACCCATGTTAAAATTTAATCATCACAACTGAGGAGAGGCTTGCCGAGAGGGTTACCAGCTGATTGGAAGATAGTCAACTAGTCCCTAGAATGGAATATGCGAACCATCCATTTCTGACGCCACTCCCGACCACCCGAACCTTTATCGTGCTAAGTCACGCTGCTTCAAGGCAATGCCGCAACTGAGCACTAAAATAGGACTCTACAGGGCGCACTAAACGTGCTGGATAGAAACCTCCCATGCCTAATCTGCGACAAACACGTCGCTAAACCAAGCTCAATTAAGGCTGACAGCAAAGATTAGGAACACAGCGCGTAGCCAATGAGAAATAGTTTGACAAACACACAACTAATATTAAATATAACATTCGAGTGAATGAATTTCCATACGTTCCTCAGCATTAGTTTTGGTAGCGCGAAGGAGTCGAGTTTTAGTGATTTGCATTTCATTGTAATGGAAGCACACATTACAGTGCTAATGTTCTACAGTGTTCTACATGCCGTGTCTTCTGCAAAGGAGCCGTGTGCAAGGACAAAGAGATTTGAGTTTCGTCAGGAAGGTATGTCCATTCCGAATGAACAGACAAGTTTTGTATCTGCTGAGGAACATTCATTTGTCACACTGGATACGGCAATACCAAGCCAATTTAGTATGAAACCGGGATATGGTAGCAAAAAAAAAAAAAGCTAGTAAGAAAAAAGGTACAAGCGAAAATGCAGAAAAGTTTTCCTATCAGTGGATTATCAGTGAATCTTTTATAACATTTAAAAGAACCACAACGGGAGAAGAACGTAGAGAACTGGTCCTGGCAACTCTCGCTCCATGGAGTTTGCCAACAAACGACATGAATTTAACTTTGAATCTTGTAAGACAAATATAGACAAACGTAAACAGTGTAAATTGGAGGATAAACAATATAATTTGGTTTAGAGTTAATCAAATTTGAAGAAAATCTCAATTTATTGCTTCCAGCTAAGGTAGGACGCAAACAAAATATAAGGGATTTCAAACATAACTAGCGTGCTATAATTTTCCTTGGAGTCGCGCAGTAAAATATGCCAGATACAACGCTATGGGAATGTATTCTAAACAGTCTCAGAAAAATCTCGCAAACTCAATCAACGGATTGAAAGGAATTACCGCACAAGAAGTAAACTTACCCACTTAATCCTCTTCGAGCGAGTCCGCACACAAGGCCGGAATTAATTAATTTTATATTATTTTATATTAGATCTTCATCTATATATCTCGGGATACCTTTGCCCCTTTTTCAATTATATGTCGGATTTTATCACAAAAAGATCTATTTTTGCAACAAACTTTCTGCAAACTTGAATGTGGGGATATAGAAGTGGAACAACCTTTAAATGGTAAAGACAGCGAGCACTTTCAATTAATTAGTGTACTTTTCAAGTTACTTAATGTACTTTTTTGCAGGTTATGCCCTAACTAATCATGTTATAGCTATTCACACTGTCTCTTCCGCAATGGATTGTGCTTTTGAATGCGTCACAACTCCACGCTGCATTTCTTACAACTTCATGAGTTCAAAACAGCAACCAAATAACTGCGAACTCAGCGACAAGATTCGCCGTTCAGCAAAAAGGGGGGATTACTTACAACGACAGGGCTCTATATTTTACGAAGATAGCACGGACGTAAGTTACCAGTTGAATAATTTGAAATAAATGGAGAAGCGTTTTCAAGTCAAAATTCAATTATATCGACTTTTATATTAGTATGATTTTACTTATCATTAGCTAGTTAAGTTCTTTAGTCATATTTTTTTGTTGTTTTTAGGGTTGTTCTTCATCCCCGTGTGAATACAATTCAAAGTGCATTGAGTCTTGCTCAGCGAACGGATCATATACCTGTGAGTGTGATGAAGGTTTTACTGGCGACCGCTGCCAAGTTTTTGAGGGTACGTAATGACTATGCGCGCTCTAATTTATAGTTGCTTGAAGTCAGAATATCTTTATGATTCACTAGTTTACAATTC
The DNA here is from genome assembly GCA_963693305.1 of Meandrina meandrites. Taxonomy (NCBI): domain Eukaryota; kingdom Metazoa; phylum Cnidaria; class Anthozoa; order Scleractinia; family Meandrinidae; genus Meandrina; species Meandrina meandrites. The sequence continues at coordinate 26,823,500 of OY855914.1, forward strand.
GCGCGGCAAACAACGTCTCACTTCCGGGTACAGTTGTATCTCGATAACCTGAATCCTCAATAACTCGAACCTTTTCCCGACTCCTCTGCAAGTTATTTCTTTACCTATTTTACTCTCGATAACTCGAACATTCCTCGATTCCTCTCCAAGCCACTTTTCACTAATTTGACCTCCTATAAGTCGAATCTTTCCATCCCTTGATTTATCGGCAGTGACTGCTTATCGAGATTCGAGTGCAATGCATTTAAAAACAAAAACCTATCAAAATCATTTTATTGAGCAACTTAAATATATTCTGTTGTTAATCTTCTCGATACGAAAGACAACCGCAATGAAAATTACCATTACACCAACAGCAAACTCGCCACAAGTTAACGACATTTGATAAATTATTGATCTTTTTTATATGATTTTTTTTTACCTGGGTCTTACCTCTTTTAGCTCTTGATTCATTTGTTGTAAAAAACATTGTAAAGAAAAACAATTAAATGATAATTACTTAGTTTCAGACGTTCGATCAGTTAATACAATATTGTCAAAAGATACATTTTTTACTAACTGTCCTTTTTGCTCAAACTGTCCAATTTAAAAAAAAAAAATTGAATACTTTCCATTAAACATTTGCCACGTTCATGATCTATTTCTGGATACTAGCTAGCAGGACTTCAGCCTTGTCCAAAAATAATTGGATTAAAAAACAAAATCCTCTGACAGCCAAATTGGATTCGGCCTACGGCTTCGTCCAATTTTGGCTGCCCTCGGGATTTTTTTCATCCAAATATTTCCAAATTGGACAGCATGCAGGCCTGTTACATATAAAATTTCTTATGGCAGTTTTAAGCCTTATAAACAGCTATTTTGTACAAGAATGAACATTACTTAGGCCAACCACAGTTGAATGAACTTATTAAGATAAAGTGCAAAGTTCGAAATTAAAATAAACATTTCTCCAGCAAATTCTGAAAACAATCTTTACCGAAAAGGTAAAAGGCGTAACATTTGATTCCTCGATAATCTTTATAAAAAAAAATATAACGCTTGTCGGGAATGAATTCAAGTTGGATCAACAGGTGTATTTCTTAATTTCCTTTTCAGGCACATTTAGGATCCGTTATCCCCAAAGACTTACAACAAACTACATTGAAACAACACTAGATGATGAATTGACGAAATCAATAAAACAAGACAAAAATCGGTGTTTTTCTCCTACGTGAAGCACGGCAGTCCCAACCTGTTTCGATTAACTATGAATAAAGCACTTTTGAAGTTCTTCCTTTTGGGGCAAGAGGTGTAAGTGATTCCGATTCGTATTTCGCTGATATTTTAGATCAGTTATAAGTATAAAGCACATACCAAATTTATTAACAGTTACATGTATGGTTGCCTTACCAATGACACCTATGAACAATGGTATCCAAGTTGAAACTTTTATAGGTTTAAACCACTGCAAAAAACCGTGTACGATCAAACTTGCTCGCACGCTATGATTGGGTTATAGTCGGGGAATTTTTTTCTGTAGTCATGTAAATGCCCGGCTTTTGCAAAACCGTCAGCAGCCAGGCAGAGAGTCATATAATAAATATCTTTTAATCAACTCTCGTCTTTCTGGCAGAATATCGCCATCGGGTCTACTTTTTCATACAGTCCTTTTTTACTCGGACCGTGCCAGAAAGTGATCCGACAATATTTGTCTGGCAATATGGTACTCGTACTCGGTTAATAAAAGGAAAGTGCCGGACATGTAAGTGATGAAAGCACAATGCAACATGAAAAGATAAAATAGACCGTTACTGAGCTTAATCACCAAAGGAACACCTGTTTGTTATTTGCGTAATCTGCATATACGAAAAAAAAATTCATCGAAATCGATGTGTCTGCTTTAGACGTTTGCTTGAGTTATCACGACTGCAAACTAGCTGTTAATAATTATTCTTCTGTAGTATCTTTATCTCAATCAGTTCTACTTCACCCTACCACTTAACCATTTAATCTTCCTATTCAAACGCTGTGTGCGCACGTTTCAACCCTATTCAAGTTTCTGATATCATTATATTTCTGTTTTCTTTTTCAGCATTGCCGTAAGAGCTCCTTTGTGTGATGGCGAGCCACATCATATCTGCATAATGCGTGACAAATCTGCAACAGCAATCAGAACTTATGTAAACGGGGCGAAAACGAGACATGTATCACTTGATGTACAGGCCATACCCAAAGGATATAAGCTAGTGATTGGACAAATGCCTGGTTTCCAAAGTGGTGATGACAACATCTTTTCATTTCAAGGGGAAATAAGTGGATTTAACATATGGAATTCGGTTTTGAGCATTTACCAGGTCTTCCAAATCTATCGCGGAATTGGTGCAGAGAGAGGAAACGTTATTGGTTGGAGAAGTTTAAAGAGGAAAATCCACGGAGAACTTGAAATTGTACAGGGACCTCCTTTAGAATCACACGGTACTTAAAGCTCTCTACACATTAATTTAGTTGATGTCGTCAGTTTAGCAATTTAGTCTTTAACCACGTACTCGAGAACACAGATACATGACTGTGCCTCTCACATAAGGACAAGGTTATTTTTCAGCAGCAAATTATTAGCTTTAGAGAAACAGGATGGTGAAGATGCTAATGTCCTAGCAATTTTCGAAAGGTGTTTTAATGTGGGATGCTAAACTTTTGAATAGCTGTTTATTCATCACTCGAAAACAACATTTTTGGTGGCAATTATTTTGTCCACGGTTTGTGACGTTTCCATGTCCACCAGGTTTCGACGCCATGTTTATCCAAATATTTCTTTTGCTTGACAGGTTTAATTCTTCCTCGTAATTGTTACTTTTCAAGTCTTCTTCAGCTCCACTACAGTGTTGATTTGCACTTTACTTTTTATTAACCCTTTGCAGTAAGACCCACAGACTTCGTCCTTGAATTTAAAACCAAATCGATTAAAAACTATGTGGTGTATGAAGTGCCTTCCATGATGGTATTCACCGCCTGCGCTTGGTTCAAAACAACGGAAAGAGGCAATCTATTCCAATATGGGACAAGTTCGTACCCCACTGGTGCTATACATGCTTTTGTACGAAGTTCTGGTTTTCAGTTTAACATTAACGATGGCAACAAACAGTAAGTCTGTATAGTTTTTTTTTCTTGATTTTTGGCTTAAAAGTGCAAAAAAGTGTATCAAGTTATGGACGAAGAGTTTCTACTTCAGCAATTAGACTACTCGCCCTCCTTTTCTATGGACGACAGTCAACTCGTCTGCACCTCGGCTCGTTGACTATTCGCTCATAGAAACTCGGGCTCGTAATCTAATTGTTAAATAGAAGTCAAGGGCTCATAATATAATTGTTAAACAGAATTATGTGTGTTTTGGTTAACTTTTATCAATGTGGGTACTTCGGGATGCCTATAATAGGAGCATGCATCTCATTAGCGTTCAATTCAGGGTTGATGTTGGGTCCAAACCGAGAGTTGCTTACAGATCTTTTACTCGCAGCATCATAAGTATCTCTGGCTTGTTGGACGATCTTTGGCATCACGCATGTCTCCAATGGAGTAGCGGCAACGGAAAGGTCATGGTGACAAGAAGTCGACAATGACCGGTTATAGAAGAAACACTATAATAGAATCGGGTGGCATCTTCATCATTGGCCAGGAATTTGATGGTTATGGTAGCGATTTTGAGGAATGGCAGGCTCTTGAGGTTAAAATAAGTCAGGTAGAGTAAAAAGCTTTCCTTTTGAATTTGTGTCAAGATTACGGACAATAAGGGCCGACATTGCCTTCCTGCCTCCCTCATCACCCCTGTTTATCAGGAATAAATAAGGTTTTACTTAATAAGGAATTCTAACGTTTCCCGTGTAGAAGTGGCTGTTTGATTTCAATGAAATTTCCACGACTGGTGTTTTAGCAGCTAGCTTTTTGTTTTTCTCTTTACCTTCCATTAAAGTGTTCCTTTTTTATATAATACGAATGCTCGAATAGTTTGTTCTTCATGTTTACATTGATTTATTCTCGGCCAAGCCTATAGATAACATTCGTGGCACTCAAATTAGTAAGTAAGATAATATATAAATTTGAAAGCGTAAGATAAGAAAATCGATCTTAAATTCGGTATGTATAATTATGCTACAGTAAATAAATTTCACGACAACCTCAAACAAAAATACTCTGTTACACTTTTGCTATAATGTTAGGTAAACTTGTGGTCAAGTTTAATGGATGCCTTGGTCATAAAAGAGATGTCCATGTCGTGTAGCTTGGTTAAGGGTAATGCAGTCGCCTGGAGTGGATTCCTTACGGAGATTTATGGAGAGGTGTCAGTTATAAGACCTGCTGAATGCAAAATGCCAGGTAAAAATCCCACTGTAGATCGGTTTTTTAAGAAGCTACATCTCCTAACTCGGTTGATAGACAAGTGGGTTTGACAAAGGATGCCTAATTTCTAGCAGTACTAATTTAATAAGACCGGAAATTAGTTTAAAATTAGAACCTAAGGGGTAAAAAAGCGAGTGAAATTACCGATTCTATGCATGAGAAAACACCCTAGCCTGTTTTAAGAAAGCAACATGTTGCATTTCTTTCCTTTACCTCGATTGAAATAGCAGTGGTCGTTAAATAACCCAGGAAACTATACAAAGAAGTAAACAAACCTTATGTTGGAAATCTATAAATCTTTCTACGGGATCACTACGATATTTTTCGCTAGGTGTCATTCATTTCGCTTGATATAAAGTAATGAGCAGTATGGCAATTAAAGTACTTGAGAAAAAATATATTTTCTAGTTAAAGCAAAGGCAGAGAAAGGTTAGTGCGAGGGCATGGGAAAGAAGACCCTTCGATTGACTAGTGTCCCCTCCAGGGAAGAAACCGTACTCCTTATTACTGACTCCTCCAATTTGTTAGCTTAGATTGGAACAAACGTTCCCTTTAAGCCGCTCTTTTGTCTTTGTTTATCTGTATGTTTGAATTATTCTGCAGATGATCAGAAGCGTTGGGAAAGGAGTTGGGAGTGCAACAAGAAGTTTACTGTAGGAAATGCATCTTGCACTGGAAGGATGGTGCCTTTATTTGATAGATGGTCGGACAAACCAGGCCGGATGTGGGGCTGTCACCATGTTTGTACAACGTACTTGGATTCAGCTTATGGAATGCATATCTATAACAACACTTCTCCTCTTAATTACTCTTAGACTTTGGCCCATGAGCAGCTCATTCAAATTAATTGAAAATTGATCTGAAAAAGTGACATCCAAAATTGCCCTTGGACAAACCTTGGAAGAATTTACTGGAATGATCAGATGAGATTGGATGAACATCCTTATGTATATAGGATAAAATAAAGAGTCGTTTGTGATAATATTTATATCTTCGAATATCGACTCAATCATCCTCATGTATATACTACTTGAATCACAAGCGCACAAATGTCGCAGCCCTTTTACCACCAAGAATGACAACACTTTACCCCATTCGTTGGCTAATATATTTAATTCTTTTATTGAAAAATATGTTTTTCAAATGTTATTTAAGTTTTAAAATATGTTTTTCAAATGTTATTTAAGTTTTTAGTCTTGAATTTTTTTTCGAGGTTTTCTTGGAACGTAAAAGTGTTTGCTACCTAATTATTTATTTTTTTAATAATACACATGAAAAAATTACTCGATTCTGATTGGCTGAGACTGAGTGCAGTTCAGAGGTAACACCAGTGCAAAAAGTGTAACACCAGTGCAAATTACAAATAGACGCGGACGAAAATAACGACCGGGGTTTTCGCTAGGTAAACAACAGTAAAACACCTAAAAGATAGTTCTAAGAAACCAAATACAATTATTAGCACCTCATTCTGGCTAAATGTACGGAAAACGTCAAGCGAAGAGAAAAAAATATCGCCAACAAAATAGAGGAAAACGAGCCGGCAAGCCGAACTAACAGTTCTGCCCTAAAGTAAAAGGAGAAAACAGTGACAACTTATCTTGGAACCAGACCGCTTACCGAATGATAATAGCTACACTCGACAGGCATATAAATAAACAAGGATACAAGTTTTTCAATCCGGCAAGTAAGTTCTTCGCCGACCAAGTTCTTCGCCGGTCTGTCATGGGAAAACGTCCAACTATAAAAGCGCGAAGTTCAACCGAAGAAGAAGTGGACGTGCTATGACAGTAGGAATTTTTTGGTGCCAAAACGCCAGAAGCACTTACATATCTGTAGTTTGTGGTGGCTTTTTGCATTTATCAACTGCCAGGTTTCTTTCATCTTTGGCCGCTCGAAGCTTACATCTCGGTTTCCAAAACGGCCGCCGTCCAATTCTTCAGTTTACGCCGAGCTTTCACAGTCTAATATGTACATTGTCTTTAGTCGGTCATTGTTAACCGAGCTGTGCTTCAAAAACGTTTGAAAAACCACAAATTCCCAAGTTTACAGTACAACTGAATGAATCTGAATATTTCGCTCTTGTGAAAGTTTGAACTTGACATGTGTTTCCTGTGCTTCAACCAATCAATTGAATGAAAAATCAGAAAAGGCGCGCGGTGTCAAAATTCAACTGGTTTTCTTTTTCTCTCTGTCCCTTTTTTCATGTATATTATTAATAAGTAATCACATGATTTTTCTCGTGCAATTAGGAATAAATAAGCACTTGTAAATTTTTCAAAGACTACAAATTGCACTCGCCCTACGGGCTCGTGCAATTTTGTTAGCCTTTGAAAAATTTACTCGTGCTTATTTATTCCTAATTGCATTCGAAATCATGTGATTACCTATACTAATTACATTCCACGTATTTGAGCTATTGATATCGGTAGCGTTATACGAATAGTACTTTTTAGTACGGGTACAGCTATTTCAATAAATGCTGTCGGATCAAAGCTTAAAGACAAGACCGAAAGGAAAGGTTGCATGGGTAGAAGGGGGCTACCGCACGCGCTGAATACTAATGAGATATAACGACATGACAAACGCGAATGTGAACGTTTTCTTTCTCTTCGGACGTTTGGAAACAAGGTATTTTTACCCACATTGAATTCTAGAACAATTTTCAAACTGAAAGCTATGCGACAGTGAAAGTAAAGCTACAGAAAAAGGCCTCACGAAAAGAAAAATAAATTCTTCACGTGCAAAACAACAAACTTAATGGTACATTTCCTGTAGGCCAATATGTAAAATTACATTAAATACCAAGACCACCATTCGGTCTTGATTCGCAAGCTGACAACGTTAATTGAAATAGCTGTGTGTAAAAAAGTTCAAATGATACATTGCACGAGCTTAAATACAACCTTTTAACATATTAAGGACCTTTTAACTTTGTTCTGTGTGACACCAAGTCAGAAAAGGCTGTCATAAAATACGTAATAATAAATAATGATAAACATATTGCGGGAGACAGCATTGTTCCTGTTGATCGAAGTAAACCTGCGGTTGGAAATTCAGCTAAACATGGATCATTAAATTCTTCCGGAATAGTGGATGATGCTTTATCTAAGAAGAAAAAACATGAGAAATTTTTAAATTTCGTTAACAGAAGAAAATGTAATCTCACGACCCTGTTAACTTAAAGATCCACCCATTTAGTTTTTGTCTAGAGTTTCGCGGATAAAATACATCATCATCAGATTTTTTGTAAATTGGGCATAAACGTGTTTAAATAAAACCCTGTCTATATGAACTATGGAGTCTAAAACAGGTTATAAAGACATTAGTAATGCATGGTCATGTTTGACTAAAATACAGTAGAAGCAAAATATGGATGTACAGTTTCTTATTTATTAGTAGAACGTTCGCTTTTATATAAACTGCAATAAAATTTAGTTATTTTACCTTGCTGATCAATGCTTCCTTGGCAGAAGGGATTAAAATCATCGAATACCAGAGCAAACTCAAGAGAAGATGTTCTGCTCTCGTCTGGACAGCGAGTTGTTATGAGAGTCCTGAGGCACTGTTTGGCGTCAGTAAATTTGCTGTCAAAGAATGAAAGAAAAAAAAAACGCAAAGCAATATTTAATTATTACAAGGCACACAATGCGCAATCCAGTGTCACGGTCGATGTAAAATAGAGAAGTGGGATTATTACACAGGGAAGAGGTGTTTAAATTACATTATTATTCTATCATTGCGCCATTTTACCATATTAGGTCAAAAGAATGCGCAAATTGTGACACGTTATTACACTGCAGAAAAGGGGCAAAAGTATGGACAGAATGCGAAGCAATAAAATGGCTGGACTAAATAAAACGACCCAAACTTAACATGTTTACGTCTTTTATAGTGGGTGGAATAATAAATCCCTTATTCGATGGCTAAACATATCATACGTTCGGACATTTTGCTCATTGCTCGTATTTTTCCTCGCCTCTACAGGCAGGGCCCCGAAAAATACTACGCAACTCGCAAAATATCCATCGAATTAGGTGTATGTACTCATACCGTTAGAGACCTGCAAAAACTGAATGGCTGTGGGAGTAGGGCAAAATAAAGAGGGGGAATTTAAAAAGAGGAATGGGCTTAAATTAGCTTTTACAATGTTCACAAATTGACAAGTATGAAATACAATGGCAAATTAAAAAATATATATATAACACCGGTACTGACCTGCAAAGACTTGGATCCGAAATATTGGCCTGAAACGCATCGTCGAACTCTTTCAGGCATTTGACTTCTTCCTCGTGGAAACCTGAATCACACTCCAGGTGTTCATCGTGCGAGGAGACTTTTGGTGCTTCTAACATGCCCTGACAGTAGAAATCCTCAGGCTGTGTTTGATTCAAAGACTGTTCCAGTTGTACTTCTATATCGGCGTCAGCGATGATGCCGTACTTCTCAAGACAGGAACGAAGCATGCACACTATACAATCTTGCATGTTTGTGTATTTCACGCCGCGTGAAAAAAAAAATGCAATTTCGATCGTTAGACTCTACAGATTTATTACACGACAAAGACATCTTAGCCAATAACTAGAGACAGCAAATCAATCAATGTCGGTCTCATATTATTAACAATTACATTACATAGGATTATGCGTTTGTTTTATTTTTATGGGGAGGGCACAGCTCCAGTACCTGCAGTTCCCTTGTGGATCGGCTTGTAGACTTCTTACAAAAAGCGTAATACATTGTCAAGTTCTATTCAGCTGTGCAATCACGGAACATCGACCAATGGCATCAAGTTCCTCCTCATTGGATTGAGCATCTAGTATATAATATCCATCTTCGGCTAGCTGATTTCCTAGTTGAAATTTAAAGCAACATGTTAAAAGCATTTCTTAACGGGGCACTGAAATTTTTTTCAGAGTTTAGTGACTCCTTTGAGCGTTGTCATAACTTATGATAAGATAAAAGTGAGTAGTGAATGAACAATGAATGGTAAGCATCTTAATACCATGGGAGAAGGCATCAGCTAAGTTTGTAAAAGACTTGAATGTTTCGTATTCGCTTTTAATTTTTTACTGAGACATTTAAGGATCAGGAGTAGTGCATGCAGTAACTGGGTGGGCTCGTAATTTATCAGGTGGCCTGTGTTCGGATTTGGCGAAGGGCCGTACATTTGGGTTAAGTCGGTTGTTTGTTACGTTCTTCCCTTTCTCTGAGTTTTGTTCCTGGGTATAGTCTACATTTTAACAAGTTTAAGTTTTTTTCGCGCAAATAAACTGTTTTTATTTGGTTGCTGACTTGCATGTTAACTTTGACCATTCCTCATTAAACAAAAATAAAAATAAATCACTTTATTATTCCACTACTGCGTCATTTTACCATATTAAGCAAAATAGAGCAGGGCAAGTATAAACTGAAAGCGGAGCCACAAAATGGCCGAACGAAGCTTTATTTTATTAGTGGAATTATAAATCCCTTATTCGATGGTTTAAAATACAATACGAGCAAACATTTTGCTTATCGCTCGTATTTTTCCTCGCCAATTCGGGGCTCGGAAAAATACTACGCAACTCACAAAATATCAGCGCGCATTATATGTTAAACCTTCGAATAAGGTGTATTTATTTAAGTGTCGATGTCTTTAGCACTACTGTGCTAATTAGGGACACTATAGATAAACAAAGAGATATTGCATATAGAACAGAAACTTGTTAAAAATCCCAACTGGCAGGAGGTATACCAGGTATACCAATGCGTGGAGGAGTTGAATTTGGGGCCATCGAACACAAATTCATCCAGTGGCAGGGAGGCGGATTGACAGACCCGGGACCTCCGGATTTCAAGTCCAGCGCTCTAACCACTAGGCCATGCTGCCTCCCTAAACGTAGTTTATTCAAGTATTTACGAACTCTGTTTAAAGCTGGCTCAGATCTCTTACCTTCTTCACCAGAGGAAACGTTACAGAACGGATTGTAGTCATCAAAGGCAGATTGTAATATTTCCGCTGCGTCTGCATCAAACTGACAATGCAGCGAAACTGCGTCTTTCAAGCATACCTTGGCGCTCGCAAATTCTCTATGGACATTAGAAACAGGGAAGAAAAGAAGAAAAGAATCATTGCTAATAAAATCCAGGAATGCAAGAAGCAATGAACTTAACGTGAGAGAATATCCTTGATTTCTATATGGAAATAAATCGAATAGGAATATGAATAATTTGTATGATAATCTGAGTGCATTAAAGTGTTCCATGAACTTTAAAATATTTTATTTTACGCAAAGTACTAGTGAGTGCACAACTTTATTACATATACTAGCATTTCATTCCGTGTGGGGACATTATGATCGACATACTTGCAAAGCGTTTTATCTGCTCTGTTGCTCCTAAACTTTGTTTGAAATGTATTCCCGCAAACTCGAGATTCATTGAAAAACGCTTCATCGCACGGAATCTCTTTCTTCTGTTTATCTGTCAGAACTGGTGCAGAAAACAGCCCATCCTTGCAATAGAAGTCTTCAGATTTAAGCTGTTTGGCTGCCTCATTTAAAAACGCTTCAATGTCAGATTCCGCAAGGTGGTCTTTTACGCACTCTCTGACATAATCCTTGGTGCACTCCACCATCCTGCTATAAATGATTCTAAAAAAAGTAATGAAAAGTAGCATGTTACATGTGCCTGTCCATTTGAATTCAAGCACACAGAAAGCAAGAAACACGAGGGATTGAGAGCCTGATCTTTTTTACTGACCGACATTCTAACAACTGAAATTATATGGGAACGTTATCTAAAATATAATAGAGTTTATTATACAGGTGTGCATGAGTTATGTTATAATCCGCTTTTTATATACTTGCGTATTTTAGTATACTGTGTTGGACGTTATGTACATGGTGAAGGGTTTTTGAAACTTAGACAACCCCATAAGTTAGAGAAGAATCTCTAAATGCTATGACATGAATTAACATTACAATATGGACTGAAACGATTCCATTTGCAAGCTTTTGAAATAAATGTTATTTTGTTATAAAACCACGCCAAGGTATTTTTAATTCAGCATAACCTACTTGCAATCCACTGATTGATCTGTCTGCAATTCTGTTATAAATGCCGTGGTACACTGTCTCGCCTTGTCTATATAGACTTTGAAAGTGCAGCTTCCAACCATTTGCAAACCACAACATCTTTCTATCATCAATGCTATAACGTGAATACATTTTCAAAATTAAAGCTGAGGACAAGCAAACAATCAAGAATGCAAACAAGCAAGTGAATGAAGTTAGCCCAAACTTGAAATTTGCTCAATGTTATTAGTTGCAGGATCAACACAATATTCAGCAGTTGACCCTGATGCCGGTCAATATTCTAATCACCTGAATTTTAATATCAACATTTTGATATCGTTGGGAGAAATTAAACTAGTTGAACTGTTTTGTAAATAAAAATATAACACATAGAGAAGAAACACTGGCGATGTACTTTATAAGAGAGGACCGAAAGCGGAAAAAATATATGATTTATTTTTATGATCCATAAATTGCAGGAGACTACTATTTTAGCCATATCGCAAAATTCAGTGTTGCACGCTAATAAGGTTTGGTTCAATGCTATAACTTCTTGTTCTACTATCTTAAACGCCACGATTTCTTCCCCTAGCTTTTAGTTAACCGAACGCATTAGTTCGAGCAAGTTCCATAACAACACTCTTTGTAATGGCGACGTTTTACATGACTTGTACAGTTTTTCAACTTACCCTTACATTGGAGACACAGTTACTTACCTATGACTACGTAAAACACTCCGCCAGTGAAAACCTTTATCATTACTGAGAAAATCGGTGATGATAGTATGAAAATTGTAAGACAAGATTCATCGTAGTAGTCTCTTGTTTTCCATGTCGTGAGTTTTAATGCATAAACAAGTCTTATGATTTTTGCATTCAAATGAACAATTGTTCGGTGATCCGTTACATCCTTTTTATTGTTCGTGATCAACTACTATGTCGCCCGCACGTCATGCAATAATTAATTTTGCGTATTTATCAGGTATTTTCGTTGGTTCGTATCAAGGGTCTTAGGTCTTACATGGTTTTGGATCAACTCAAAATCACTTCTTCAGCTATAATTAATAAATTACTGTGCATCCATTTAACAATTTATCGCTCGGTTGCCAAGAAGCCTCCAGTCACTATGGCGTGTTTTGAGCCGTCTATTGTCGTCATACACGCGGTCTCCAGGCAGCTGTCGCATGATAACCCTAGCGTGGAATAGAGCTATATTGTGCAGTCCACTCAGAACAAACAATAGTTAAAAGTAAACATTCTTCCAGAAATATGTTTTAACGCCACCGCATAATATATTTTTGGTGAGAGGGAGGGGGTGGTTTTTAATTTCACTCTCGCTTAACTTAAGCTGAAGTGCATTTCCACAAAAACTTCAATTTAAATATTCTTATTACAGAAATTAAATTAAAAAGAAAATGACTGCAGGGATACCATGGATAGGTAGATAACGCCAGGGAAAGTGGTATTTGGGGGTTCTGTTGAGAAGGAATTTATAGCAGACTGGTTTCTAAAACCGGTTAAAAATTGCAAAAATTGCATGTAGAAAAATTGAGTTGAAATTATATGTTATATTCACTTCTGTATTTTTTTTCTTGTAAAAATGGTTATGCCTACTCAAAGATTGGCATGCAAGCCCGTTTTTATGCCAAATTAAAGATGCTGACACTGTGAATCTCCTGCTTAACCATTATACAGTGACTACGGCAACCGAAGCCTTCTCTTAAAGACAAGAATAATTTTCTTTTATTTAAAAATGAAAATGAAATTATAATGAAATTTACAAACTAATTCTCTTAGCTACGTTTGAGCCAGTTTAGTTTAAGTTAAGATCATTTCATAAAGCGTAAACTTGACTTTCTTTTTTTTAATTTTAGGGAAATGACTTTTAAACCGTAACAAAAACAAACACGAGAAATGGTAGAGCCAGTTATATCTTAAATCCGAAATCCAGTTTCCAGTAGTCCATCACACGGTTCAAATCGCGAGGCTCCTCACCACATTTGTCAAATTGACCACACCTACTGTCATGGTGAGCATTCTGGAGAGCACCCTTATATTCCTGCGAGCACCACTTGTTGTTGGCTGCCTGGGCTTAGAAGTTGCTTTAGTCACTTTTTCGGATTTCTCCGAGGCTTGAAATGCAATTGTGGTCACATTTCCAGGATCGGTGCAGAACGGGTTAAACCGGTTGTCTGTTGGCACTGTTATGGTGCCGTTACAGTAACGATTGAAAACCGATTGAGTACAACTCCTAGAGTACGAAAAAGCCCTGAAAAGAAGAAGAAGAGAAAAAAACTTGAAACCCACAGACGTTAATGTTGAAATGAATGAAATGATCCTCGCAGTTTGAAAGCAAATTGCTTAAATTGCTTTCACACTGCGAGGATCATTTCATTCATTTCATCATTTGTCCGCAGTTCATATATGTCTTTCATGTATCCATTACGTCAGATGTTGATGTCATGATCTGACTAGTCTAGCATCTTCCATCAATATCTATGCTATATTTGGACTTAGCTCGCTTACAAAAACCAAGTAGAATAAGGTAAAAAATGAATAGCAGCGAGTCAAAGGAATCCCATCCTTTTGTTCCGAGACGTAACTTAAAATATGTACCAGGCCTAGGGGTATTTGCAAATAAAGCACGCAATAACAAAAACGTTATTTTGGATGACTCTGTACTTTTGACTTTTTCTAACTTACTTGCACAAATTGGGATCTTTCCTGTTGGCGTTGAAAATCTCGCGGAATCCCGTGGTGCATTTGTGCCCCTCAGTGAAAAGCTGATCCGTACACGGAATGAGAGACCTCAAACCTGGATCCAAAGATGAAATGTTCAGGGACCCGTTGGAGCAGTACCACTGAGATGCACCCATGAACCTTTGGAGCAGCAGTGTTATGTTGACGAGGAGCTCTATGTGTGCCTGGTTGTAGTGTCCCTCGAGGCATTGGCGCGTCTTTTTAATGAAGCAAGTCGACATCCGGGCATAGGAAGTCCTGTAGAGCAAGTGCTATTGTTTATCCAATAGATACGTTATAGTTAGCTGATGGTATTCTGGCATACGGACGAATATTTCTAACGCGAAATTAATATCTGAATATTTTCGTATACATTGGGCTTTCCGATGCGTTAGACACCAAATGAAGTTCTCTCCAGTATTCAATTGAAAAACTTATTTTCCTATACTAAGTAGAGAAACAAATGTGCAATAAATAACTGGATCTGCTTTGAACTAATTATCCCGACCAGTTTACGAAAATTGTCAAAAAATTTCCGAAAACTACTCAAAATCATCCCAAAGTTGTCGGACAATTTCTTTATTGTTTTTCTTTAATTGCAAAAGGCTCCGAATTGAATAAAAATCGTATGCGCACATTTCCAAGGTCTATTTTTGCTGTATGTTAACTTGGCCCTCAGAAGGGAAAAAAAGAAACAAAAATACCCGTGTTGAGGAAATTTGTGAAAGTGAACGTCGGATTAGCTGGGGGATTAAGGTTTTTAGCAGTACAAAAATTCACACGTTTATAGCTAATTAAACACCGACAGGGAATAGAACAAACAAATTATTGCCTACCGGCAGTCCGCCTTTAGGTCGTTTGCCAAGTCCATGTAAAATCTCTTTTCGCAGATTCCAACGGCTTTAGCCACAAAGTCCGTGTAGTTGCATGAACCAAAAGCCTCAGACGAGGCTCGCGTTGCATTACCTTTTATACGTAAACAACAATATAAACGGCAATAAATGTTGAGGAAAGGTTGGTTGCCAAAACACTATATAGCTTACAATAAGTAAGAGCTGAGAGAGTTGAGCTAAGTTTGTGGCAACTCTGTTTCAACCAGTTATAGATTAAACAGTATGTAAGTAATGAAAAAGTGCGCATTTTGCTTTATTTTAATATAACATTTTTCTTCACCCAGTTTCGAAGGCCTATGCTCTTTGTTTTCAAAATGCCACATGTGAGTTAAAAGTATGAAGCTATTATCAATGAATACTTCTTCTGTCAGTAATTCAGATTCATTTTTTATTAATTGGAAATCACTGGTATATTAGTCTTCGAAGTAAACGAAATGTATTTTTATTCACAAAAATACAAATTTCGCATCATAAAAGTTTAATTTAAATTTAAAAAGTATTCTATATTTCATGACACGTTTACAACACGGCCGAAGCCGTATAAAATTCGAGATCGACGTTAGAAAATAAACGCCTGACACCTCTTAACAAATGGCTTGAAATCCTTCAGGAAACTTGGCCTTTTCTTAGAGCACACTTTTAATTTGTTTGCTTTGTTATTAACACATTATTTAAGACCTACATATGTATACATAATTCTAGTTTGTTGATGGTAAAGCTCATAGTTTTGTCATTTGTTGTCTAAATATTTTGACGCTTTGAGTATACTGGGAGTATCATCTATTCTCTAATTAAGTAGTCTTAGGAAGTACCTTGCAAAAATATCAGTACCTATGTGAAGTTAAAATAAATGAAGGGATAATCTTCTATGGCCTCTATCTTGAGGCAACAAATGCTCGCTTTCTTGACCCTTTTGGTATTTCAAGTTTTTCTCTTTCCGATGTATAATTTTGCGAGTGCATTTCAATAGACCATTTCACGCTATGCTATATGTATGATGTCGCATGAGAAAATAAACGCACTGAAACCTTACCAACCAAAATATAAGCGAGTAATGGCAAAACTGTCATGATCATGAACTTCATTCTGTCAGCTCTCAATCTTCAAGGCACTTTTTCGTCAGAGTACTGACTCACAGTGCAACTGTACAACCTTTATACTCTTTCAGTTCGATACGATACCGTTTGAGCTTTGCATTATTGATTTTGCTTTTGCCATCAAACGCGTTCAATTGTTACATACCGTTTTAAATGTGGCCTCAGGTTATGATATTTTTTAAGTTGATGTGCCAGCTTGCAATTATTTATATACATGTCTTTTAACTATAATTTCGTTACCCGATGTTCTTACATTTCGTTGTCAAATATTTTGTTTATGCTTAACGTTGTCTTCTCTGGTCGTAGTATTAATTCCCATGCATGCTATTTGAAACCCAACTTGGCAAAATTTTCAGAGTTAATGTCGCATTTTCATAGCTTATCGTCTGAAAGATCGAAACGACTATTGCTTACTTATTATAGTCAATCTGGGCCTGAAGGCTAGTTTAAAAAGACATGGAAACAGGGCCGATTTTGGTTGTTGCAAATATCATTTTACTCTTAGCTACAATAAAAGTATTTCGTACCATTGTCTCGAATTAACTCTTAAAATGTATCTTTTTACATTTAGAGTCCTTTTAAAACGTCGTTGTAAATGAATGATTCAGAAGTTAAATCCCACGTCGCGAAACAGGCACTGCTACAAATGTGAATGCGTATTCAACGAAAAATGGGGATTGGAGAAACGTTTACAGTTCGATAGTAAATATATAAACCTATTCATTTTACTGCCTTTTAAAATTTTACATTGGCAACAACGCTTCCACACATATTGGATACATACTGCCTGAGGGTTTATTAAGCGCAGTAATTAGGGCAAAGCTTTTCTTTAAGGCATTTCGATGTTAAAAATACACTGATTGAAAGTTACACCAGGCAAAGCTTATATAACGCAACACAGGATTTTGCTTCATGTCTAAGGAAAATTTTCCATTATTGCAGACGGTGATTTTTTCAAAAGATATTTCATAAAAAGACACCAACATATTACAAAACTAGGTCAGTATACGCCTTCCTCTTACGAAATAGCCGCCTTCCAATAAAGACCAGCACGCCACACTTTTAAGGAAACATTTAAAACAAATACTTTTAAAGTACTTCGTAAAGGACCGTCATGCATTAAACATTCCCCTCAAAGCCATTAAACTTAAATTCCTCATAAAATACAACCATATGTCAGTTTTTGCACATTTTGATCTCAGATTCCAAAAGCCTATGGTACGCTATTAATACGACAACAAACGTTTTCCCAGTCTGCTGGCAACCATGGCATTCACTGTAACGGATACTTTAAAATTTCCAAGTATAATATCATAAAATAATCAGTTGAAATTAAACTTCCAATTACAATCGCCACTTTGCAATTCCCCGCTTGTGCTAACATTATACCATTATTTACGTGATTTTCATGCATTATTTATAACGTAGTCCTGAATATTTGGTGGAACACATTTTGCTCTGACGAAGGGCAAACGCATCAGTATTACAAATTCGCTATGGCGGTAAATTTATCTCGATCAACTTCAAGTCGATAACCAGCTAAACCTATAAACATAGACGCTTTGTAGCACGTTGTGTTTATTTAACGTATAGAAAGTCTATAAAAGAAAGTGAGTGCTCAGTTAGGTTCACGCGAGACGTTTCGGGAATAACCCTTTCATCAATCGTGGCAACTGTTGCAGCCGTCAGACCAGAATCAAACTTCCAGCTAAATCTGCCTTGCAATTTTTCAGTTGTCATTTTTAATTTTCCTATGTTGTAAATAAGATATTTTTTCATTTCACATTCATGTTTTCAGAGGATAACGCCAGCTCAAAGCCATGAATTGCACCGGCTACTAATCAACCTCAGCGACGTTCTGGTCACAGCGTTGCTGTTGTCGCTGCCGTCTGCTACAGCTCGCTAACAGGATCCGCTACCAGTGAACTAAACATAGTTAAAACGTATTGCCGGCGTCCTTAAAGGATTCTTTCTTATTTACTGTGCCCATGGTTTTTTTTCCACTCACCATGACAGATGAAAACGCGTTTTATTGATTTCCCGACCAAGGGAAGCAGGTTTTAGGACTAAGAAACGCTTGATCATGAGTTACTTTCTTCATCTCTAACGCGTTTGATAGATTTATTCAGGATCCGTTGTGGTAAAACTGAGAGCATCATAAATTGTATAAATAACATACAAGGTTGAAAGTCTTGCCCTGGTCTCTTTTTTTCTTTCACATGAGCGGAAGCTTGCATCTGTTTAATTAACTGCCCAAAACTGAACACGAATTTAAGACAAAATGACGGGTAGCTTTGAAATCAAAATATTAAATGCACTGGTTCTGTGTATGGACTATCTTGTTTTTCTTCCAGCTTTGAAATTTTTAATGAATAAAAACCTTTGCTTCTCTAACACGGCCCTATATGTTGCATTAAAATGCAATAATTGAATAATCAAGAGTCAATGAAATATCATATAATACCATTTGCACAAGAAGGTCGCAAAAAGATCCTTTTTGAAATGTGTTCCACAGAGGACGGCAGTTCTCAGTTTGGTTTCGTTTATCGAAGTCAGCTCAAGAACCTTATTTTTTGCTCATTGAGTTGTTTGGGCAAGACATTTAGCTCGCACACTGCCTCTCTTTACTCAGGAGTGTATGTTGGTACCTACAGACAACCTGTCAACATGGTGAAGGAAACCCTGCGATGGATTAGCATATCACCACGATCGTCCGAGTACGATTTTAACTTTAATAAACACCGCTCAACGTTCCAATCAATATATAACAGTTTAGGGCAGAAATGCTTTTTGCAATCTGACCTTGTTAATAGTATAAATCGACGCAGAAAATTTACATCAGTCTAATAAGGCGTAGCGGCAATATTTACAATAATTATTACAATAATTACAAAGGAAATACAATTATAACAACTGTACAAATGGTCAGATATTACTTAATGAATCATCAAAGAAAGAAATGTTAATTAAGAATAAATTAATAAAAGTTCATGTTTAAAAAGTTCAAAGGCTATAATATATACAAGTTAAAAGATCAAATAAAAAACCGAACGTTTTCGACTAAAAGTCATCATCAGGGTTGATGTGTTTGCCGCGTAGTTTCGTATTTAAAGGAACACGGTCAGCTGGTGCACATGCGCATTAGATACCATTTCATAGCTAATTTGCATATCACACTTCATCACAAGACGCGCGAGCGAAGAACGGAAACTGAAAAGCGCATCAACAAACCTTGTAGAATCGAAGTATTTGCGAATCAAAGTAGTGGTTATATACATGTTACATTATTAGAACACTGATTTTATCGAAACCATGGAGAATTTACCGATGGACTTGTACAGGGAAAGGCTAGTGTCAACGAATGCCTCTGAAGTCGAAGAAATATCAGTAGAGGTGAGAAACACAAGTGATCGCGGTCATTTCTGCTTTCGATCGGGTATTTTGCTTTTATAATTTCCTTTTACAACTTTCACTCCTTCTGTGAGTTGGCATGTTGTTTGTGCGAATGTCAGGATCTTTTTTTCTAGCGTCGTACGATGCATCAAAGTATGTATCGTTACGTTGGCATAAATTGTTTTTATTTCGCCGCGACGCGTTTGTATTTGCTCGTGTAGTTGAAATTATTCAAATTAAAATGCAGGCATTGAAACTTGACTCAGTTGTAATGTGAAATTGAACAGGCAGGTCGTCATTCCTAATGATATTGAAGAATTAAAGTAGAGCTAAAAACATTATTTGTTGTGTTGTTGTATTCGTTTGAGCTCCAAATCGAGCAGCCTGATGACGCCAAGTTCGAATC
The DNA here is from genome assembly GCA_963693305.1 of Meandrina meandrites. Taxonomy (NCBI): domain Eukaryota; kingdom Metazoa; phylum Cnidaria; class Anthozoa; order Scleractinia; family Meandrinidae; genus Meandrina; species Meandrina meandrites. The sequence continues at coordinate 26,843,456 of OY855914.1, forward strand.
GTTTACAAACTGCACGGACCTTTTGCCAGGTCAAGAAACGCGATTTTGCAAACATATATAATGGTGATTTGCTGCCCAATGTTTTTGGTTAATTTCTTTCATTATGTTGGTCAACGCAGGCGATTCTTTCCGCCCGGCGCTTTCACGGTTCCCACCTCTTCTTTTCATGTTCTTTTGGAGACGCGATCCATACTGTTTTTAACCAAATATGATAAAGTAATAGCATAGGGTGACCAAAAGGACATTCAGAAACAGGTTTTCAGTAAAGGATGGAAAATCGAGTAAGGCACTGGGAAGATTGAAGCGGATTTTGAGATGTACTCAAAGCGTATTTTTTATTTCGGGTTAAGGTGGACTTTTTTCAAAGTGAGAAAACTAGGGTCCAGGTCAGCGCGGCCACAAAGCTGACCATGTCCCTTTAATTTAATACGAAACTACGCGGCAAACACGTCAACCCTGATGATGAATGTTAGTCGAAAACGTTCAGTTTTTTATTTGATCTTTTAACTTGAACTTTTTAAACATTTTATCCCTTTAGCGAACATTATGTTGAACAATAAAAGTTCAGTAATCAGCGAAAATGTATTCTCACAATATCTCTCTTTACCATAGCCAAGGCGGAGCGACATGACAAACATGACGAAAAAAATTTCGTAACTGACTGACTGACTTGCATGCTTGCTTGCTTGCGTTTTCTAACTCTAGTTTTAGGCATGTGTACACATATCGTTCTTTTTATTTTCACAGACTAATTGTGTGCACGTTTAAGTTTTCTTTGGCATTGTTGCAACGACAGTTAGCCAATGACAAATTCTTTTTATTGCAGCACGAAAATCTCGCATTCTGATAGAATAAACAAAGGGATTTATAGCACTACTAATAAAAGCAACTGATGCACAACAAACCCATATCTTAAAGATTTCAATGCTGGCGCACTCGCCTTGTGCGAAAAAGTTCAATATAGTCATCACAATGTTTGGAGTCCAAAAGAGTACGGTCAACAGAATAACAATCGCCATGGTCCGTGCTGCTTTGGCATTTGACCGCGCATTAGTACTTTGTTGGAACGAAGAAATACTTGGTTGTGGGTGAATTCGCCTTCTCTGTACCCTAATGGCCTTTAAAATGCGAAAATAGCATACTATTATTACACACAGAGGAATTGCTATTGCAATGACAGAGTGTGCGATCCACAAGGTTTCAATGTGGTGTGGTTGGTTGATGAAAGCTCGTGCACTAACGAATAACAACGAAAAACACCAAATTGCAACAAGAGCAGCAACAGTTCGCCGAGGAGTAACTACCCGTGGGTAATGCAAAGGATATATTATGGCGATATATCTCTCTACGCTCATGCCTGCGAGATTGAAGGTAGTTGTTATCACCGTGTGAATCCAGAGATATTGTTCCGCCAAATTTAAGGGATGCGTGGTATCAGTAATGTTGAGAGCAACGATCGCAGCGTAGATCGGGTTCATTACAAGCCCAATTGTAAGATCAGCGGCAGCCAGCGAGCCAATGAACACATTAGATGCCACACGAAGTGAAGGTGTTCGGAAGATAGCCATGAGTACCAGGAGATTGCCACCGGCCGTTAAGATCCCAGATATGCTGTTTAAAATCGTAAGAACTGTCATTGAGGTGGTTCCAAACCCCTCTGAGCAAATGGAGTTTGCCATTTATATGCGAAAGTCTTGGAAGAGAAAATGCATTGTAAATTAACAGAGTTGAAAAATAAACGGAATTAAATTCGTACATAAGGCGGCCTCGTCGTGCGAAATTTGACACCGGTTTGATATTTTAAGCGCCGAAGTATTAATAAAAATAGTGACACCATTGGTGTGTTGATGCACCATCTGTAATATCACTGCCACTCTGTGCTTTTATTGTTTAAGGGTCTTTAAATTAAAAGTATATTATTGAAAATTCCCGGTAGTTCTCAAATTTCTGAGAGCTCTTGAATGCGATCCTTTTATAGCTAGTTAACCTCTCCTGAGACTCCTTTGTTGCAGCTGATTATAGTTCCGGTAAATTATCGTAAAACTGAAGACATCACCAAGCGTATATTGCATCCACTATCAGACCCACGTTTCAGAAATTGACGATGCAAAGAGAAATATGGACTGGTGTCGCGGGTTTCTCTCACATCATCGGCGTCACTTAAGATGAACTTGTCTATACCTGCTATTTGTAAAAGAAACTTAAGTCGTCGTTTTACAGAGTGAGGTTTGCGTGTTCATGACTACGCACAGCTGGAAACACATTTTAATTATAAAGCGTACTTTCATTAACAAATTGAAATCGTTATTATTATTCAACTGTAGGGCTTCTTTGTGTAGTTGTCATAGTTCCTTCATTTTCTGACAAGTTTGCACGTCGGAGAGTTTATTAGTTGAAAAACAATTGGATGTAAAAAAGTTCCGAAGACTGCTAAAATCGAGGACATAGATCGTCAGTTCAGTTTATAAAATGTAAAAAGTAGATTTATTGAAGATTCCAGTTTGGCAGTAATCAAATTTTAAATTATTTCCAAAATTTTACAGTATGTAGTCGCAATGCGTTTTGTGTACCATAAGGACCATTCGGGGAATAATTGAATACTTGCTTGAATGGGTTTTACGCTAGCAATATATGGCATATATAATAAAAAGCAAATTTTACAGTATATACTAGCAATCAATTTTAGCAAGACTGAGTATGAGAACATAATTATGCTGTCAGATTCAAGAAATTTCTGGATAGTTGCTTGAATAGAATTTCACGCGTGCAATATAAAATACGCGCGGGGAATAACCTACCGCGTCAACAAGCCAATTAACCGTTGGGGACTCGACCAAGAAGAGAATTGTAAGGTTTTGAATTTAACGATTTTTAAGCCAATGAACACTCTACAACAACAGTTCCCGGCCCCGAAGTTTCGCCCTGCTCCGGATTTACAAACCAACGTTGTCTACAAAATTCCTTGCGCCAACTGTTCGTGGTGTTATATTGGCGAAACTGGCAGAGCGTTTAACACCCGAAGAAAGAACACTTAAGAAATGTAAAAACAGCGGCTAAAGGCTCCAGAATTGCGAACCATGCATGGTCCCATGACCATTCCATTGACTTTAACAACGCCTCCGTAATCGACAAAGGCAGTTTCCGAATAAGAAAAACACTAGAATCGTGGCATTCCATGGTGACTCCAAATGCTGACAACAATTCCTGCCCACTCCCTGGGCAATACAACATTCTTTTTACACACATTCATAATTAATTTACATAGTCCATTCTTTTTTATTCTTACACATTTATATTCATATTTCGTCATTCATTTTTACCCGTTTAAGACTGTAGATCAAACAGTCGAAAGCTTGTACTTTTTAAATATTTTTAGCCAGAGATCGTCTTTAAAAAATTTTTTATAGATTTTTAAATAATTAAAATTGAATGGCCGTGACTGTTTGAAAGGCATTAAAAAATTAACGTTATAACGAAATTTTAAGAAGAACATCTTCTGGTGTCAATTTGTTTTTCGGTTTGAAGTTTTTCAAATCAGTTTTATTTTAATTTTCTGTTTTATAATATCTCATTGGCGTAACATGAAACAAAGGAAAACAAACATAAAATAATTTAAAACCAAACCTAGGGCACGAAGTTCCCGGTGTTGTGGTCTGATCTTCCACCGTTGTACCGTTGAAATGCTCGGAGATATTAGCTCTGTTAGAACTACTCTACAAACCGAGGGTAAATAAAGTATTCTTCATATTTTATTTATTTAAATCAATATTTATTCAGGAGCCGGCCATTTTAGTAGAGCTAGTTTAAATGGAGCCCTGACACTAAGACATTAAATTACATTAAACATTTTAACGTTTAAAAACGCTAAAAGATACTAGAAAATTAACAGGTAAGGTAATCATTGTCTAAGATGGCGTTCTAAGTCAATCAGCGTCTCTATAATTGCCTGATGTTTCCCGATAGAGTGTTGTATGTGCGAGCCCCGTTTATAGTTAGCAGTTTTTGCACGAGGAGGACGCAGTAGATCGTGGCTTCTTCTGCCATGGCGCCATTCCATGAAGGCATTTGTAGACTAAGACACACTTCAGATAGTCTCTTCGCGCTTGTAGACTGGGCCAACCAAGTATCAATTTATATGCGAAAGCCCTGATAGGTCACATTAAATAATACAGGCGGCACGTCTGTTTAACTAATCTAGATAAGATTTGCTCCCAGCCACACAACTGTCCCAGGCAGACAAACAGTAGTCGAACAATGGCAAGACCAAAGTATTATAGAGCCTTAGACAAGTAGATTTACTTCACTAAAAAATGAAATGGACGAACGAACGAACGAACGAACGAACGAACGAACGAACGAACGAACGAACGAACGAACGAACGAACGAACGAACGAACGAACGAACGAACGAACGAATGAACGAGCGAGCAAACGAACGAGCGACCGAGTTCGTTTGCTAGTGAACGAGCGAGCGAACGAACGAACGACCGATTTCTTTCGCTAGCGAGCCAGCGAGCCAGCGAGCTAACGAACGAACGAACGAACGAACGAACGAACGAACGAACGAACGAACGAACGAACGAACGAACGAACGAACGAACGAACGAACGAACGAACGAACGATACGAAGAGACGAACGAACGAACGAACGAACGAACGAACGAACGAACGAACGAACGAACGAACGAACGAACGAACGAACGAACGAACGAACGAACGAACGAACGAACGAACGAACGAACGAACGAACGAACGAACAAACTGACCAGGGTAGATTACAGTAAGTTGAAATGACAGGGAAATCAATCAATATACCTTTAAAGGTAATTTTCTTTGTTCTATTTATGAGTCAAAGTAAATTACAAATATTTTTCTTTAGTTTTGATTGGTTGACCGTGACAACTACAACAAAGTTATTACTAATTCTTTTGACAGTGCTTTGACAATTTTCAAACAGGAAAAAACAACACACCATCAATAAGTATAATTAATCGTAGTTTTGCATTTTCCGCACAACTGATATCTTAGAGATCTTTTTTGTATTGCGAAAAATAAAATTATTATTAAGATAGATCGTAATGGAAAACAAAGTGACAAGGCCTAACGGGATATGAGCTAAAATGGTAAGTTTAATGTTTTGTATTAGATTTATTCTATCGTCCCAGTTTTAAATAATAATAATAAAAAATAACATTATTACAGCGTAAAGCAAAGGCGAAGTTTTACTGATAAACTGTTTTTTTTTTTCTTACGTAAGAGAAAAATGCCCATTTCAAATTGTGCTAGGTATCCGACAATCAAGCATCTGAGGTAAAGTAGTTAACGATTTACTGCTGAACCGCTGAAGTTGCGCAAAATACTGTTCTCGTAGACAAAAGCATAGTAAGACTGCATGTGACCAAATCTTCTAGTAACAGCTGATTGTTTAATATGCTCCTTTTTAAGGCGGACTTTTGTTCGTTCGTTTAGACGGTCAGCCTACTTAAAATGGACACCCACGTGCTAAAAAAGGCCTTAAACTGGCTTTACCACTATACGCTAGTAGCTTAGTGGGTTTCTTTATCAATCTTTTCTCTCAATTATACAAACTACAAATGGTGTTCACAATTTAAGCACGTTGATGTAATAATACACTTATTTAACAACGTTATCTACAACATATATTTCTTGACTTCAGAGGCAGATGATTTAGCACTTTCTGCAAATGGCATCTTATCATGTCCATACCGTGTGGGTTTTTCTATGTTGTGCTGCAAGTTTGGCTCAAGAGTGCAGAAGAACCGACTCTATAAAGGATCACAGATTAGAAGGACACATGGTAACTGGTAACAGAGAAAGTAGCATTTGGAGCTGCTTTCAAGCATGCAAAAGAAAAATCGAATGTCAAAGTTTAAATTACAACGTGGAGACGTCCATTTGCGAGATAAATAACAGGACTAAGCAGGGAAAACAGGACAAGTTTGTTCCATTGGTAGGGAGCGTGTATGTCGACAATCCTTTTAGAGGTAAGCGCGAAAAGATTCAGATATACTTTGAAAAAAGATATTGGTATATAATAATTCTTACATTCATGACAAATTAAACTCCACAAAGAATAATATGCTAGAAATTTGAACGCAGCAGGCAAACAATATTGATCTCAAATGGATATTACTCAGACGGATTTTTAATTAGTTATTATGGTGATTTGCCAAATACAGCAAAAATGTTCATTTCCTAACATGTTTTGCTATACTATTGACATTTTTATTAAATACGTGCATCGAAGGTTGATGTATTTTAATTGTGTACTATGCTTATGTTTGCTTTTATAAGTCGGAAGCTTTATTGCTGTACAAGCGAAACTTGAGCTTACCGTACGCAACAACCAATTAGCCAATCAGAAGCCTTGTCTACTCTCCTGACTTCCTGCGATCTTAATTTCTTGACCTAACATCGCCGAGTTTGTTTACGTTAAATACATTTCCGTACCTTTAAGGTGCGCTTTGGCGGCATGGCACGCACGTTTGGTCTCACCAAACTTGCAAAAATACGAACCATGGCTCGAACAAACCCGCCTCATGGCCACTCAAGCGCACCAAAATGATAATATCAGCTACAGGCGAGCTTCTCTTGCGGTTTGTTTATTAACAAGGTTTCTCGTTCCCATTCTGAAAGGTTCAAGTTATCATAAATACCAATTTGTGTATTTTCTAGCCTATTTAGGCAAGAATAAAGATCTTCCCGGTGTGTCGTGCAAAGACATAAAAGACTCACACGGTAATTTAACAAGTGGGGAATACTGGATTGATCCGACCAACTCTAATGATCCATTCACAGTGTTCTGCGATATGACAACAGACGGAGGTGAGATAAATCACATATTATATAGTGTTGTAAACCTTAAATTAAACTGCAATTTTGTTGTATTTCACTGATCCCAGCCCGCTAGTTAGCGTGTCCTATTAAGGGAAGTCAATCATCTTTTGAATTAATTCATGTTTTTGTTATTCTTTTTTCTCCTTTCATCGGTTATGGTTTGACTCTTTCAAGGCGCTTTCAACGATTAGATTTAACATAACGTTCTTTTTTTTTCATAGGTGGGTGGACTTTGATCGCGCAAACTGTAGTTAGAAACTCTTCTTCGTTTCCACCAATGACCAGGGAAAAAGACTACACAACGATCACAAACTACAGCAGTGGGTTGGTACGCATTGACGTCCCCGCAATTCTCCAATTAAAACAACTTATAAGATTCACACAGATGCGATACTTTTGCCGTAAGGGATCTACAGGAAGGACCTTCCACATAATGACCAAAAATGACCCATTTGGAGAAAAGGCCGTGCGGTACCTTACAGAAGATCCTTACGTCCAGCCCAGAGCATGTCATGAGGACCCGCATACGATACTTTTCTGCTCTCTGTTGGAAGCCATCGTTGCTACAGACGCCATATGTAATTATATCTCCAAATTACACAAACGTGTGAAACTTAATTAACTACTCAGCGCAAGGGGATTTGATCTCTGGTCAAGTGCTGGTTGCCTTTTTCAACACTCGCAGCATGCATTTTATTTTGAGCGAAAACAATTCACTATTCACGCATTCTGAACTCGTGCGCTATAAACGTTGAAATAGAAAACGCGGCAACATTCGCTTCATTTTACACAACCTGAATAATTTTGTTCAATGCACAACTTCGCGCGCGGACGGCCTGACCGTGGCACGCCGTGAAGTCGCGCTGCGAATAGGTCTGAAATAGGTCTGAACTACTTCAGTAAAGAGTGCTTCGAAACTTCTGTTAGAAACGTAAGATTCTAGCATTATTCCGAAGGAAAAGATGTCGGTTGCCGTGCTTTGACAAAGAGCTCGCGTCGAAAACGTCATTTCTAAAACAAGAAATATATAGCATATATAGTTTTAACGAATCAAAATGTGTGAAAACTAGGACTATATTGTATAAGAACGAATCAGAAATAAACCACAAACTCCTGCGGCAATGTCTCTGTTTATCTGTCATTTTTAAAATTGGTTACCGCACAATCAACTCGCTGATCAAAGTATTTCACTCAAAACCTTCCGCGCCTTGGCTTGTGACAAAATGTCAAAAAAGCTTTTAAGACTTTGTATTCATTAAAAAAAGAATGTCTGAGAAAGACATGAAGAAATCAATGAAGACACCCCGACTGTTGTGTTCCATGACGAAGAAATAAAAGCAACGGATCTTTCTGCCCCAGTAGAGACACTGGAGAAAAGAACAATAGAGGGCTACCGGATGTGGCTAGGTGGTCGGATCGAAGGGTTAAGCGGCCCATTTCATCCCCGACTACCAGGTAAGCCATGGCATTTCTATGAACACTAAAATTCTGGTTAGTGGCAAAGTTCCTCTTAGGGGAGGGGGGGGGGGGGGGGGTGGGGAAATTAATATGGTGGCCAGACTTGTATACCATGCCCGAATTTGTTAAGATGGTTATACGATTCTACCTTGAAAAATGCGACTTGAACTGAATCTAAAAAACTCTCAATTTTAAATAGGATCGAAAAGATTTAAATTGTCAGATATATTAAAGGGTAACTAATGAGACAATGGGCTGCAGGGGAACAAAAATAAGGTTTTTGAGTTTAATACTTGGATGTTTGTGTTATCCAGGGTTTGAGCTATTGGAAATCAACTGTGCTTTTAATTCTAAATCATGGTTCAAGGAAAATTCGATTTAATAATCACACAACAATCAACTTTAAATGAAGCTGAATGCAATTTAGGCTAAGTTAAACGCGAAACAATGCTGGCCAGCAGTATCTCCCAGGGTCTTGGTGCGGGGTTAGCGGGGGTTTCGTGCAGGGGCCGCACATGGTTTACAGTTCAGCTTCAGATGTCAAGTCATTCTGCGTTTGTTTAATATCGCTATCAGATAGTTCGCACAGAGCTTTTTATTCCCGCTCCGCCCCTCCCCTCCCTCGTGTCATGGTAAGTATGTGGTAAGTATCTGTGTTAGTTCCCACTGTCTTTTCAGTGTGATGGTCCTGAGTGAGTGGTTGCCGCTCACAGGGTTGTTATGGATACCATACGCGTTCGGATCGGTTTCACTCATGGCCCCCACACTCCTTTTTTTAGGCACTATTCCCTAAAGCTCATCTATTGTCGATGAGTTTAAGAAAGTGTTGAATATAACAGCAGCTATGTACAGAGAATGAAAAATTCATGCCTTCTCTTAAATGTGCTCTGAAAACCATGCAAGCCCTAAACACATATAAAAAAAATAATTTCAGCACGGGCTTCTTCTTGATTTGACCAAGGTGAAGAATTATCCTAAAAGGCAAAGAAAAATAAATTAACATAAAAATGTAACTCATTCTGATAATAAGCCTACAGAGCTTATACCTGTTCAATTTTTTTTGCTTTCTTCTTTGTAGGGGTTGTCAGTTGTAACTTTTTTCCCTTTGAGACTTGGGTGTTCAATGATGAACAAAAAATCATTTTACAACTGGCACATATGGACTCGTACATAAGTTAACTAAAGCTGTATTTGTAAATGACTAGAACTGATATCAAACACAGACTACAATGTCTGGGTAACACAGCTTATCAGGAAATGAAGGAAATGACTGATCTTTTGATAAAGTGGGAAATATTTAGAAAGGATATCATTTTGCAAAAAACGAAATCCAGCAGCCAAGGTATTCACAATTTCAACAAAAACTAGTATGAATGAACTGGCCATGCAAGATCAACCATACAGTCAAGGCTGGGAATCATTCACATTTCTGGAGGACAAATCCTGTTATCAAAACAAAAGTCAGGTTTTTTTGTATTGCATGTTAACCTACAGTAACAGAATTATTATAGGGGTATAGAATGGTAAAATCGAAGACTCCCTGAGACCCTTGAGAGGCTGCATTTCCAAAATTCGATTGCCAGACTTTTGAGCCACTTATCATGATTATTCTTTCTTACTCTTATTTTAATGACAGTTTATTCAGATAAAATTATTAATTGGCTTGCGAGACAGACAACTCAAATTGCAAAATTCAGGATTACTTTTTGCAAGCCCAAGAGTCCAAGACTCTAACTTGCAAAGCCAAGATTTTGAGACTCCCCTAAAATTTGCCAAGACTCACTATTTTTAAAAGACCATTCTACACCACTGATTATTATTGTAACATTTGTACTCAGGTGCTATCACAAATTGTAGGTGAACAACATCTACTTACAATCTGAAGTTGTACAACAGGTGGTATTTAAATTGGCAATACATGTAAGGCCATGGCCACAATGGAAATCTTTACCTGAAATGTCAAAAAAGTTAATTGAGAAGATTGGAAAAAAATCTAATTAAGAAAACACTGTTACACCTTTTGTTCCTGAATGATTGAAATCATTTGATAATGTCACAACATTCCAACTCACAGAATCACGGGCGTGCCACCTAGTGTTTCTGTTGCATTTGAAAATTGCACTTAGGAGCTTAAGAACCTCATGACATTACCAAATGACCAACCACGAGTACAACATTTCTCCAAGGTTTCCCACCAGTTAACCAATCATTTCATAATGTCACAACATTCCAACTCACAGAATCACGGGCGTGCCACCTAGTGTTTCTGTTGCATTTGAAAATTGCACTTAGGAGTTCAAGAACTTCATGACATTACCAAACGACCCACTACAACATAACATTTGTCCAAGGTTTCCCACCAGTAAACCAATCATTTCATAATGTCACAACATTCCAACTCACAGAATCACGGGCGCGCCACCTAGTGTTTCTGTTGCATTTGAAAATTGCACTTAGGAGTTCAAGAACCTCATGACATTACCAAACGACCCACCACAAGCATAACATTTCTAAAAGGTTTCCCACCAGTTAACCAATCATTTCATAATGTCACAACATTCCAACTCACAGAATCACGGGCGTGCCACCTAGTGTTTCTGTTGCATTTGAAAATTGCACTTAGGAGTTCAAGAACTTCATGACATTACCAAACGACCCACTACAACATAACATTTGTCCAAGGTTTCCCACCAGTAAACCAATCATTTCATAATGTCACAACATTCCAACTCACAGAATCACGGGCGCGCCACCTAGTGTTTCTGTTGCATTTGAAAATTGCACTTAGGAGTTCAAGAACCTCATGACATTACCAAACGACCCACCACAAGCATAACATTTCTAAAAGGTTTCCCACCAGTTAACCAATCATTTCATAATGTCACAATATTCCAACTCACAGAATCACGGGCGTGCCACCTAGTGTTTCTGTTGCATTTGAAAATTGCACTTAGGAGTTTAAGAACCTCATGACATTACCAAATGACCCACCACAAACATAACATTTTCTTGTCTGGAGTGTCAGCGATCCTCTCTTCCGTACCCCCAGTTGGAGGGAAGAGAGGAAGGCTGACACTTCAGACTAAACATTTCCCCAAGTTCACAGCTATTGACTGTGTTGATCATGATTTTGCTATGAGTGGTGCTATGAGCCTTTTTTTTTTCTTTTTCCCCAGGAGGAATGACAATTAACAGAATCTTCTTTTAGGCATAATTATTTCCTGTAGGTTTGGAGGGCCTGTCTCTCTCTTTTTCTTTAGACATCTTGATTTCTGAATACTGGGGGGTGTTTCTTAGCTGGTAGAAGAAATCACACCAAACACTAAAAAGGGAAAGAAAACAACTTTTAGAAAAGAAAGGAAAAATATCAGTCTACTAATTTGGGAAAAACTTTATGGAGATTACTAAAAATAAAAAGGAAGCAACATCCACGACCAAAGCTAAAAGTAGTGCTATAGTGAGCTGAAAATAAATTAAAATAATATACTTCTCTGAAAGGAATACCGCAGTTAGCTTTTAACTCAACAACTATTGTCCTAGACATTTTGTTCTGTAAAATACATAATTATAGGAATTTGGTAAAATAAGCTGTAAAAACTTAAAACGAAAGACACTAAATGACTTCAATCATGAGCTAATCTTTTGATTTTCAATCAATGGCCTCTTTAAGAGCATTATAAGGCTACAAGTTTTTGTAGCCACTTGTACTACAAATGTTTGTACCCCATGCTCTTGACATAGCTGATGAATGTCTCATCATTATTTCACTGTTTTACATTTGCCGGCATTTAATTTTATCTTCGTCAAGTCCAGTAATACATTGGTCAGCAGAATTACAAACAAAAGTCTACGACCCAAAAAAGGAAGGAAAGGAGGATTGACCGACCAAGCGAGTGAACTCGCGAATATTCCTTCGCTCACTTAACTCCTATTTTGCATTCTGCAAAATATAGTATATATATTTTAATTATTATTATTATTATTATTATTATTATTATTATTATTATTATTATTATTATTGGGCAGCTTTTAACATAAACAGCATTGCCAACAAATTTATTATATTCTACTTTTTCAATTACTGAATTATAAACCTACCCTCATTGCTAAACGGAAAATACAAAACTCAGCCACCAGTCCTTGACCACCAAGGATAAAATGATCATCTCCAACCTTCTCCCAAAGCAAGAGCAAGCCCTTGTAATCAAGAACAACTAAGGATATTGAAGAAAAGAAATTAAAACACTCATAAATAGGTTGTATGTGTATGTGTATATTACAAATACACTGTAAATAAAAAAAAAAACAAGACAAGCAAGATTTAGACATTTTATCTTGAACAGCTACCCCCCACCCCCACAACATCTTGAAATTTAAACACCTGGCATGATCAATCGATGACACCGATAATAATCTTTAATAATCTATAACAATTGATGGCAATAGATATCAATCAATAAAATCTAATTGATTGCTATCGGAAATCAATAAACAATTATTGTTGGCCAAAAAATTTGTGTTCTTTAATTGCCATCGATTTTCATTTTATGTCTGATGTTTTCTGCCAATAAATGAGAAAAGATTCCTAAATTATATGCATTTTTGGAATAATTTCTTCTTTAATATTAAGACATGTATATTGTGGCTCTTTTCAAATACAACACTGCTAGAAAATCATAGAAAAAAGGATCAAACCTAAAACTCCACAATACTAAAAAACTTGATGGCAAATGGGCCATAAAAATGAAACTTCAAAATGGTTGTTATAGACTTTTAGAGCTACTTACAGCCAAAAACTATTAAATCACAACATAACCTGGGCACCAGAAAGGCTGTCTGAGCTTGTTTACAACACTAAATGATTGTACCAATAACCTTACATTGCTTGAAAAAACTCATGTTTTTCAACTGAAATTCCCCAACCTAAATACCCCAGACTTTTCAGCACACACCATATGTCTTTCTGATAAATTCGACACAAATAGTTCTTACCCTTGTTCTTCCTAGCCTTGTAAGGAAGTCTTGCCAGGAACGCTCTGAAATCCTACTCTTTAGCTTAAAAAGGTACTCTCATTGACTTCAGCTTCTCCTTCCACACGTCTTCTGGAATGCACTTCGAAAATGCCACTTCCCTCAAGTCTTCCATCAGCAATTTCAGGGAACTTTCGCTTTTTTGGCGGCAGGAGACAGATCCTCATCGGCCCTGAGTTCGGAGAGTGTCCTCCAAAGCTTCTCTTCAGGTTTTGGCGGAACATGCCGAATATTGCCGTGCGCGCGCTTTTGAAATTTGGCGGGCTTGGAATGCTCGGCGGAGTGAGCGGCAGAGACTCGCTATTTTCATTCCCCTGAACCAAATTTTCTTTCCAAGGTAGAAGTATTTCTGATGCAGGTTTCTGTGATGGGCACTCAATAGAGCTAGAGGGCTGGACTTCGTACTGATTAAGAACGAAAGCGTTAACCCACGCCACCAACGCTTGACCTTGCTCGATCGGATGAATCGAGCGTCCGCAAGTGATTTCTGGCGCAGTATTCCTACAATAAGGCCAAACGCGGAAGCCACATTCACTTTCTCATCTCTTCGTCCAGTTAGTCGGTTATTCGTTTACCTGTATAAACGGCACTTTCCAAAAACAATGCAATTTTGCGCTACTTGTACACGAAACCGACCAAAACACAGGCGGCAGGAGGACCGGCAGGAGTTTGTACACATGCTGCTTGAGGTCAACCGCAGTCTGAGCACAGTGGGCTCATTAATGCACGTACTGTTCGCGTGCTACAGATCGAAACAGACCTCGTCCCTCGACTGGAATAAAAGCTTTATATCTACGAATTCCGTACACACTTCAAAAAATATAATTTGGACCTTCAGTTCATTTTGCTAGCACATACATGCAGGCATGGCAGAGTCGACTGCATCAGTTCCCGGTTGCGTAATACACTCGATATGTATTTTTTAAACATTTTTGGTTGATGGAGCACGGCTTCAACGTACGCCATCAGTACAGCAATTTCTCTCTGGCATGTAGCCGATAAATCGAGTTATTTTTAGCGAGAGCCTTGGCGAGAACAAGCGATTACATCTGTCAAGTGATGAGTTGTGACTGATGTTTTGCACTCCTCCTGCAAGCTTTACCGAGCTTCAAATTGCAAGATCTGTCAACACGCCTATTGTTTAATATTGCGAAATCGGGTACACTGAGTGTACCCATGGCCGACTTAATCGCAGGTTGCTAAGGCGTGCGGGTCCTCATGGCTCCTTTGTGACCCTACCTGACGACAATTCATTCCTGGCTGCTAACTGTGCTAAATGGGGAAATGACGGGAAGGGTAGCGAGTGTGATAAATGGGGCTTTCACAGAAACAAAGGAACATTTCGCGTTTATAACGATCCAATATTCTGGGAGGGTAAACACTATATAAACCTCAAAACATCTGTCCTGGCTTGTGATGATTCACAGAGCAATCCTGCGCCTCTTTCGAGAGGTGATACGTGGCAGTTATTTGTTCGTTGAGAAACTTACTGAGCATTAGAGGTTCCTAAAATAAGGATTTTGCCTTTGAAATAATAGTGTTCTAGTAAATGGTTCGAAACCAGGGATATAAGTAGTTCGTATAGTGTGATGGTCGGGTGAGAGTAGTTCTGAAAAGAACTTTTGTTGGTGAATGACGTTTCGACAAGGATCGAAACTTACCAATTACTGTTGACGAACTTAGCACGAGTCTTACAGCTAATAACATCACGGCAAAACTGACCAATCAGCTTCAATGGACCAGACTTATAACATCTTCGACTGACAACAACGTTTCACTCGACCCTGAAGATGACTTCCGCTCAGGTTGTCGACACGTCAACAAACAGTTCTTTTCAGAACTACTCTCACCCGGACGATCATACTATATAAACTATAAAAGTATTGTGGTATGTAGATTATTATATTATTCAGTGCAATAGCCTTCATTTTAGTGACCTTGTTGTCAAACTTCTTATTAATTATAAAAGTTGTTGCCTTACAAGATTTCTTTTATATTCAGGAAAGTTTTAGGTTTTGCCTTTACTGTAATAGTCTGGCGGGAATGTACAAAAAAGTAATTATTCCGAGTCTAGTCATTAGCAGTTTTGCTGTGTAAACATTTTTTTGTAATCTCATTCGCGTTGGTGACGGTTAAAAGGTATTTCTAATAAATGGCTACCAAAGCTTAGAAAGCTTGGTCTCAGCGGTACTACTACTACTACTACTTTAGGAAAGAATTTCTAGGACCAAAGTAGAAGTAAACGAAGGATAACTTAATTTGAATAAATAAATAAATAAATAATTCATGAAATCCAAAATTTTAATTTGTGTTACTATTGTTAATGCTTATTGTCGATCTTTTTATAATGCTTCACATGTGTAAACACTTGTTTGGTTAACAGTAGCGTACAAGATCAGTAATTCATTACTGGTGCCATGACCTGTTCAGAGAATGAAAGCTCGTTCTTGGAATAACTGCGTCTGTATCTTATACGCGAGCGCATGCGAGTGAAATTTATGCAATAAGTAGATTTTCAAAGGAATGAAGAAGAAAGTTTGGTCACAAATGTCATTACATTGTCTGAAGTCTTTGTCGTCTGATCCTTCGTCGGGATTCGTCTTCATCTGTGTCTTCCGTAATGGTATAGAGGCCCATCATTCGACAAGTGTTACAGTCGGAGTCCGCTTTCTCAAAATGAACATGTTTATTTTTAGGACGGTCATATGAGCTGTACCTCCTCATTTTAACAACTGTATGGGATGTAAGAAGTTCCATAGATTCTCTATGACCCCTTTGTGCAGCACGCTGTAAAGCTGTAAACTCGAACTTGTCCGCTGATGTAACATCGCTACCGTGTGTCAACAAAGCCTCGATAGCATCCTTGTGATTGTTGTGAGCTGCACGATGCAGCGGCGTGTAACCCCAAAAGTCCTTCGCGTGTACATCTCCTCCGTGTGTCGTTATTAGCTCGCAAGTGTCCGCGTGGCCATTTTGTGCAGCAAGATGAAGAGCTGTGTGTCCTTTGTTCATTGTGTCATTGACGGTACTACCATTGTCAATCAAAACGCGACAAGTGTCTACAAAGCCGCCGTAAGCGCTGAGAATCAGCGATGTTGCTTTTTCCTTATTCAATGCATTTACGTCACTTCCGTGCCGAATAAGGCAATCTACGACTTCCGTATGGCCATTCTGAGCAGCGCGATGCAAAGGTGTATGTCCCCATTGATCTTTGGCATGAATGTTGCTTCCTCCAATCACGATCAAGGTTTGAACTGTGTCTTTGTGGCCATACTTAGCAGCGCAATGCAGGGCTGTTAATCCAGTTTGGTCCACTGCGTGCGAATTTGCACGGTGGGCTAACAAAAGTTCAACAGTACTGGTATGTCCGTTTTGTGCCGCTCGATGCACAGCAGTGTTTCCCCATTTGTCCGTGCAGTGAATTTTGCTTCCTTGTAGAATTAAATATTCCACGACAGAAGTGTGACCATTTTCGGATGCTCTATGTAATGGCGAATAGTTCCAGTGATCAAGAGCGTGGAGCTCAGCGCCCTCTCTCAAGAGGAGCTCGACTGTTTCCCTATGGCCGTTCTGTGAAGCTAAATGCAGCGACGTATGACCGTCATGGCTGCAGCCTTTGTTCGTGGCACAGTCGATTGTCGAGGGATCTGTTGCAGATTTTACGCTGGCAGACGACAAGGTCAAAGCGTATGTCCTGGCTTTAATATCACTTCCTTCTCGAAGTAGTAGTTGTACGGTCTCTTTGTGCCCATTCTGCGCAGCTCTGTGAAGTGGAATGAAACCTTGAAAATCAATCGCACGAACGCTACTTCCGCTTCTAATCAATACATTGGCGGTTTCTGTATGCCCCCTTTCTGCAGCGCGATGAAGCGGGGTGTACCCCCAAAGATCTTGCGCGTGTATCTTGCTATCATGCAATAACAAGATTCGAACAACGTTGACATGGCCATTGCCAGCGCTTCGATGAAGTGGCGTAAAGTGCCATTTGTCAGTAGCGGAGACCACAGATCCATGATCGATAAGGAACGTGGTTGTGTCGGCATGTCCATTCTCGGCTGAGCGATGTAACGGTGTATATCCCCAACTGTCCTGACAGTTCGGATCGCCTCCACTCAGCACCAAACATTGGACTGTGTCCAGGTGACCATTTTTTGAAGCTCGGTGCAATGCTGTGAGGCCCCATTTATCTTTTACCGACGCATTAGCACCATTTTCAAGCAGTAACGTAACAACTTTTGAATGACCTCTTTCAGACGCAAAATGAAGACAGGTATTACCAGTTGTCTGGTGGCACATATTCACACCAGCCCCAGATTTAACAAGATAACTGCAGCACTTTAGATGGCCGTTGTTTGAAGCAATCATCAACGGTGTTAATTTTTTGTTATTCTTGCCATCTGCCATACTTTTTGCCTGCAAGAGTAGCTTGAGGGTTCTGTGTTGTCCATGTTGCGCAGCGCGATGTAATGGTGTGTTGCCACTGTTATCAGGTGCACCAACATCGACACCTTTATCAATAAGAAACTTGGTTGCCTCGACATTACCCTTAAGCGCGGCAAAATGGAGAGCTGTTTTCCCAGTGTGGTGCCTTGAATTTCGTTTTGCACCACAGCTTACCAGCAAACGACCGACCTGTATGTTGTCATGATATGCTGCAATCATCAAGGGCGTAATCCCATCTTTAGCCTGAGCGTTTACTTTGGCGCCATGTTTTACGAGTTCCTGGCCAACTTCAACGCAATTTGTCTGTGCTGTAAAATGCATTGGAGTAAAGTCACGGTGGTCTTTTGCATTGACGTCAGCGTTCTTATCAAGAAGAATCTTTGCTACGTGAGCCTTTCCATTGAAAACTGAATAGTGCATCGGAGAATACCCATGTTGGTCCCTTGCCTCGAGGTCACTACCACTTTCCACTAGTTCTTCAATAGCATTTTGTTGTCCATTTAGAACTGCTAAATGCAATGGTGAACATCCATCGCTTGTTCTCGTCTCGAGGTTACTTCCTCTTTTTAAAAGCTCCCGTACAGCGTTTGCACTGCCATGAGATGCAGCGAAATGCAGAACCGTTTGATCCAGAACGCTCTTTTCTTTAATTCTTGCCCCTCTTTTGGCTAGAAGGCGGATCACGTTGCTATCGTCATTTATAGAAGCTAATATTAGTGGTGTCATCCCGCTTACACTGCGAGCGTTAACCTTCGCACCAAGATCAACCAAAGCGCGAATAGTATCGGAATGGCCTGAAGAGCATGCCATCATCAGTGGTGTCTGCTGCCCAACTGAAGTTGCATCTACATCATAGTCACTTTCACTCACTAGCCTTCGAACTGCAGACGCATCACCCAATGCTGCTGCAACATGAAGTGGTGACAACGACCGAATTTCTTCTAATTCTTCTTGTTGACATTTTTGAAGTTTGTTTATCTTTATTTGTTTCAGTTCGTTGATGACTTCTTCTATGGAATTCAGGCTTCCAGCATTTCTTCTCGAGTTGTTATTAAACGCTCTGTTTAGATTAGTCTGATAGCCGTGGAGCAGATCAACAAAGTTATCTTCGAATGGAAGAGAGAATTCGCTTTCTGGAGTGCTGAACCCCATTACAGAACTAAGACTTGTTCCACGCCCACGAACATCATGATAACCATCAAAAGTATCCATCATCTGCAAAAACAAAAGACTGTAATGTGTTTTGGAAATTAAAAATATATTGTGAAAAATTGCATTATACATCCATGATCGATTCACTTAGAATGGTTGTTTTCACCGATTAACTATTACATAGATATAAGGGCACATGCCAATTCTAAAAAAAAAATACAGGGACCTAAAATCTCCTGTACTATGAAATCGAGGTTTGCAAAGTCGATGCACCAGAACTTTCGGCAGCGCGCAAACTTTGGAGATTCATAGACAGAGTATTGATATAAGTCATTTGAATGAATATATTATATTTGCGTAAACATTGAAAACAATAGCCACAGCAAAAGTTGTCAAACAATTTAAGAAACGTTCTTTGGCAATATATATAAATAGAGTATTCGATCTTACAGCAATCAGTGAAGGAGATAAATAAAAACTGTATCTGGCAAAAGATACGCACCAAATCAAGTGCTGTTTACTTTATTAACGTGGCTTGCGCTCTTCACAATGAAATCATTGCCGTGTGACTTAATGTTTTAACGTCATGCAACTTTTCTGGAAGATTCCTGCCGTTGCCAAGTCTCGTAATTGAGATTCCTTTCATGTTGTATAACAAGGTACGCGTGGAAATGTTTACATACACTCGTCTTATGTAAGCGAACTAAATTTACAACATGAAAGAGCTTGAAACTTGTCGTACTGTCTAGTAGACGGCGTTCTTTTACTGTAAACTATCGATAAATCTATAGAACACGAGGAAAGCTAACGAGTATTACAAAAGCATCAGTCAGTATTTCCGAGAATGCTTTGGCATTTTACTGCTAAATGAAACAAGAAATTGCATATCTGTGAGTTGAACAGTACAGGTTATCTATACACCATATTTTAATACATATAGGGACGTCTGAGATCTGTGATCCTTGTGAGAAAATTTGATTCGTGACTCACTGCATAAATTTTACTTTTGCCAGACATATCTTTATCTAAGCTGTGAACCAGTACTTCACCCTGTAGGCCGCTAGCATGACATTAACGTTATTAGAATGTAAGTATCTTACCGAATAACACGAATAGTCTCCTGTTCTACCTTGTATTTCAAAGTCTACATCTTGTTCCCGTATTGGTTGGCCATCAAGCTAGACTAGCTCGATTATTTCGTCTGAGAAATACACTCCAAAATCGTCCACAATAAGAAATACTTTTCTCGCAGTTGTTTAACAGCTCAGGCTTCTGACGCCCAATTACGTTCCGTTTGCAACACGTATTTTGGCAAAAAATGCGTAATTTTGCCAGATGGCGCGTTAATAAGTGTGAAGCGTTGTTTACAGGTTGACTACTCGACCGCGACGAAAACTCAACATCGCATATGATTTTATTCAGTCACGTTAACCACAAAGTTGTCACTTCTTTGTTGCTGGTCATTATTCAAAACAAAGTGTTCTCAGAACAAAATGGGTATAATACCCTGAATAGGTCTTCAAACATTGCTGACGTTGACCACTCAATTAGAGAACAAATTCCATAAAAAAAAAATTCTGACTCCGTCAAGCCCTGCTCGTCCTAAACATTTTTTTGTTTGTAGGTGTCTGTAGCAGCGCACTTCACTGCACCAATGTTCCTTAGAATACCAATCTCAGCAACTTGTTTACCATGACGTCAATACCACAACATGCGTCATCTTATAAGTGATAATTAGTTGGTTTCCCTTAGTTTCAAAGATGTCGGTTTTCCTTGTTACAAGTGCTTCATTGTGTCTATTTTTCCGGTAGCATTTTCCCTCCAGGCGTTTATAAAAAGATCTGCTGATATTGTTGTATCTTTCGGTTTTGAATGCTCTATTGTAGACACATGAACGGGAGCCTAGAACACCAAGTATCGCATACTTAAAAATCTTCAACTGCAGGAGTTTGAGTAAGCACTATGTAAAGCAGACATACACCCTATTCAAAATGGCGGATAGTTTATTATTCTTTTGCCTATATGTTAATTGGCCCTCGTTACCTCGTTTTAAGCCAAAGATTCTTTTGAATTCTACAGACACGATCGAGGCAATGAGGGCCAATTAACATGAAGACAACAGAATAATGTGTTTTCCGCCATTCTGGAATAGGTTGTATACGAAGACAATTTTGAAGGCCAACTGAACGAGATGTCGTTGGAGTAATCAAAAGAGAAACCTTCATGATATTCCGAGGCTAAACCAGAAAGGGTTTTAAAACAATATCCTGCCAGCACTGATTGCAGTAGAGTCTATTTTCAGTGTAAAAGAAAAGCTAACCTGGTTCTTTAAAGAAAACAATAGAGTCACTTGTCCACGAAGCAATAAACAAAGTTCAATACTTCCTTTAAACATGCCCCTGCAAAGGCCAAGTCAGCAATATGTTTCTGTTCATTGCAAGAAGGATTGTTAGAAGAAACAGGCGAAAAGATGACCATAATTTAGCAATTTGCAGGTCGCGTTTGTATCAGTGAGACAATGAGTGATAAGTCTACGTTCCGTCTGGAATTGGAGCTCCTGAATCCATGGCAGTTCTACAAACTGACCGCGACCTGCAAACTACACTGCGCTATGGTCACCCTTACGATAATGTAAACAACCATATGTTCTTGACGTACCTGTCTCTACGTCTCTCGCTCCAGCATTCGAAGACTGAAAATGTACTGTTAGATTTATGACGACAATGACGGCAAGTGCTTAAGAAACAAAGCCAGGCATTGTTAAATGAGTTCATTGATGACGCATCACCGCTTTGAATAATCGTTATCTACTATTGGCACGGCTTCAGGAGTGCCTAGATAGCAACCAATTCACTCCAACAATAAACCCAAAAGTATCGCAAGCAACGTGAAAACCGCCAAAAGTGTTTGGAAAATCTTGAGCGAAAACGATATATACTAGCTATGTGCTTATTGATTAATTTCCTTGAATGAAATTAGATGGGGCGGAAGGGGCGGACGGGGCGGAGGGGGGGGGGGGGGTGGGGCAGAGGAGGGGGAAGCGATCTTATCTAAAGTTGTAGCTTCAATATTTAATACCCTGCTCAGCGTAGTAGGCGAGAATGGCTGGTAAGAAATTGAATACCTGCCAAATTGTATAATTACAAATGTTCGAGAAACTACAGTGGATGCCCAGTGATGATACCTATGTCAAAAGCACCCATCGTCACAATAGACGAGCTTTGGTTGTACCGAAATGTCGCTTAAATGCAGGTGAGCACACGTTTAGATGAGGATTCTAAAAACGTTCTCCATGAAAGAAATTTCGCAGATCGCGAAACGGCAGAGGCGGCGGAGCGTTTTAAAACGTTGGGGAGGGGAAGGGCGGGCTCACCAAGACAAGCGCATACCCTTACTCAAATGTCTTTTGCGCAGGTAGTTAGCACAAGCAAACCTCTTTGCAATCTTAACAGTGTCCAATGTTCCGGTAATCAATTTGAGACAATGCATAAGTAGTTCAGACGATCCGTCTCCATGGTGCTTCTTAGGAAGTTCTTCAGTCGTCGGAAGGCAGAAAATGTACGCTCTAGACTGAATATTTTTCCGAACCAATTTTATGCTGCCTCTATTTTTATTTTTTAATATAAAATGTATTTTTATATTTTTACCATATGCGGACTTTATGTTGTATTTTAAATCCTTTAACTTTCCATGATATGTTCCGTCGCACAACTTTTAACCGAATCATTTTTTTATAGTATTTTTATGGTCCACAATGTAAACCGCCTGGTTTTCCAGTAATTTGTCAGCCAATAAAGTTTAATTATTATCATTATTGTTAAAGAAATACGGAAGGCTGACTGCCAGAATCGAAACAGCTAAAGAGACCTGCCCAAGACCAAGGCGGATGAGAAACTTAAGTAATAAATATTTATTATTTTGATGCTATTTTAAAAGCACTCTTGTAATTTTTTTTTAAACGATGGGCTGTTAAAATGATGATTATGTCTCATTTGATCTATTTTTCTCAAACGTACTTTCCATTCGTATTTAACACAATCAGCGAACAAAATAAGTATTTACAACCCACTTCAAAGGAAGCGCTACACCGACACGTATAATTACCACGTATTCAATTCGCTGCGTACTCAACGATTTTCTTTTTAAAAACAAAACTATGTAGCTTTCTTCGCTAACATATAAATCCGCGGAAAAAGGCATACTTAAAAAAATTGTACGTTATGCATCCAGAGTACTTATGCTCCGTCATATATTACTACAACGATAGCAACAAAAAGTGCCCTTTAGTAATGTGTTTGTACGGACTCAATGTACGTGGATCACTTATGTGAAAAGCAGTCTTTAATTTAATATAAAAGCTTTTGAAGATGTAATGTAAATATTGTTACGTTTATTCACTTTTTACGACAATACAAGTGTTTGCATTATTACGGGAAAAGGTTCGTCATTTAATCCCCCGCATTTACTTTAACATTGGAATTTGAAATCAATTTTAGGATTACACTAAATCCATACTTGATGTCGTAAACTATATTTAGTGCCTTTTTATTACTTTTGTTTTATTACTAGTATTCATTAATAAATGTTTCTCAAGTATTTTACGTAACTGTTTGCATCTTTGATCTGCTTAGGATTAAATGTAAGAGCACGTACAAGCTTAAAACTTTACAACTGGAACACGTACAAGTGTGTTTAATTATTCAATTGATAAATACGAACATGATGCATTTGAAAATTAAGAGTTGGGAAAAATAAAAACAAGAAAAACCTCTTCATTTGCGAAATTCCGAGCTTTCGTTTTGCTCTTGTGAAGTGTATAATAAAAGTGGCTCACCATTTTTAGCGCTTTACACTTTAAAATAAAAATTTTATTTTTTTAGCTTTCACATTTTTATTTACATTTTCAACTAATATTAATTGCATTGCAGAACATTTTCAAGTATATTTATGTAGGATTAACTTTTTTAACTCAATATTCGTGGAATTAAGATTTTTTCTTACTTCAATAAATTCCTCAGGCTAATCTAAAGTTCAGTTTCTTTCTGTAATAATTTTCGCTTACCACTGACGAGGTTGGAATGTTTTGAGCTGGTGACAGAAAGCACATTTTTGGACGCTGCAGACTGGTAACGAAATGGGGCCTTTACACAGCAAAGAAAACGTTTGAATCCACTGCGGAAGTTTTCGTTAAATACGGCATATATCATTGGATTAACAGCCCCATTTGCTCTTATCAGGAACTCACTAACAAAGAAAAATTCCAAAGGCAATTCAACGTTGCCAAAGTATACTGAAAAGGTTACAATTTGAAGAGG
The DNA here is from genome assembly GCA_963693305.1 of Meandrina meandrites. Lineage (NCBI taxonomy): Eukaryota > Metazoa > Cnidaria > Anthozoa > Scleractinia > Meandrinidae > Meandrina > Meandrina meandrites. The sequence goes on from OY855914.1 coordinate 26,867,713, forward strand.
TAACCAACAGAAAATAAAACACACAACGATCGTTATGAGCATTCGAATTACTTTGCGTCGACTGGTCATTACATGTCGCCTAGTGGCTTCATTACCGCTGCCAGGGATTTTACGGAACCACAAGAAATGAGAAATAAGGGAATACAATATTAACATGGTAATGAATGGTATCAGGTAAATAACTATAAATAATACAACGCTGTATGTCTGTGACGCTTTGTCGGTGTCAAAATATGGCGACCAGTCTTCGTAGCAATAAGAGGAATTGTCATCTTCATGTAAGCGCATTGCGTACAACATTGGTGACATGACCAAGGCTGAGCAAATCCAGATTGAAGTAATAGACCATTTGAGATAAGCCTGGACCTTGAGTTTCCTCAGTGGAAATACTATGGCAAAGAAGCGATCACACGATATGGCTGCTAGTGTCAAGACAGAGCTGGCGATAAGACCAAAAGCCATTCCGTTCATAAATTTGCAAATGAATGTTCCCAGACCACCACGAATGGAAAAAGGGTGAGCTAAAGTACCAGTAACTAGCGGAGGAATGGCGATCACCGTGTACAGTAAATCGCTTACACTCATGTTCACTATAAGTAAATAAATGTTTGTTTGCATTTTCTTGGTTGTAAAAACCACAAAGATGACGATGCTGTTTCCAACCAGAGACACCACGGCCACCATGGCGCACATTATGAGCTTGACAATGGTTGAAAGAGTGACGATGCCATTTGTTGATAGGAAATCATTTTCGGAAGAATTCTTTGACTCGTTGTAGTAAGGAGCAGTGTTATTCATATCTACTGCCATTCAGCTCTTCAACCACTGCTTCAGAATGTCTCTGGTAAAGATAAAATTGTCACAATTTCCACGAAAATTGATAGATGTAAATCGTTTGGGAATCAATTTGACTGCCTGTGATTGGAGATGTTCCTTTTACGATATCACTGCTTGATAACCATGAAACTTGAGATAGCTCACATTTTTGTCGCCTTTTAATCCTATGCCGCCAATAAAAATGCGTAATTACGAGCGAATTACCTCATACAAGCAATTAAGCTTGGTATCCAATATTTGAAGATTTCTCTGACGCCTTTTAAAATAAGTAATATAATTAGTTCCGCCGGTTTTCATTTCACATTTTCATGGAAAATAAATATATAACTACATTTCCTCTCATAAGTGGATCCAAGTTTCTCTACTTGCGTCACTGAGTATAATTCAGTGGCTAAACTGTTCTGTTGTAATTTGTTCCCATTCTTGACGAATTACAAGTCATGTTGATTAAGGACGGAAACTAGCTCGAAAAAAATAAAACATGTTAATGAGTAAACCATTAGCTACCTTGATAGAAAATAAAGATGATGTATGTCTACCATTAAACTGGCACTTTTTTCTCTTACTTCGCTGTTTTGCGTTTGGATTTAGTTGGTTTTAATGTTTTTTTTTATTTACAGTGGAAACATAAAGCCAACAGCCATTTGCACCTGCTGCAAAAAAAATGTATTCAAATGGAAATAATTGTTCTGGTTAAAAAAATAAGGTAAGAAAATTTGTCAAAAAAAAAAAATGACTAGAGCAGTACAGTCCTATCTCTGTGACAGCAATATAAGAAATAGCTTTCTTAATTAAGACTAATAAAAGTGAAACTTAAGAAGGAAAATCAACGTTTATTTTCATTTAAAATGAGACGCAAACGAAGCCGTGTACTGACGCGCGTACTCGCGACTTGTAAGCTTATGGTCAACATTTTTAAAGACCAAATTAAAACTTTATATAGCCGGCTAACAGCAAGTTTATTAGTTTGTTTGTTGGTTTGTACCTTTTTGCTAAATGAATCTTATGGAGACGTAATATATTGTTTCGCTTGATAAAATCATTTTAACTATCTTACCCTTAAAAGCATTTGAGTTGTTATCGCATAACTTACGTCAGTCCTTTTTTATGTTAACCACGTAATGCATTTAAAAGCTGTCGAATGGTACATGATAGGTAATACGATTTCTTTTAAATGAATTTTTAAAAACATTTTAAAAACGCGTTTTCATTGTTATCTTAATTTCAGAAGTTTGCGGTTTGCTTGTTTCGGTTCACATAATCTGCGTCAGTCTTGTGCGGTTAACATGTGATGTCTTTTACAAGTAAGCAGTACGTGCAAAACGTTAATAAATGTGCACAGGAAAAGAACAGAGGGATTTCCATTAGCAAGATTAAAGTCATGGAAGCCGACTTTTTTTTCTCGAAAAAAAAATTCTTTGCCTTTTACCTACTGCTTTTTTTTCATTTTAAAAGGCGGAATTAAGAGATGTGAACAAGATAACAAAATCGATATTGTGTTAAGATCGCAATAAAGAACGTAAAGGCCAGAATTCGAAGAGTATTTTTTAAGACGGTTTCCGCTGAACATTCGAGCAATAAAGGCAAAAATAAAGAAACCAAAAAGTACTCGTAGCATGGTAAAAGTTTGAATGCACTTGAGAAGAACTTATCGAAAATTTAGCTCTCAAGCTGACCCCGCGAGAGAAAATTATTTTGAAGTTCTCCATATTTTAGTTAAAACGGGCGTTTCAAGTCAGTTTTTACGAGGTTTGACATTTATTTTCTCGAGAATGCTTTAGAATTCAACCGCGGGATCACTTATAGAAATGAATTACAGTGGGATGTTTCAAATAGTATACAGAATGTTGCAGTGCTTTGAATAGAATTTTAATAATTAATTTTTGCACTTAAACTTTCAGCGGAATCCGTCTTAAAATGTAATACAGTAAAAAACCGTGTGGTTTAAGAACTGGAGCAGAAAGAGATATGGAAATTAAACTCATAGTATAAACATGTATTATGTAAGAACCACGTAAGCCTGAAAATCGAAGTAGGTTCTTATATTTTGTTAACAAATCGAAGAACTGAGAAAAAAAAATAGGTTTATAGCAAAATGTGCTTTGGGAGGTCCATTACCACCATGTAGATTGCAAAAGTCTGGGAACAATTGCAGAATACTCCGCAAATAAGACTCACGGAGTCGGTACGAGGCGCCGTTGTTATACCCTGCAAATAAGTTGCAGAGTATTTTGCCGATTAGGTTCACAATTATAACACACTCCAGCTGTACCATTTGTGGAAATTCCAGCTATGAGAGTTGGAGTGTGACGTTTCCCATAAAAAATAATCCAATCACAAAATCAGGGGGGCGTCGCATTTGGGAGTTGTTTATTGCGCATTGTTTACAACTTGTTACGGACTAACTTTACGTCTCAAAGAACTATTTTAAAAAATCCAATGCTTCAAGAGCACTGAAAGGTTTTACTGAAAGATTTTACATCTAGACAGCCCGGCCAAATTCATTAACAAACGAACGTTTTAACTTTCAAGGAAAGCACACCGAGAACTTTCCGATCACGTAACATGGTATTGACATCACAGTGAACCTCAGGGGAAGTTGAATCGTAAGTTAAAATATTACATTTTGTCGGGAGAAAAGTTTCAAACAGAACAGAATTTGCAATGCCAACGACGTATCGATAAGGCAAGTAATGCGAAAACAGAATTAAAAACTGATAGACAATATTGAATTCATGCGCGTTTTTGTCCAGGACTCAGTTACATAATGTGGCACGTCTAACAAGTTCTCAGAACAAACATTTCTAAACGTATAGCAACCGGTAATTAGAATTTATAGTTCAAGATAAATAACAATGTTAAGTGATTTTTTCCTGAGAACCTATAATATTTATCTTATCTTCCAAGCTCTCCTTCACCAAAACACCAACGCAATATGCCATTCTTTGAGACATTTACAACCTTATTACCCAGATTTAAACTTTAAAACTACCAGCAAGTCTATCCAACTATTACGAAAAAATCCGATCAGTGTGCCTTGTACCTAGCGTATGGTTCTTTACGGGCTAATGTAAGCTTCTTGCACAACGTTTTCCTTTGGCCAGAAAGCTTCGTAATTCCCTTTCATGCACTGCACAATTTCCGTTGCTTTTTTCTCCCCAGTGAAGTACGCGCCCTGCACAAACCCCCACCAGTGTGGATCAACAGCATCGCCGGCAAAGAAAAGCTTTCCAAGTTTGCCTCCCAAGTTATGGAAATCTGTTGGGGTGGTACCCACTTCGGCGTTGGGATAAGATCCACGGACGAATTGGTTTTTGGACCATTTGCTATAGAATATACCTGAATTTGAAAAATATGATATTAACATTATAATATACAGTGGTAATGCACAAGATGTAATAATTTTTGTAATATTAAAAGGTGAAATCGTTTCCAGCGTGCTCCCTACCAAAAGAATGCTACTGATAGTGGTTGTTATTGTGATAGTCACTGTTGTATAATCAATGACGACGAAGATGGTGATGGCGGTGGTGGTGGTGCTGTTGTTGATGATGATGATGATGATGATGATGATGATGATGATGATGATGATGATGATGATGATGATGATGATGATGATGACTAGAATCATGGCGACCCTCCCCTCGGAAAAAGTCGACTTTCCCCTCACCGAGGTCGACCCTCCCCTCTCCAAGATCGACTTTCCCCTCACAGGTATACTTTCCCCTCAACCAGGGTGGACTTCCCCCTCAGCTGAGGTCGACCTTCCCCTCATAGGTCTTCCTTCCCCTCTTATAGGTCGACTTTCCCCTCTTATAGGTCGACCTTCCCCTCATAGGTCTACCTTCCCCTCTTTTAGGTTTGACTTTCCCCTTATAGGTCAACTTTTCCCTCATAGAAGGTCCGCTTGTCTTTTAAATGTAACTATCAACGATTTATATATTATTTAATAAATGCTTGAGTTCTATGGAGAATAACTCCAATTTGTATGAGTAACGAAATAGTTGTGGTGTCTTATTATGCAGCAAGGAAATTAATCCTGCATCCTTTTTTTCATGCACAAACTTTCAAAATGACGAGAAATAATAAAAAAAGCCTTCAATATCACAAAATGATACACTTGAGTTTATCCTGTTCATTTGAATTAAGGAAATATATATTCTGCTTTAAAAACGTTCGAAATACCCGCTTTTTAAAACTTTATACAACGTATTATAAATTTACAGCAGTAAACATAAGTATTGACGCGTTCTGTTCACCATTACACCTTCTATAACAGAAACGTTTTTGTTGTTATAGTCCATGAGCCAGACCCCCAAAAATTGGGTGACCGGTATCATCCGGGGGGATTAAAGTTCTTTGTGTTTTTTGAGAAGCACTATTGATAGAGAGCTAGAAAATGCCTGATAGCAACCAATCTGAGGTAGTTTCTGTGAATTGTGAAGGATTCTCTGCCCCCCCCCCCCCCCCCCCCCTCCTTCGTGTATATGATCTTATTAAAATTGGCTTACTCTATTGAAGACCAAACTGTTCAAATTAAACTGCGCAGAAACATAGGTTATTTAGTACATGGCTCTCAGGTCAATTGCTTGTTCCAAAAAATGTAATATAAATCACGTGGCCAGTCAAGTGATAGCCTCGCGTTTGCGTTTTGTTTGGGATGTACACCAAAATAAAGAAGTGAAATAGCGTCTGCATCGTATTTCATACACATAATTATGTTTTCTTTGTGTTGATATTTTTATTAGTTATCAATATTGATATTCCTGATATCCTTGCACTGGCTGATGCAGTGGACTCGTGTATATGTCGGGCTTCCCTTTCAATTATTCCCACCATCTATTATTGAAGATGCATTTTTAATGAAGTGACTTATGTTTGTGGATCTTTGTAGCTATTACCTAGCGTTATACGTTAGATGTAAGAATTATTACTAATTGCTAATTCGAGTGTTAATTCTAATTTGTAACAAATGCAAGTTTAGAGTAGAAATGTCAACTGGAACATTTGCGATCAGGCTGAGAAACTCACGCGGGTGGGACTTCGAGTTAATTTTCCTTCTAATTCGCCGGTAAATTTTCAGCGTTGTTGTATAAAACAAATCCGCCACATTTTTCCATGGTCTTCATGCTTATAGACCATATAAATACCATAAATGCCCAAATCCTTGTAGAGAAATGGTATGTGGTTCCACCTGTATTATGAAGAGGTCATGAAGACATGATAGAGTTTATTGAGAAGCTATGGCGTTATAGTGGAGATTGCCATCTTTTGGGTGTGAAAGTGTGGATGTAGCTAAGGGCGTGGCCCTCGCCCTTTTGCTTGCGTTTTAAGAGGGCAACATAGAACTATCACTCCGTGTCATACGATCAATGATTCCTGGCGTGCACTGCAAGAATAACAACACTAGGAACCTTGCTCTTTACTATGCACAGGTGAGAGACGCGGTACAGTCAAACAGAACATGAATTATAACAAACAGACCTCCAGCGATCTTGCATCAAAATTATCAACAACCATTTCTGCGATGGCGGTTGAGCTGACCAAAAACTGTTTCAATTCCTTCTCTGCAAACCAGGATCTCGTTAAGATCTCAAAGAACTTCGCACAAAAGCCTGATTACGAGCCTAGTGGCCCATCAGGCCGGAGCTTGTCCCGCTTTCCGTAGCATGAAGCGACTAGGAGTATTTCTACTCCCCCCTGGATGGGATGCTAGTCCATCGCAGGGTTACCCCCAGCAGTAAATTCGACGGTACCCATTTATACACCTGGGTGGAGAGAAGCACTATAAGAGTTAAGTGTTTTGCCCAAGAACACAACGCAGTACCCCGGGCTCGAACCTGGACCGTTCGATCCGGAGTCCAGCGCACTAACCATTAGGCCACCGCGCCTCCCAAGAGCATATGATATTGGTGAGAAATACTACAAAGCATTCAAAGAGGAACTGCATGGAGAAGTAAAGTCCCACAAGTTAAAAAATTCCATGATCTCTTGAAAACCAATTAAAGACACTTCACTTGACTGATTCAGAAGAAACAGGTCGCTTCTTGTGAAACAACAGTTTTACCCAAGCCTAATTGGTCTCTTCTTGGTTGAATTATCTAATGAACTAATGGCGCATGCAAGGATAGAATCTTAGAGCGGGAATATTTTCTTGCTTCTACTGGGAGCCGCTGTCGTTATACCTTGTCTATTCCTTTCGGTTTCCTTCGCAAGACTAACATGGCTGCTTTTGCAACTTTGCTAGGGAATAAATGTGTAAATGGGCGCTGAACGAGTTCCCAGTAGCTCTGCTTCAGAATTCACGGAGTGAGCTCGTGTCTTTTGGAAGTGGTAAAGTCGTGAATAAAATGCTGAGGGAAGATGCACAGGGCAAGATACATATATAATATTTGACACATACCAAGGAATGGATTTTTATTGTTGTAAAGCGCTTAGAACAGCAATGAATAAGCGCTATAAAAATATTAATTATTATATTATTTAAGGATGACAAAGAATGAGGAGGGACATCTACAAGCAGATAGAGCAAAACGGCATCAGTTGCGTGGCATCATCAAAATTCAGATCGTTAGTCAGACATGAACAAAGTTTCCTAAAAAACGACAACAATAAAGAACGTGTCGTCAGTTTTGTTGTCCGGTGAATGGAAGATAGAAAGGCAGAAGCTAGACGGCAAAGAACCAATAAAGAGGTAATTGATTTCAATGTAAGAAAGTGACTGATGGTTCTTTATTTCTACATGCATTTCACATAGGCAAGTGAAGAAGAGTGTCGTGAAAACCTTCACCAGGCTAGGCAGGAAGTAGGAACTCTCACTAGAGTTCATGAAAAGGGTAAAGGCTTTGAGCCGCAATTTTTGGGCTCTAAAAACCACCACAACAACAGTCAGTGATCTTAAATAGCAACTTTGGCGTGTTAAAAAGGGAGATCCGACCATCGGACTACAATATGGAGGCCTCTTGGACCTCTGTCATGTATCGACAGTAGAAAATTAATGTTCTGTTCTATGCGTTGGCTTAGCCCACGGTATGAGGAGCACAGAAATGAGTAGACTGCCCAACTGTGAAAACCAGCCATTTAACGCAAAGGACGAAGTCGACAGCTTAGCGGATTTGAGTAGTTGGATAGTTATGCGGAATATAAATAGCAGGTACCTCAGAAGAACCGCAGGAACTTGAAACTGCGCCCACAACTAGCTTCAGCATTCAGTTTATATGTGCAAGCTACACTTTGTTTTCTGTCCGAGCAATAACGAAGATGGTAGCTTCGTTTGCGGTCCCCGTTTTTGGCCAGTGGACCCAGTTCTCTACCACAAGCAATTAATCTGTTAATTACTTTTTCAGTGTATTAAATTACTTTTAAAACTTATTTTTGATATTACGAACACAAATTGTGTTTAAGGGGCTTATTTTAGAAAAGAAAGTTTGTAACATGCGTCACGCGCCTGAGGGTTAAAAGAGTTGAAACAAGTTTTCGGAAAAACAAATTCACCTTGCTTCGCTTCAACCCAACGTGTTAACATCCTACAATAGTGGAAGGGCAAGAATTAAGATAACAAAAGTACAGAAACCAGTCTATCTTTGGGTAAAAATACGTTTTTGAGCATAAAGTGGCCGAGAACTGGACCCAGCCGAGAACTGGGCTCCATACTGTCGTCTTAGAAAATCCTTAGCTCTTACTGCGCATGTGACATAGCACGTGACTTTTGAAAGAAGCAAATAAGGTAAAATTGAGCTTCTAAAATAGGGTATACGATGTTGTGAAGCTATTGGGATTTTTCGTGCTGTTACCTGGGCACTATTACAACAATTCTTCCTTAGCCTCGTTTCCATGACAAGAGAAAACTTTCAAAGGCGCCCAAGTCCACAAACTACCACCGATCAATTGCTATCAGGTATTTTCTGACTAGTTACTACTCCACCTTTCTAAAAATCACCATTTAGATTAATCCCCCCAGATGATACCGACCACCCTACTGGCTCATGGACTATCACACATTAACGTTTCAGAATCTAAACTAACTGACTGACTGACTAGCTAGCTAGCTAGCTAGCTAGCTAGCTAGCTAGCTAACTAACTAACTAACCAACTAACTAACTAACTAACTAACTAACTAACTAGCTAGCTAGCTAACTAACTAACTAACTAACTAACTATTTAACTAACTAACTAAGGGCCAATTCGCACTAGCGGATAAATTTTGTAACAATTGGTAGATTTCATCATTAATGTGTCACTTGTTACAGAAAACAAGTGCGAATACGTTTTTTGAGACCTAGAACTTGTCAAACAATTCATTAACTAATAACAAGACGTTAAGAGGCGCTTGGTTGTATTGGATGAATTTTCAAGCTCATTTAAAGGAACTTTGTGAAACAAAACACTGCGTTGACGTGTTGACGCAAACACAAGATCCGTAACGCCATTGCGCGCGCGCAACTTTAGATTGCGCACATTGGCCAATCAGCTTCTCCATTGCTGGGCTGACGGATATCCTCAAGTCTATTTTTCCTCGCGCGCTGTTGTCTCGCCACAATCTCCCCGTCTCGCGTCTTAAAACCCTAGTTTACAGCATTCCCTTTCTGAATTTCGAGAGAAAAACAGACTGCATGCAGTCTAGAAAAATGGCAAAAAAATAGTTAAGGTGCAACCTTGTTGCAGTTTCATTAGCTCGCTATAAAGGAGGTGTCTTGTTGTAACTGCTTGCCAAGTTCCAAGTCGCTCAGTGTTCTGGCTCCAATGTTACCCTAGTTTAAACTTTCGCAGGGTCAGCTGCAAGTAGAAATAAGTGGTCGACCTTCCCCTCCCTTTTGTATTTTGTATGACACCTCCCACACCACCCCCCCCCCCCCCCCCCCTGGATGTCCGAAAGTTAATGAACACTTACAGTGGTTTGCAGAACAAATAAAATGCGACTCACTTTATTAGAGATTTTTCCAAGTATTTATCCGATGTAGACTGGAAACGGCTAGTTCAAACACAAAACCGAGGGGATGGTCGACTTTCTCTCACTCGGAGATTTGTACCAACTTTGCCACTGTGAATCATTTGTTTGCTTTACTCTTATCCTTGGTACTTTAAAAATTATTCAGAACTGTCTTTATCGTTGTCTTCAATGTATTTTTAGTCGCAAATTTTGCTTAGTCAGCAGTTTTTGTTACCGTTTAAAAGAAGGAAAAAACTGCGTAATTTAAATTACCGTGATTTTGTAAGGGGCCACCATCAAAGAGATTGGCAGGTAGACTATCTTGGATTCCATATTTCAAGTTTTGGGAAGCTTCGATAAAAAGTAATGCTAAAACCAGAGGCAAATTATCAATTCTGGGAAAGAAGCAACTCGAAATGTCAATGATACAAATTTTTATTAAACTTTTGGTTTTGGTCAGCGGTATTTCATTACAGAAAATGCGCACAAACAAACTTTTACATACATGCAATGTAAAACTATAATATCTTTAATTTCATGGGTAAAAAGTTGTAATAGGCTCAGATTTGACTTTTTGACGAATTTTCTTTCATATTTGAAAATGGAGGTTTCTCAACTTCCAAATATGGAAAAATGGCAAAAAAATGCTTAAGGTGCAAACTTCTTGCGGTTTCATTAGCTCGCTACAACAAAGGTGTCTTGTTGTAACTGCTTGCCAAGTTCCAAGTCGCTCAGTGTTCTGGCTCCAAAGTTACGGCAGTTCAAACTTTTGCAGGGTCAGCTGCAAGTAGAAATAAGTGGTCGACCTTCCCCTCCCTTTTGTATGAAAGAATCTTTTGTTTGGCAAATATAAGATGATTATTTCTTTCAAAATCTACTTAGATTGTACCCCTTATAGTAACCATCTAAACACACCAAGCATTTCTTATAAAGACATAATTGCTGATTTCTTATAGCTGCTATATGATGTCTCTCCATTGTCGCCATATTGCAGATCAGGGTGGGGCTGGAAGACAGAAAACCTTCAAAAATCACAATTGGCTCCACTCGAAGTTAGTTTTTGAAAATCAGTACGCAAATTGTTAAGAACTAAGGCGATTGTCCTTTTAAGAGTGTAGCTGTTTAATTGGATGATTGACAGCTGTCAAAAATGCCTCTTGTACAAAATTTAGCTTCTCTGAGGTGTGTAAATTTTGACTTTCATATCTCAGAAGCAATTTCATTTGATAAGGCTTACAAAGCATAGAAAGGCGCCCTATGATTGAACTTTCGAGAAATGTAAAAATGAACATCGTCGCTGAAGCACATTGGTAAGACCATAGCTTCGAAGAAAGAGCAATTTTCTTAAGAAAAGGTCGTCTCTCCCCTCATTTTAGGGTCTTCCAACTACAGTTTCTAGGCAACAAAAAAGCTTAACCTTCCTCAGACAAATTGAATGTCTACCTATTTAATAGTTCTAAAAATCTGCAAGACAGTTTATCAGATTCACCAACAATTAAAGCCACTGGAACCAATTATACGTCAGTGGACTTCCCCCTCGGTAAGGAAAAGGTGGTATTTTGGTAGAATTTGCAGTTACTACGCAGTAGCCACGTGACATTGTGACGTCATACTCTATGTATAGCATCAGCAAACATAGATACATATTGTGTAAAAATTTGAGTAACTATCTGTTAAAAATGAAAAAAGTTATAAGTGTTTGAACTTTAATTGGCAATTTTCAAAATCAAGGTTGAGTTGAGCGAGCTCAAAAGGTGGTCTAATATATAGACTTTGACGGCATTTTTTTGTCCGCTCCAAAACCGATTTCCCAAAATAGTGGTGATAGTCATGATTATGAGGGGATCATGGGTGATCAGTCTAAAAGTCATGTATGCCAAAAATCGCCAAAAAACGACCTTTTTAAGCTGCATTCCCCGTCAAGGTTGACTCTCCCCTCACCCCCGACCTATAAATGATCATTCCCGCCAGTTGTTTCAATTGATCAGTGCCAAATTCTTACAACTTGTTGTTTAGGTACCGATAGTCTGATGCCGAAAGTAGTAAGTCATTTAAAAAAAAAATGCTTTACTTTTGGCCATTTGAAAAAAATGGTGATAGGGGAGGGGAAAGTGGACCGTGGATGATTCTAAGTAGGATGATGATGATGATGATGATGATGATGATGATGATGACGAAGATGACGATGATAGCATTGTTGGTCTTAGGGTAAATCATAATGATGTGTGATCATGAGGACAACGGTAAGGACGATTGGCAGTATTGGGAAAATAAAGGCATTTTAAACTATTCTATGATTCAAATACGAATATAATTAATTAACAGCTATAGCGGCAAGCTAAATATCTCTCACCTTCAGCGTTCGGAATATTTGAACCATACACCTTCCTCAGCTCTGTCATGATTTCTTTCAGCGTCTCAGATTCGGATTGACCTTCCACCCTCAGGCTCATTTCACCTGTGACCATCACGTGCAAGATAGCTGAACCTGGTAAAATGTCACGTGCTTCGATGTCCATCCATATTGGGTAATAGCCTCTTATACGGTGAGCGTACAAGATAAACTCGTGACTATCCCAGAATTTGTAAGGAAACTTGATGAAGATCTTTGTGTAATAAGCCAGTGGGATCTTACTTATGGCCTCCACTTTCCATTGAGGAAGAGTTGGCGAGAAGACAACCGAGTCACTGGCAAGAACTCCAGTGCTGAACGTACACAGTCCATAGTGCCCGGTGAAAGTTTCGCCATCGACGGTAGTAACTCTAACACCATAACGGGAGTAGGAAATGGATTTCACAACTTTATTCAGAAGAATTCTGTCCTTGAAATTTTCTGCCATCTTTAGAAAGATACTTCCATAACCACGTGAATCAGCGACAAAGAAATCAAGTGAACGAAGATCGAAACCCAAAAGAGACTCCATCTTTGGCCGTTCAGCGAACTCAAAGTCTAGAACAGAGTATTCAATGACCCTCTTAGCTGGAGTGTCAGGCTTCCATCCCACACTTGATAAAGCCGCCCTGACAGACATGTCAGGTCGCTGATCTATAGATTTCGCTTCTGATAATTCTATAAGCTTTTCTTCGGCTTCAGCAAACTGTTTCAGTACTTTGTGGTCTGTAACGTCTTCACCTTTTTCATTTCTGGTGGCATAAACATTACAAGCATTTTAAAATGTTAGTTATTCAGGCAACTGATTAACCTACGAACAGACGGGATTGGGACGGGACGGGACGGGACGGAACCGACCGACCGACCGACCGACCGGGCGGGCCTACCAACCGATCAACTGATCAACCGATCAACCGATCAACCGGCCAACCGACCAACCGAACAACCGATCAACCAAGCAACCGAACAACCGAGCAACCGACCGACCGACCCGAAAACGGCATTACAAGATCATCTAATGATACAATTTTAATAGAAATAAAAGCTGTGAACTCCAAAATACGTTCACCAATAACAGACAACACAATAAAGAAATTAGTTACCTTATGATAACATCACTATAGTTAGTGAAAATCCCCCGGAGATTATGCTTCTGTTTTAGTTCCCACAAAGGGTTTGTTTTGTCGTCGGCAAAATGAATCCAGTTTGCACCCTCTTCGAGGTTTACTCCGGCAAATGATCTTTGTTTAAAACGCCCTCCAATGTAGTCTTGAGCTTCCAGAATCAAAAAGTCCTTTACGCCGCTCTCCTCCAGAGTTTTTGCAGCTACTATACCAGCAACGCCTGCCCCAAGAATCAAGACTTTTGTTCGGCGTGTTGTGCTTTTCTTTTCACGGATGTGTCGACCATCCACTCCGGTTGACGACAACAGTTGCAGTGCATAAAGAAACAAGATCACCAAGGCTTTCTTCATCGCGAAGTTTATTTCTATAAAAAAAGACACATCAAAATTGAATGAATGGCCTTGTTTTGTGTGCTTCCACAGCATGAAAACATAACTTTAATGTGGCGTAAAGCTGAAGTAAAGCAGGCGTAAATTTGTAATTTAATCAGCTTTACGCGACCTTTACGTTTTTTTAAAGCTGACCTTTAAACCAGCTTTACACTCATGTTTAAACCTTGCTTAAAGAGACTGAAACATTTAAGCCAATTTACGCCAGGTTTACGCACGGTAGCGTAAATCTCAGGTTTAACCACCTTTAAGAACCTTTAATTGATGGCGTAAAGTTGGATGACCAGCTTTAAGGAGATTTAAGCCACCCTTAATTTCCGTAAATCTCCATTTTCGTGCTGTGATACATGTAAAAGAGACTAAGAGTCTGCAACTTCTGTTTTCCTATTATTTATTCCATCACAAAACACTCTTTACAAACCTTCTTTGGTCATGTTTGGGTTTTTTTAGAGAAATGTGGTCTTGCTCTACCTTGTAAAAAGGTTATCTGTAGGCAATCTTTGGAACATCAGACAAGAAAACCTATAAAGAAAACACAAAGTATTGAATAAATATAAAGTATTGACAAACTGATACAAATGTAGCGATGGAAGTAAATGAATGAATAAGTAAATAAATAAATAAATAAATAAATAAATAAACAAATAAATAAATAAATAATATCAATATATTTGTCTCAACAATTAGCTTTAACCCCATCTGTGATCAACATTTTGAGGTTCCTTCCAGTTAAAGAATCAAAGGAGCTAAGGCACTTTAATTTCAAAGAAAGACTATTGAAATTCATGTTTTTACTTTGATTTGGAGGCTGTAGTGGGTTAGATTAATGGTGGCCCTAGCCTTAAACTCTAAATTATTATCCCTAACCCCTAACCCTATAGGGTTTAGTGTTAAAACCCTCACCCTATGGTTGTGGTTTATGACTAGGGTTATAACTCTAACCCTATTACCTCTTAGAGTTAGAGTTATGGTTTAGGATTAGAGCTAAAATTCTAACCCTAACCCTTTGGTTAGCGTTAGGGTTAAAATTCTAACCCTAACCCTTTGGGGTTAGGGTTAAAATTCTAAACCTAAACCTTCGGTTAGGGTTAAGGTTAGGATTAGGGTTAGTTTCGCGGTCAAGGTTAGGGCTAACTATTACCCTAACACATTGCCCAGGCGTTTATTCTATCCCAAATTTAATGCAAATAAACCCTAGCCTAGAACCTACAGTATGCTAGCATCAAGGCCCTATCTTAGCAAAGAGGCAAGATGAGTCCCTTGCTTCATGTAGATTTATCCCGAAATTAAAATATATATTAACTCAGGTGAAAAAAACAATCCCCAGTTTGAACGAGTCTACTTTTCCGAAGATATTGCCTTTTATAGTTTACTTTTAAAGAAGTTAAAGGGGCTTTGTCACGGATTTTAACAGATTTTTGAACAGCCAAAATTTATATTTGTGTAGAAGGAAACCAAAAAATAATAGTCCATTTTAATTAACAAATGCTATATTTGAGAACCTAAACTGTTAACAAGCATCTTTAGTTGCAGATGGCTTGGATGGAAATGGATTACAACTTGAAAAGTTTAGCTAAACTTTTCAAGTTGTTTTCGAACTTCTGCAAAAGATCAATATTTATAGCCGTAGTTAGATTTCTATCCATATATTAAGGTTATATCTTGCTTTAGATGTTCAAAGGTATTGATTTTCATGGGTTAAGTTGCCTACCACTGATTTCAGAACAGTTTAGACCAAAAATCTGCGAAATCCCCGTGACAGAGCTCCTTTAATTCAGAAGATGTCAGACAAAATTTCATTCATTTTAGTGTATGTATTATTGAGAGCTTCAACTTACATGAATTAAAGTAATAACTCAAGAAATAAAGCATCATTTTGTCCAAGAAAAACCAAGAGCGAGCACATTTTTCTTACTGGCAGGTGCCAGAAGAGGGAGGGAGGGAGGGAGGGAGTAATAAATTAAAATACAACAGCTCTTCAAACCATTTCATTCCAAAGAGTGACTGCACAGCCTATTTCACCTTGCAACTATCAAGGGGGAAGGCGATGAGAATAAACAAAACATTTTCGTAGCTAGTGGGGATATATTGTCTTAATTAACTACTATTAAATTCTCAGAAGTAAGAGAAGAAATGTACAGCAAAAAGTAAGGAACTCAGCAACTATTAGTTGTCAGTGCATGGCTGTCAGTGACGAACACTTACAATCTCAAGTATCGACGGTTAAATGGGTTCAACCTGAAAAATGTACGTCGCATTTGACGACTAAGAATGCTAGAGATACAAAGAACGAGAGCTCGACAGCTGAATTATAGACAAAATCTTCTTTCAAAGAGGTGAGAATATGTTACAGTGAAACGCGTAACGACAACGTTTGGAAGATTGAATGCCGCTTAGCGAAATAGCTTTACTGTCACAGTTAGATACTAAACAGGTACAGTGCAGATTAGTTAAACTCAGTGAAATGCATCGGTTCGTTTTAAAACTGAGAAAACTGATCGTTTTGAAAACAACAAAGCTTAATTAAGCTTATTTTAAACTTGTGTAATGTCGCACATGTTGTCCTTGGCTGACACAATGTTGTTCATAGCGTGAGAGATCAAACTTAACACAACCAAGGCTGTACAAACAGAAACTAGGCAAGAAAATGGTGCCTTAACCACGAAATTGGTACTTACATCGATCTCTGCTCTCTTCAACGTTCCATGCAGCCATTTTAATGCACAGCTCGCAGCTAAAGCAACACGCTTTCCGCACAGCTGTCTGATCGAATGATTCCCAGTTGTCAAACGTGGAAGTCACGTGGCAGTCACGCTGTAACGCAATAAAATAATGCAAGCTATTAAACTTCGATATATAGCCTTTTCATTCCGCAATTCCGTCTTGCAAATAAGGGACAAAGGGCTACTTATTGGTCTAAACAAAGCAATCTTTTACTTTCTTCCGCCTAAAATTACCTTTCTGATCGATTTCACGCATTTGGATACCGCTTTCAGCGTAAACATTCGAAGTATGTTTGCAACAAAATACAGTACCGAAGAATATTATGGGATATCTCTGAGTTAATTCGAAGCGGGAAGTTTAAGGGTGACCCTATTCGACGGAATGGCGGAATGACGGAACGGAATGGTGGAATGGCGGAATGACGGAATATTCTAAAACACGGAATGACGGAATATTCTAAAACACGGAATGACGGAATATCCTAAAACACGGAATGACGGAATATTCTAAAACACGGAATGACGGAATATTCTAAAACACGGAATGACGGAATATTCTAAAACACGCGAAATGACGACAATTTACCCTAAACACGGAGTAATTAGAACAATGTATTTATTAATGGCAAAAAATTTTTTCGTAAATCGAAGCGTCAACATACACAAGAGAAAAAAAACTTTTGTAAAATGATAGGTATTAAGATATAAATTGGAAGAGTAACTAAGTTTGGCCAAAGGAAATAACCTCGTCGAACAAATCTGCAGGAGATGCAAAAGAATCGTTGCGCGATATTGCAAGTAATCGGGTCTGATTGACTTTTCGGGTTTGTTAATTTGGTTTTCCTTTTACCCATATGTATTTTAGTAAATCGAAAAAGAGTGTTTTCTACAGCGCCTGTTCTGGAAAAAAATCACACTGAAAGTACCTTAGCTTTCTGTTTTCTGCAAATTTAAACATGCACAAATGTAATCCTTGATCAAAAACGTACCGTGCTGATGTTTTTTTTTTCTCTCTCTCTTTTTTTTTATTCGGCGCTTTCCGGTGTACTTCGATTATCAGAGCCATTACCACAGGCCAATTGTAATCCTTTTTCGAATCCCTTCTAAAAGAATCGGACGAATCACGAATTCTTGAAATCAAGATTGAGAATTGGAGTCCACTTGAAGTGCACATTCTTTGGTTTGATAATCCATTTTAGTTTTTTCAGGCTCAAGAATGCGGATTTTGATTTTCCCAAACGTATCCATGGCCCAAGACGCGGCCTGCACGTGCGCGTGTACACCTTTGCGGTTTGCGGTTTTATAAGGTGTGGGAAAAATAGAAACTCCGGCCGGCATGCAGCTGTCAGTGTATGAGCACTGTTTTACTTTCATCATTTATAGCACATTAATGAAACATAACAGCGGCAATGTAGTTACGCCTGTTTTCAATGTGATCCCTGCAATCGCCCGATCACAACAAATTGTTAACTATCACTATTGTCGCGAAATCAAGAAGTTTGGAGTAAAGTAACTGTGTCGTGTTTAACTGTTTTCAAACATAATTTTGCTGGGTTTTTTTACTTTTAAAGAATTGTCGGCGATCTCACTTAATTTCAGGAGTACTTAACTTCGCGATTAATTTTTTCAAAATCGCAAAATTTAATACTCGCAAAAGATTTAACTAAATTTCGTCGATACCACTTCAATCACAACCATCTGATAATTAATACTTAGTACTTTACTTTGCCATTTCTAGAAAAACCGTTCTAGGGTCACTGCAAGGAACAAAAGTACCTAAAAAAATCTAAGCGTAGTTAAAAATTTCCCTTCTTTAATGTTTCACAATTCCGTGTTTTAGAATATTCCGTCATTCCGTGTTTTAGAATATTCCATCATTCCGTGTTTTAGGATATTCCGTCATTCCGTGTTTTAGAATATTCCGTCATTCCATGTTTTAGGATATTCCGTCATTCCGTGTTTTAGAATATTCCGTCATTCCGCCATTCCGCCGTGCCGTTCCGTCATTCCGCCATTCCGCCGAATAGGGTCACCCAAGTTTAACGGCCAAGCTTACGAGAATTTATTTGGAGTCTAAAAGCAACTCTTTAATTCCAAACTTCCCACACGCCAGCATTTGGCAAATGAGCCATAACTCCCGGAAATGTATAGTTTTCGGAGAATTGCTTTTAGTCTCTCCGCCTGGATCCATGTTGCCAACGATTGCTGTTTTACCGCCAGCGTCAATCAACCAACGCTCTTAGCGATCTTAAAGCAACAACATACTTCGATTCTTTGAAATATGCTTTGGACTTACGGGTTTCTGGACTTAATGATGTCCTTTCACCACCAGGTGGCCACGAACGAGTCAAATTTATAAGCCGACTGACTTTACATACTGTATTACTATTATTACTGTGCAAGAGGTATAATGAGGTCTTCAGGATCAACTACAAAGACCGCTGACACTTTACGGGGAAAAGTTATACCTCACAATTCTCTTTCTCTCTTCACGTCTAATTCGAGCACCATTCCATGATCTTGCTGACGAAACAAAAGAAAAAATATGTCTCTAAATGATAAAATCGCGAATCATGAAGTCACGGTCTCTCTGATTTGTAAAAAAGTAACTATAGTATTTCAAATTCTTTAATGTGGTTATAACGTTATCGGCTAAAAAGGACATACCTTTTGTCAGGATATTCTCCTTCCTTTGTAAAAGAGCGTTGATATGCTTCTGTGGTAAGGTTCAGCAGCGCATTTAACAGTCGTGCAGGGTAGCATACAATTTTATACGTTCACCAGCAGCTTCAAAGGTGTATAAATACTCATAAAACAACTATGCGAGACATGTTTGATTTTTATGAGCTCAGCTTGCAAGACAACAAGTTTCCAGACGCAAAATATGTTGTTCTTATTTCATCAGGTTGTACATAGGTTTTGCTTTCAGATATGACATATTTACATTAATATCTATCTCTCTATCAACAACTTTGCTATCATCAAATTGGTTCAATAATTGGTCCCAAGCTACATCGATCTGATAACCCATCAATGTCATGTAACTATAACAACGTCCAACTAGCTAGCGTAACATGTACTGCTCACGTGCACAATCACCAATCAGTGATGTGAGGTTTTACGCATTGTCATTATTATGATTAATTGTAACGCCGTTCGTAACATGAACACAATGAAAATATCCACATTAATGTAGCATCAAAATACGATAAATAAACTCATCATTTACTAAAAATAATTCAAGATCATCCTTCTTCATTTTTTATTGCATTCAGACCAAGAATGATCTCCGCTTTGTATTATGTTTCCATTTCTATTTAATGATTATTTTTATTACTCGACAATGCGGTCAGTTTAAACACATATGCAAATAGTGCTGTCAATAGTAACGGATTTATACGCTCTGGGGACTTGAAGCGCGGTAATTTTTTATTTTTTTAAAAAAACGAAAACCATCTTTGCAGCTGCTATCATCTATTTTAGTAATTCCTTCTTTGTTTTGACCATGAGTTTTCGTACCAACTGATTGGTTCAAACAGTTCTTTTAAGAATAATACCCACTTGATGGATAGAAATCCACTATGAAAACTCGGAAGCTTTTAAGAATTTCGAAGAATAAGTTCTGACCCTATTTTAAATGATTTTTGCTGCACGAAAAAAGTTCGAAAATAATTTCTAACTCTATTCAAAGAGCTCTGGCAATTTTTCTTATTTTTCTTAACCATTGAGAAATGCGACTTATTATATCGTAACTAGCTGGAACTAATTATTCAATCAATGTTCAATTACTGGTTCGTCAATATTCAATTTATGATCATGCTAATCCCGCGCCGCAACACAAAGCACTCCCAATAATTGCGCATAAACATGGATGACAATAATCTTAAGCTTTACTTTCATTTTTTCTTTTATTTTCTCTTTTTCAAATTTCAAACATGTAAACGATCTTTGCAGCTGCCATCCTTCGTCGTCTTAGTTTTGCCTTACCATGATATCTTCGTTGATTCTGTTTGTTTTCTTACAACCTGATTGGTTCAAACATCTTTTTAAGAATAAAACGCACTTGATGGTTAAAGTTCTATCGTGTTTGAGTAGTAAAAAGCTCGGAAGCTTTTATGAATTTGGAATAATAAGTTCCGACTCTATTTCAAATTATTTTTGCTGCACGTAAAACGTTCGAAAATTATTTCTTACTCTATTCAAAGATCTCTGGCCATTTTTCTATTCCTAGTTCGAACCACTAAAAAGCGCGACGAAATAGCAGTTAAAACATAATGATTTACAGTAACTTGCTAGAACTTGAAAAGTCAGTTTTTCAATCAAAGTTTAATTATTAGTGCGTTAATATTCAACTCACGATCATTTGCTAATCCCATATAGCAAAATCACTTCCTTTGAAAAAAGTCAAAAGTTACGCATAAAAAAAAAGACAATAAACTCCAGCTCTACTTTTATTTCTGAATTTTGTGACTAATTAAAATATGAAAGAGTCAGTTTTTGCTGGCTTTTCTCATTATAATAACATAGAAAAGAAATTTTGATGTTCCAAGAACCAGCTGCCTTCATCGCGGTTAAAACGGTCAGTTCAGCTTTGATTCGCTTAAATTTACTTCACTGACCTGGTGAAAATGTCCTTGGCCAAGCCATATATCCCACACTTCAATTGTAATAGTATGTCGTAAACAATCGTTTGCACGAGCTAGCTGCAAGCAGGATATGGAGGAAAAAGAGTTGTTTCTGTGCTTCAACTGAAAAGGTAAACTATGCGATGATATCATCATGCACGTTGTAAAACCACTGTCCACCATAATTTCCATGGTTTCATGCATTTCAACGTTGACTATCTTGTCTGTGCTTGGCAATGGGCTTGTTCTTGGTATCATCGCTCGGTTCAAGACGCTTCGTATCTTTCCAAACATTCTCATCGCTAATCTTGCTCTGGTTGATCTGCTCAATGCACTTATCAACATGCCCATGTACCTGTTGTATGGTGTTCTGGAAGTGAGCTGGTTCAAGGGGAAGACTTTGGCAATTCTTTCGTTTGGTCTGCAGCGACTTTTTGCCCTTCTCAATATTGTCTCCATGTTGGTACTGTTAGTAAATTTGTTTCTGGCGCTAGCCTTTGACCTCAGATATTTCACCTGGAAGACGAAAGAAAGAGCCATCGCCATAGTTGCTTTTGAGTGGCTGTTCAGCATCGCAATGGTTTTATCAACTTCCGTATATCTTTTGGATGTCGACCTTCTCGATGCTCATGTGATCTATTACCGTCTGCAGTTCTATAACAAACACAGACTCTTCATGGCAACTGTCACGAGTTTGTTTACTGTGAGCGCGATAGTTTTTGGTATCCTCATTGCATGCTTCGTACGACGGAGAAAATTACAGGTATGTTGCAAGCTTGTTAATGATGAGAATTGTCACTACATCATTGATTTGTGGTCATTAGCTCAGGCCCAGTATTATTCGCCTTCACTATTCGCTTCATTACCAGGGAAGACAAACGACATAGTTCTTGTCTTGCTATATAACACTCGCTTATATTTCAAGTCTGTTTACAGCCAGACACAAACTTTTTTTTAACAAGGCTAATAATTGAGACGGAATCCATCAGGAAATCAAGTAATATTAATTTTAGTTGGACAAAAATCGGGTACCAGAATAATTTAAATCCTATTGCGTTATTCTCTACCCTTTTCAAAAGCTGCAGGTAATTATAATCCGTGATAACCCCAACAACAATTTTACATCAGAGCCTGAGAAAATGAATTTCAAAGTTCACACGCTATCAGGTAAAATCTCACGTGTAGCCGTTTTTCTTTTAAATTGTCTCTTAAGCGATTCAGTGGAATTCAGTGGAACTTCGAAATTTGTTTTCGATGTTTGCTGTTGTTAGAAATGATTTATTTTGATAAGACCTTTCAAACAGTAACACAGAAGGTGTAAGTAATTTTGGTACATAATTTTGTCCAATAAATACTCAAAGTCCTGGCGGATTCCGTCTTTCCAAATATTGGGCGAGATATTATACACGGGTTAAGTTTAAACTGAACGAAAACGAAATTTACATCGAAAACGAAAATTCAAATCCTTTTTTTTAGAGCTAAGGATTAAGTGAATTCGATTTCGTTTTCCTCCAGGCGAGGCACACACTGCCAAAGGAAAAAAGAAAGTCGGATTTCGTTTTTCATGGAGAAAAAAAATTGATTTTGAAAATGGGACGTTAATTCCATTTTTACAGCGCGGAAGAAAAACGAAAAAGGAATGTACATTTGAATTTAATTTCCCTACGTAACTGAAAATCGGTTGGCACTAAGGTACACGGATATTTATTGACAAATCAAACCGTTTTCCCACTACTCTGGAAAACGGACTGCCTTTTTCTTAAAACTGGACCCCAAAGTTTCAAGAAAATGACACTTTTTAGTTTTGAAGACATGCATGTTTCGACAGTTTCAACTGACATCGTCAGTGATAGTGTGAGAGTGAAAATTGGAATATCTAAGTCAATATACAAGTTTTAAACAATAGCTGTTACAAGAAATAGCATGAAATCTATTGTGCCATGCCATTTTGCCATATTAGATCACCACAACGCGCAAAATATTAACCTCTTACCAACCGAGCGCGAGTACCGTACTGGGGAATATTGGCAGTTGGTCGTCTTTATACGGACCTCGCTACGCTCGGTCGGTACAAAACGACCGAGGGCCAATATTCCCCAGTACGGCTCGAGCAAGCTAGGTAAGTAAGCAGTTTATTATATGGCACTCGTTTTAGCTGCAAATTTCGAATTTGTCAGCTTTCGAAAATAAAAAATAAACGGCTTATGACCATTTCCACGGAAACGGTATAGCAGAATCCT